>CM077010.1:186928633-187528633 GCA_039090855.1 Macrothele yani | reverse complement strand
TTTCAATCACTTTCCATGGGCCAAACCATTCTGACTATGGAGGGGAGGGATGGCGGGATGCATTTCAGACCCTGTAACTTTAACTACAAGCTTGCGTTGTCACAGGTAGGGCGCTGTCCCTGAACTTTCGGATCCTACTCTGCATATGGGATGCATTTACCTTGAATAACAGATATCAGGCAAAGGTCACATCGATAAGGAAATTAATCGCCATATAAAACTTCGCTAAAGGGTTTTTGGAAGAAACCATACAATTTTTAAGATCAATATGCCATTATGTCTTAAAAAAAATGCTTAATCAATGACATCCTTCCAATTCGTACATATGGAACAGAGACATGGACCTTAGCTAAAAATGACATACAAAGACTGCAGACAACTAAAAGAAGCCTGGAGAGATGCATGCATGGTATAACCAAAAAAAGATATGATGAGGAACTTGTGGATAAGGAAAATGACAAGAGTGGAAGACATCATGATCAGAGTGAAATCCCTGAAATGGCATTGGGCTAGACATATTGCCAGAAGAACAGACCACCAATGGTAAACTGAAATTTTAGACTGGATGCCAAAGGACAGAAAAAAGCCCAGAAGACCACCACGTGGGAGATGGATGGATGAAATTTGAAAACATGCTGGAGTAACATGGAGATGAGTAGCTCAAGACAGACAGTTATGGAGGAAACTTGGGAAACATTCATCCATCAGTGGATTGATAATGATTGACAATTATGATGATGAGATGCATACTTGCTGTAACTAAAAAAGACAGGTAAAGGAACTCATGGATCAGGAAAATGACAAGAGTGGATGGCATCATGATCAAAGTAAAATCCCTGAAATGGCAATGAGCTGGACATATTGCTAGAACAACTGACCACTGCCAGACAACTGAAATACTAGACTGGATACAAAGGGGCAGAGAAAATACCATGTGGGAGATGAGTGGATAAAATTCAAAAGCATGCCGAAGTGACATGGAGGAGCCTGGCTCAAGATGAAGTTGTGGAAGAAACCTGTTAAGATATTCATCCAGCCGTGGATTGATAATGGATAATTACTTCCTATACAGCACACATGAATAAAACAGATCAATGAGATTTTATCTTTGTATTCTACAGACTAAGCATTCAGTTTGCATCTAATACCTGCACTAGGTTATGTATCTTGATGCCCTTTTACTCACTCATGTTAGCAAATTTTAATCTCCTCATGAGGAACTAAATTTGTGCCCAATTCTCACTATGAAAAAATTGCAGGTCTAAAACGCTGCAAGGTACATATCAAGCTTTGTTCTATGGCCATTCCTCCCCTATTCATTTTTTTTTTTTTTTTTATAAGCACAGAAGTCCTGTCCCATTGAAAAGCAAAACACTGGGAAAACAGAGGTGATGATGTAGATGCGTAATGTTGCTAGAAAAAACAGAACTAGGAATGAATGGACAACAGAACCTGTTCAACTAATATAACAAATAAATAAATAAAATAAAATAAAATAAAATAAAATAAATAAAAAAATAAAAAAAATCACTTCACAAAAATCCTTAAATCTTTTCCATTTTTTACAATTACATAATTTAAATGTGAACCATTTTTAGGTTTCAAAGAATGCAGGATTGTAGACTGGTCATGTGTTGAAAAGGGTATGGAGAAAGGGTAGAATTGTAAAGTATAGGACTAATAACTAAGAGGAGGGACTGAAAACCTAAACTGAGAGGGAGGGAATGTGTAAACAATGGTATGAAAGGTAAGTTCAAGAACGAGATGGCACAAGACAAAACCAAGAAAAGGAAAATACACAACAGTGACCACATCTATTTAATTCTGGAACTTATCAAGTTGTCAAAAAAGAAGAAAATCTTGAACTGCTGACAATATTTTTTGGTATCTGTTAATTCTCCAATTCAACTTTGTTATCCATCACATTCTTCTGCCTTTTTACCATGTAATTTACTTCAAAATAGAGATGTATGAATGTAAATATACATATGTTATAACCTTGTCCACTTATCTCTTATCTTTTAAAAGACATGTAGGGAAAATTTACACACGGCAAAAATGTCAGCATGATTAAGATTTTTTCTGCTTTTCCATCAATTTCTTATATACGTATTTATCACACTTCCTTTTCAAGAAGGAATGCTGGAAAAACTCTGGGGAGGCATAAACAAAATTTCCCCCTTTTGCATTAGCATTAGATGACAGTGATGAAAAGCATTGTTACAGAAAAATAAGTGAAACTATCTACTGAAAATACAACATCTCTGCAAAGCATTAAATTTTTCTAGAAGGTGATTCTGGATAATTACATAATAATTTAAATGTGACTTTTTTCTTTATCAAAAGATGTGCTAGTTATCCCTGAAAATAGATCAAAACCACCACACTCAATAATGAATGTGTTCAAGAAATAGAACCCACCGTCTATTGTCACACAAAACCTATCTTTCAGAGATTGACATAGAATAGAACAAGTGATTTAAATTATAATACAAATAAGTTAATATACTTTGAAATTGACTACGTGTAACCATAATCAATCACTGTAACATCAAATCAATGTAAAGATAAAATCAACAACAAATTATGGATGATGGAAAAGCTGATTACAGATAATTTTTATATGAAATGTAATACCTTTAACACAAAGACATCTATGTTATTCCAACACCACTCACACTTTAAGTCATTGCACTTCATTTCAGACTTCATTCAAGTACCACTATGCAAACTTTACAAAGGACACTGATCAAACACCATTCGATTCTTTTCACTCTATTTCTCTAAACTGAACTGATGGCTCCTGCCATAATCAGAATTCCAACTGGTACTCACATCTCAATATCAGCAATTACAAAGGAGAGAGATAATGAACACCCCTTAAATACCCTAACATTAACTGCAGTATGCAGATTTTAAACAAAATGTTTTGACTCCCAAATTGCTGGACCCCAGCAAGGCTCGTATCTTAGTGCTATACGTTTAGTAGCACTTAAAACATATCGATTCACAAACTGGTCACCAAGCCAGCAATCAAACTATTTCTTGCATAAATTTAAATATTTTTTTTCAAGCCATTAAAAGCAAGCCTAAAAATAGTAAACACAAATGAAAACACAATTTCTAATTAAGAACCATGGTTTTCTTTCAAGAATATTCTGATTTCTGTAGCACCTAAACTTGCAGTTCATTAGTTTTGCTACTTTTTTTTTTTTTACATTATTTTTGGTTTTATTTATTCTTTAAATTCTGTGTACTGCATGAAAATTTTTAATGAATGCTTTGTTTTTAAAAATTTCCTCTATATTCACAAACATTTTTTTTTCAAAAAATATAGTTCTTTATAATTTTTCTTCTTGGTTTTTGGTTCCTGGATGAGGAGATACTTTACAAACCAAGTCCCTTTGTCTTTAACTTTAGTATTCAACCCAATTTTTCAAATCTGCATAAAACTATTTCATCCATGTTATTCTTCATTCAAAATTGACTAATAAATATGTAAAGCAACTGAACTGGACTCCATGTGGAAAAGATTTTTTTTTTCTCAGAAACCTGCTTTACAAGACCTTCAGTGATGCTCCAGGCACATTTTGATTCTTGCAGAAAGCTTCAATTTTTTTTTATATATTAAATAAAGAAGGAAATAAGCACTATTAAGTGTTAAAAGCATTGTTAATGGGGGTTCTAATGCTGCAAAAAAAACAAAAACATTAAAAATTGTTCCATATTAAACTTATGTACATTACATTAAAACTTCATTTAATGAAAACTTCCTTCCATAAAAATCTTTCCACTCAGTTGAACCTGGCATTATAAAATTAAATACTAAAACTGGTATTTTCAAAGCAATTTGAAAGCTACTCAGTCATTTCAGTGGTGCCATCACTGATTTTTCAAAATTAACATTTCTGAGTATGTCTACATACTTTTTTTTTTTTTTTTTTTTTGTGAGCAGTTTCCTTGCAATCATCAGCAAAGCTAAAGCCCTATTCTTAAATTGATTTTCAGATTATGACTCTGAGGAAACTTCCACAGCTGCCATTTTAGTTTCACCTGCACAGCCCATCCATTGGATCACATATTTGATCCAATCAATGTGTGTGTATTCAGAGAGTTCAAGCCTATTGCCATTCCAGGAGGATATAATTTTCAAGTCTTCTGCATGGAAAACAGTAAGAGTATGGCTTCTTTTTGCCAATAATGGCATAACAATATCTATGAATCATTTTATAAATTAAATGATACTAAAAAGTCAATGAAAATGACTGAAATGATAGTAAAATCTGAACTACTGGTTTTGGAAAGGAGATAAAGGCATCAACCTAACATTAAAGGCATGGACAGCTGCCTCAAGAATGGCTCCACATTCTTAAGTGCTGTGCAGTGTGAAACAGCTCTAACGATGCAAGAAAAATATGTATCACTAATTGACAATATATAACATAATTTCCTACCAAAACTTTAATTATGTGGTAGCATTATAATAGTGCTTTTTTCTTTTGAGTTATTGCATGTCACTCTACAATTGCAGGACAAAGTACCTGAAATTAAGAAAAAATTACAACCCATACTTCACAGCACAGAAGCCTACTGTTTTAACAAAGAACCAATAACTCAGTAACTGGGTTATCTTTTGGATGGGACAGACTTCATTGGTTATCTGTACCAACTAAACCTCTTCCTAGATAGTTGCACAATGGTTACCAATCTTTTAAATCCTTACAAGCACCAAGGAAATTTGTAGTTTTACATGTTAAAATAAAAACTGAGCTAATGTACAAGGAACTTCCATAATAATTGACAGATTGCTTAAATTTATAAACATTTTAGAAAGAGAAAGATGGCACACAGCCATAATTCACTTACTTGGACTGTCATAGTCATAGATGAACACCATCCCTAAATGAAAAACCAATGTACAGGCTGGTACCCTTGAAAAAAAAAAAAAAAAGTACATAAAATTCTTTGGTCATATTTTAACAAAATTAATAAAATTTAGTCATGGCCGAAAAATGTCTAGCCATATTTTTTTCTTTACATAGTAAAAAGTACAATACAATCCTGATGAAGCAAAAAAAAAAAAAAAAAAAACTTTCAAAAATCAACACTGTATGTGGTGAGCAACAAGAATAAAAACTACAAAAACAACAAAATAAAAATAAATCAATGTTTGACCTCTTTTAGTGCTATGACAAACTGTCAAATTATTCTGTTCATCACATTTTTTACGCCTTCGTTAGAGGAGCCCTACACAGTTTGTTAGTTCTTATTACTGTTATGTTGTTATTTGGTTCAAATAAAGATGTTTATTTACCTTGAGTCTTGCTTCTTAGTGTTCCATACATGCCATTAATTCCATGAATGACTTGCATTTTTCCCCCCAAGAGATGTACTGTTTTCACTTATAATATCAGTTCTATAAAAGACGTACTGGGGCAGCTGTTGAATGACAAAAATCTATGGAAAGATGATCGACAATGATGACATCTTTGTCTTAGAACATCACATGAAAATATGTTGCACTTGATTGCCAGGATGAAAATGGCTCCACTTGATTGCCAGGATAAAAATGGCTCCACTTGACTGTCTGGATAAAAATGGCTCCACTTGACTGCACCTGCCAGGATAAAATAGCTCCATTTTGATTGTCTTGGGACCACTGCACTGCACTGCACTTTATACAGAGTGCATGGAAACAGCAGCCTAGTTTGATATTTGTCTAGGCTACAACTTTTCTGACTTAGGTTTGCAGAATATAACTTTCTTGTACTGCCAAACCCAGAATTAAAGAAATAGATGACTTAATAAAATCTGAAAGGCTGATGGGTCAGATTTCTCAGATGCAAAATTATCATTACCTTCATCTCCAAATTCATTTTGAGACTTCATTCTTTGTGTTTATGGCTTTAGTTTATAAAAACAACAGACCAAGGGCTTCATCCAGAAACTCCCTTCATCTATCAATTTTCAATATTTCCTGTACACTTTTGACGTGGATTCATTATTTCCTTCTGTTCCTTTCTTTGATGCCTACATGCTCATGGTCGAAAAACTAATGGAGCACCAAGAACTTCCTTGGGAACTCATCAAAGATCTTTATGACTGTTTTGATTCATTGGATAAGTATTCCTGTTTTGTATACAACGGAATCTACTACCAACAAAAACAAGGCATACCAATGGGCTCTACTTTTTCCCCCTTACTTGCCGAAATTTATTTGCAGAATATTGAAAAATTAATAGTTGCCCCATCCCCCTTAAAACCCTCCATTTGGTTATGGTATGTAGATGACATCTTCATCATTTGGCTACACCAGAAACACTGTCTGTTCAAACTTATGTCCTCTATAACTTCCAAATTCCCTCATATAAGATTCTCATCTCAAGAACAGGTAGACAACAATATTAGTTTTCTGGGTGTTAACATCAACTCAGACTTCTCACTTGGTCTCTCTGTTTACAGGAAACCTTCTGCCACTCATAACATCATCCCTTACCATCCCTGGACCTTTGGTAAACACAAATTGGCTGCTTTAAAGGCGTACATCCACAGAGCTAACCTTATTTGCAACAGCCCTTCTGCTCTTCAAAACGAATATCAGAACATCATCAGCATTGGCAAATTGCATGGCTTTCCACCCATCTTAGTACATAGGCTAATTAAAAAATTTGAATCACAGAATAGATCTACCAGTTTATTGCCTGAACTTTCCACCAATCATAAGTTTGTGGGCACTTTGCCCTTCAGCCTGGCCTTCATTCACAAAGTTTGCTCCATTTTCAAGTCTTTTGGTTACAGGATTGCTGTTAACCACCTCCACATCTTCTTAACCTTATCCTTAAAGACAGAGATCCCAATAAACCCCTAGAGTTACAAGGGGTCTACTCTATCCCTGTAACCACTTCCACAGGCATTACCCACTATATTGGTAGTACTTGCCAAAGCATCAACCGGCGATTGGTGGAATATATCGCTGATGTTAAGAAAGAAAATCCTTCTACCTCCTTTTCAATTTTAACCATCAGCGATATGTCTGCGATTCCTGATTGGTAAACTCTGTTCAGCAATCGGAAAGCCCTCGGGTACCATGAAAGCATTAAAATCTTTACTCTTAACACCTGTGATGCAGACACACCTTTTTAATATACTTATCATTTGGAAAGCTATTTTGAAATCTGGCAACAACTGATGCTAATACCACGTGTTTTATTCCACGGCTGATCAAGGTAAAAGTCGCTGCTGAAACATCGTCCCAACACTCATAATTTTTACGTAACTGAAGCGTGATATGTAGTCATCAAGAATTTTTCTAGTATTTTCACAACCACAAAGCCACAAATCAATGTAAACAGTTTTATTTCCCAACCACAAAGCCACAAATCAATGTAAACAGTTTTATTTCCCAACCACAAAGCCATAATCAATGTAAAGAGAATCATTAATCAATGTAAAGAGAATCAATGTAAAGAGAATCAATGTAAAGAGTTTTATTTCCCAACCACAAAGTCATGTAATCAATGTAAAGAGTTTACAAAAGGCGCTGGTACGAGCTCCCTCTTAGCTTTTGGGCATGGCACTCTTGCACGGTTCTACGGAGAATCGCATGACAAACAGCGTACAAGGAGAAGCTCCGCCTCCGTTGGTGGGGGAAGTCAGAACATCGAAGGCAAATAAGGACTATCCGTGAATTGCATGCAGGGATCTTGCGTGGGCTTTTCCGTAGTTTTTTGGGTGACTTTCGTAAAACCATAAGATGGAGTGAAAATCCGTACAAACTAAAGAAAATCTGTAAAAGTTCGCATCTCTGTAGATGCAACATTCCCTGTGTCCCTAAAATTGCAGCTGTGTTTATCCCTCCAGACAAATGTCTTCCAGTTGATCATTCATTCCATCATAGTTTATGTGTGAGGTGAGCAATGCCAAATGATTTTAGATAACTAAACAGCCAAGATGACCTCATTGGTCTATTTACTGAATCATTTCAGCAGTGAGCCAGGATGGCATACAAGTACACAACATGTCAAATAGTATCAGCTGGCTGCTAAGAATAAACTTGCACTGCTGCAATATTACTCTTATTGCATTATGGAGCACCGGGGGGGGGGGGGACTCCAATCCACAACAGTAGTTAACTCAGGTAGCAGTATATTGTTGATGTTTACAGTAAAAGGTGAGGGGGATCATTAGTTTCATTAAGTATTTTCTTGAAAAAATTATGATTTCTTACATTATGCGCAATTGACTTTTGATTTTATTGACAAAACTGTGATTAGTCATATTATGAAAATTAATTCCATTACACTGACAAAAACTGCACAGGATATGACATTCCATCTCATACCAAAATATAACAACAACAACAGCAGCAGCAGCAAAAACAACAACAAAAAGTCACATCTATATTTAGCGTTAGAGAAGAAGTTTCTCAGTGACAATCATACTTACCATAAAGGTGCAGAAAATGCAATGGCTAATGAAAGACTTGATGCTAGAAGACAGATGAATGGAAAGACTATTACAATGGCCAACGTACCCAATGCTCCTTTCGCTAGATAATTCCATAATCTATTTAAATGACGACTAAACCCTTTCCCAATAAAACCTAGAATAAAAAAGTGAAGATTTATCATGCCACATGAACTGATACTTTGTTACTACATGACAAATAAATATGCAAAAGAAGCAATAAAACTTCTGTGATAATATAACTAGTGATATGAATCATGCATTTTGAAATATGTTATGAACATTCAAGAGTTCAAACATTGTCTAACATATTAAAAATGTGTACATGTAGGTGGTCTCTCCTGCTCTACAACACACCAAATTTTGAAGCAAATATAATCTACCTTATTGATTGAATCTAAGGCATTCTGTGAATGTACAAGCACTTCTTGCCATACAAATAGTGGAAACTTCAATGAGTAGTGTTATGAAAAAGCGCAATAAATTAAATGGAATGCATTTAATATCAGCATTGGATTTCACAGCATAAAGGAAAAGTGTGGCCACCAATCATTATCCAAGGATGAGACAGAAAAAGAAAAACACAACTTTATTTATAGAAATGCTACTTCCTGAGCATCTCTGGAATAATTTATTCTCCATATTGCTGCTTCACAATGTTATAAAACAAAAAGAAAAATCCTCAAAATATTGAGCATTACCAGCTTTACAATAACACTAAATTAAACCTAGAATTCTAAAGCACTGGAAACATTTAATATATATCAAATACGTGGAGATAATGTAAATGGACGATGTCATCACTCTTTCCACGTTATTTTTTAAACAACGCATAGCGACTGAAAAATTGTATTCCGGCACTGCTGGGATCGAACCCCAGAACTCTCGATAACTAGTCGAGTGCGTTCGAATTTACGCTACAGCGCCAACAATTCTCAGCGCAATGCGTGGTTTATCAGTCAGCATCTGACTACACGAATGCGTATTGATGGTCTCAGCAACTGAGATGTCGTCATCTTAAACAACGCTGTAAAAAAAGTACTTGCACTATTTATAGATTCTGCAGTGAAATAAACTATAATTATAATAATTAATTACTTCATGGCTTCCTCTTATTACTTTCAGTATTATAAATATTTAACGGGAATTATCGAGGATAAGAGAGGTAATGTACCTTAATAAATTTATCCTCTATAATTCCCGTTAAATATTTATAATACTGAAGATAAACTATAAGTGGAAAGCAAAACTTTTAATGAAATGAATTAAAAGTATGAATAAATATGATAGGAATAATCATCTAATAATTATTATGAAACTCAGTAAAAAAACCCATGAAATAATGTACTCACCTGTGTCAGGCCTTGATTCAAATTCTGTTCTTGATTTAGAGATATGCCTCCATAACAGAACAAGTCTAGAACACAAAGTGTGAGTGGCAGAAGATTTTCTGGGATAAAGAGTCCCCTAAAGGAAAGGAAAATATGCTTAGTAAAATTAAACAATGACACAGTAAAACAGCATCACATTATGCTGTGTCACTGCTTTTAGGAACACAAACACAACACTGAAAATGGCAAGAACACAAAGGCAGTGAGTGCAGTTGCAGTGAAATACAGCTTATGTAACCAAGTTTGAAGTTTATTTAGCATTTCATGTAAAAATTACCATAAAGAAATATGTTTCGTTATTAGCAATATTTTCATCCATTTAACTGCTGAACATTTCCAGACATTGAAAACATAGCATTATTAATATCTTTAACTTATCATGTATGGTTCAACACGGCAAATCACGTCAGCTGTTGACAGTGCACATACTATGTAATCAAGCAAACGTACATCTGAAAATTTGAATTCCTATTTTCTCTAGTGACAATAAAAATCAATGCAAAACTTTCTGTTGCATGCTAAGTTAAGGTATTTTTTAATTTTTAAGTACACATAACCTTTTCAATGTTGTCTTTAAAACAGAAATATGATGAAAAGACTACCCATGAAGAACTGGTCTCAGCAGTGGTAATTACAAAGTTCTGACAAAATTTCAAGCATTAATAAATATATATATATATATATATATATATATACTTAAGAGCAAAACTGAAGACTAAGGAAAAAATTTTAGAATTTAAAACGAAGGGTGCAAAATAACCTGAAAATCAAAACGCGCAACGCAGCAGTTTTGAAAATTCAGAATACACATTCTACAAAGAAGATACCTAAGCAAAAAAATACATATATAATTTTGACTCACACCAAGTACAACATAGAAAAGGTTATGTATCTACCTGTGTGAGTAAAAGGAGAAAAGATAAAAAAATAAAATAAAACAACTGAATGTAGAAGGTGTCGAGAATACTGAGCCTTGGCTTTATCAAGGACCAGCAAAAACTCTGCATTTTCTCACTTCCACAAAAACCTAGTTGGAAATGGGTTTCTGCAAGGCCATAGATGCAAGTAACATTCCCACCTAAAATAGTTTAAAAAATATATATATAAGTCATGTCCTCCATAGAGTAGCATGACCTAGCACTAGTTAACAATTTCGCTTGCATCCATTAACCTTCATGGCCCGACCCATGCTCTTCATCTGTTACTATTAAACAGAGAGAAGAAGATTAAAGAGAACTCAAGCTGTGAGAGTGACATAATAAATAGAAATGATTTTCAGCTATAACGAAATTCCAAGTTCGTTTGAGAGAGAATTTAAACCTGAAAAACAATGCAAAAGAAATCCAAATTTTACATTGCAATTAAAAAAGGAAATGTTAATTTATAACGAACAGATTTTTGAAAGAAAACTTGAGTCTAAAACCCCCTACTCTACAACTTATGACAGCACGAAAACGAGAATAAGTTAAAGATAAATACTAACTAAAGAAAACTTTGTGAAAGTTATATACCTTAAACAGTTAGTTGCAATATGTACAAAGTATTTCAGCAGTGCTTTAAGTGCATAATTAATTAGTTATTAAGAACTTAACTACTTTGAAAAAACAGCGCATAGACAGCGCATAGAAAAGGAACAAGCTTAGCCTTCTTCTGTTCCTAGGTACCCCAAAAGACGCTCAAAGTTACAAAGAAAAGTAAGAGTTAAAACCCGCAAAAATGTTAACAGACAAACCAATGCTTAAAAGCTGAAAAGCTAAAAAACGACAGAGAAAAGGTACATAAAGTACAAACATTGAACTTATAAAACCTAGAACCCAAAAACAAGGAAGAGAGCTTACCTCTTGTGTGACAAAAACTTTTCTCCACACAAGAGGAGAACATGGCTGACCCCTTCCGCCACTCCCTAGAGCTGGGGGCAGTGAGGGTGGGGCTGATGGCCTCCTCATACAGCAAGAAACCAACGCGCGGAGATTTTAACCAGAGAAAAAAATATATAAACTTAAGACTGTGGATCTGTATGATCAGAATGAGCAGAATTAACTCTCCAGAATACATGAGAAATATTATAAAATACACGAGCAGTTTATTTAATAATCTTTGCATGTATTAAATCACCTTAGTGAGCTTCTATAGATTAATCAGAATCTTATTAATTTTAATGTTGGTTTTACTATTTTTAGTATAGCTATCCTAGTGATGAATAACTAGTTTTCTTTTTTATTTGTTTTTATTTTCTTTTATAAACAGATTTTTAAGCTTTTTTTGTGATTTTGTTTATATTATTTAATTTTTTGTTTTAATAGGACCGTCATATCCATAGCACTAAGGTTCCTTTAGGTAGTTAATAGGCATCCTCTAGCCAACTTCCTTACGGCTTTGATTGGTCAGAATCATATTATTAACTGTGTAGAAAATTAAAGCAGATCTGCCAACCTTACTCTATTATTCAGAATAATTTTTCTTAAAGTTCTTTTGATGAAAGAAGAAGGAATTTCGTTCTCTAGAAAACTTTCTAATAGTATATTAATGTGGTAATTGAAATCCAAATTGTTGCTGCAAATTCTTGAAATTCTTAGGACCTGAGAAATTAGTACATTCTCAATTACTTTGGTTGAAATGTTATTATTCCAGTGTAGATATTTAATTACTTTGAAAGGAAAATTAACTCTTTTATCAAAGAGGCTAATAGATGGGTTACCTCTGTTGAGCTTAATGCTTAAGTCTAGGAACTCAAGTTCCTGATTACTGTGGTTGGTTTTACATAAGTTAAGAGAGCTAGGATAGATATTATCAAAATCACTCTCTATAACTTCTGAATTATTGATACACAGCAGATCATCAATATATCTAAAAGTGTAAAGGTAGTTATCTGAGCAGGTGGGGTGATTTTTAATGAATTTATATTCCTTAAAGAACAGGAATAGATTAGCGATATTTGTGGACGTTGATGTTCCCATTGGAATACCGTTCACTTGCTTATAGAGAGTATTATTATATAAGATATGGTTATTTTTTATGCAGCAATTGAGATAAGAGTTCCACGTCTCTGCACCATACGTAAGCACTGGAAGGATGCATTGATCAAACACTTTTCTTTTAAGACATAATGGCATATTGCTCTTGAAAATTATGCTGTTTCTTCCAAAAGCTCTCCAGGCAAGTTTTGTACGCCGATTAATTTCTTCATCAATGTGACCCTCACTTGATATCTGCTGTCCAAGATAAACATACGTATCTGTTATCTCCAGTTTTTCTCCATCAATCGATAAATCTTCATTTCTTGTAAAAGCATTGAACATCACTTTTGTCTTCTGAAAGTTCATTTTTAATCCCACTTCTTTACTCTTGTCAGCAAGTTCCTGGATCATACTCTGCAGCTCTGATGGGGTAGTTGCAAAAATGACTACGTCATCAGCAAAACGAAGGTGGGTTAGATAATCTCCATTAATCTTTATCCCTTTGTTTTCCCAGTTCAGTGATTGAAAGACATTTTCCAATGTGGCATTAAAGAGCTTCGGAGATATGGTGTCACCTTGTCTCACTCCCTTTCCAATTTTTATGTGTGTTGTATTTTCAAACAGCCGAATCTTTGCACTTGCATTTTCATAGATGTTATTAATAATATTAATGTATGCATCTTCAATACCGCAGGATTTCAGAGCCGTGGTAACTGCTGATGGTTTCACCGAATCAAAGGCTTTTTCATAATCGATAAAAGCCATGCACAATGGAAGTTCATATTCCCTCGCTCTTTCAATTAGTTCTCTCAGCACGTGGATATGATCTGTTGTACTGTAGCCACTCCTGAATCCAGCTTGTTCTCTCGGTTGAGCCATGTCCAGTGTTACCTTCAAGCGGTGTGAAAGAACTTTAGTGAAGATTTTATAAACTACTGATAGGAGGCTGATAGGTCTGTAGTTTCCGAGATCCTCAATGTCACCTTTCTTATGTAGCAGGATCATTGTAGCGGTGTTCCAATCCTCAGGAATCTTTCCTTCATTAAGGCATTGAGTGAAAATTTGGGCGAGTACTGTTTCGATTTCTCCACTTGCTTCTTGTATGATGTCTACAGTAATTCCATCTTCTCCTGGAGCTTTTCCTCGCTTCATGTTCTTGATTGCATGTGCACCTTCTGCTGGAAGGACTGGAGGAACTCTGGTACTGGTATCTTTCATGATGTCTGGAGTGCATATATTATCCCTTTCATATAATTTGGAGTAGAAATCTTTCACTCTTGTCAAAATTTCGCCTCTATTTCTTGTTACAGAACCATCTTCTTTTCTCAGTGCCATAATCTGTTTTCTTCCCTTACTGAGATGTCCCTTTGCTATCTTTAGGCTTTGGTTGTTTTCAATTGCTTTCCTCACTAGTTCACAGTTGAATTTCCTTACGTCTTCAGTGATACTTTTTCTTACTGTCTTGCATAGCTCTATATATTCCACTTTGGAAGTCACATCTTCTTTAGTTGTCCTCATCTCTCTTCTTTTTTGCATCAACATTTTGGTTTTTCCTGATAATTTGTTCACATGCAACTTGTTCTTAGACCCAGCTAATTTTGTTGCTGTTTCCATAAGAGCTTTGGTTACTTTTCTGTTAACTTCAGAGATGTCCACTTCTTCCGATGTTAGGCCTTCTAAAGCAGAGAACCTGTTCTTCAGTTCTAACTTGAAGGTATTATGGTGTTTTTTAAGGTTGGTTATGTCAATAGATTTTGTTTGTCTTATGAGCTTGCCACGTTCAAGTTTAGTGTTGAGGTGCATCTTACATCTCACCAATCTATGGTCACTACCTGTGTTGAACTTGTTTAGCACACTGCAGTCTTCTATGACGAATTTTTTGTTACACATAATAAAATCAATTTCACTTGTCGTCCCATTTGGATGTCTCCATGTCCATTTCCTGTGTGGCTTTTTCGTGAAGAAGGAGTTCAAGATGAAAAACCCTTCTGCCTCTGCAAACTCAACAAGAGTATTTCCACGCTGGTTCCTGTTGCCGTGACCGAATTTACCTACTGAAGTTTCATTCTGTTGCCGTTGCCCTATTTTTGCATTGAAATCTCCCATAATTATTTTCAAGTGCTGCTTACCTTTATTATTTAGATGACAAATTTCCTCATAAAATTCTTCAATTTCTTCTTCAGGATGACTTGTGGTGGGTGCATAAGTTTGAATAATCTGAGCCTGGTATCTTTTTGAAAGTTGGATAACATGTCGTGCAGCTCTGTCAGAGGAACTTTCAACTTCTACAACTTTATCCTTCAGTTTCTTGTTTATTATAAATCCAACACCACTAGTTCTGCCAGTATCTGTCCCACGATAGTAGAAGAGATGTCCACTTTTCAGTTCGATGAGATCTTCTCCTTTTCTCCTTACCTCACTGAGCCCCACGATGTCCCACTTGATCCTTTGTAGTTCCTCTTCCAATTCAAGAAGCCTTGAATCAGAAGATAGGGAGCGTCCATTGTAAGTAGCCAAGGTCAGCATCAGATGGCAGCCTAGTCCGGTCCTCCGGGGATTTTATATATATATATATATACTGAAGAGCAAAACTGAAGACTAAGGAAAAACTTTAGAATTTAAAACGAAAGTTGCAAAAAACCTGAAGATCAAAACGCGCAACGCAGCAGTTTTGAAAATTCAGAATTCACATTCTACAAAGAAGATACCTAAGCAAAAAAATACATATATAATTTTGACTCACACCAAGTACAACATAGAAAAGGTTATGTATCTACCTGTGTGAGTAAAAGGAGAAAAGATAAAAAAATAAAATAAAACAACTGAATGTAGAAGGTGTCGAGAATACTGAGCCTTGGCTTTATCAAGGACCAGCAAAAACTCTGCATTTTCTCACTTCCACAAAGACCTAGTTGGAAATGGGTTTCTGCAAGGCCATAGATGCAAGTAACATTCCCACCTAAAATTGTTTTAAAAAATATATATATGTCATGTCCTCCGCAGAGTTGTATGACCTAGCACTAGTTAACAATTTCGCTTGCATCCATGAACCTTCCTGGCCCGACCCATGCTCTTCATCTGTTACTATTAAACAGAGAGAAGAAGATTAAAGAGAACTCAAGCTGTGAGAGTGACATAATAATTAGAAATAATTTTCAGCTATAACGAAATGCCAAGTTCGTTTGAGAGAGAATTTAAACCTGAAAAACAATGCAAAAGAAATCCAAATTTTTTCATTGCAATTAAAAAAGCAAATATTAATTTTTAAAAAACAGATTTTCCAACTAGGTCTTTGTGGAAGTGAGAAAATGCAGAGTTTTTGCTGGTCCTTGATAAAGCCAAGGCTCAGTATTCTCGACACCTTCTACATTCAGTTGTTTTATTTTATTTTTTTATCTTTTCTCCTTTTACTCACACAGGTAGATACATAACCTTTTCTATGTTGTACTTGGTGTGAGTCAAAATTATATATGTATTTTTTTGCTTAGGTATCTTCTTAATAGAATATATATATATATATATTTTTTTTTATCTGAAACTGACAGAAGAAGTCAACCAATGCTATAATCATCATACAGAAATTTTAGATCAAACATATTCAATTTAAAAAAATATGTTGAAAGCCAAAACAAAGCAAAACAAAACCACCCACCCACCCACCCACCCACCCACCCACCACACACACACACCCACACACACACACACACACACACAAGCGAGAACACGTATGGTGCACCAACATAGCTGGCACCTGTGGACCCTGCAATCTTTTAATTTGGACCTGGTGCCTATATAGACATATACATCAATGAGCCATTATATTATGACCACCAACCTAATATGAAGTAGGACCCCCTTTATCCTGTAAAACAGTGGACATTCCACGAAGCATCGATTCGATGAGGTGGCGATAGGTATCCTGGGGTATCTGGTACCATAATGTCAACAGCAGGTCCTCCAGTTCCTGTGCATTTTGGGGTGGTGATAATTTAGTGCAAACCTGCTTTTCCAAGTCGAACAACAAATGTTTGATTGGGTTCATGTCAGGTGAATTTGGAGGCCAGGGCATTAACAGAGAAAGTCGCCAACATGTTTCTCAAACCACTCCTTGATGATTCTGGCAGTGTGGCATGGTGCATTATCCTGTTGGTAATGGCCATCCCCAGCAGGGAACACATTTGCCATGAATGAATGAACTTCATCCTCAATAATGTTCAGATACCTGACAGCTGTCAGGGATTGTGCTATTAGGGCCTAAAAAGTGCCCCAACAAAACATCGCCCACAGCATAACACTGCCGCTGGCCTGTTTCTGCCCAACAGTGCATCCACATGCCATAGCTTCTGCTGGTAATAGGCGCATTTATGCTCGGCCATATACATGATGCACCAGGAATCTTGATTCATCAGACCAGGCCACTTTCTTCCAATCATCCATGGACCAATCTCGATGATCTTGGGCCCATTTCACGCAGTAATATACATCTAAGCTGTCTCACTGTAAGATAAAAACACCAAGTCTCCAAACTGCAAACCACAAACATTTATTTACATCTGCAGATTAAAAACCCGGCAGAAAGCTAGCACTTTCGGACATCGCATGTCTCCATCTACAGGCCCTGAGTGCCACAAGACAAGCACCGCCGATCAGATATATACAGCTCACCGTTGCCCACAATGCAACACGATACCAACCACCAAACATACCTACCCCCACCCCTCCCCACATCAGAAATAAAGACACACACATTATTTAACCCCCCCCCCTCCCAAACATTAAAAATTAAAAACCTGAAAACATACCAAAAACCAATAATACATATTAATTTAAGAAACTACATTAAAAAATGTTCAACTGCAAATCAGTGTCCCTTATCTGTGTATGTCTCTTGGGTGGTAACCAGTCTTCACCAAGGGCTAGGTATATAGGTCGGCATATCCTCATTACAACAAGATTCACCATAGTATAGAATGAACAAACTCTCGGCCAGGAATATAGTAGACCTGCTGACGCTGGAATTCAGTATTTTGGCACCACTCCAGTCTGGGGAATATCCCTCATGATTTACAGCAGTGGTGAGTGCAATGTTTTTTGTTCCAGATCTGAGGGCATATCTGTGTTCCCCCAGTCTGACAGACAAGGTCCTAAGGGTAAAGCCTATATATCTTTTTGGAGCCATATCAGGATTAGAGTGGATTAAGGGAATGCTATACACACCATGTTGTTGCAGGGTGGTAGTCCTATCTCTGTCATTTCTGATCAGAGAAAAGGTATTTCTAATATTAACACCAAAATTTAATTGGTGTCTCTTGCAAGCTTTTTTGAGGATAGGTACTGTATTAGGGTTGTACTCTAGACTACCTACAAATCTATTCTGTCGTGTTTCCATGGATAACGTTGTAGATTTCAGTCTACCATCTCTCCTTAGTAGTTCTTGAAAAAATTGTTCTGCATAACCCGATGTACGAGCAATGGATAGTACAGTAGAGAGTTCCTGTTTTCTAGCTCTACAAGACAAGGAATGTGTATGAGCACGTCTAATTAGAAAACGTAGAGCTGCAGTTTTCTATTGCATTGGGTGCACACAAGAAAAAGGTATAATACATGGATTGAATGTAGGTTTTCTATACACAGAAAACTTAATCTTCTGCGTTTGCAGGTTCCTGGTTAGGAGAAAGTCTAGGAAGGGTAAGTTACCTGAGTGTTCCAGTTCTCTAGTATAGTTGATTATTGGATACTGAGAAGACAAACATGCAGTGAATTGATCCAAGTGGGCAAGCGAATGTGGCCAAAAAACCAGCACATCATCAACATATCTTATCATAAACAGAGGCCTAAAAACAGAATTCAATAATACCTGATTTTCTAGATGTTGTAACAGAATTTCAGCTAGTATCGGGGAGAATGGGGAACCCATGGGAGCTCCTTCCAGCTGTTGGTATATTTTATAGTCAAACTTGAAATATGACCTCTTTGCCACTAATTTAAGGGCTGAGAGAATTGCTTCAATTTCCATGCATGGGATAGCACTATTCAGGGAAACACAACAGAATAGATTTGTAGGTAGTCTAGAATACAACCCTAATACAGTACCTATCCTCAAAAAAGCTTGCAAGACACACCAATTAAATTTTGGTGTTAATATTAGAAATACCTTTTCTCTGATCAGAAATGACAGAGATAGGACTACCACCCTGCAGCAACATGGTGTGTATAGCATTCCCTTAATCCACTCTGATCCTGATATGGCTCCAAAAAGATATATAGGCTTTACAATTAGGACCTTGTCTGTCAGACTGGGGGAACACAGATACGCCCTCAGATCTGGAACAAAAAGCACTGCACTCACCACTGCTGTAAATCATGAGGGATATTCTCCAGACTGGAGTGGTGCCAAAATACTGAATTCCAATGTCGGCAGGTCTATTATATTCCTGGCCGAGAGTTTGTTCATTCTATACTATGGTGAATCTTGTTGTAATGAGGATATGCCGACCTATGTACCTAGCCCTTGGTGAAGACTGGTTACCACCCAAGAGACATACACGGATGAGGGACACTGATTTGCAGTTGAACATTTTTTAATGTAGTTTCTTAAATTAATATGTATTATTGGTTTTTTGGTATGTTTTCAGGTTTTTAATTTTTAATATTTGGGAGGGGGGGGAGGTTTTTTTTTTAAATAATATGTGTGTCTTCTTTGTTTCCGGTGTGGGGAAGGGGGTGGGGGGTAGGTATGCTTGGTATCGTGTTGCATTGTGGGCAACGGTGAGCTGTATATATCTGATCGGCGGTGCTTGTCTTGTGGCACTCGGGGCCTGTAGATGGAGACATGCGATCTCCGAAAGTGCTAGCTTTCTGCCGGGTTTTTAATCTGCAGATGTAAATAAATGTTTTTGGTTTGCAGTTTGGAGATTTGGTGTTTTTATCGTACAGTGAGAGCTCTTAGATGTATATTACTAGTAATTCGTACGAATCTTGAGTCAACATTAACCATTTCACGCATTGTTGGCGATGACGTGCAGTGAGCATGGGGACTTGGTTGGGTCTTTGGCTATGCAGGCCCATGTGCAGAAGGCTGCGATGAACTGTGTGCTGCGACATATTGCCTTGATCATCACTGTTGTAGCTGTGAGAGATTTGTCCCACTGCGTATCCGAGTTGTCCAAAGGGACAATTGGTCCAATGCAGATTCGTTCAATGGTATGTTTAGTCCAATGCAGATTCGTCCAATGATATGATTAGTCCGATTTTGTTTGATCTGTCCGAAGTGGTACTCGTGCGAAATAAATCTCATCCATTCCTTCTTCGATGTTGTAAGTACCATTAGTCCAAAGAATGTAAAATAATATTACATTTCATGAGTAATATTGTGGTTACACATTTCTTTCTTTTCTTTTTTTAAATCACTTTTTTTCTTTGTTATACTGTTGTCGTTACCGTATGAAGTTACTGATATACAAGACGTTCAATCAACTTTGATGTTTCTATCTTACATTAAATAATGGAAAAAAATAGTTTCCCCGTTTCTGTTTGCAGCATGCAGTGGAATTTACATATCAAGTCAAATTAATATTGCAGTTTTACTTAGGCACTGAATATTAATTGAGAGGCCCTAGGCATCTTGTAAAGAGCTGAAAAGACCTTCAGAAATAATCAGTTGAGTGCCTTTTATTAGGTTTTATAAAATGTCTACAAATACCAAATATTTAGGTTGTAACTTAAAATCTTCTAAAAAGGCCTGCAGCCTAGGTGCTTTGCAAAGAGTTGGGAAATAATCTGAGTGCTTTAGTTTTGAGTTGAGAATAATCTGCAGAGTGATTTATAAAATGTTTATAAATACCAAATATCTAAATTGTAGCTGGAAATCTAAAAAGGCCCACAGCCTAGGTGCCTTGCAAAAACCTGAGAAATGATCTGCTGAGTGACTTTTATTTGGTTTCCTAAAATGTCTACAAATACAAAATATTTAAGTTGTAACTTAAAGTCTTCTTAAAAGGCCCGCGACCTAGGTGTCTTGTGAAGAGTTGAGAAATAATCCACTGAGTGGATTTTATTAGGTTTAATAAAATATTTACAAATACCAAATATCTAGGTTGTAACTTAAAATCTTCTGTAAAGGCCTGCAGGCTAGGTGCTTTGTAAACAGCTGAGAAATGTTCCATTGAGTGCCTTTTATCAGGTTTATATGTTTTCAAATGCCAAACATATGGAAATAATTTTTCAAAAGGATATAAAGAGGAGAATAACTTAAATTATTCCTTTCTTAAAAAAAAAAAAAAAATGGCCGTTGTTAGGACGATACCATTGGATGAATCGGCATTGGACTAATCAGCATTGAACCAATCATCATTGAATGAATTGTCCAAGACTGGTATTCACTACAGCGATACATGAACCAAAGTTATGGTTTTTGAGAGAGGAACTGGTAGCACTGAATGCAATGTAAGTCTAAACGGCACACACTGATTTGACCAGGTGAGTGAGTTTGTATTTAGGAAGCATGCTTGACAGAAAGAACAAATTGGATGGTGAAATTAGTAGGTGAGTGAATTCTTCATTGAAAGTCATAGCTGCTCTGGAAGGTTTTCACAGGAATGATGGGTTCTCAAGAGAGTCCCACATGGCTGTGTATGAAATTGTAATTGTTCTTACGCTGATGTATGGCAGTGAAACCTGGGTACTGCAGAAGAAACATAGGAGTCATTTGTGTGCTGGAGAAATGCGTTACTTACATGGGGTTTGTGGCAGGACACGATATGATTGTGTGAGAAATGAAGATGTATAGCAGATGTGTGATGTGAAGTAAAATGTTGTTAGCAAGGTGGAGACCAATATGCTTCGGTGGTTTGGCCATGTTGAAAGAATGAGTGATGAAATGCTTACTAAGAAAATATTTTTAGCCCAAGTGGCAGGAAGGAAAGGCAGAGGAAAGCCAAGGAAAACATGGGTGGATCAGATTCAGGAGTGTCTGCATGAGAAAAAGAGTATGAAGTATAAAAGATCTTGTGTACAGCGTGTAATGGATATCAGTGAAGCCCGAGTTGTATGTCAAGATTGCTGTAAATGGAGAAGTTTGATACGGCAACAGTAAGTAAAAATATCTGGTAGTTTGTATTTCTTTTTGGAGCCAACCTCTGAATCTCAGAGAACAGCTTATTGATATGTATACAATGTATGATACATGAACAAATCACAAGCCGGCTGTTTCCGAGATCGTAGTTCCAAGGCGCCGTGCCATCACAATTTGTACTTTTATCAAACTCCGATAAATTGGCAGCTTTTCCCATTGACTCCAAACAATCTACTAATCGAAAGCTGGCCCTCGTGTTGTATATATACTGCTTTGTGAACTTCACCTGTGCCATCATTTGGTCATTTCTCTAGGCTGGGGGTGGTCATAATGTAATGGCTCATCGGTGTAGAGTATATGTGCATTAAACATATTATTAAGTAGCAGAGCTGCAGGGAGTGGGCAGTTACGTTTTTACCTAGAAACTTTTTTGTGCTGCTTTGTAACAACTTTACTTTTTGGGTGCCATCTAGGTGAAATTCCTGGGTACATTTTTCCTGGTCTGTAACTGTTCTCCTTTCCCACAAAGTGGTGAAATCGGATATTATTTTAATACTTTTACATATACACTAACCATGTATTGTACTTTTTTTGTTTGCAAAGAACTGATAAAATATAGTAATCAATCATACAGAGCTTCATATAACAAATATTTTTCTGAAGACTGGAATTTTGTCAATTATATTATTATTATTATTGCTGCGGCAGCCCCTTACTTGAGGCTGGTATCCCACTCTTTAGGTCTTTTTATTCACTCACACAACTGATGAAAACAAAATATAGAAACACACATTTGTCATTCAATGGAATTTCATTCACCACAAATGTAAAATGTCTGCAGATGAGCCGCAAGAAGAACCTGAGTATTTCTCTATGGTTTCCACAGAAACAGCAATCCTGTGTACATATGCAGCAGACAATATTTCAACTTCATTTGTCAACCACTTTGCAATTGTAACTATACAAAAATAATACCATTCACAAAAGGTGAGCCTTTTACAAAAATTTATCACCCATTTATATAGAAAAAGTATATATATGAGATAGATTTTTTAAATTAAGTATAATATGCATAGACTTTAAAGCATTCAGATATATAAGGATTACTATCTTTATGAAAATCCTCCAAATACGTGGCGTCAGTAAATAAATAAATACATCGCTCTTTCCACGTTCCAGAAACACATAGCAACAGAAAAATTGTTTTCAGGCGGCGGCTGAAAACTATCCTTATATATATCATCATCATCATCGTCAACCATTATCAATCCACTGCTGGACGAAGGTCTCCCCCCAAGTTTCCTCCACAACGGTCTGTCCTGTGCCAGTCTTCTCCATGTCACTCCCGCATACTTTCGAATTTCATCCACCCATCTCCCATGTGGTCTTCTGGGTCTTTTCCTGTCCCTTGGAATCCAATCTAAAATTTCGGCTGTCCATCGATGGTCTGTCCTTCCGGCAGTATGTCCAGCCCATTGCCATTTCACGGATTTAACTCTGATCATGATGTCTTCCACTCTTGTCATTTTTCGGATCCACGAGTTCCTCTTCTTATCTCTCCTGGTTATACCAAGCATGCATCTCTCCATGCTTCTTTGAGTAGTCTGCAGCCTTTGTATGTCTCTTTTAGTTAAGGTTCACGTCTCTGCACCATACGTAAGCACTGGAAGGATGCATTGATCAAACACTTTTCTTTTAAGACATAATTGCATATTGCTCTTCAAAATTATGCTGTTTCTTCCAAAAGCTCTCCAGGCAAGTTTTGTACGCCGATTAATTTCTTCATCAATGTGACCCTCACTTGATATCTGCTGTCCAAGATAAACGTACGTGTCTGTTATCTCCAGCTTTTCTCCATCAATCGATAAATCTTCATTTCTTGTAAAAGCATTGAACATCACTTTTGTCTTCTGAAAGTTCATTTTTAATCCCACTTCTTTACTCTTGTCAGCAAGTTCCTGGATCATACTCTGCAGCTCTGATGGGGTAGTTGCAAAAATGACTATGTCATCAGCAAAACGAAGGTAGGTTAGATAATCTCCATTAATCTTTATCCCTTTGTTTTCCCAGTTCAGTGATTGAAAGACATTTTCCAATGTAGCATTAAAGAGCTTCGGAGATATGGTGTCACCATGTCTCACTCCATTTCCAATTTTTATGTGTGTTTTATTTTCAAACAGCCGAATCTTTGCATTTTCATTTTCATAGATGTTATTAATAGTATTAATGTATGCATCTTCAATACCGCAGGATTTCAGAGCCATTGTAACTGCTGATGGTTTCACCGAATCAAAAGCTTTTTCATAATCGATAAAAGCCATGCACAATGGAAGTTCATATTCCCTCGCTCTTTCAATTAGTTCTCTCAGTACGTGGATATGATCTATTGTGCTGTAGCCACTCCTGAATCCAGCTTGTTCTCTCGGTTGAGCCATGTCCAGTGTTACCTTCAAACGGTGTGAAAGAACTTTAGTGAAGATTTTATAAACCACTGATAGGAGGCTGATAGGTCTGTAGTTCCCGAGATTCTCAATGTCACCTTTTTTATGTAGCAGGATCATTGTAGCATTGTTCCAATCCTCAGGAATCTTCCCTTCATTAAGGCATCGAGTGGAAATTTGGGCGAGTACTGTTTCGATTTCTCCACTTGCTTCTTGTATGATGTCTACAGTAATTCCATCTTCTCCTGGAGCTTCTCCCCGCTTCATGTTCTTGATTGCATGTGCAACTTCTGCTGGGATGACTGGAAGAACTCTGGTACCTTTCATGATGTCTGGAGTATATGTATCATCCCTTTCATATAATTTGGAGTAGAAATCTTTCACTCTTGTCAAAATTTCGCCTCTATTTCTTGTTACAGAACTATCTTCTTTTCTCAGTGCCATAATCTGTTTTCTTCCCTTACTGAGATGTCCCTTTTGCTATCTTTAGGCTTTGGTTGTTTTCAATTGCTTTCCTCACTAGTTCACAGTTGAATTTCCTTACGTCTTCAGTGATATTTTTTCGTACTGTCTTGCATAGCTCCATATATTCCACTTTGGAAGTCACATCTTCATTAGTTGTCCTCATCTCTCTTCTTTTTTGCATCAACATTTTGGTTTTTCCTGATAATTTGTTCACGTGCAACTTGTTCTTAGACCCAGCTAATTTTGTTGCTGTTTCCATAAGAGCTTTGGTTACTTTTCTGTTAACTTCAGAAATATCCACTTCTTCCGATGTCAGGCCTTCTAAAGCAGAGAATCTGTTCTTCAGCTCCAACTTGAAGGTATTATGGTGTTTTTTAAGGTTGGTTATGTCAATACATTTTGTTTGTCTTATGAGCTTTTCACGTTCGAGTTTAGTGTTGAGGTGCATCTTACATCTCACCAATCTAGGGTCACTACCTGTGTTGAACTTGTTTAGCACACTGCAGTCTTCTATAACAAATTTTTTGTTACACATAATAAAATCAATTTCACTTGTCGTCCCATTTGGATGTCTCCATGTCCATTTCCTGTGTGGCTTTTTCTTGAAAAAGGAGTTCATGATGAAAAACCCTTCTGCCTCTGCAAACTCAACGAGAGTATTTCCACGCTGGTTTCTGTTGCCGTGACTGAATTTACCTACTGATGTTTCATTCTGTTGCTGTTGCCCTATTTTTGCATTGAAATCTCCCATAATTATCTTCAAGTGCTGCTTACCTTTATTATTTAGATGACGAATTTCCTCATAAAATTCTTCAATTTCTTCTTCAGGATGACTTGTGGTGGGTGCATAAGTTTGAATAATCTGAGCCTTGTATCTTCTCGACAGTTGGATAACGAGTCGTGCAGCTCTGTCAGAGGAACTTTCAACTTCTACAACTTTATCCTTCAGTTTCTTGTTTATTATAAATCCAACACCACTAGTTCTGCCAGTATCTGTCCCACGATAGTAGAAGAGATGTCCACTTTTCAGTTCAATGAGATGATCTCCTTTTCTCCTTACCTCACTTAGCCCGACGCTGTCCCACTTGATCCTTTGTAGTTCCTCTTCCAATTCAAGAAGCCTTGAATCAGAAGATAGGGAGCGTCCATTATACATAGCCAAGGTCAGCATCAGATGGCAGCCTAGTCCCGTCCTCCGGGGATTCTTAGCACCCTCTGCCTTCATGTCGCACTGGCCGCTGCCTTGGCCAGGTAGATTCCAGCTGCCGGAGACTGAGGACCAAGATTTAAGTTGTGGAGTCAGTTTGGAGGTGTTTGGCCATAACTCACCACGCTGGCCAAGCGGGTTGGTGAGTGTGGGATAGCATTTCCTCTAATCCCGATGGTATAGTTATACCGCTATTGGCGGTCGCCAGAGCCCCTTTAGTGGGAACAGGATGAACACCACGAAAAGGCGGGGTTGACATTTGTCAAGGAGAGGCTGTGATTTTACGCATTACCTGACCTTACATCCCCCTTATATATATATATATATATATAGTGTGTGTGTGTGTGTGTGTGTGTGTGTGTGTGTGTGTGATATACTTTTCAAACTGAGCATAACATACACAGACTTTAAAGCATTCAGATATATAAGGATTAATATGCCCAGCTATGTACTACTTCATACAGAAGTATAAAGAGATTAAAAGAAATAAATAAAACTCTGTGGCATGTGAATTAAAGAACACTTCTGAACTGAATACAAAAACTTACATCTAACTGGTTGACTTCAAGATCAGGTTTGAAAGGACATATGGAGAATAGTGCTCGAAGGCTGACAGGACTGCACCATGGAATAACCACCTGGGGAAAAAAAAGGCTTTAGGAAAATATTTATTTTTTTAAATGTAAATGAATAAAAAAATCATTTATTTGTTATTTGTCTTTGGAAATTAAATGTGGATTTCTCAGATGAGTTTAAAACAATGCTCGTACACTAGGTTCACGAAGAGAAATACAGAAACCAGTTGAATTCTGAATGAGGGGTGATACAGCACATACCTTATAAAGTACATAAATTCAATATTTTTTTCCATAATAAATGTTGCTGTGAATTAATATGAAATTCCACACAATTTTTAGTACTACACTAAGTTTTTTCCGTGGTTATCAGGTGCAAAATGCTGCCATTTTAATGTAGACTGATCTCCACAATATCCAGGCTCAGAGATTAAGTTGGATGTAGTCATGATTAAGTACAGGATTTTTTGAGTAAGAGTCCATGATTATTATTGAATGGGGTCGATTTTAAAATAGAGTCCACGTTAGTTTACCTAATGTGTTTTTATTTATGAGATTATTCTTTTCAGTGTAAGGAATTGTCACATTAGTAAAAATCCAAGTAGCCAACTCGTCAAAAAACTTAAATTGCATCATCCTGGAGAAGAAATTAAACTTTCATCTCCGGCATTACACCACAGAAGGTTGCTATTTCTACCACCTCCAGGACTCCACATTCTTAGCATCTGAGGTCTACAATATATGAATATGAACCTCCAGACTGTGCTAGCTGAGGCACCTGCCTGCTTAGTGGCAGACAGCTATTCATCCTAAAAAAGGGATCTAGATCAAATATCAGCTGTTCTTCACATAGAAGAACTGCGGAAATTAAAGAAGACCTAATGCTCCACAGCACAGGATAAGAACAGAGAGAGATTGGAATTTTTGGCATAGAAAGTCATTAAACATAATTAAAGTGGACAAACTCTTCAGTAAAATGCATAGTACATGGGCAGAGTTAATTTGAGCCCATAGTTTTCTGAAGAGTTGGTGCTAGGGATATAATGGCTTCATTTCTATAACTAAAACAGTGACTCCATATCCATACAATATGCTTCATAAGATTACATCCTGCAATGTTTATAACTGAAGAACAGTTAATTTATTTAGTTCACAAATTATTTCAGTCTTTCCATGGTTATTTAACTATAAGAATTTGTTAGTGCAATCCTAATCATTTCAGTAATATTTATGGTGAGTTGGAATGAGGACAAACATTGAGAAATCCAGATTTATCATTCTTGAATTAAACTGCTTAAGATAATTGCAGAGTTCAGATGATGGTGCTTTAATAGATAACATTGCTACAAACCCAGGGGGGCATCTTCTTTTTTAGTGGAAGCTGTCATGGTCAAGGGGGAATGCCCCTGGGTGCACCATACAAAATGAACTGAATTTGATTTGTAGATCATTGTTGCCAGAGGCTGTAATAGGAGAGCTTGCACTTAACCTAAATAAACGCTTACTAGCATCCAAATAAGCTGAGAGGAATTTCATTTTTTTGACACTATACAGGTACATTTATTCTGATGGTGCATTTATATGTACATAAAAATTAATCAAATGTTTCACATTGATATAGTCAAGATTAACCAAATGTTTCACAAAAAGCAGTCTCTGTTGTGTTTGGTTAACAGTTCCTTGATAGAGCTTGGTTTATTTTGATCTTTTCACTGCAAGTTTTTTTCAAAGTGTGATGTCACAGCAGCAGCATTGAACTTGTGTTTCCTGCTAGGCCATGCCTTCACTCAGTTGTGTTATTCTGTTCCTTATGGCAGTTGTGTGTTTTATAGCTGTTCGTGAAATGATCGAGAACTCGAAGGTGTTTGAATTACCCATGGATTCTTAAAAAGTAAAATAATTTGAATGAACTCATCATGTGATACTGCCACAAAGTTTTAGTTCCTGTCCTTGTGATTTATTTTTCTTTCAGGTCTCTGGAAACTTTAAAATGGTATTTAACATACTACTTGTGTCACAGTTTTGTTGGAAGAATATAATTTAGTTTGATTTAATGTGTAATGACTCACTTCAATTATACCCATTAACATTTCTCGATTATGTTGAAGTAGAAATAAACGGAAAGTACCTACAGTTTCTTCCTGGGTGGTCAATTAAATCCAGTCATTCATTCACAATTAAAAATTAGAACACCTCCAGACTCTGATCATCTGCACACTCATGGTACATGGCACCCTTCTGTAGCTCTATGAATTCATATCCAAGCAAGGCATTGGATTTGAGGGTCGACATATGGCTACTTGCAGCATTGCAAAAGCCTAACTACTCGTTACATGAAGTAGTAGTGACAGAGTCATCCATTTATTTGCCAAAACTCATATTAGGTTGGAGCATTTCTCCTTTATGCTCTCATCAAATCACTACACCTTCATCACAAACAGGGATGCATCTATTTTTCTTTTCTTCCTTAGAGTGACCAATGCAACAGACATTTCCTTCCATTGGTCTTGGTAGCAACTGACTCCTTTTTTTTAAGTGTTGTCCTCACTCTTGTCATGTCCTTTGTTTTCCAACCAAGGTACACAAATGCAGAGGATACTCAGAAAGCACTATTCTTAGACTTTCTGATGTTTGAAATATGAATGTCACTGACTTCATCTGCCTTTTTTTCCATATATTGTTTACTATTTTGGTACCCTGGCATCAAACCATGTCCATTGTGACATACTGATCACTGTTTTAGTCTGGTAAGGGGAGAAAAGTGGCCATCTCATTGATGGAATAAAATAATATATGAGGCTGTTTTTGTTATTTCTGGACCACTGACAAGTCATGAACACTTCTTTGTTCAACAAACTGCTTTAACTGGATGTAACCTTCTCCCTATTTTCAAATCAAATCAACACCTGTGAATTAATAAATTAACTGGCCAAATTAACCACGTCCTACCTCAGACTTTAATAATTGGGGCTATGTCATCACAATATTTTAAGTATTTGAAAGCTGCAATTGATGAATTTATTTGCCAAAACTCATATTAGGTTGGAGCATTTCTCCTTTATGCTCTCATCAAATCACTACACCTTCATCACAAACAGGGATGCATCTATTTTTCTTTTCTTCCTTAGAGTGACCAATGCAACAGACCTTTCCTTCCATTGGTCTTGGTAGCAACTGACTCCTTTTTTTAAGTGTTGTCCTCACTCTTGTCATGTCCTTTGTTTTCCAACCAAGGTACACAAATGCAGAGGATACTCAGAAAGCACTATTCTTAGACTTTCTGATGTTTGAAATATGAATGTCACTGACTTCATCTGCCTTTTTTTCCATATATTGTTTACTATTTTGGTACCCTGGCATCAAACCATGTCTATTGTGACATACTGATCACTGTTTTAGTCTGGTAAGGGGAGAAAAGTGGCCATCTCATTGATGGAATAAAATAATATATGAGGCTGTTTTTGTTATTTCTGGACCACTGACAAGTCATGAACACTTCTTTGTTCAACAAACTGCTTTAACTGGATGTAACCTTCTCCCTATTTTCAAATCAAATCAACACCTGTGAATTAATAAATTAACTGGCCAAATTAACCACGTCCTACCTCAGACTTTAATAATTGGGGCTATGTCATCACAATATTTTAAGTATTTGAAAGCTGCAATTGATGAAGCAGGGAAGCTTGACAAGGAAATGCACAACAGAGTTAGCAAAGCAAGGTAAGTCTAGCAGTACAAGACCATTTTCACCAAAAGGGAATTTTTTTTAAAGAACAAAGCTGGCTATATATATGATGTGGTGTTTAACACTCATCTATATAGCAGTGATAGATGAGTGTACAATAAGGTTCTTACTAAACAACTAGACATGGTACGTAAGAGAGTGGTATTAGAAACATCAGTGAAAAACAGTGACATGAGGGCTAAATGAGTTGATATTAAACAGCTATTGCCAATTAGTGACAGCAATAGCAAGCTGTCAGGAAATTTTGCAAAGGACAGAGAAACAGGTGGATGAAGTATGTAGGTAATCAGTAACAGTTTTTTTAATTTAATTTTTAATTTAATTTTTAATTATTTTCAGTTTGTGTTCCCTTAGTTTGCATTTACTGTTTTTGTGCATATATGTGCCTCACCAACTTGAGCACCTTCAGGTATATAGGAGTGAAAATATGGTACAAGCAATATCAATAGGACAAAATCAAACTTCCCCAAACATAAGGTGAACAAACTCCTGCCTAGTTTAGCAGGCAAAACATGTTGCATGACAAACTCAAATTTGAATTCTTGATTTATCCAGTAATGCAACCACATCAGAATTCAATTGTTTGCAAAAGTACCAGGACTTTCATTGTTTAACAGTTATGACTGAAGGATCTCATGACAACAGCAACCAACTGAAGCAACAGTAGATTTCTTATTAACGTGCTTACTCATGATTCCAATGTTTCTTATCAACAATGACACAATGCTTTCCACACTTCCCACTGAAAAGAACATGCATGCAAACAACCCCACACATTCACAATGAGCACATTAAGAATATACTTACACCAAAAAGAAACATGGCATTCCATAACCACGAGTACGTGCGTAAACAGTAGTTGACCCATCTCCAGAATGGTGTTCTTGTAGTGGTAGTATTGGTGGACTGTTTTTCGACTAGGTAGACTGGCTTTAAAGAAGAAAAACAGAAATAAAACGATGTAGACAATATAGTGTATTTAACACTGATATCAATCCCCATTGAGAAGCATAATTTCATATAATTACTGCAGGCAAACATATGAAACATAATAAATAAGCCCATCAAACAAAAAACTGTCACCCCTAACAGAAATGACAGTAGGAAGTTACTGGTTGCACATAGGGCGCAATGATAACATTGTTGGGAGAAAAACAGCACTGACGTGGTCTACAGGATCACTGGTCTCTTGCAGTGGTGAAGAGCAATGTGAGTGTTGAATTTAGTCTGGAATATGGGTCGTAAGACAGATGTTACCGAGTGGCAAAAAGGAACCATCATGTTTTGGCAGAGCCCACGGACACAAAAGTGATTTAAGTTGCCCAATTTGTTGGTGTGTAGAAGCATACTGTCCAGCAGGTCTACAAACAGTGGTGTAGTTTATACAGTTAACTGAAAATCGGCAGTGTAACTGTGGCCGAAAAACAATTCTCACCAACAGGGAGCGTCACCATGTTTCACGCCTAGTAACTGCAAATCGGTTTCAAATTAGGCAACAACTGCTTCAAGCAGTCAATGAAAGTCCACTCTAACCAATTTCCGAAAGAACATTGCGACGAGAACTGCATGCAATGAACATCTGGAGCAGAGTACCACGGAAGAGGCCTCTTTTAACAGTAAGTCATGAAGTCGCACATTATCAATGGGCTCAGAGACACCAAAACTTTACTGTGGAGGATCGGAAATTAGTAATTTGGTCTGATGAGTCTCATTTTTGTCTGTATTTCAATGATGGGAAGTGACATGTGCATCACAGTCCCAACGAAGCCTTTAATCCTGATTGTGTCAAAGGTGTTGTTCAAGCTGGAGTGGGTTCTGTGATGTTTTGGGGATGTTTTTCATACCACGAAATGGGCCCTCTCATTGCAGTGAGAATGAATTTGAACAAGTATGAGTACCTCTGCATTCTGAATGACGAAGTGTTGCCCTTTCCCTTACATCTCCAGAAGCAGCGCGACATTGCCACTCCTGTCTTTCAAAACAAAAACTGCTGTGTGCACAGGGCTAAAACTGAGTCTGAGTGGCGCAACGAACAATCAGAAACACTGTCTCACCTCTACTGGCCTGTCAAATTCCAAGATTTAAATCCTATTGAAAATATGTGGGATCACTTGGAACAGAAGGTGAAATGCCGGAATAGACACCCATGTACTCTGGCATAACTTTGAGACCAACTGATGCACGAGTGGCTGCAAATCGATGTTCAATACATCCACAACCTCATGGAGTCTCTACCACACCGGATTCATGCTATCAAGACCAGATGTGCCGTCACCCATTATTAGGTAAGTTCTACCAGGGGTGACTAATTTTTTGCCTGATGTGCTTATTTGAAAACATGTATGTTATGTTAAGTGAGTTAGTTTCTTTCATTACAATCGTAAAGTCACTAAACCTTAACCATAACACCAAATGGTCTCATCACTCTCACTGCCACAATCAATTTCATTGAGAATTGATTCCTTTTTTGAACAATTTGCAATGAAAATGTTTACCTGCTTGCATGGCAATTAACAATGTAAATTTTTATCTACAAAGCCTTTTTAACATTCTTGTGTACCATTTTTTGAGAAATAAGATTTTACGATTTACCACACAAGCTACCAAAGAGCATGAGTTTTGAATCTTTCTCACAAATTTTTACTGCATGTTTAGGTCCAAAACATATTTCTCCCCTTCTAAATTATGCAGGCCTATATACATATATTTAAATATTTGTCTAATTTGATTAAAAAAACCTTGTATGTATGTTCAATGTCTGTCAATGAATAATGGAAATAGTCATAGTGGAAAAAATATTTCAGTTTAAAATATTCAACTTAAAACAGCATCTTGCCTATGCTTGCACACCTTCAGTAGCAGTATTTTTTTTTTTTTTTTTTGCTTCTTTAATGAGCTTGGACCATATGAAGGTTTCTGGACAGTGGGAACTTTTGGAGAAAAATATTTCTGTAGCTTTACTAGTAAGTAGCTGTTCAAGTTTTAACCTGCTGGTTTCATTTGCACTAGTGTACTAAGCATTGCTGTTTTCATATGATTTACATAGTAAGCTTTAATCCTCTTCATAGTGAGAAATGTTCTTCCTAATTTTACATCAGACACTGGGAATGCTCTTAGTACATTCAAAAGGAACCATTTTGAAAGTTCCCATCATAATCTTTGCACACACATTAGAAAGCTTATTTCCTGACAGTTGTTTCAAACTGCAATACCAAAATATCTTTAAATCTGTCTGGTTATCACAGATATTATCTTTTGTAATCCCATGCTGATCTAACAATGCTGTCACACCTGCATAAGTTTTCTGTTTTTTATTGCTCCTAAAGATGACATTCTTTGGAACTTTATTGTTGCATTTAAATCTGCTCATTAATATAATTAAGAAAATCTGCTACAAACTCACAGCATGTACATACACTGAAGAGCAATTGAATTAGAGACAGCTGGCGTTATGCAAATGTGGCGCTGTGGGCGGCCCTGTAAACGGAAACATGACGTATGCAGCGATCCGGCAATATAAGGAGTGATGCGATGGGAATCAGTAAGAGTCGGACGCAGTATGGGTAAGACGAAGGCGCTAAGCACATTTGATCGTGGGCAAATTGTCGGGGCCCGACAAATGGGTCACTCCAGCTCGGAAGTCATGCAGGCACTGGGATTTTCACGAGCCACTTTTTTTTTTTTAATTTTTTTAATTTCTTCTCCTATCCTGGTTTTCTTGTCTTTTTTTGCCTGTTTTTATTTTGTTGTTGTTTTTCTTGTCTTATTAGTTCTTTCCACAGGCCCGATAATGTGCTAGGGTCGTTCTGGTTACATACCCTTGCTTTATTTTTGTAGATTAATATTGCTTCTTCCCTCCTCATTTGCCTTTCCGATTTTTTATTCTTTTTTAGCATTTTAATTTCATCGAACTTTGGGAATGTCCGGTTTTCCAAGCAGAATTGCACTAAAGCCGTTTTGGCTTCTTTTTTTTGCCAGTTAGATATGTGTTGTTTAAGTCTTTTTTTTAATCTGTTTTTCGTACTTCCAATGTATGATATTGGGGGTATGTGTGCTATTGGAATTTCGTATCCGGTAAAACCATCCCTGCAAGGGCCAAATGCCATGGACAACAGCATGTGGATGAGCGGGGTTATCGTCGGCTAGCTCGCATCGTAACAGCGGATCGACGGGCCACAGTGCAAGAAATAACTCTGCAATTTAACGCTGGTGCACAAAAACATGTAAGCACCATACCATCCAGAACCATCTCCTAGCTATGGGATACAGAAGCCATCGTCCCACGAGGGTACCGCTGCTGACCGCACATCACAGGGTGCAAAGATTTGCATGGGCGTGGTAACATCGCCACTGGACCCTAGACATGTGGGAAAATGTTGCCTGGACTGATGAGTCGTGATTCACGTTGGTAAAGAAGATTTCTGGAATGAGCTAAAAGCTGTTTTGAGCCAGTTTGGTGCTAAAGAAAAAGTTATAATAGCAGGGGATTTCAATGCTAGAGTAGGTGTGCAGAATGCAATTTCTGAAAATGTTCTGGGTAAGTTTAATGATCCTTGTGTGAATGATAATGGTGAAAGATTAATTGAACTCTGCATTGAGAATGGTTTGTGTGTATCTAATACATTTTTCAACCACAAGTATATCCACACATATACTTGGGAAAATCGTACTCTTGGTCAAAAGAGTGCGATAGATTTTGTTGTTTACGATCAGCGTTTGGAACACTTAGTTGTTGACACCCATGTGATGAGAGGTGCGGATGTTGGTTCTGATCATTACTTGGTAGTGTCACGAGTGAAACTTAATGTTGGTTGGAGGAAAAGGAATAGGAAGATACCCAGGATAGAAAGAATAAAGGTTGATAGGCTCCTTGAAGATCATCAGCGGTACTCTGACTTACTCAGAGAACGACTGAAGGATCTGAAATCTTGTGAGAGGGATGTAGAAATAAAGTGGGAATGTTTTAAGAACTGTGTTGTCACTGCTGCTAAAGAGGTCCGTGGCACCACAATAGTGGGTAACAATAGAGGTGATGCTTGGTGGAATAGTGAGATTGATGAGGCAGTAAAGAAAAAGAAGGAAGCCTATTTGGGGATGTTGCAAGGTAGAGTCTCTGTGGATGAATATCGCTGTAAGAAGCGTGAAGCTGCTAAGCTGGTTCGCCACAGTAAGGCAAAAGATAGGAAGGACAAAGTGGAAAGGCATGAACTGGCTTTTTGGAAAGATAGGAAGTCCTTCTGGAAATACATGAGACTCAGGAAAAATAGGGGAAACAAAGTTGTAAGTTGTGTGAAGAATGAGATCGGGGAAATGATATGGGAGCCCAATGAGTTAAGTGAAAGATGGGGTGAATACTTCTGTGAGTTATTAGATCAGGAGAGCAAAAATGATTCTGAGACAGATGCAGATCATGTCACAATGAGGGATGAAAGCACAGGAGGGATCTCAAGAGAAGAAGTGTGTAAAGCTCTAAAATCTCTTCAGAATGGTAAGGCTCCAGAAGTTGATGGCATAACTGCAGAGATGTTGAAATATGGTGGTGACTCTATAATTGACTGGTTAACTGAAATTTGCCAGTTGTGCTGGGAGTTAGGAATGGTCCCTCGGGATTAGAAGGATGCTATTATTGTTCCTTTGTATAAGGGAAAAGGTGATCAGACTGAATGCAAGAACTATCATGGTATTAGCCTACTGAGTGTGCCAGGGAAAGTGTTTGGTAAGGTTGTTATTGAAAAAGTATGGGGTCTTACATCATTGAAAGTGTGGGATGTTCAGAGTGGTTTTATGCCTGGTAAAGGCTGCACTAACCAGATTTTTGCATTACGCATGATGATTGAAAAGTATCTGGCTGTTGGGAAGAAAGTTTTTACTGCCTTCATAGATTTAGAGAAAGCTTACGACCGAGTGAATAGGACACTTTTGTGGAAGGTATTGAATAAATATGGTGTTACTGGGAATCTACTTAATAGTGTAAAAGCCATGTATGCTGGTAGTAGAGCTTGTGTACGAGTGAATGGTGTTTTATCAAAATGGTTTTCCATTGGTGCAGGAGTTAGACAAGGTTGTGTAATGTCACCATGGCTGTTTAATATATTTATGGACGCATGCATGCGTGATGCCAAAATAGATAATAGTGGTTTATGTCTTGGTAATATCCGTGTGTGCAGATTGCTGTATGCTGATGACACTGTCCTGTTGGCAGAGAGCAAAAGTGAGTTGCAGAGTATGTTGACTTGGATGCACGAAGTTTGCATGAAATTCAAACTGAGTATAAATAAGGGAAAAACCAAAGTTATGGTGTTTGAGAGAGGAATGGGTAGCACTGAATGTAAGTATAAATGACACTGTGATTGAACAGGCGAGTGAGTTTGTGTATTTAGCAAGCATGTTTGACAGAGAGAACAAGTTGGATGGTGAAATCAGTAGACGAGTGAATTCTTCTTTGAAAGTCATAGCTGCTCTGGGAGGTTTTCACAGGAATGATGGGTTCTCTAGAGAGTCCCGCATGGCTGTGTATGAAACAGTAATTGTTCCTACTCTGATGCATGGCAGTGAAACCTGGGTACTGCAGAAGAAGCATAGGAGTCGTTTGTGTGCTGGAGAAATGCGTTACTTACGTGGGGTTTGTGGTAAGACATGATCTGATTGTGTGAGGAATGAAGATTTATTGCAGTTGTGTGATGTAAAGCAAAATGTTGTTAGCAAGGTGGAGACCAATATGCTTCGGTGGTTTGGCCATGTTGAAAGAATGAGTGATGAAATGCTTACTAAGAAAATATTTTCAACCCAAGTGGCAGGAAGGAAAGGCAGAGGAAGGCCAAGGAAGACATGGGTGGATCAGATTCAGGAGTGTCTGCATGAGAAAAAAATTATGAGTATGAAGTATAAAAGATCTTGTGTAAGGCGTGCAATGGATATCAGTGAAGCACGAGTTGTATGTCAAGATCGCTGTAAATGGCGAAGTTTGATACGACAACAATAAGTAAAATATCTGGAAGTTTGTATTTCTTTTTGGAGCTAACCTCTGAATCTCAGAGAACAGCTTAGTGATATGTATGTATGTATATGCGGATGGCAGGATACGAGTACGGTGCAAACCACATGAAGCGATGGATCCTTCTTGCCAGCATGGTACTGTTCAAGCTGGTGGGGGTGGCATTCTCGTCTGGGGACTGTTTACGTGGACTGAAATGGGACCCGTGGTACATGTAACATAGTCCCTCACAGGTCAACATTACCGGGATATCCTGGACTACCATTTGCTCCCGCTTGTGTGTCTTCAACATCCCACTCGGGACCTCATCCTGTAACAAAACAATGCACCATGCCATTGCTCCCGAATTGTATCCGAATGGTTGGATGAACACCCCACCGACGTGACCTCACTTCCTTGGCCAGCTAGGTCACCTGACCTCAATCAATCCCGTCGAGCACATCTGGGTTGCCCTCAAGAGAGATGTTTGAGGCTCTGACCCCCCCTCCCCCCGCCATCCCATCAAATCTTCGTGAACTGTGGGAGCTTGTTCAGCGGTCCTGGATCCGTAGGGCTTCCTAACGCTTCTGGTGTCTTGTCGAGTTCATGCTGAGACAAATCGCCGCCGTCATGAGGACGAAAGGTGGTGCTACACGTTACTAGACAGGTATCTCTAATTCAATTGCTCTTCAGTGTATGTTAGAACATAATATTTCTAAATGCTTCTAAGATGAGCACTTGAATTTTTTTTTCATAAAATACGTCATCTGCAAATCATGCGTTTTGGCTAAAATTTGTCCAGTCCACCATGCAAATATTTTACATATATAAGGGTGTTCAAATGAAAAGGTACGAAACGTCATAAGAACGTAACCGTTAACATATTTGCCTATGCCGCTATGGGAGAACGTAGCGACACATCTAGGGATGCGATTGGAGTCGCCGGCGTGGATCGGAGCATGCGCGGGCGCCCGCATGCGCAGGAGAGAGCAGAGGCTCTTATAAAGAGCGCCGTCCAATTGACGCGGCAGTGCGTGTGAGGACAGGATGGCGTTCACATTGCAAAATTCGACGATTGAGGAGCAGCGAGGCGTTATCCGATTTCTGACAGCGGAAGGTGTTAAACCGGCCTCTATTCTTCGCCGGATGGTGACCGTATATGGGGAAGACTGTGTGTCCGACAAGTCAGTGAGAAAATGGAGTACCCGTTTTCTGTGAGACCAGGCCAGGAAAACACAGTCATCACGGCCAATCTCATCGACAAGGTGGACGACCTAGTGAGAGGTGATCGGCGTGTCACATTGCGAATGTTGGCGGTGGAGGTGGATGTCAGCGTTGGAACAGTGTGGACAATTGTTCACGACAGGTTGCGTTATCGGAAGGTGTGCGCGCAGTGGGTTCTGGAAGAAACTCACCGACCAGCAAAAGGAACTGCGTATGGGGCTAGCACTTCAACATCTGTTTCGGTATCATGAAGACCCCGCTTTCCTGGAGCGAATCGTCACAGGTGATGAGAGCTGGTGCCATCACTACGAGCCAGAGACAAAGCGGGACAGCATGCAGTGGAAGCATGCGTCGTCACCTCCCCCTAAAAAGTTCAAAGCCGTGGCGTCAGCAGGCAAGGTGTTGCTCACCGTCTTTTTCGACGTCCAAGGTCCACTACAGGTTGAATTCCTCCAGCACAGACGAACCATTAACTCCGATGTGTACTGTGAGACACTCCGAAGCCTACGCAGGTCCATCAAGAACAAAAGACCGGGGCTGCTCGCGGAGGGTGTGGTTCTGCTCCATGATAACGCGCGTCCACACGTCTTCAGGGTCACAGACGCGGAACTGGCCAAGTTCCAGTGGGAGCAGCTTGACCATCCGCCCTACATCCCGGACATGTCGCCCTGCAATTTCCATGTGTTTGGTCCCCTGAAAATACATCTGAAAGGGAAACGCTTCCACTCGGACGACGAACTCAAGGACGCTGTGCAGGACTGGGTCTCTTAACGGCCACAGGAATTCTGGGAACAAGGAATCCTTCGGCTCGTTAATCAATGAGATCGTTGTGCTACGGCCTATGGTGTATACTTTGAATAAAGTCTTCATTTATACCCACAGTGTCGTTTCGTACCTTTTCATTTGAACACTCCTTGTATATCACTAAGCTGTTCTCTGAGGTTCTGAAATTAGCTACACAAAGAAAAACAATCCACCAGATTGACTGATTATAATCCACCAGTTTAACTGATTATTTACTTACTGTTGATGTATCAAATATCTCTATTTACAGCAATCTTGGCACACAGCTCAAGTTTCACTTACATCCATCACACAATGTATACAAGACCTTCTGTATTTCACACTCAATCTTTTTCTCACTACAGACACTCCTGAATCTGGTCCTCCCATGATTTTCTTGGCCTTCCTCTACTTTTCTTTCCTGCCACTTGGGCTGAAATTTTTTTTTTTAGTAAACATCTCATCACTTATTCTTTCAACTTGGCCAAACCACCTAACAATATTAGTCTCCACCTTACGACAACATTTTGCCTCACATTATGCAACTGCAACACATCTTCATATGCAAATATTTTGATTCTCAAAATTTTGAAAATGAAAAAAAATGTAATTGGTGAATTTTTTTTTTTATGTGCAAATACTGTATGCACATCATTTTAAAAATATTACAAAAATGTTTCAATAATGGAGAATCATAATGTGAAGAGAAAATTTTGCATATTTGAAGAAAAAAATCAGGTGTCTTGATTTAACAAATGTACTATGGTAAAAATTTAAATATCCATACAGAATTTAGTGTCATTATGAATGAAGTCTGATCATGAATAAATCTCAATGAAACAAATTAAGAGTTAGGGAGTGATTCTGGATTAACTTTATCAAGACAACATTCATAGATTTTGAAATTTAAAAACTTCCAATTATTTTTAACTACCCAAAGCCAATGAATGAATTTTTTTATTTATATATATATATATACTCTATCATTTCATTAAAAAAAAAGAAAAAAAAAAAAAAAAGGTTCAGCTTGGAGCACCACCGAACCTGCTGCCTAGTGCGGGGCATCACTTGAACTACCATAAAAAGCCTGCCCCAATTCACAGCATCAAATTTTGCAATGTGAAAACATTCTGAAAGAGCATTTTTCTTGGTTATTTAACCAAGAAAAATGTGAAAAATAATTATTTAGCCAAGAAACCTCTACTTTGCATTCCACTTCTGTTCTGTTGATCTCCCATTCCCACTTGGTTTAACGTTTTCTTAATTTTTACACTTCACATGCATAAATCAACTAACATATGAAAAATTATTAATGGAAGATGGAGAAATCTGATAAACTCAAAATATTTACTTTATAAAAAAAAAAACTTCACCTGAAGCTAAGTATAAAATTAAAATTCAGTAAAAAATTTACCTGGTTTGGATCTGAACGAGGTTGAGCTAAAGACAGTGAAGTATGACTTATGACAGTGGGAACAACTTCTCTTTCACCCTGAAAAACTTTCCTAACTTTCCAATGATGGGGGAACCATATCTGCGTTCTCCAATGAAATGACCTATTGGGCTTTCGAACTCTACTCAGTTCTTGCTTTAGCACAGGTTCTCGCTAGAAAAAAACAATAAAAAAGCTCAAGATTTTAACACTCACATTAATTAACAAGCTCATATAATAATTTGCACAAATATATCATCCAACGTAATGGTGAGCAAATGCAATTTACAGAAAACGTTTGCACATCTGACACTAACGAAAATTCTTGATAAACATACTTGGATTTCCTAAGTAAATTAATTACTTTTTAGATAAACCATTATGATTTCATGATTTCTTCATGTGAAAAAAAGAAAAACTGCAACAGTAACTTAATTCTATTTTTCATATTTATTGTCAGCTAGATGAAATATATACTAAGAAACAAAATAATGGAAGCATCTGCACATATGACACCAAACATTCACTTTGCTAAGAATATGCATGAAGCCAAATTCACTCTGTAAATTTGCTTAAATCATTTGACTCAGTTGATCCTCACCTAGTCCCACCAAATGTCTGCCACTTTAATTAAAACCAAGATTTTAGCCTGTGCAAATTGAAGTGAACAAGCAATAACTATGTTTCATCTATGAGGAAAACATCACAATGTAATTAAAGTAATTTTCCAGCAAACAAATTTTTGATTTTTGCTCAAAATATTCCGTTCATTGCATTTTTTTTTTTTTTTTTTTTTTTTTTTTTGGAAAATGTGCTAAAGAGCTATTTGAGAATAGGTGTCACACATCAGTTATACATTACAGAGTATGCTTTAAAAATATTAGGCCATTTGGGAAGTAAGTGAACACTTTCAGTTTACAATTATTTCTGTAATTGCAAAGCAATGATCACAATATTTGAGGGTAATTATTAGTAGTTCCCCTCACTATCAATAATAAGTTCCCAAATGGAGGGCAGTTAATAAATGCTATTAAAAGCACTAGTGTCACGAAGTCTCTGAAAAATGTCTAATTTAGAGATCCAAGTCCTGTTTATTATTGTAACTTGAGTAGCAGACATTTCCTCTTCAAATGGCTAAAACAGTTAAAATCACAGGAGTTCATATCCAGTGAATATGGTGGGTTGAGCTCTTCCCAACTGTTCTGTTCAATGAATACTCAAGCAATCGAAGCCCTGTGCTGCCACAAGTTATCGTGTATGAGGAGGACAGATAACTGGTACAAGATGTTGCAATACCCAATGCTGGGATATACTCCTCTAGAAATGACTTATACTACTCCAAATGTCATGGTGATGTTCTCATTATATGTCTTCCAAAAAACCACACCACGAATGTCCATGCCAATGACCATTAAGACTTTACACTCGTGCAATTCTGCACATCGGAAAGTTGCAGTGGAAATACCAGGCTCAATCCAGGACTGTGATTAATGTTGCTTGGGAACATAAAATTCCACTGAACTTTCATCTAAGCAGGGGAACCTTGTAAGCACCCATAATTCCAACGATACCATGCAAGGTTGCTCTGTTCAATTTCATATTGGAATTTCTTCTGTGTCATGGTCAGTGTGTGGAGTGCTCATAATGCTAGTGTGCTCATTAGGCCCTAATCTTCCATCAATATGATGTAAACCATTGTGTGAGGGATACCCAGTTGCATGGAAAGGTCATTCACATTCACCCTACATGACTATCATAAGGCCTCTTGAATGTGTCACTTGGCTTCTTGTCTGGAAGTCTCAATTGGTAGACAACATCATAGAGCACCTTCGGGTGATGTCCTGCCTTCCTTTTATCCTTTCATCCATTGCATGCCTCTGTTTTCTTGAGGGTATTTTGACCTACTGCTGTTTGCTGAAGACTTTGTGCCATGCCCTCTGCATACTGCAATAAGGCACAAAATGTAAAAAAAAAAAAGTGCTGTCCTTCTATCACCAACTGTCTTAGCCACTTCATCATTATTAGAACTTGCACTAGCCAATCGGAAGACACAAACTAGTTTCAGGTAGTACTACACAACTGCTAAACATTGCCAGTATTGCCACTTCAGGATTCCAAAATGTCAGTAAAAATGTTCTTGTATTTCCTGAATAACCTAATAGTCTACTCTCAATAGGTAGAATCCAAAGAAAGCGCCCAAAAAAAAAAAAAAAAAAAAAATCAAGACTGAAAATTTGAGTTATTCAGAAAACGCATGCATCAGACATGTGTAGAGAATTTTTCTTTTTTTGAGTTATCAATGATTTTGTCTTACTGATGTTGGAGTTATCAAGAGTCATTTGTACATGTACAGTATAAAATGACTTTTTGTAATTTTAATTCTCTCCTTACCCTCATTTCATTTCATTCTATTGTAGCAGATGGTTGGTCAGAACAAACACAGAAAATTCTTGTTCTCATTATTGAATCTTCATTGTGTGACTCACTGGGGAAGAACTAAAGCCCTGGCAGTTATTTGGGGGGGGGAGAAATTCATTAAAAACCTCTAGAGTCAAGAGATGAACTTTGGTTAAAAAAAGTTTATGACGAATAAGAGGGTGGAGTGGGGTAGAAAAACTGACCTCAAATTGGTCCAAGTCCACAAAAACTTCCTACCAGAGCTTTGGTTTTTTTCCAGTGAGTCATGCAACAAGGTTGGTTGGTTGGTTGATTTTTATGGTGCAAGGGCCATGGTTGGCCAAAGAGCACCAGACACAAGACAAACAAACAGTATTAAAAATGTGGTAAAAAGCTTAAAATCTGACTGATCATGTAAAACTGAAAAATGAGAACAATGGAAGGGCTAAAAAAGATAATGAAACAAACAGTATTAAAAACATGATACAATGATTAAAATCTAGCTGATTCAGTAAAACTGAGAAATGAGGATGATGATAAGGCTAAAATCTAGATATGTTTAAAATAGTCAATTTCTTTAAAATGAAAACACAGCAACAGTATTGCAGTGGTCATTGAGGAGCCGCTGCAGTGTAGCGGCGTCCTCGTTTAACAAATGAGAATGAAAGAAATGAAAACGTACATCACGAAAACTAACACACGTACACAGAAGATTAGTGACGGTGAGTCGGCAATTGCACGCCTCACACATCGGCGCAGTGTTGCCACACAGCAAAAAGCGGTGAGTGAAACGACAATGCCCAATGCAGAGACGCGCAAGCACCACTTCCTCCCTACGGTTCCGACGATATGAGGATTTCCAGACTTCAAGATTAAGTTTAACACGATGCAGTTTATTTTCCGCCTCTTGGTCCCACAAACCTTGCCACATTCGCTTGATATGGTCGTGAACCAGAAAGCGGAAATCCCGGTGAAACAGTGGCAAGGGTGTGACGACCAAAGAGGAAGCAGATCTAGCAGCCGCATCAGCACACTTGTTACCCGAGATTCCAACATGCAAGGGAATCCAACAAAATTGTATCTGGACACTGGCCTCGAGCAAAGAACAAAGAAGCCTTCGTACGGTAAAAAGAAAAGGGTGGTCACAGCAGTCCAACGATGACAATGACTGTACAACACTCAAAGAATCAGTGTACACTGCAGCCCGTTGACGAGAGCCCGACTGAACATGAAGTAGTGCAAGATACACAGCATGCATCTCCGCCGAAAACACTGTGGCCTCAGCTGGGATCCTCGCGACAGAGACGTCATCAATACAAACCGCCGCGGATCCAACGACTCCATGCATCTTGGAGCAATCAGTGAAAATGGGAGTGTATTCAGAATTGAGGGCACGGTGCTCAGCGAAGAGCTGCTGGTACACTGACGCAGGGGTTGAGGATTTCTCGAAAGATGTAAAGGTTGTATCAACCATGACACCAATAGGGTGCCATGGAGGATCCCCAAAGCCCCTGGTCTTTTCAACAAGAGACAAGTCGAGACCTACATCACGGGCTACGGTAGCCATACGAAGACCGAATGTTGAAATGCACGAAGGCCGGTTCCCGAATAAACGAGTATTCTGGGGATGAAAAACTGCATCGTATAAAGGATGGTCTGGAAGAGATCTAAGTTTCAGGTAGAATTGAATAAACAGCTGCAGACGGCGTAATTCAAGCGATGGTTCGTTCGCGTCAGCGTAAAGGCTGGGAATTGGAGATGTTCGAAATGCTCCCGAACAAAGACGCAGTGCTTGATGGTGAATAGTGTCCAAATACCGGAGAACGGAACGACGAGCAGAGCCATATACGATACAACCATAATCCAGTTTTGACCGTATTAATGAATGGTAAATTCGAAACAAAGACATCCTGTCTGCACCCCACGAGACTCTCGAAAGGATCTTAAGAATAGATAGAGCCTGCAGACAGGAAATCTTGAGCCGCCGAACGTGCGCACGGAACGTAAGCGCACGGTCGACGGTCAGACCAAGGAACTTGGTCTCCGGCAAAACTGGTATGGCTGCACGGTCTAAATACAGCTCTGGGTCAGGATGGAGGCCACGCCTCCGGCAGAAATGGACACACGCTGTCTTGTCGGGAGAAAGAACGAAACCATTGCTATTTGCCGCTTTAAAGATCTGATTAATTGCAGATTGCAACTGCCTTTCAATAAAATGCATGCTTGATGACGAGCAGAAAATGTGCAAGTCATCAACGTAGACAGTAGCCGAAACCGCAGGAGGAAGATTTATGAAAAGACAATTAATGCGGAGGATGAACAATGTGACAGATAAAATGCAACCTTGAGGAACACCTTGTTCTTGATGGAACGGTGCTGAGAGCATCGTACCCAAGCGCACCTCGAACACCCGATTGCAAAGAAAATTAACGATGAAAGTCGGAATATTTCCTCGCAAACCGCATGCGTGGAGGTCACGGATAATACCGTGCCGCCACGCTCGATCATAAGCTTTTTCAATATCGAAAAAAACAGAAACCAGGTGCTGCCTATGCACGAACGCCTCGCGCACAGATGTCTCAAGGTGCAGGAGATGATCGTGAGGTGAATGATGACGGCAAAAGCTGCTTTGTGATGGTGAAAGTATTTGACGATATTCTAAAAAATGAACTAACCGGGAATTAACCATGCGTTCAAGAACTTTACACAGACAGCTAGTGAGAGCAATTGGACGATAACTAGAGGGAGACTTGGGATCCTTGCCAGGTTTGGGAAGAGGAAGAACAAAAGCTTTTCGCCAAGATTCAGGGAAACTGTGCTCCGACCAAATACGATTGTATAAGATTAAGAGATTCTCGAGAGACGACTGCGAGAGATGACGGAGCATGTCATAGTGGATGCCACCGGGACCGACAGATGTAGCGCCGGACCGACGCAGAGCCACCCGTAGTTCAACCATGCTGAAGGGGGAGTTATAACTAGTGGCGTTAAAAGGCGCAAAGGAGATTCTCTGGCGTTCCGCCGTGGATTTAATCCTCAGAAAGGAGGAAGGATACGCCAGGTCACTCGGCACGGAGGCAAACGCCTCCCCCAAATAATCAGCAATCTCCCCGACTTCAGCATATGTGCAGCCGTTACTCTAGAGAATGGAGATATGGTGAGAGCTGTAGTTACCCCGGATCTTATGAATCTTTTCCCACACACTTTTTGAACTGGCACGTGAAGTGAGAGATGAAACATACTGGATCCAAGACTCCATCTTCCTATGTCGACGCACCAACCGAGCATAGGATTTTGCTTGTTTGAATGTAATGAGATTAGCATCGGTTGGATAACGCCAAAAGGTAGACCAGGCCTTATGTTGAGCTCTCCTAGCCGCTGCGCATTCAGGGGTCCACCAAGGCTTCGGACTTCTGGAGAGTGTCGTCTATGTTTTTGGTATAGAAAGATCAGCTGCCTGAAGAATACAATTTGTGACTTCAAGAACCGCTGCGTCGATTGACTCTTGGGTCACCATTGCAGAAGATAACAAAGCTGATGGTGTGAAGACCTCCCATCTCGCACGCTCCATCCTCCACCGAGGAGGGCGGGAGGCAGAAGATGGCAAGTTCGCATGATACGAGAGCAAAATCGGAAAATGGTCGCTCCCGTGGAGGTCATTACACACCGTCCACGACCAGTCAGCAATAATCGATGGTGATCCCAAGGCCAAATCGATCGCACTGAAAGATCTTGTCGGCTCATGGAAGTATGTGTCAGCACCGGTGTTAAAAAGGCACAGAGGCCGAGGACAGAAGAGAGACTATGCGACGACCTCTCGTGCTGATGCTGACACTACCCCACAAATAATGATGGGCATTGAAGTCACCCAGTAAAAGAAGGGTGAAGGCAGCTGATCGACCAATCTCTCCAGAACAGAGATGCTTACGTTCTCGTCCGGCGGCAGATAGACACTGCAGACAGTAAGAGGTACAGGCACAGAAATACGAACCACCACGGCCTGCACAGTTGTGGAAACCGCGACGGAAGATACCGGAACCCTGTGAGGGATGAGAATAGCGACACCCCCACAGGCTATATTTCCAGACTAGTTATCTGTCCGAAATGCACTGTAGCCTTGAACTGAAAGCAGGTCTGATGGTTTAAGTTTTGTTTCCTGTAAACAAAAACACACCGGAGAGTACAATGAAAGCAGATGTTTCACTACATCAAAACTCATCCGAAAACCTCGACAGTTCCACTGAACGATTGAAGCCATGGTTAAAAGTGAAATGAAAATGATCACACGAAGTCAGGCTCCATTACCTCTGATGGGGGTTCCCCCAGATCTGGAGGCGTGTGACCAGGGGCCAAGATGGGAGCATGCTTTGTCCCAAGTGGCTTAACGAGAGGCACACGATGTTGAGTCGTTTGCTGAGATTTTGGAGAAGAAATGCTTTTCTTATCCTGAGCTTTGGTTTTTTTTTTTTTTTTGTTAGAAGAAGTGGCCTGAGTTCCCTTGTTGGTGGTGGGATGAGTCTGCTTCGGCGAAGTGGTGGGTGGCGCTTTCAGACCCCTAGCTCGAGACTGGAGTGCCTCCAGTCCGGCTGCAATGATTTCGTTTACATTGTATGGACATTTAGGGAAGATCTGAATATTGGTCTGAATGGCAACCGTAGATTTCGCAACCACCACTGAAGCGTATGATCGCCGATCAGATATAACAGGAACCACTCTTCTTCTGGCCTCAGGATAGGAAATATTTTCCACCGTTTTGAGCCTTTCGATTTCTTTCTCCTCCTTCCACTTTGGACAATCTTTGGCTGATGCTGCGTGTGAACCCTTACAGTTCACACAAAACTCAGCCTCGGCCACACATTCTGACAAAAGATGCTCTGTGGCACCACAGCGTCCACACCTAGGATTGCTCCTGCAAGACTGCTGAGAATGGCCATACGACTGACACCTTAAACATCTCAACGGGTTAGGGATGTACGGGCGTACTTCTAGGTGGAGATACCCTGCCCTGATGGACGTAGGCAGGGAAGGGCTATCAAAAGTTAAAATGATGTTCCGGGATGGGACGGACTGCCCATTCCGCCTGAATAGAATACGCCGCACACCCGTAACGTGTTGACTCCTCAGTTCTTCAAGTAATTCTTCCTCAGCACACTCAACGAGGTCCTGAGAGGAGACAACACCTCGAGATGAATTTAGGTATCCATGGGGTGTTATTTTGACCGGAGTCTCAAGCAGCGTGGTGGTGTTAATAAGTGTGGAACAGTAGGCCACAGTGGACATTTCTACCAGAAGATCTCCAGATTGGAGCTTCTTTACGCTCTTAAGAGAGCTTGCAATGGATTGAAGAGCTTTATTTATCCAAAAGGGACTTTTGGCATTCAAAGGCTTTGAAGGGTCCAATCAGTGCACAAAAAAGAATCTAGCATTTGAACAATCAGGGACATATTTTTTTGCAGAAGGGGATGAGCCTTCCTCCATACCTCTTTTGCTTTTTGGTTCTTGGGAAATTTTGTTTTCATCCATGAAAAAATTTTAATAATTCGTCCGCCGACTTCCCCACCCACAATCGAGCCCAACGAGGGAGAGCCGGAGGTCCGCAAGCCCAAGTGGGCGCAGGACACGGCTCTAGGGATAGCAAGCGGATATAGCAAGTTGATAGGGCAGACATGCGCTCGGCGTGCACGCAGACTTTCCCATGCCTGAGGAACACCCCTTTGGCATGCCCACCCTATCCTCAGACTCACCCTGTTGTGCGAAACGACAAGCCGTTAAAGGTTGGGCTCCACTCGGCCACAGACCTCATTTGACTAAGAGTGGGTTAGTTCCCAACCGCCCGTTTAGGGTGAAGCAGGGGGCAAAGAGGAGTGTTGGCAACTGGCGACAACAACACCCAGGCCACCAGAAACCTCAGCCTCCAGCATCCCCTTTTCCACCTTACGGGTCACTGCACACAGCAAACGTGCAGGTAGGTCTAGCTAACCAGCTCGGAAAAACAAAGAAAGGAACATGAAATGGAGAAGACAGGAAAAAAACGAGAAACTAAAATCCTGAGCTGGCGCATAATCACAACCTCAGCAACCTACAACTGAGGCGGGTTCATGTCAAGTGAAAAAACATAAAAAATGTGAAAATCATCACATATAGTACATGTTGGCTCGGGCCGTGGGGACGCCATCCCCCAGCAGCTGGATGAACAGCTGTCCCTTCGGTGATGTAATCGTTCAAGACGAAATGACAAAATGATCCGTCACAAGGTCAGCTCGGGCCGTGGGGGCGCCACTCCCTAAATAACTGGAAAACCAGTTATCCCCGTGCGGGAGCATGCAACAAGGACTCAACCATAATAATTTTCTGATTTTGTTCTGACCACATCTATTACAATAGAATAAAGTGAAATGAGGGTAAGTAAAGAATTAAAAGAAAATCACATTTTACATTGCATATATACTTTTTAAATATACTCTGTAATACATAACTGATGTAACAGGCATATTCTCAAATAGTTCAGCATATAATATGCAAAAAACGTGATGAACAGAATTCTTTTGAGCAAAAAGCAAAAGTCTTTTGCTGAAAACTCACTTTAATCTAATTTCCATGTTACCTCTTGGCACAACTTTTTGATGAGTATGTTACAGAAAAGATACAAGTCCATCCTATTACTACAGTGTAATCTTTGAACAGTGTCCTACATAAGTGTGGCTAATGATGTTTGGAGCAGGGACTATATATTTCCGTCAAACAACTCACTACTATGAACTGTATGCTTCCAAAATAATACTTGATAAATTACCCAAGGTGACTCTGCTTTTCCAGTCCTACACCATCTGTCAAAGATTTAATTCAAATCACTCTTTCTTACTTTTTCATCGTCATCTATTTGTTACCTTAATTCTACCCAGACCTATTTCACAGCACTCATTATCATGTTTCTTGGAAAGGGAGTGACATTTTTCAAAAAGCCATGTAAATTTATACATAACTAAATTTCATTTAATTTTGTTTATTTAAGTAATGACATAAAATTTAATTAATTTCAGAAATACACTGCTGCCCAAAATTAATGCGGCAAACACAAAATCATAAATAATGCACAATCCACACAACAGTTTGATGGCAGTTGGTACCAACATACATATATCAAAATGCAGCAATACACAACACAAAAGGAATACCATCGCCACACAAGGATGAGGCATGCACATGATAGCACAACAGTCCAAAAAGATTCCGCAAGTGGGCAGATTTCAAGGGGCTAACAGGAAATGGGATTACCCCAAACAGTGATCCAGCTCATATAGCAAGACCTCATGCTGTTTACAAGGCTGTGAATGAGAGTTTGGGGCAATAAGTGCCACTCCTAAGACCACGATGCATCAGACTCTTGGGAGGGTTCTGGGAAGGAAGGGGGGGCTTCCAGCTTGCAATTGCTCTATTGAGTTCACATCCAGAGATACCTGCTCTATTGGGTTCGCATCCAGAGATTTCATAGGCAACTCCATTCTGTCAACATCCTTACTCACCAGGTATTTTTCAACTAGAAGAGCCCTACAGGGACAGACATTATCATCCATAAAAAAAAAAAAAAAAAACTGGAAGCCATCAGCTCCCGTGAAAAGCCATACATAGGGCTCCAGGATGTCATCCTTGTAGTGTGCAGCAGCGTGCACCAATCAAACATGATGCCAGGCAAAATGAGGTGTCTTCCACCACTGTAGTGGCCAATTTCCTAATGTTAGGGGAACATTTTGGCTTCCCACCTCCCTCCAAATGTACACACATCAAGAATCCATGTTTAGGCTATACCATGACTCATCACTGAAGAGAACACAGGCCCACTGATCAGGGGCCCAAGGGTGATGCTGTCAAGCCCAATTCACACTGACCATTCTGTGCAATGAGGCAAGTGGGATACAGACCACTGGCCTTCTTGCATATATACCTCTTCCATGGAGTCTTCTGAAAATTGTTTGCCTTGATATCATGGTTTCCATAGCAGATGAGAGCTCCTGCAAGAGTTGCCTGGCTGTGAACTCTCTATGGCAGCAAGCTGTTACAGACAAATATAGACCATCTTAACTTGTTGTGGCTCATGGGCATCTTTGTCATGGCCTTCTGGTTATTGTTCTGGTTTCTTGGAACTGTCTTCAGAGATTGGAGACCCGCTGCCTTGACACATTCAGCCATCTTGCTACTTCAGCATGTGATTGCCCTGCTTCCAATCTACCAATTGCTGCCAATTGTAAAGAGTCTTCCACACAATGATGTGGAGTCATTCTGCCATTAACAGTCCAATTCAAGCTTCAATTGCAGCACTCCACTGAGAACAAAGTTTATCAAGGTCATTAGCCTGCCAGCTTGATGATGTTTGGGGTCATCATTAATGTACTTTCATACGAGCTAGCACAAAGTTGCTTAAGTACATCGACTTTGCATTTCCCCTTGCACATGTTTCTGAAAAATCTTTGCAATTGACCATCTTCTTTTGGACATATGCTTGAATTTGTATTTGTCACGCTACCTTTGGACACCAGTTTATATAGTATGTGTGACAGTATGAAATATAAGTATTATATGTTCTAGTTTATATCTTTAAATGTAAACATTACTTTTTGGTGCCCATGACCATTTCATTAATACCAAACGTAGGCCACAAACATGAACTGGTTGGTGACTCCTGCATTACTGTTTTGAACTTTAAACCATGATATGTAAAATTCTACCAAAATTTACAGATTGTAAAGTACCATTAGCAACCAGAATACAGCACTCCTACCTCTCTCATAAATGTCAAGTCTCGATGGAGGAAGTATGATGTTTGTTCTAAGCGATGCTGCCTTGAAAGGCCAAGTGCTTCTTCATGGGAGTCCCACTGGTGATCCAACATGAATTCAACCTAAAGAATACATCAGATGCATAAAACACATGAGAAATCTGTTTACCTAGTAAGATACAAAATCTGGCAGTGTGAGAGTGGTCGTCTTAACTGACATGTCATTATTGAAACATCAGAAAAGCATGAACAAAACATAATTAATGATGTCTCATGAAATAATGCCACTGGCAAAAGTGTTAGGTTACCAAGTGAACAGAACTAAAGCATTAAATAAATCTTAAATCACAGAAATCAGACATTTAATGTGGTAAGCACATTGTAAGATAAAACCCAAAGTTATATCACCATTATTATTTTTAAATGGGTATAATTTAAATAAAATGTAGAGTAAAGTGGTATAAAACTTTAGGCACATATACAATTTATCAAATATCTTACCAAAATTTTTGCAATTATGCATTTCACAAATTATCTGGTACAAAACAATGTTCACTGAGCCCTCAGTTTAGTAGAAAAGCCCAAAGCAAGAAAAAAAAAATGTCATTAGGAAGTTGCAACAATTTATAAACTTAACAGATAGAACAAAAATGCACTGCGACAATTATGAATCACTACATGTGTGGAATAAATTGAACAATTTTATGGAACTGTGTCCACATACTGAAACCCAGCATAGGTTAGAAAAGATTCACTTCACAATTCAAGATGAGAAAAAGATCCTTAGAATAGTTTCTACTATCAATAAATGCCCCTAAGGCATTCAAAATTTAATCTGAACAACATGTGTGTCAGAACTAATGCCATGCTTCTGCAGCAGCAATCCAAAAGTCACACCTGAAGACAGAACACAAATTCGTCAGATTCCACTAAGCAAATGATTGTATGTCAAATAAGTACATGCAGTTAGAAAGACTAATGGTAATTTTCACTCATTCAGTGATAATGAAAAGTGGGATTTAGAAGGGCAAGGTAGCTGGTTGCATTATGGGCACAGTCTGAGGAAAGACTTCTAATCCTTTTTGTGGACAATGAGGAAATGGTTCGATTATGATTGGGGGGGGTCAGCTTTGGATTTTTTAATCAGCTCAGTCTATCTGTAGCTGCCACACCTCTGCATCCATTAGTCTGTTTCTCTAGGTGCTATACCTCTGCATTTATTAGTTTGTCCATCTGTAGGTCATATATCTCCATCTGAAGGTCACATACCTCTCCATCTATTAGTGTGTCCATCTGAAGGTGCCATACTTCTGCATCTATTACTGAGTCCATCTGTAGTTACCATACCTTGCATCTATTAGCTCAGTTGGAACATTTCTTGTGCAGGGAGGACCTGTGACAATGAAGATAAACACCCTCTTACCTTTTCCTGATGCATAATTTGACTGTTATGGGGTGCAAATGCAAAAGCTGTTGACCTTGATATATATATATATATGCTGTTCTCTAAGATTCAGAGGTAGCTCCTCAAAGAAAGCTCATCTGCCAGATTACAGTTTGAAACTGAAGGGACTATATTTTTACTTACTGCTGACATATGAAATGTCTCTATTTGCTGTAATCTTGACACACAATTAGAGCTTCACTGACATTTATCATACATTCCAAACAAGGTCTTTTGTGTTTTATACTCATTACCTTTTTCTCATGTAACCATCCCTGGATCTAGTTTTCCCATGATTTCCTTGGACTTTCTCTACCTTTCTTTTCTGCCACTTGAGCCAAATAAATTCTTTTAGTAAGCATTTTACCACTCATTCTTTCCAACATGGCCAAACCAGCTAAGATAATCTGTCCCCACTTTAATACGGACATTTAATTTTACACAACACATCTGTGAGAATGAAGATCAGAATTTCTTTCATCAGATAACTTTTACCACAAAGACTATTTTTGCACACACTTTTTATCTCAAATAAAACAATGTCTTCTTACCTTATGGGGGGGGGGGGATAGATTTATTTTCTATTTTTCTCAATATCCCTGCTTCTAAAGGTAGGGGTGTGTGTGTTGTTTTACATTACTTACAAAGTGAGGAATGCTTTCTAACTGTTCATACCACACAGTTTTGCCAGTAGAGATACAAGAGCGCACATTTCTATTTACAATTATATTTCTGCTCCTAAAAATCTGACTAAAAATGTTTTTTTTCATAAATTATCTCTCACTACAATTAACATTTTGTGTTTATCTTTCTCCTATGCAGTTTTTCTGTTAGGAGGCATAAACTTGCATTCTTTTTCTCTTGCCATCTCTGTTTTTAAACTAAAGTCTGATTTAACAAAATTCTTTTTGTGGCATATATTTTTCAACACAAAGATTTTGTATATTATCTAATTTTTTTTACAATTCTTCAAAATTCCAGTTTCTTATGCTCTTCAATGAAAATAACTACACTAAAAGCTGCTGTGAGACTTAAAGCTTTGTCTTTCTAGATGCAATTATATTGAAGTCCATATAGTTGCATGGACATCTTGGTGCAATCATATGGCTGAGTACATGCAGTTCTACTCTATGTTCAGGACTTATACTGTATGTGCACTGTACACAAATATCACTTCAAATGATATTGTGTACATCTGACAGGGACACTTTCATAGCTTTTATGACTCCACTCTGGGTTGCGGGAATTTGTCTATTGTGAGCATACCTTGATAACACCAGGAAAGGACACTCTTTTTGAAATACCTAATAAAACTATTTCTGATTTCATCTCTCATGAGCTGAGTGACAGATTTTTACTTCTCAGGAATTCTTTCTACTACTCTGAAAATAATAGAATGAGAAGCCCAATCACTTTAAAAAGAAAAAAAGGATAAGATCTTTTATTACAAAGTGAATGCTGTCCACTTTCTAGTAAGTCTTTAAATTTCCTATTCAAGAAATGTCAAATCCTCTGGCTTGCACATCTTTTTAATTTCACACTTGAAATATTGTGCTTGAAAGGGGCAATTAGGACCCTTTGAAAAACCTATCAACCGTTATTGCATAATGCAATGTTCATGCTTGTGAAATGATATGTGTATATCAACTAAAACACATATGCAGTTGACACAATTTATTGGTTGTGGGTTGCATGTCAGTGTGACATATTTACGCATGAAATATGTGGCAAGGAACAAAACTGCATTTAATGCACTAAAGCTGATAGCTAATGTCTATTCACTAATGAAACTCATAAAACACATTTTCCCTCAGATTAACTATTGGATACATACACACAAATGTACACATACATGCTAAAATAACAGTTCATTGGAAAACACCTACAAGCATGCAAACACAGAAATCTACAAAGCACACACACATGCATGCATTAATGCATGCAAATACGTCAATTGAGCACTATGAGTGACCATGAGTCAGAAACAACTTTGAAAGCATTACATGTAGAAAAAGACAGTTTTCAAAAGATTTTCATAGCACCAGTCAAATAAATTGTCACAATAGTTAAATACTCAAATTTTAAAGACTGGTACGTGTATTGCAGATGTTCTAAAACAACCCCAGTTGAAATGCATGTATTCATGCATAAACTGCACATATAAAAAATCTTTTGAACTGGGAAACAATTTTTTTTTTTTTACAACACGTTTGTGGTAACAGGCAGAGGTCGCGCTGGCTTTAAAAGTTTTCACCGATTTATTTCCCAAATTCAATTTTTTTATCGCTAAAGTTTCATAACAGTACAAAAAGGTAATCGCCAAAGCTCTTTTTCCTTCACCAAAACGATTTTTTTCCCACAAATTGCAAACACATGTTATGTATATATTTAAAAATTCACTTTCCATAAATCATTTTAAAACCTCATAAAATTTGCTATAAAAATATCAAAACACTTAAGGAGAAAAAAATTACCTCAGCTATCCTTAATTTTTCTCTAACCCATGGTTTAATTCGTGACAATATTGGATGCATTTCTTCAAGACAACCTTTAAGCTGGAACAAAAATAACTGATTACAGTATTTTGAATGAAAACAAATTTTAGTGACAAAGTAAATATATCGCTTGATGCATTCCATTGCCATGAAACTCAAAGCAGTACTTTTAATTATGCAAACTTACATTTTATTCACCTTTTATTTTTACCCATATGCTTCTGGCATTGAACACACACACACACACACACACACACACACACACACACACACACACACACACACTAAAGCAACTTAAAAATCTATGTCATAAAAATAAGTCTAGCACAGTTTTCTTCACAAATTTTTTTAAAAAAAGGGAGAGGGAAGCAGTATGGATTCATATATAAGATAATCTGAATGTGCAAAAGAAATTTGCCCCAAGGTTTTTTTATTTGCAAATGAAACACTGAAATAAACAGAGCTGATCAGGCATTCCAGCAGAAAACTAAATTTCTGGATGTAGATACTTCTTCATAATACAGCCACAGAGAAAAAAATTTATGAACATAATTGGAACACAAAAAATTACACTGAGTTCTCAGGTGTAGTAAGCACAGCTTCTGAATCCTTTCTGGCACAAAGAGAAGTTTTCAAAGAAAACGTTTAGAAAAAATATCAGTGAAAAAGAAAATGACTTTACGTACCTTAGCAAGAATAGTGCGATTCAAAATACACAATGTGTAAATTGTACTTTATGTACCAGTTACAATGCAAAAATTTTCAACTGGATTTTTAGAATCGGTATAACATTTACAGGAACAGCTACTTATCCCCAATAGCAGTGCAAAAATATGCATTAGAAAAAAACAGATTGTAAGCAAACTTTTGTTTATGGCAAAATATATTTGAAGCAAAAGTAATTTATCAAATCGAACCATTAGAAGCAGATATATCTAGCAAAATATATTTGAAGCAAATGTAATTTATCAAATCGAATCATTAGAATCAGATATATCTAGCAAAATCTAATGTAACTAATTATGCACCCTCTAGTGGAAAAAATTATCTGTAAAAAAAAAAAAATAAGAACAATGTTTTTCGGAGTAAAAAAAAAAAAAAAAAGGATTTTATTTATTTATTTATTATATTTTTTAGAATCATAAATGTTCGCGCAAATAGGAACATATACATGGGCCCCCAGTGACAGAACTGTGCCTTGTGAAAGAGCAGAAAATATACAAGTATGCAAAATATTTGCCATAGCAGGAATTATACAACGGAAAAGGAATTTTTCAAATACAAATATTAGAAGCAGAGATATCAGGAAAACATTTGATACACATATGGGAAAGCTGCATTGTTACAGTCGATAAAGTTCACAATCTTTACCATAATGTATGACACACAGCACCAAAAAAAAAAAAAAAAAAAAAAAATCATAATTTTTAGAAGTAAATATATACACAGATGCAAATCAGAAATGCATGTGTATGCAACCTAGCTGCAGAAATGTGATTATTAAAAATTCAAAAACACATGCAAAATGTTCACTGCAGTGATGGTGTCTAATGTAAAAAGAATTTTTTAAATAATACTTTTAAAAGAATGGATACAGAAAAACATTTAACATGACGTATCCATGCAAAATGCTTTCCATATTATGCTGTAGACGATAGAAAAAAAAATCAGTTAGATTTTAAAAACATAGATTTGATTACAAATGTATGGACAACAGAAATATGACTTTATGCCCCCTGATGGCAAAACTGTGCATTACAAAAAATTAAGAAATGGTACAAATAATCAAACTTTTTGAAGCACAGATTTTGGGAAAAAAAAAAAAAATCAATGTCTTTACAGAAAACTGAATTGTTCTAAGCATGAATGAAATTCAAATGATCTTTGTGGTAAAGGGTATCAAAGGAAAAAAATCTTTTCAGTAGAATTTTTAGTAGCGATTATACGAAATAAAATATAGAGCCAAATCAATTATAATGAGCACAGTTATGAGGAGATCTTGACTACTGTGAGCAAACAGAAAAACTTTGCTTGGAAATTATACATTTTATGAGCAAAATTTAATGGCTAGAGTGATCATAGTAGTTGAGAGCTTCATGGGTATAATGAGTAAATCTTTTAAGCCATTGATATTATTTATAGTCAGATAAGTGGCAAATCTGGTGATGTAAATGAAGGAGTGAGTAATGGCTACATTCAAAATGTGTGACCTCATATAAGTTCCCAGTGAAAGTGATATTTTAAATGCTGATAAAGCCAGTGTGTTTTATTGATTGCTTCCCTACAAGACTCTCAATTTCAAAGATGAAAAGTGCACAGGTGAAAAATTATCCCATGATCAACTGGCTCTTCTGATTTGTTCAAATGAGTGAGCCTGAAAAAGAAAACTCTTATTACCAGGCAAATCGAAAAATCTCAGATGTTTTAAAACATTACACATATTTCAGTGATGTACTGAGCTAATAAAAAAAGCCTGAATGACATCCATTTTTGAAGAGCGTAGAAAACTAAAGGATTAATTATTATTATCATATTTTTTTTTTTTTTTTTTTTTTTTGCAGATTGTAGACAATTTGCCCATCACATACCATTCTTTTCAACCTAACCAACATCAAGTTTGCATTTTTACCACTTAACTCTTTTTCTCTAACCTAGGACCATGGTATTACTAAAACCTTAAATGCTCTTTTAGGAAACTTTTAATACTGGAAATTATAGAATTAATTGAAAAGGTAAAACTCCAATTTCATTTCTTAATGTCATCAAATTTATGAGTAAGGCATGAGATGAGGTCACATGACAGTCCATCTAAAACTGTTTCAACATGGCAAAACTAAAGTTGATGAAAGGAATAAAGAAAATGATTAAACATTCGATTGTCAATGTGATTAAAGAAACAAAATTGGGATATTGGAGTGGCATGTATGGATGATATATAATAATCTATTAAAAGAAAGGGACAAATTCAAATTTTAGTTATTGATAATATCAGATCCATGTGTGAAGCATGAAATAAGGTCACATCACAGATCATCTAAAACTGTTTCAACAAGGCAGGACTAAAGCTCATGAAAGTCAATGATGAAAATATTCAACTATCAACGTGATTAAAAAAACATAACTTCATTATTGGAGTGCCATGTACTGACAATTGTAAGATGATTGACAATAACTTCATGATTTGCAAAATGCTGACAGATGAAAGCCATCTTGAATCTGTTACAGAAAAAGACAGTTTTGAATATGATGATGAGGAAGAAAAGGATGGTGAGTGTATCGTTAAAGTAATGTCAAGCATAGTGCCACAAACTGCTTTAAAAACTCTTAGTTTTATGAAATTAAGTATATTGATCCAGAGTTTCAATTTTAACTCAGTTAAATGTAAGACACTGCTCATAAAATTTCCCTTAACAGAAATTGAACAAATAAAAAAACTACACCTAATGCATTTCTTCAAGATTTTTATAATAATGAAATTATGTACATACATATTTTTCTGCGAGTGTATGGCCTGGAGTATCAGATAATGCGAGAGGACAGGCTAGTGTAGGTGTGATTTTAAGTGAAAAAATGAAAAACAACTTGTTTCACTATAGCTGCATAAGTGAGAGAATTCTTTGGAGTCGTTTGAAAGTGAAACTTCAGAAAATAGTAATTGTTGTAGTGTATGCTCCTTGTGACTCGGAACCTTCTAATAAGAAGGAAGATTTCTGGAATGAACTAAAAGTTGTTTTGAGCCAGTTTGGTGCTGAAGAGATAGTTATAATAGAAGGGGATTTCAATGCTAGAGTAGGTGTGCAGAATGCAATTTCTGACAATGTTCTGGGTAAGTTTAATGATCCTTGTGTGAATGATAATGGTAAAAGATTACTTGAACTTGCATTGAGAATGGTTTGTGTGTATCTAATACATTTTTAACCACAAAAATATTCACACATACACTTGGGAATATCTTACTCTTTGTCAAACGAGTGTGACAGATTTTGTTGTCTATGATCAGCATCTGAAACACTTAGTTGTTGACACTCGTGTGATGAGAGGTTCGGATGTTAGTTCTGATCATTACTTGGTAGTGTCACGAGTAAAACTGAATGTTGGTTGGAGGAAAAGGAATAGGAAGAAACCCAAAGATGGAAAGAATAAAGGTTTAGGCTCCCTGAAGATCATCAGCGTTATTCTGACTTACTCAGAGAACGACTGAAGGAGCTGAAGTCTTGTGAGAGGGATGTAGAAAAGAAGTGGGAATGCTTTAAGAACTGTGTTGTCACTGCTGCTGAATAGGTCTGCGGCACCACAATAGTGGGTAGCAATAGAGGTGATACTTGGTAGAATAGTGATATTGAAGAGGTAGTAAAAAGAAAGAAGGAAGCCTATTTCAGGATGTTGCAAGGTAGAGTTTCTGTGTATGAATATCGCTGTAAGAAGCATGAAACCGCTAAGCTAGTTCGCCAGAGTAAGGCAAAAGTTAGGAAGGAGAAAGTGGAAAGGCATGGATTGGCTTTCTGGAAAGATAGAAAGACTTTCTGGAAGTACATGAGAATCAGGAAAAATAGGGAAAACAAAGTTGTGTGAAGAATAGGATCAGAGAAATTATTTGGGAACCCAATGAGTTTAGTGAAGGATGGGGTGAATACTTCTGTGAGTTATTAGACCAGGAAAGCAAAGAAGATTCTGAGGCAAAAGAAGATGATGTCACAGTGAAGTTTTGAAGCATAGGAGTGATCTCAAGAGAAGAAGAGGTGTGTAAAGTTCTAAAATCTCTTCAGAATGGTAAGGCTCTGGGAATTGATGGCATAGCTGCTGAGATGTTGAAATATGGTGGTGACTCTGTAATTGACTGGTTAACAGAAATCTGCCAGTTGTGCTGGGAGTTAGGAATGGTCCCTGAGGATTGGAAGGATGCTATCATTGTTCCCTTGTATAAGGGAAAAGGTGATCAGACTGACTGCAAGAACTATCATGGCATTAGCCTACTGAGTGTGCCAGGGAAAGTGTTTGGTAAGGTTGTTATTGAAAAAGTATGGGGTCTTACATCAAAGAAAGTGTGGGATGATCAGAGTGGTTTTATGCCTGGTAAGGTTGCACTAACCAAATACACATGATGATTGAAAAGTATCTGGCTGTTGGTAAGAAAGTCTTTGCTGCCTTCATAGATTTAGAGAAAGCTTATGACCGAGTAAATAGGACACGTTTGTGGAAGGTATTGAATGAATATGGTGTTAATGGGAATCTACTTAATAGTGTAAAAGCCATGTATGCTGGCAGTAGGGCTTGTGTACGAGTGAATGGTATGTTATCAAAATGGTTTCTATTGGTGCAGGAGTCTGACAAGGTTGTGTAATGTCACCATGGCTGTTTAATATATTTATGGAAGCATGCATGCATGATGCCAAAATAGATAATACTAGTTTATGTCTTGGTGATATCCGTGTGTGCAGATTGCTGTATGCTGATGACACTGTCCTGTTAGCACAGAGCAAAAGTGAGCTGCAGATTTCAAGTCTCGCTCTCCAATGTACGAAAATATAACCAAGTAAATTTCTCCGTCATTTTTGTCCATGCCGGGGCTCGAACCCGGGTCCCCTCATTTCGGAACTTGCTCCGGTAACTATATCTCATATAGTTCATATCAGAGAACTCTTGGTTCCCATTTGTAGGTAGATCCAATGCAGAGTATGTTGTCCCGGATGTACGAAGTTTGCATGAAATTCAAACAGAGTATAAATAAGAGAAAAACCAAAGTTATGGTTTTAGAGAGAGGAACTGGTAGTACTGAATGTAATATAAGTCTAAATGGCACAGTGATTGACCAGGTGAATGAGTTTGTGTATTTAGGAAGCATGTTTGACACAGAGAACAGATTAGATGGTAAAATTAGTAGGCGAGTGAATTCTTCACTGAAAGTCATGGCTGCTGTGGGAGGTTTTCGCAGGAATGATGGGTTCTCAAGAGAGTCCCGCATGGCTGTGTATGAAAGTGTAATTTTTCCTACTCTGATGTATGGCAGTGAAACCTGGTACTGCAGAAGAAACATAGGAGTCGTTTGTGTGCTGGAGAAATGCGTTACTTGGAGGGGGGGGGCGGCAAGGCACAGTCTGATTGTGTGAGGAATGAAGATGTGTTGCAGTTTTGTAATGTGAAGCAAAATGTTGTTAGCAAGGTGGAGACTAATATGCTTCGGTGGTTTGGCCATGTTGAAAGAATGAGTAATGAGATGCTTACTAAGAAAATCGTTTTAGCCCAAGTGGTCAGAAGGAAAGGAGAGGAAGGCCAAGGAAGTCATGGGAGGATCAGATTCAGGAGTGTCTGCATGAGAAAAAGATTATGAGTATGAAGTATAGAAGATCTTGTGTACGTCGTATGATGGATGTCAGTGAATCCCGAGTTGTGTGTCACGGTCGCTGTAAATGGAGAAGTTTGATATGGCAACAGCAGTGTTAGAATTACAAATAAATCTCTACTGGCCCAGAGGACCACTAGAATTTGCAAACCACTGGTCCATAAAAAAATAAAAATTTTAAATGTATGTAGAAAATGAACCATTTCAATGGAATCATCTCCAATATTAGTTTTTAAACCTATCATTAGTTTGCAGCCTAAAAAAAACCGTACTGCAAGGTAAAAGAAACAGAAATTCATTTTTTAACTTGTGACATTTTAAAAAGGAAAAAAAAAACAAACTTACCAGCCACCTGGGCTAGTAAAATCATTAGTAGTTCAGCGGTCCGATGAAAGTTTTACTGGCCAATGGCCAACGGACCACTAGGTAATTCGAAAGCTGAACAGTAAGTAAAAATTATCTGGTAGTTAGCATTTCTTTGTGGAGCTAACCTCTGAATCTCAGATAACAGCTTAGTGATATGTATGTATGTAAATTTTTTGGGGGGATCAACTATGCAGTGTATAAATGCATACATCTTGAACACATACATAATTTATTAGTCATAAGCTATGTTTATTAATAATCTTTTTTTTATCCCTTTAACGTAAGTATATACATGTGCCTGTATAACATTGAGTGTGCATGTGGTGAAAGTTCTGAGTAACAGCAAAAGTAACATGTAGTTACAATAATGGATAAAATGAGTAAAGGTTATAACACATAATATTTTAGACAATTGAATCTTGTTAAAACCAAATTTTACTGTATTTTGAATTCAATAGCATCTTCATTTATGTCTCTGGTAGTGAAGTTATGTATCAAAAAGAGTCTTTCAACAAGGTGGGATCATCATTCTTATAGTTCAACCTTCTCAATACAAAAGGAATTTTACAAATCACATTAATAAGTGAGGAGACATGATGCCTGCTGAAAGATGAACAAATAAGGCGCTACTAAAAGCATATATTTTTTTTTTTCGGAAAATGTGCTAGAGGGCCGTGCAATATTTGATGCATGCTTCCCCTCCCTTTAATGTACCTGACTTTTAAGACATTTTCAGAAGTGGGACTGCTCACCTGAGAAAGAGTTTGCTTCAGCCTTCTGTGCATGTTATCGACAGCTCTGTGCATTAAAATTACTGACTGTGCTTGTTCCACCAGAAGATTTCCTGTGAGAAATATGAAATACATTTTCTTTTCTTAGTGGATAAAACATACAACACAAACATAATTACAATCCAAAATTTCATTTAAATGAAAATACCCAATGAGTACTGCATTAGCATTTGGTAATGAACTTTTTTTTTTTACTGCAGTTACTAAGAAATACTTTTATTTAATTTCCGAAAAAACATTTTAAAATGCCCAGTATACAGACGGTAATTCTCTTGGTAGAGGCACAGGATTCTTAACAAGATCACCACTATTTGTAAACTGACAACAAAGTTTTGTGGGAAGAAACTTCAGTTCTTATTAAACTTCTCTACACTGTACCTTTACTGCATTCAACTACCCCCACCCAGTAGAATGTTTCTTTGTGCACTGTGCATATGGCAGCCTGTGTTTCATTATTGTGCTGAGATTGTGTATTGCCTGTGTGTACATGTGCATCAGACAAAAAAATGTTAGATGATTTTTTAGCAGGGCAGGAGAAGTGGTTAGAAATGCATGCAGAATTATATAGGAAGGACATGTCCCCCTTAACTTTTTCTTAAGTAGGGGCTACTCTCCTCAATGTTTGGGTTTAATTTTTCACCCAACATACTATGCTTCCTTAAATTCTTCAATTTCAAATGCTCATCATTTCTAGAATTTAAATTAAAATCAGAATAACTAAGTAATAGATACTTCTGATACCAAACCTACCATTGTGAGGTTATTTTTGTCGTCATACCAATGTGTGTAATGCCACATGGAAACAAGATTTGCGAGAAGACATGGAGAGATCATGGTCCAAGCTCCGAGACTGTCCTCAGACATTGTACCCTTCGTAATCTTGCTAGCTCGCTCTGGATACCTTATGAAATCAGCAGACACAGAGTGATTCTCCTATTTCACAGCATGTCATTCAATAAGCACCTCTGTTCAATGGTCTCACTGTTAACTACAGTGAGAATGACCACACACCACAGCAATCATTTTCACTCTCCTTAGGGGTGGCCAAGTTTGAATTGATGGCTTATCACTTTTTTTTTTTTTTTTTTAACTGAGAGTTTAACAACTACCACGAGCAACTCACTGGATTACAAGCAATTGCCCATCCCTAATTTAGGACCACTGGTTCCAGGGAAGGGAGAGTGCCAGTGCTATAAGACAAATACTTCAACCATTTCTCACCGAGATTTGAACCCAGACCTGTCTCGGATGAATGACCAGAAGCCATTGCTTAGACCACTGCCCCAATGGGGCGGCTTATTGCTTCCATTGTGTTGCTTACTTTATGGGATGTCAGTCATTTGATGACCTCTCCGTTCATTGATCTTTTAATTAGTATATAATGAATAATTACTCCATAATTATTCTAATTCTATTGGATTTTGTTGAGGTTATTAACACTTTCCTTGACTTCCCATGCTAATTTTACTACTATTCTTTGCTTAAATGTATCTACTCTTACCTAGTTGAATGGCCATTTCATTTTTTCTATAGAAAGACCGTTAACATTTCAAAATGTTTTCTAGAAAAATGCATATATATATTATTTCCTTAGATTTTTTAATCATTACTTTTAACTTGCAGTTCACAAGCATTTAGCTTTTTCAGTAGTCCGAATGAAACAAAATATTGAACTAATTTCTTCTTAAAATTACAATTACACACACACACACACACACACACACACACACACACACACACACACACACACACACACACACACACACAATCTCCGTTTTTTTACACAATGACCGATTCCTGTCCTCCCAGCCCAATTTTCGGGACCAGTATGCCAAATGGGGCAGGATTATATGAGTTGGTTAAAAAACAGCAGAATGTAATGTAATGGAAATTAAAAAATTAAGCAGTGGGGGATCCAGTGTTTACCTGTCTAATAATAACTGTTAAAATGACAGAGGATGATGCACATCAAAAGAGGACAACATATTCAGTTCATACAATACAGAAACTCAGAGACAAGCATTCAAAGTTGAAGAAAAAGAATAGCTCAAATTTTCAAATTAATAATATATTAAAAGCATCTATGAAAAATGAACAAAAATTACCTATTCCACTGCCCAGCGCTTGAATTTGAGGGTGGGTGCGTATGGCTGCAAAAACCCGTCTAATGTATTCATCTAAAACAAGAATATTTGCTTGCTAGAAGGGAAAAGCAATCACAGAGAAAAAAGAAAAGTAACTAAAATGGTAAAAAAACTAAATTAACAAAAAGTTGCATCTCACAAGAAATACATAAATTATATATAAGCATCTAAAAGTAATGCTTAAAGTTTTTCTTTTTACTCCCCCCCTCCCCCTCCCAACCAACATTCACATGTAGCAAGTGAATGGAACAACTGAGACAGAAACAAAAGAAACATTCACTTAAGGCTTCTCTGTAGTTCTGTTTGAAGTTTTCCTGTTTTAATTAGCAGTCACTGAATAACATGCAACCCCCGCCCCATGTCATCACTGGCTAAACAGGGTGTAATCTTTGTCCCAAAATGTTCCACAAATTGACATCCATTGGTAAATAAAGTTATTAATAGGGATACATGTGTAAACACTAGTACTGCTGGGCATTCAAATACAAGAACTGAAAGTGGCAGCCTAACTTACATAAAGCTACATGGCTCAAACACTCAAACAGCACATAAAATTAAAATCTCATTGACGAAATTATAAAAAAGAATCAAAACACATCTTGGTAGGTATCAGCAAACAACAGTGATATTTCATGACAGCAAATGTAGATGATAACTACTGACCTTAGATCCCAAAAGTTGTGTATTCGACAGGTTTACTGAATGTTGAATGAAGAAAAAGAAAAAGGAACACGTGGGCATGTGCTCACAACAGCAACATTTGAATAAATCAGAACACGAAATTAAAGTGAGGACGTTATTTCAAGCTAGAAAGCAAAAGAAAGTCAATGAAATCTTTGTTATGAAGGATCCTTGGCATCAAAGTAGATCAAGAATACATAAAACTTTGTTAATAAAATCTCAATCCCTATTTTCTGAGAACATTTATGGTGAAGTACATTTAGAATTAAAGCCTGCGGGCAAAACCATTAATTTGAAACTTTATGAAGTAACACTGAAACCCAAATATTATACAAATTTGCACAAACAGTTCATTTTAACACAAAACTGGATTTCCTCCATGCAAAAACACACCTCATATATGAGGGGTGTCCCAAAAGTTCTTGGCCTGTTTGTGAAGGAATTGCAGTGGGAAAATGGGTTTGGTTCACTTCATCGACACTATACAGTATATCAAACAGTAGGTTCCTAAAAAACCGAGAAAAAGTTCAGAACCACCAAATTTGGTATACTATCTCATGGTACTGTAACTCAGATCGTAGACAGTTTTTGAAAGAGGTCAGGCCCGGCGTGAAAGGGGCCCCATACAAAATTTTCGTAAAATCTATAGTTTTCAATTTAGAACCACCAAATTTGGTATACTCTCTCATGGTACTCTAACTTACACTGTACATGGTTTTTGGAAGGGGTCCGGGCCCGGGGTCAAGTGGGCTCCACACAACATTTTTGTAAACTCTACAGTTTTCAATTTAGAACCACAGAATTTGGTATATTATCTCATTGTACTCTTACACCAACTTGGACCACAGACTGAAGAGGTTGGAGCCTGGAGTCAAGGGGCCCCATACAACATTTTCGTAAAATCTACAGTTTTCAATTTAGAACCACCAAATTTTTTATACTATCTCATTGTACTCTAACTTAAACCGTACATGATTTTTGGAAGGGGTTGGGGCCCCTTACAACATTTTCGTGAAATCAACAGTTTTCAATTTAGAACCTCCAAATTTCGTATACTATCTCATTGTACCCTTACACCAACTTAGACCATAGAAGGAAGGGGTTGGGGCCCGGGGTTAAGGGGCCCCTATACAAAATTTTCATAAAATCTACAGTTTTCAATTTAGAACCACCAAATTTGGTATACTATCTCATGGTACTCTAACTTAGCTCGCAGACAGGGTATTAGAGTGCAGAATTGTGTTGCAGTTCTTAAGTAAAAAAATGGAAATTTTTGAGAAAATTTTGTATGGGGGCTCCCTTTACCCCAGGCCCCAACCCCTTCCAAAATCTGTGTATGGTCTAAGTTAGAGTACCATGAGATAGTATACTAAATTTGGTGGTTCTAAATCGAAAAGTAGATTTTACGAAAATGTTGTATGAGTCCTCCTTGACCCCAGGCCCCAACCTCTTCCATCTATGGTCTAAATCGGTGTAAGAGTACAATGAGATAGTATACCAAATTTTGTGGTCCTAAATTAGAAACTAGATTTTATGAAAATTTTGTATGGGGCCCCCTTGAACCCGGGCCCCGACTCATTTGGTCTACGGTCTAAGTTGGTGTAAGAGTACAATGAGATAGTATACCAAATTTGGTGGTTCCAAATTGAAAACTGTAGATTTTACAAAAATGTTGTATGGGGCCCCCTTGACCCTGGGCCCCGACCCCTTCCAAAAACCGTGTAAGGTGTAAGTTAGAGTACCATGAGAAAGTATACCAAATTTGGTGGTTCTAAATTGAAAACTGTAGATTTCACAAAAATGTTGTATAGGGCCCCCGGCTCCTTTTGTCTATTGTCTAAGTTGGTGTAAAAGTACAATGAGATAGTATACCAAATTTGGTGGTTCTAAATTGAAAACTGTAGATTTCACAAAAATGTTGTATAGGGCCCCCGGCTCCTTTTGTCTATTGTCTAAGTTGGTGTAAAAGTACAATGAGATAGTATACCAAATTTGGTGGTTCTAAATTGAAAACTGTAGATTTTACAAAAATGTTGTATGGGGGCCCCGACCCCTTCCAAAAACCGTGTAGGTCTAAGTTAGAATACCACAAGATAGTATACCAAATTTGGTGGTTCTAAATTGAAAACTGTAGATTTTACAAAAATTTTGAGGAATCGAATGTTTGCATATATAGTGTCGACGAAGTGTTTGTCGATGAAACGAATGAGACCGGGGAAAAATATGGTAAACCTATTTTTCTACAAAGTATCCTTGAATATTCACACACTTTTTCCAGCTATGGTCCAAGGCTTTATTGCCCCCCAAATAAAATGATTTGTTGAGACTGTCAAAATAGGCTTCCACAGCATCAATAGCATCTTTGTTCATCCTAAACGCACACCAGCTAAGTTAGTTTTACAATTACGAAACAGATGGTAGTCCGGGAGGAGGGGGGGCAAGGTTCAGTGACTAGATAGGGTCTAATAGCAGTTCAAACCCACAGTCATGGATGGCGGCCAAGGTAACTGTTCATTTGTGGCTTGGAACATTATCCTAATGAAGCAAGACCCTTCTGGTCAGCTTTCTGCTCATAATAATGCAGTTCTTCTGCTAGGAGGCATAAATCTATATGCTGTTTTCCTTGATATGTTTGCTTCTAACAACCCGATTTTGTTAGACAGTGCCTTGAGTGAAGATATAAATAACTTCCAATTTTTTTTAATTCACAATTTTACCACTATGGCACAAGTGCGCATTTGTGTTTGGCAACACACTTGCAGCAGTATCTGTGCATGATTGGGAAAATTCTGTTTTGGTCACATACCTCTCACTATGACAATACTTTGCATGTATTCTCTGCCCAGAATAATATACAATTCATCCACTAGAGGACACAAATGTAAAACCAGTTTTTTTTTTAATATCTCTATTTCTACATAAAAGATAGTTTGAAAAAATTCTTTTAACATCAAATACCATTGGCTTTGTGGAACATTTTACCCAACCTCTTGTATATTTTATGGTGCACAGTTCTAACAGTAGGTTACATTAACATATGTGTTTGTCTGGGGGATTTAATTACCACAGTGAGCAACTTGATGGGCTATAAAGCAGTTGCCCATCCCTAATTTAGGGCCATTGAATCCATGGAAGGGAGACAGACAGTGCTTTAACACAAATGCAACATCAATGCCTCACCATGATTCGAATCTGGATCCATCTAAGACAAATGGTCCAATGGTCTAAGCCAATGCTTAGACCATTGCATCACTGTGGCAGCTTGCATTAATGTATATTGATGCTTGCAACTATATCCCCATTTCTAAAAATTCTTTTGATTGTATGCCACTTACTACAAAAAGATTATGAACATTATCCTTTTTTAAACAGTGTACAGTTTTTCTTTATGGGAACATATATGTAAAAACTTTTTTATACTTCTCTCCATCTATAAGATATGTTAACTAAATTATTTTTCCATCACATAGCGTTTGCAATAAAGAATACTTTGCAAACACTTTCTACTTTTTTAATTCACAATTTTATGACCATGGGGCATTGCATGTATTTCTCCGTAAAAGAGCATCTTCATTTCTAAAAATCCCTTGGAAAAATTCATTTCTTCGTATTCTATTTTTCATTAAGAAGAATATATTGTTTTCCACATTTTCTTTTTCAAATAACATACAGCTATGGGGTGCAAAGTTATCTCAAGGTTTCTCCACATCTCTTCTTAATTATTAGACTTAATTTTTTCTGCATTGGATATCTTCCCCTACGTAGAACATTTTTTTTTTTTACACTTTATTTTTTATCAAAACATTTCTGCCAATAATGGACAAAAGTAGCTATTTCGATTTGTGGATGTATTTAAGATAATGCACAAAATATTTTAACTAGAAGCCATTATTTTCTTAACTAGAGGCTACTTTTCACCAAATTTTTTCTTTTTTTGAAAATTTACTTGGAAAAATTATTTTGCTGTAGGAAAGATTTAAAAGGACATGCTCATCACACCTGATGATTCAGGGTCATGTTTGTTTTCTCGTGTAAAGGTTATTTCAGTAAGTTATGGAATTTAACTATGAAATACTATGACCAAAGAAAATATTCCACTAGAAAAAAGAATTTAGTAATACATCTTCACAAGTAATTTAAATTATAAGTAACTTTTACCTTTTCTTTTTTGCGATTGGGGTTTAACGACCACCGTGAGCAACTCAATGGACTATCAGCAGTCACCTATCCCTAATTTACGGCCACTGACTTCAAGGAAGGGACAGAACTGTGACATAAGACAAATACAACATCTATGCCTCACTAGGTTTCGAACCTGGTCCTATCTCAGATGAATGCAGCCTTTTAACTTAAAGGCACAGTTAATTAGAACTAAAACAATATATGCGTACAAATTGCATGTGAACAAATTATCAGGAAAAACCAAAATGTTGATGCAAAAAAGAAGAGTGATGAGGACAACTAAAGAAGATGTGACTTCCAAAGTGGAATATATAGAGCTATGCAAGACAGTACGAAAAAGTATCACTGAAGACGCAAGGAAATTCAACTGTGAATTAGTGAGGAAAGCAACTGAAAACAACCAAAGCCTAAAGATAGCAAAGGGACATCTCAGTAAGGGGAAAAAACAGATTATGGCACTGAGAAAAGAAGATGGTTCTGTAACAAGAAATAGAGGCGAAATTTTGACAAGAGTGAAAGATTTCTACTCCAAATTATATGAAAGGGATGATACATGTACTCCAGACATCATGAAAGGTACCAGTACCAGAGTTCTTCCAGTCCTTCCAGCAGAAGTTGCACATGCAATCAAGAACATGAAGCGGGGAAAAGCTCCAGGAGAAGATGGAATTACTGTAGACATCATACAAGAAGCAAGTGGAGAAATCGAAACAGTACTTGCCCAAATTTTCACTCGATGCCTTAATGAAGGGAAAATTCCTGAAGATTGGAACAACGCTACAATGATCTTGCTACATAAAAAAGGTGACATTGAGGATCTCAGGAACTACAGACCTATCAGCCTCCTATCAGTGGTTTATAAAATCTTCACTAAAGTTCTTTCACACCGCTTGAAGGTGACACTGGACATGGCTCAACCGAGAGAACAAGCTGGATTCAGGAGTGGCTACAGCACAATAGATCATATCCACGTACTGAGAGAACTAATTGAAAGAGTGAGGGAATATGAACTTCCATTGTGCATGGCTTTTATCGATTATGAAAAAGCCTTTGATTCGGTGAAACCATCAGCAGTTGCAATGGCTCTGAAATCCTGTGGTATTGAAGATGCATACATTAATATTATTAATAACATCTATGAAAATGCAAGTGCAAAGATTCGGCTGTTTGAAAATACAACACACATAAAAATTGGAAAAGGAGTGAGACAAGGTGACACCATATCTCCGAAGCTTTTTAATGCCACATTGGAAAATGTCTTTCAATCACTGAACTGGGAAAACAAAGGGATAAAGATTAATGGAGATTATCTAACCCACCTTCGTTTTGCTGATGACATAGTCATTTTTGCAACTACCCCATCAGAGCTACAGAGTATGATCCAGGAACTTGCTGACAAGAGTAAAGAGGTGGGATTAGAAATGAACTTTCAGAAGACAAAAGTGATGTACAATGCTTTTACAAGAAATGAGGATTTATCGATTGATGGAGAAAAGCTGGAGATAACAGACACGTACGTTTATTTTGGACAGCAGATATCAAGTGAGGGTCACATTGGTGAAGAAATTAATCGGCGTACAAAACTTGCCTGGAGAGCTTTTGAAAGAAACAGCATAATTTTCAAGAGCAATATGCCATTATGTCTTAAAAGAAAAGTGTTTGATCAATGCATCCTTCCAGTGCTTACGTATGGTGCAGAGACGTGGACCTTAACTAAAAGAGACATACAAAGGCTGCAGACAACTCAAAGCAGCATGGAGAGGTGCATGCTTGGTGTAACCAGGAGAGATAAGAAGAGGAACACGTGGATCCGAAAAATGACAAGAGTGGAAGACATCATGATCAGAGTTAAGTCCCTGAAATGGCAATGGGCTGGACATACTGCCAGAAGAACAGACCATCGATGGACAGCCAAAATTTTAGATTGGATTCCAAGGGACAGGAAAAGACCCAGAAGAAGACCACATGGAAGATGGGTGGATGAAATTCGAAAGTATGCGGGAGTGACATGGAGGAGACTGGCACAAGACAGACCGTTGTGGAGGAAACTTGGGGAGACCTTCGTCCAGCAGTGGATTGATAATGGTTGACAATGATGATGATGATGATGATGCGTATAAGTAGATACAAGCGGAACTAGAAAAGTTATCTACCTACAGATCTGCTTTATTGCTTCCCACCTCCACTTTATGGGCAAAGAAAAAATCCCAGAAAAATATGTCTTTTTTATTTGTCTGAAACAGTGTTCTTGATCTCTTTGTCCCCCCCCCCTCCAAATAGCATCCCCAAGTGTGCTTCTTCAGGTGTCTGAAGAGAAAAAAATTACTAGGAGCCAAATCTGGGTGGGTGGATCAATTCTTGGAAATCCACAGTCCTAAATGAAAGCCTGTGCTTTGTGGGACTTGTGCACTGGAGCATTGTCATGCAACAAGAGCACTCAGCTGCTCAGCTTTTTTCTGTTTTCAGAGGCATCCTCAGTTCTTGTTGTTTTGCAAGGTATATAATCCACCAGCAGAATTCCCTCAAAGTTCCAAAAGACTGTCACTGCAGATATTTGGGTGTGACTTTTTTGGGAGAGAAGGGGAATCATGATGTTTCACTGCACTGACTCCTGTTTGGTCTCAGGATCAGAGTGGTGGACCCAGGTTTCATTCCGGGTTATAAGATTTTTCAGAAATTTCTACAGATTCTCTCCATATGGCATATTATCCACATCAGCATATAATCAGCAGAACCTAAATTTACAGCTTTTTTAACAGATAATCTGCTGATTACATGCTGAAAATTACAATGCTTGTTTTGTCATGAAATTAAGAAAAAAGTTTAAGTACATTCCCACGAGACAACCATCAGATTTCAGCAAAAAACAACTGCTTATGATTATTACCTATTGATTTATGAAATTCATAATCAACAGATTGCAATCACACAAGAGAACCTAGTCGATGAACTGACAATTTTGATGACTTCTACCACTTTCAGTTTCCCTTGATTATTATATGTATATGTGTATATTATCATCATCAACTATTATCAATCCACTGCTGGATGAAGGTCTCTCCAAATTTCTTCCACAATTGTCTATCTTGGGCCTGTCTCCTCCATGTCACTCCAGCATACTTTCCAATTTCATCCATCCATCTCCCATGGGGTTCTTCTGGGTCTTTTCCTGTCCCTTGGAACCCAGTCTAAAATTTCGGTTGTCCATTGGTTGTCCGTTGTTCTGGCAACATGTCTAGCCCATTGCCACTTCAGTGATTTTACTATGGTTCTGATGTCGTCCACCCGTCATTTTCCTTATCCACAAGTTCCTCTTCTTATCTTTCCTGGTTACACCAAGCATGCATATCTCCATGCTTCTTTGAGTTGTCTGCAGTCTTTGTATGTCTTTTTTAGTTAAAGTCCATGTTTCTGCTCCATACGTAAGCACTGGCAGGATGCACTGATTAATTATACATGCACTTAAATGTTAGATGTGAGCATGTACCTGTGTAACAAGTTCTGCATATTTCTCTGATATGACACACACTCAATTCACACCGATTCTGATGCACTTTCCAAGACATTGTGTTATGTAATGCTAAATGTTTTTTAGAATTTTGAGATATGTGAGATGCGAATTAGGTGGAAAGTACACAAATAAGTGATCCCTCCTATATCTTGGCAAAGACCCAATACATTCTTCTCTTTCTCACTAAAAGAATCTGCATTAAGATCAACTGACAGTTTGTGTTGAACAAATGATAAATTATGGATGTCAACTTCATTTATGTTTTATTTCATCACGAGTGCAAAACAAAACAAGGATAAAAGAGGCCTGTAAAAAATAAATACCAAAATTTCAACATGAACAGTTGACAATGACAATATTTGATAGCTTAATACTCATGCATTTTAATAACAAATAAAATGTAAAGCTTTCAAAAAAAATAAAATAAAAAAAAATGCCTGTAGAATTCCTAGACACTTGTACTATGTTCATTAACCCCTGCTAAAGAACATCAATTTTCATTAATATTTTTGAATAACATAATTAAAAGGTACAGACAGGAAAATGCTTAATAAACAGCAAAGAGCAGTCTGCAAACTTTTATGAAGAATGTGTTTTCAGATATTTTACATTATTAAATACAGACTGAAATTATTTTATTTAGTGTAAACACAAAGAATACTTACTCTTTCAATTTCTTCATCAACGAGTTTTTTGGCTGAAAACAAAGAAAAACTGCAATAAGATATAAATACTCATACATGTTTGCTTTATTGAGCATGTATATTTTTTCTCTGTAAGTACAAAGAAATCACAGTATAACAATATCATAAGATCAAGAAATGACGTATCGCCATAGAAACAACAAATAGTTGAGACCACTCAAATACCAACTGCTAGGAAGTTTAACGACAATAAAAACTTCCAATTCAACAATTATTTAGCTTCATATGCCAGCAAGAGAGTTTAAATAAGAACAAAAAATGTGAATTCAATATTTAATTAGTTTTTTATCACAAGAAAGAGTTTAGATAACAATGGAAATTTCCAATTCAATGTTTATTTAGATTAAATATATTAGTTTTCATAAGAAATGATGTACATTCTAGCTAAACTACATTAAGGTGCCATTTTTCTGAAACAAAATTCTCTTCCTACTATACGAACAAATAACCTACAAGATGAATAAACAATGCTTTCACTTGTAAGATGAGAAAAAAAAAAAAAAAGAATTTTTTAACTTGTAAGACGAAAAAAAATGTTTTCAATTGTAGGAAAAGGGAAAAAAAAAAAAAAGAATCAAGAGGACTAAGATCAAGGCAGATTTCTAGAAATTCAGAATATTTGCTGATGAATTCATATCACAATTGTCTTCAGTTTAAAATTCCCAGTCTCTGATGTTTGCAACAGTAAGACATAGTGCAAATGATGGCCAACCAGATAGTAGACCTAAACCAAATCAGCTAACATGACTAAGTTTTCAACTTGTATAGGTCTACTGATACTAAAAACCTTTACAGTATGTTAGTTATTTTTCACATAATTACAGTAAAGGTGTTTACACATGATTAATGTGAACCAAAGATGATCAAATAATGAAACAAATTAATATGTGGGAAAGTCAATAAATAAGTCACAAATGATTATGGGATAGCTGATAATGGTGATTATTAGTTTCTAAAGGTGTCATTAGGTAGCAGCACAATCCAGCTTACTTGTAGTTCAATGCAGCAGATGCTAGGAATCACATGCATATGCCCACTCAGATTGGTTGGTTGGTTGATTTTTATGGCGCAAGGGCCATGGTTGGCCAAAGAGCGCCAGAAACAAGACAAACAAATAGTATTAAAAATGTGGTAAAAAGCTTAAAATATGACTGATCATGTAAAACTGAAAAATGTGAACGATGGAACTGCTAAACCCAGCTCAGATTGCAAATAGCGACTGTGCTCGAGGAATGTACGACTGAAGAGCAGCGCATGCTGTTGTGCATTTTCTTTGGGCAAAAGTACTTTCATACAGAAATGTTTCCCGTTTACAGTGAGAAATGTTTGTCGCGTGAAGTGGTACATATCTGAGTTGATAAATTCTCTCAAGGATACTCAAATGTACAGGGTGTTTCACTCGCTCTGGGCCCCTGATTTTCTCTTATAACTTGCAAACTAATGACTTAATTCAGTGAAATTTGACACAGACCTACCTTGGTGTATGAGAAGCCTGATGATCTCAGAGCAAGTGTTGAAAGGGTGGCCACTAGCATCAAGGCATGCCTGCACACGCCACTCCATGTTACGGAAGGTATTCTTCAACACATCGGGAGTCACAGCCTTAATTTCCCGCAGAATGTTTTCCTGAAGTTCCATGAGAGTCCATGGCTTGTTGTGATACACTTTCCCTTTCAGCATGCCCCATAGAAAGAAATCTGGTGGATAAAGTCCCTTAAAAAAGACACAATCTTCAAAGAAGGAAACAATTTCAGCCATGCTGACATTGGAGGTGTGGCAAGTGGCCCCATCTTGCTGAAAACAGCCAGTACGGAGTTCTACGTCGTCCAACTGACTCACAAACTCATGGAAGATTTGCATGTAGACAGTGGTATTCACTGTTGTATGGAAGGAGATTGGGCCAATAATGTGGTGCCATGACAGAGCACACCACACTCCAATTTTTCATCATGAAGAGGTGTCTCATGCATGGTGTTAGAATTCTCACTAGCCCAAATACGGCTATTCTGGGAATTGACATGCTCACTTAGGTGGAACCACATCTCATGGGAGAGCCACGTGTAGACAGTAATTCAGTATCTTCTGTTCGTTGGGAGGTTGCAATTCTTGCGCAGCAGTAACTCGATATGCATGCAGCTTTGCTTTTTTTTTGCAGCTCGTTGACATGTACTTGTGGAAATCCCCATCTCCTGCGACAGTTTATGCAAGGACTAGGCCAGCAGTCTGTTTTTCACTTCATGCGCCATGGCTTCTGGAAGTTTCAGACATCCTCCTTTGTGGACATCCAACAATGTTCTCATGATTTCCAGTTTCTTCACCAGATACTGAATGGAACATTTTGCTGGTGGTTTCTGAACCCCAAACTGTGCAATAAATTGCCTTTGGCACTCCTTTTTCAATGCAGTTTTCCAGTACATGTGGACAATAAACGAGCTGTTCCACTGGGTACCAGTTCATACTGTAATTTATCATAACACAAAGGCATGATGACTGTTGATGATCCTGTAACAACAGCACAGTCAGATGTGTCACCCCAACTACCGAGGACTGTGAACACGCAATAGGCCTTTGTGCAGGCAAGACACATGAGCTAAAGAGTAGCCTGTGTGTCCCGCCTGCGCAAAGGGGAGGTTGATTGCGTGCTTGCTGCCCTTGGCTGTTTGCTGACCATTCTTTTCATACACCAAGGTAGGTCCATGTTAAATTTCACTGAATTATGTCCATTACTTTGCAAGTTATAAGGGGGGAAATCAGGGGCCAAGAGTGAGTGAAACACCCTGTAGCTGATGAAGACTAACCTTGGCATCCTGTTCAGATTGCAACAGAAGCAACTGTGAGGTGGATGGAGGTTATGACTCGAGCTGACAGATGAGCAATGATACACAGTGTAGCAACTGCAATAGGGTGTTCACGGTTTAGCCTACAGCTTAATGTACGATTGTGTGAATTTCCGGAAAGTTGGCACCCAGAGAACTGACTCAGGAATACAAAAGGAACCAAATGGGCCTGTCCTTGCAACATCTCTCACAGTATGCACATGAAGGAGAAGACTTGCTTAACATGATTGTTACTGGGGAGGAATCATGGGTGCATCACTACAAACCTAAATCAAAGCATGCTTTAATGCAATGGAAACACCCCTCTTCACCTTCAACCAACAAAATCATGACAATGCCAGACCTCATATGGCTCAATCAACCCAGCAGAAAATTGAATAACCAGGATGGGAATTTCTTGAACATCCGCCTTAAAGCCATAACTTAGACCCGAGCAATTTTCATTCATTTGGTCTGCTAAAAACTCGCCTTGGTAGCAAATGTTTTGCAGATGATGAAGAGGTTGAATGTAAAGTGCGAATGTGGCTGAGACAGCAGACCAAGACTTTCCTATGCTGCAGGTTTCAGCATAATGATAAAGCGATGGGATAAATGTATCAATATTGGTGGAAATTACGTTGAGAAATAAGGGGAAATGTAAAGATAATAATAAATGTTTTTCAAGTTTGTGTCTCAGTATGTTTTAAATAACTGGCAGTAACTTATACAGTCATTTGCAAAAGTCTAAGACCACCTGTTGGTATTAGGAGATTTCTGCTGATTGCATCAGCTACTGTCTGTATTACTCAACTTCCTGTTGGTGTTGCATCATCGAACAGCAGCAGCTGTTGATAGAGTTGGGGGAAGCGTGTGAGCATCAGTTTGCTTCTGGTTTTCATGCTGAGAGATTTTGTACATATTTTCTATATAGCAAAAAATGGGCATAAAAGCATCATTAAGTGTTACTCAGAGGGCACAAATAGTTACTCTACATCATGAAGGATACTCCGAACGTCACATAAGCCGAAAGGTGAATGTGAGCAAGACTGCTATTCATAATATGATCAAGAAATATTGAGATACAGGTGAATTTAGCGACCGAAAGAGAAGTGGCCATCCAAGGAAAATATTCCCACATGATGATGATACCATAATGCGAATAGTTATGTATTCTCTGAGGAGTTCATGCAAGAAAATCAAGGCCTTTCTACATTCAAAAGGGTCTGATATTAATATCAGGACCATTTCCAATGTCTTAGCAAAGAATTTGGATTAGTCTTATAAACCAGGACTAACCTCTGCCATGAAAAATGAGACTCCACTTTGCAAAGCGTCATCAATTGTGAAGTTTCATTCTGTTGCCGTTGCCCTATTTTTGCATTGAAATCTCCCATAAGTATTTTCAAGTGCTGCTTACCTTTATTATTTAGATGACAAATTTCCTCATAAAATTCTTCAATTTCTTCTTCAGGATGACTTGTGGTGGGTGCATAAGTTTGAATAATCTGAGCCTGGTATCTTTTAGAGAGTTGGATAACGAGTCGTGCAGCTGTCAGAGGAACTTTCAACTTCTACAACTTTATCCTTCAGTTTTTTGTTTATTATAAATCCAACACCACTAGTTCTGCCAGTATCTGTCCCACGATAGTAGAAGAGATGTCCACGTTTCAGTTTAACGAGTTCTCCTTTTCTCCTTACCTCACTTAGACCGACAATGTCCCACTTGATCCTTCGTAGTTCCTCTTCCAATTCAAGAAGCCTTGAATCAGAAGATAGGGAGCGTCCATTATACGTAGCCAAGGTCAGCATCAGATGGCAGCCTAATCCGGTCCTCCGGGGATTCTTAGCACCCTCTGCCTTCATGTCGCACTGGCCGCTGCCTTGGCCAGGTACATTCCAGCTACCGGAGACTGAGGGCCAAGATTTAATTTGTGGAGTCATTTTGGAGGGGTTTGGCCATAACTCACCACGCTGGCCAAGCGGGTTGGTGAGTGTGGGATAGCATTTCCTCTAATCCCGATGGTATAGTTATACCGCTATTGGCGGTCGTCAGAGCCCCTTTAGTGGGAACAGGATGCCCACGAGAAGGCGGGGTTGACATTTGTCAAGGAGAGGCTGTGATGTTACGCATCACCTGACCTTACATCCACCACATTCTTAGCCATTCAACGCCGAGGAAAACTATATATATATAAAGTATTGCAAATCATTGAAGATCACATAGAACAGAACAAGCAGCCTGGAAAGGCTTGCACATTCTATAGCTGTAGAATGCTTAATCCAAGATGCAATAAAAAAGTAAATAGGTAAATAATACAATAAGTATAAGGAATGAAATATAGGGTCAATCTCTTCAGGGGAACACTGGACCTGGTGACCTTTTGATACGGGTATGGGCAAAATGTTGAAAGCCACCAGTGTGTTCCTGAGGTCACCGAAATATATAACCAAGTTTATTCAAGCCAAGAAATTACAAAAAGTAAGCAAACAACAAAATTTACTAATATCATTGTAGATCAAATCAGAGATATATTTAGACAATAGAACACCATTCCAAACATTTAGACACTAGATATCCAACCAAGTCAATATCAGTTATTGGAGTGTATTAAACTTTTGTGCAGTAAGTACTAGGTGTAACAGAAGATAGCAAAGATAGTTAAGTAGGCAGTGTTGCCTTAAGAGTTAGCTAAATCTTCAACCACAAGAAACCTGTCATGTGGTACATTTAGAAAGAATAAAGTTTTAACTTTGTGAGGTCATTGTTAGTCAGTTGCTGTATTGTAATTGGTTTGTGCTGTACAAAGTATTTTTTTGAAATGTTACAGTTTAAGAGTTGACCAAAATATCTCTTAAAAAATGGAAGTGGAAAGCCGTGTGCTAAATAGTTGTTTTAATTGCATGAGAGCTTCTGAGTTACTACAAAGGTGAATCATCATCATCATCATTGTCAACCATTATCAATCCACTGCTGGACGAAGGTCTCCCCAAGTTTCCTCCATAACGGTCTGTCTTGTGCCAGTCTCCTCCATGTCACTCCCGCATACTTTCGAATTTCATCCGCCCATCTCCCATGTGGTCTTTTCCTGTCCCTTGGAATCCAATCTAAAATTTCGGCTGTCCACCGATGGTCTGTCCTTCTGGCAGTATGTCCAGCCCATTGCCATTTCAGGGATTTAACTCTGATCATGATGTCTTCCACTCTTGTCATTTTTCGGATCCACGTGTTCCTCTTCTTATCTCTCCTGGTTACACCAAGCATGCACCTCTCCATGCTTCTTTGAGTTGTCTGCAGCCTTTGTATGTCTCTTTTAGCTAAGGTCCACGTCTCTGCACCATACGTAAGCACTGGAAGGATGCATTGATCAAACACTTTTCTTTTAAGACATAATGGCATATTGCTCTTGAAAATTATGCTGTTTCTTCCAAAAGCTCTCCAGGCAAGTTTTGTACGCCGATTAATTTCTTCATCAATGTGACCCTCACTTGATATCTGCTGTCCAAGATAAACGTACGTGTCTGTTATCTCCAGCTTTTCTCCATCAATCGATAAATCTTCATTTCTTGTAAAAGCATTGTACATCACTTTTGTCTTCTGAAAGTTCATTTTTAATCCCACTTCTTTACTCGTCAGCAAGTTCCTGGATCATACTCGAATACATACATATATTTATATGTGCACACACACATGTACATACCCCCCCCCTGCCCCACACAACAGGAATTCCTGGTTGTGCCACTGCACACTATATTCAGGGTCATTCCACACCAAATCGTCAAATGCTATCCACTACACCATCTCCGATTCTCACGATTTTTTTGTTCATGAATAGATCACCTCAACGTATCAAAATTCTGAAAGTTTCATTTTTTTTATTTCCCATAAATTAGAAGATATTAATTTTTGAATTATGGTGCATGGCGGGTCTTAGTCGCGTAAAATCGCAAATATCTCCGTTGTTTGGATCAAAAGAAGTACCAAAATCACTACTCCTTTGTAATTTCCCCCGAGGAATCAATTGGTGCAATGCACGAATTTCTATCTTCTTTAGTTTTTGAGTTATGTGCAACGGGACAGCCTTTTTTCAAAACGTAAAAAGGCAATGTAGTACAGCACTTGGTCACATTTTTTTTCGTTTTTAAAAAAAAGTTTAGTCTAACAAATGAAGAAAAAAAAACCCTCAGGCTTTAACGTGTGCACTGAGAAAAGAATGTTTAAATATGGTGCACGGCTTGTATTTTGCCACTGTGAAACGAGCACGGCAAATAGCGTCATGCAGCCAGACAAACAGCAGCAGGAGTCTATGCTGAACTTCAGACGGGCGGCAGATCAAGATACCATAGCACGCGTTGGTCAGATCGCACGATCATTTGATGTGATGCTTCAAGGAGGTAGGATGGTGAATTAATGTTATGTTTAAAGGAATTTCAAATAATATAACTAAAATATTACTAAAGGGTCATTTCACGCCAAATCATCAGATGCTATCCACCACATTCTTAGCCATTCGACGCCGAGGAAAACTAATATAAACCATTTTCTCCGTACAGCTTACCAATATGAGCTATACCATAAAAAAGGTTACATACAAATTACGCATATAAATTATGCAACGGGCAGCGAAAATATATTGGTATTCTTAGCCATTCAATGACGTGAAGAACTAATACAAACTTTTTTCCCCCGTATAGCTTACCAATATACAGTACTAAACGCTGATAAAATTATGCAATTGATGTCGAATACCATTTTTGGAATATTGATTAATGATATCTACAGCTCACGCAATATCCAACAGAGTTTTTAGACATGAAATATTTCTATTTCAGGAATTAATAAATTGTCTCGTTGTCCACGTCTGCCGTAAGAGAAAATGATCAAGAAATGACAGCTTGAGAAATAAAGTAATCGGGGATATATATCTTGGTGCCTATTCTTGCGAGGTAGAGGAGATATATACTGTGTTTTAAGTTAATGTCAGATACCTCACAATCACAGAAAGAGGCTAAGCGTGGGGTTAGAAAAACTGTTGTCAATTATTTTCTGGTAGATCTGGTATTTAAATGAACGAGTATATCTTGCAGTTGTCATCTTGCCTGTTTTTTATTTATTTATTTTTTATTTCAGTTGCTTATTTAAAGATTAGATGTGTCAGTTGGGAGCTCACAAAACTCTCAAGACATCATATGAAAGAAATCGCACCACAGCACCCTAAAATAAGGAAAACACAGTTTAACCGTTAGTGGTGTCGCCCTAAAATAGGAAAATACAGCTTGACGGTTACACTGAACGAAAAATTTTGTGCCTCCTAATCACATCCCAGTGTCAGAGTGGTAGCAATTGGATTTATTTCCATTATTTTTTTTTTTATTAATCATGCCAATAAATTTAGAAATAATGGGAAACATTAACAGACCTCGAAAGTATGAGTACGTTTTCGTTAATGTAATACCCAATGTATCGCAATTATTGATTACCAATATATGTAAAACAAGTATGGAACTCGTGTTACTATTTATCGATCGTAATTTGTCGCCACAATCACAATGCACAAAGATGCTGAAAAACTAGGCAGCAACTTTAAAATCTCAAGAGAATAAAAGAGATCTGAGAAAATACACTACGGAGCTTTTCCAGGCGGCGGTGAGCTAAAACCGCTGTTTGCCAGAGGTCGTAAATTAGGATCTGAGGGGTTCGAGAAAAAAAACAAAAAAACTAGGAGCAAGCGTGTCGGACGTAGCACGGATAAAAAGAGTAAATCGTGTCTAAGAAAAATAAACAGTTCTACATCTGTGCCGAACAGAAAGCGTTATACCATAATGGCAAATAAATTAACAAAGGCAGGGCAGTGGTGACGCCAGCTGCTCAGAACTGGGTGGGCCATCGCGGGGGCGGGGCGCTAAACATGATGGGAGAAAAGGCACACATTTTGAAGTGTTTGGCAAAAAATTCCGTTCATGTGCACTTTACTCGATGCTGATAATGTTATCCCTAGTCAATAAAAGTTTTCAAGTGAATACTGTATGTAGTATTTATTCAACAAATGTAGTATTGGAACCATGGATACGAATCTCTATGGGAAGTTACCATTTCTTCGCAATTTTAGCTTACTTAGGTCTTGTCTCTTTCTCTCTCTCTTTCATAAGGCTATTTATGAATTAGTTTGTAACCTGACAAGGAATATCTATCTATCTCTCTCTCTCTGATTGTTTTAAACTATAATTACAAAAATGGAGTGTGTTTCTGCTGCTCTCTTAGAATTTATTTTTTTCAGAGGACTCCCCCCCCACCCCATTTTCCTCCCATAAGTACAAAAACCAACAGCCATGTGTTGTGGAATGCCATTTTGTTTTTTTATTTGAGAGGCTACAATTCATAAACTTTCAAAAGCCGAAAGTTTAAAACTGATTGGTTTAAGTCAGTGACACGAACATTAGTACTGAAATTTTCTCGTGGGTCAAATTTTGTTTCCATGCTACAGAAAAAGTATCATATTACCTTCACAGAAAATAATCGGAGATTTTGCGTGCGCATATAAAATCCTCCTAACACTTTTTTATCAACATTTTTCATCCTGCGGCGAATGGCAAGTTTATATATATTTCTATTTTTATTGGAGATTTAACGACCACCGTGAGGAACTCGGGGGCTATAAGCAGTCACCCGTCCCTAATTTTTGGCCACTGGTTCCAGGCAAGGGAGAGAGCCAGCGCCGTAAGACAAACACAACATCCATGCCTCACTGGGATTCGAGTTAAGCCATTGCTTAGACCACTGCGCCACCGGGCTGGCAAGTTTACACTTAAAGATATTTTTATGAGGAGCAATAAATTTGCAGGATGTTGATCAGACAAAGTGGGCAAAAGGTCTGCATGGAGCATCAGGTCATTTGCAGTAACACTCTACAAACATCTAAAAAGGAGAGAGGCTTCATTTCATCGCCGGCATGATAAATCTGAAAACAAAGCACAATGGAACTTTTTATCCATGTATACATACATACATACTCGCCAGAAAAAAAAAGCTGATAAAAAAAAAAATACACGATGATCCCCTGTCCTGTCGAGAATTTTCATGCTCGTAAATCTTAGGGAAACTGATCACTTCGCTGAGATTTACGGGGGAAAAAACATAATAAATAAATAAATAAATAAAATACATAGAATGAAAATCCTCTACAGTCCACATTTCAAAATTTGGTTTGGAGGAGGTGGTGAAGTGAGGGAATAATGCCCATGTTCGTTCATTTTTCAGCCTTGACCAAAAAAACAAAAATTTCTTAAAAAAAAAAAAAAAAAAAAAAAGGAGGGGGGGGGGGGTAGGAATAATAAAAATTAAGCTTTTTTCTTAATTTACTTTTTACTCCTGTAAGTTAGAAAGAAACGGCGAGCAAGAAGTTACCATCAACCCTTTTAGAAAACAAAATTATTCGCTAGTAATCACGGAATGAAATTTGTGCAAAAGCCAAAATCTTTCTTTTTAGCGTCCGCCATTTTAGGCAAGGTTTTAGAAATCTCTAAAAGTGTCACCGAAAGTTCCCTTAAGCCAGCGTCAACAGCATGCAGGAGGCTACAGCGTTTCCTCTTCTGTGGAGGTCTGAGGTCACCCTGGCTGGCATGGGTAAGGGCCATGTGGTCAGTATCAGAGTTTTGGCGGGTACCTGTTAGCCAATGGCCAGCGAAGTCGTTGGTTACTAGGGGGAAAGTTTAGCCAATGAGGGGTCAGCTGTTCTTCAAGCACCCCAGCTTTTGTTGGAGAAAGCGATACACACTCTTGTCTCTTCTCGTTGTACTGGCCACGATGTAAGAGCAGAAGAAAAAAAAAATCCGGTGACGGGATTTGGCCTGGCCGGCAGTAAGAATGGCTGGCAACTTTGTTCCCGAGGCATGGGGACGTTTTTTTGATTTTGCAACCCGAATTAGACGGCTGAAAAGATTCAAGGAATTAATTACCTGAGATGAAATGCTCACCGATTCATCCCTCTCAAAGTGGACGACGGCAGTATGGGAAAAATTAGTAATTACCGTAAATTGGCCTCAGCAGGAGAATTTCTTCCTGCCAACCCGAATGCTTTCGCCGCTCTGTTCGACATATAAAAGGGACTCAAGCCAGTTCAACCAGACGCTGGAATTTCCAGAAAAGCCATGGCTATTATGGACAGTTTTGTGGACTGCATCTTGAGCATTAGCTGCAGATCGTCGTACTGGGCCCAGTGAGAAGAGACGCGGAAAATTTTGGGACCCAATCCCTATATGTCGCCGGTCAATGAAGAACCTTCCCTGGAAGCCACGTTTTTGTTTTTCCCCCTCGTGTGTGCGTGAGTGCGGTCCCGAAAAAAAAAAAAAAGAAAGGAAAAAAATAAGGAATTCTTTTGCCCTTCACGGTGGTCAAGGTAAGCCTCTTTCTGACTTTACTTGTGCACCAGGCCAGGACTAGGAAATTTTTTAGGCTATTGAAATTGGCCAAGATGTGACGTCAGGAACTCTCAAAGTTTTTTCCCCCAAATTTAGAATGCCTTTTCTAACTCAGGGTCTGTTACCCACGTCTACGTGGGCCTTAAAGAAACTCAGACTGTAAATGTAATTTTTTAAAAATATCCGGTCTGCTAAAGCAATTGTTTAAATAATAAGTTTTTTTCTTAGCGATGAAGTTTGATTGAAATAGTTTTTTTTTTTTTTTTTTTTTTTTTTTTTGGCATGGCCTGGTTTCTGCTATAACGAGTCTCTACTGTAGTTTGCTAGGGGTTAAAGTTGGAGGTCTTGGAGAGATGTAAATATTAATTTGGGTGTTGTTGTCATCAGGTCCTGTATTTCATGCTTAAGTAGAGAAACTTCCTGTCATTTTTTATTTTTACATAAATGTAAAGGGGAAATTAATTGAAAATGCAGTTCTGCATGTGTCAATGCAGTGTTATATGGGTTATAAGCTATTTTAAAGAACAACCGCTCAAACCAGTAATTTTTATTTAGGAGATTTAACTTTTTTGTGCTTGGTAGTTTTTAATGATATTTAAATTGCATTTGTATTTATACACATACAAGGTCATGTAGTTAGAATTGGTGTCTTGGAGGCAGGTTATGGTGATTTTTGAGTTTGGCAAGTAATGGGTGTAAAATTGTCTGTATTATTTTGTAGTAGTGTGGACTAGTTTCCAATATCAGTTGATGGATCTGGAAAATTAATTTTCATGAGTGGGAGACATTAAAAAAGGCATGCCTGCAGACTAGGTTAATAAAGTGTTGGCCTGTTGATTACCCTTGTATAATGTTGGAATTCTTCAGGAGGTGATGATTTCTGGAAATAGATAGTTCTTCGATAGGTGTAATTTTCTGGAAATAAATGGTTCTGCTGTATAGTGTATTTTTCTAGGAAATGAGTGATATAGTGTATTTTTCTGGGAAATGAGTAGTATAGTGTATTTTTTCTGGAAACTGTGTGTACCAGAGAAAAATAATTTGGGGGCAAGAAAGTTCTTGCAGGGTGCTGTCCGTTATGTGGAAAAATGCTTCGCGTCTGAAAGGGTATAGATGGAAACAATTGGGGGATTGTTCTTCCACCCCGGGTAAGCCGAAGACCCATAGGAAGCTATCCCGAGCAAGGCGAGTGCATGAGTGTTGCCCCAAAACAGTACAGGGTGATGTGTCACACTTATTCTTCCATTTCGGTGCATAGGCCTGATTGGATTCACGACCCAATCTCACCTTCAGCCTAAATAATACTTCCTCAGTGAGAATTTTGTTTTTAGTGAAATTGAGTGATTTGACCGAGATGTTTTGCCTACCCGTTACCTCAGTGGCTTACTACATGAGTTGGTAAAATTACTAAAAGCTTACATGGTACAAGTTTGAATTTTTAGATTAATTTGCTTATAAATTGCTGGTCAGAATTAGTGGTGCAATTTTAAATTGTTATGAGCAGTGGGAGTGCAGATAAGTATGAATTTGTGTCCAAGAGTGTTGAGAGTTAGTGGTTGCCTTTTATTTACATGGTGGGATATTGTGTACTCAGAGCAAGTTTGTATAGTGAAGTATTTTGAATTTCCAGAAGATAGGGTGAATTTTAAGTATATTTGTCAGCATTATTGTGTAATGATAACTTTTGAGGTAATTGAGTAAGGTATTTATAGGGCAGTATGTTTAGTAGAGATTTGAGAGTGATTTTGTATCAAGTAATGCTAGAATGTTGAGTATATTAAATTTTAATGCAGATTTTCCTGGTAGTGTAGGATTGTTTACTAAAGTAACTTTTGGTTATTTATAAATTTTTGCTCAGTTATTGTAATTTTAAAATTAATGCTGGTTAAGGAAATTGGTTTGAGGGGGTTGTTCGAAGGTGATTAATCAAAACTATAGTACACATATTCTTATAGCTTTCCAAACTGAGATGAGAGAGACATTGCACTTCAGCGACAGAACTTGTCAATCTATGTTGAATCAGGTGTCACGCATGTTCTATACTCACAAGGGTTTTTATGTGTTTTGAAACTCAAATGACATGCCTTGTTTTTTGTTGCTATTTGGTTAAGTTTTAAAAATAAATGCAGGCCAAGTAGCCTTTCAAAAACCCAAACCTTGTGCAGTGGAGAATTAGTTGACTCAGTTGAAGTTCATCGCAGGGTCACATGCTATTCCACCTTAGCTTGCTTAAGGCCGGAAACGACCCCAGGAAGTTTAATTAATGCATTTTGTCCTAACCACTAATTTGATCATCATAGCCTCCAAAAGTTATTACACGTGTACATTGTATACCATCTAATTTTTAGTGTTTACAAATTTGGTACACATGTAAACAATAATTACGTATTTTACACTTGCAGGTGTCTCAACTCATCAAACATTCAAACAATGCAAACCTTCAATAATAACTTTTGGAAATTTTCAAACAACAGTGTTGCATTTTATTTATATTTTCATTTATCATGGCCTTAAGATAATTGAATTTACTTTTGTTTCAAAATGCATCCACCCATCTCCCAAATTCTAGTTTTCACCTAAATCCAATGTTTACCTACCATAATTATATGATTTGCATAATTTAAAATATTAATTACCCACCTAACTTGACCTCTTCATTCCCACCATAACATTTCCCGCCAGAAAAAAAAAAAAAAAAGGTGATTAAAAAAAATAACTTTGGTTTTGCCTTGATTTCAAGAAATGATCCAGATGATGACACAAAATGTGGGAAAATCTTACAAGCACTGTAAAACCTTTAGATGTTAAATTTTATGATGATCGCCAACTTCGTTATCGGGGGGGGGGAGTGTTCCATGGAAGCTCAACTTCCTGTGGTGTCTGATTTGATCAAATATAATCAAAATCAGACATGGAAGTTGATCACAGCATTGTGAGACATCGAAATAAAAACATCATTCATGAACTAATCATGCTTTTTTAAAATAAAGAATTCCTTTCTGTGAGTTCAACAATAGATGCGTCCACGTGGTGGGATCGCTGCTTGCGTGAGAAAGGAATGCCGTTCTTCCTCACGCAAGCAGCAATCCACACAATTGTGGCCACGACACAACGTGCTTTGCCGATTGCGCTTTCACCGTGGCAATGCACTGGCCATGCACCATATTTAAAAACTATTTTATCGGTGCTTAGGCAAAAGTCCAAAAGTGTTTTTTTTTCTTAATTTGGTAGATAAAACTTTTTTTTGCAAAGAATAATAACAGCAGCTTTCTAAGTGCTGTACTACATTGGCTTTTTAAGCATTGAAGAAAGGCTCCCTCATTGCTCATAACTCAAAAATTAAAGAAGATAGAAATGTGTGCATTGCCCCAATGGATTCCTTGGAAAAAATTAAGAATTATGATTTATGTATTTCTTTTTATTCTAAATAACGGAGATATTTGCATTTTTACGCAAAATATGTCCGTCATGCACCAAAATTAAAAAAATATATATCTTATAATCTATCGGAAATAAAAAATTGAAACTTTCAGGGTTTTTATAAGTTGGGAGTAGCTACCCATTAAAAAAAATCATAAGAAATGTGTTGGTGGAAAATTAATTCAAAATCTGACGATTTTGCGTGGTATGACCCTTCAGGTAGTAATATGCAATAAAGGAGGCCACACCAAGTACTAAATCTGAATAATTTTGAGTGCTTTTGTTGAAATGTTTCATGTATATTTTTGAAATATATCTTTCAAATAATTATATATTTACATATGCTTGTAAAAATTAAATAAAAAGTTAGGTGGTCTTTTTGCAAATGACTGAAGATCAAAAAGACACTGAATGTGAAAATGTCTAGGCTATCTTAATTTCTTAAAAAAAGAGAATGAAATAATAAATCATGACATAAGGAAACTGCAACACATTACTTCACCTGAATTACAGAAATGAGGTTATATCAAGGGCAAGAAACAGAACAAAAAACTATTTTCATTATCCTCTAACAGCCATTCAAAATATATGACACAACTGAAGTACTTACTTTTAAGTTCTGCTATTACTTTTTCCCTAAATGGCAAAAACCAACCTCTAGACTCCTTTTCTAAAACACTAGCTATTGTTGGAACAGCTTTACGAATTATATCTGAAAGCAAAAATTGGGACATTTACAATAAGAATAGAAAATGCTATCATATCAGTACTTCAGTTATAAATCTAAAACATTTTATACAATGGTTTCTTCTATAAATTGCTTGTATCCACAGAATTTCAATATCTATAAATCTTCTATTCCGCACATCAAAAAAAAAAAAAAAACACCAATTGGCTAACCTACACTGTCACAGATTAAAAAATATATATATATGTTTAAAAGACTAATCAAAATTCCACTCGCCATATCCCTGCGCTTTTGCATTGCATCAATGTTGTCATTGAGGGTTCAATGTTTTATATTAACACCATATGAAAAACAAGAGGTAAAAATCTCTAAAAACTTTAAAAGTATTGGATTAAAAATCATAATTACAATGGCTGAGTCGACAGATTGATCAAAATGCCCTCCCTGTCAATGTGTTGCTTCTTTATTTCATTCACACATTTTCCATCACTGTCTAAATTTGGAAATGCTTTGTACAGTTTGTCGTAAAAGAAAAAAACCCTGTTAAAAAAGATCCCACATAACTGAGAAAATTTTACAATTGAGCTGAAATTCACCAAAACTCCAAGAAAATGTACTTTAGCTGTGGTATATCAAGCTTCAGTTAACTCCAGATGCATTTCCACAGCCTTACCACACTCCCTGGCATCTTCAGTGGCAAATGGTGTTCTGAATTTTTTGCTGTGTGCAAATTAACATCAGTTCAAATCTTATACAATGTGTATTTTTCTGTGCTTTCCCTCTGCCACGAGACTTTGAAAACTATTTTTTTTTTTTTTCATCATTTTAGTATTTTCCTTCCATTTCTAAAATGTCTCCCTGCATAAAACACGCTAATAGGCATAAGTTTTAGGTTTATTAATAAATATGGCTACTGCTGTGTGTTAATATTTAGTTAACCTTCTCATGTTAAGCTACTTTAATTCAATTTTTTCCCCTGTCTAGTTTGGTATTGTTTTCCATGCAAAATTCATTTAATACAGTTCTATTTTTGCTTATAATTCTAGTTCCTAATATGCTCAGAAAGTCTTGTATCAAGACTTCATTTTGTACTGCCAATATAAAATGGAATATTAATATTTTGCTTTTTTATTAGAATTTTATAAATACCTGCTTTCAATTAATACTCACTTTATTTTCAGTGATACCCTAAATGTACGGAACCAATCCACTGAAATACATATTTTTCTTCTCTTTCTTTCAAATCTGTATTCTTTCATATGTTAGATCTTAGCTTTTCTATATATTTTTATTAATATAATTTATGCTATGTCCATAGTTTCAAGCAAACTGTTTTATCCACTTCAAGTCCCTATCTAGCCTCTGCTGTTTTGCTGAGTGTGTGTACACTATTAATACATGCTCTAAAAGTGACAAATTTATATTTTTAATATGGCTGATTCTGGTAGGTAATTAAAGTATATTTTTCCATACACCCTTTTTTTTTTTTCTTATAATGAATATTTTCCACCTTGCTGTTAGTTATTAAGGTATCTAAATATAGCAATTAGCTTGAAATGTAACTTTTATTGTTAAATAAAAAATGAGTGGGTATTGATGCAACTTTGCAGGTCTTCTTTTAAATATTGCCAAAATATATTATTTACACACCTTGTGAAGAATGCTGGATTTTTATTGTAAATCTAGTATTTTGTTTTCAATATTATGTAAGGAGCCCATTGCCAAATATTAGACTCAAGAATGATAATGATGGTGATGATAATAATATGCAAAAGAAAAAATGATGACTACCATATTTTCCGGCACAAAGTTTGAATTCTAGCTACTGCAAATTACACGATGGTGCATATAATAGGGAACTTTTTTTCTTCTCCCCATAAACATAAAAATGAAGCAGTTTAGCTCTTCATACCATGCTGTATAATGAGGGAAATCTGTATTACGTCAAAGCTTTAAGAATGCCCCATGTTCGACAATAATGTGCAGTGTCACTGCATCAACATATACCCTTCCCTCCCCTTTGGCTTTGACAAAAACACATGTGTGTGTGTGTGTACATTTCCTCTCTGCAAAGGGACTGCTGCTTCATAAAATTTAGGGAAGAAAACATTGCCTGCGGCAAAGTGCACTGACCTTGTATAGGAGTGCCAAGGGTAATGGAATGCCTGCAATTCCCACTTCCTGAACTATCAGTGACTCCGATCCCATTCGTACTTTGTGCCATTTGGTTCTTTGCTCTTTTTATTTTACTAAAAAAGAAAACAGAAGAGAAGGAATGATTCGACATGGCACAAGAAGCAAGGTACATTCTCTTCCTGAGAGATTCTCTATAACGATGTTGAGGCCTTTGCTAAATAGTGCTGTTTCCATTCCATAGAACATTAGATTGTTGCATGCTGCTCTGACCCTTGACCTCCATAAGGTCACTTCCCCCCTCTCCTCGAGGTACCAACCCCACTTGTTAATTTTATTCTACTTCAAAGAGAATGCCTTTAGCACTTCTGCCACAGCTCCAAGACTGAAGGCAAGAACTTTGACACCACCACAAATTATTTACAGTTTGAAATCCATTGTTTCAGTTGTTGATGTAATTTAATCATTACGGAGAATTACAGCACGATTGCCACAGAAATTAAAAAAATATGTCACAAAGTTGGGAGTTATTGTAACAGTAACTTTTTAAAATTTTCAAAAAATTTCAGCGATTTCATATTTTTTTAAACTCATTACATGGAAAGAAAGTGTGTGTGTACAGTACATATATATTAGGACGGAGCGTAAAATTTCTTTCTTTTTCGAATTTTGATATGCCGTAGTGCGGAAAAGTTGTGTATTGCTACGTAAACCACGTGCAAAAAATTTTGCGAACTTCAAATATCATATGGTTCCACTTTACCTCCAAAATTTCAATATTTGGGTAAAATAGTCATATTTTCATGTCCGTTGTGAGAAAAAAACAGTGTTCGTTATAGACTTTCCCTAGTGCGCAAAAACTATCTGTTGGTACCTAAAAAAAGATGTGCACAATTTTTCAGGCAAAGCAACTAATATCGTATGGTTCCAATTTAATGCAACAATATTCCATGTTTAAGGAAAATTGCAATACTTTAACACCTAGTGTTCACCATGTGATTTGTTTCCTAGTTGTGTTAGTGTGTGCACTACTGCACTGAAAGCACAACATATTGTGCAAATGTGCAGTAGAGCACACAGCACACGGTGTAGCTCTTCACATTTTTCATGTTTCAGAAAAATCCCAGAACTCATCATGAGGAGGATTTGAAGAGCGTTGATTTGAACAAAGATTTGAAGAGAGTTCTGGACCACGTAATCCAAAGGAATGGCTAATTTGCCCAATCAGAATCAATACTTCTGGCTACGATCACAGACGAGAGGAAACATCTGAGAACTTGGCTTCAGCAGGATCCTTAGAGCAAGGGCACAAAACTGTGATGCAATCCACGTATTTGAAATTCTTCAGTTCAAATTCCAGGGGAGGATTATTTTGACCTAACTGACTTGCAATCATGCGTCTTAAGCGAACCGCCATTGACTGCTCATTTAACCGATGATGAAATGATGAACCTATGCAACAGTGACTGTAAGAACATTGTTAAGCGATTGGGCATGCAAAACTTCCCTTGTCACAATCAGGAAGTACAGTGATGTGTTACGTTGACAACAGAAGCATCTGCTGCTATTTGCGAAGAAGAACAAAGGGATTGATTTATTAGAGTACGTTCGGGAGCACAGCAAATAATGCCAGCCTTCAAAAATAAATCAGATTTCCAGGTAAAAATTAATAAAGAACAGGAAATTGAAGATTAAAAGAGAACAGAAAATTGATTTGCCCTAATGGATGGGTGGTTGAGTTGGGCACGGGTGGAACTCGCTGTGCAGTCACCTCCTCATGATGAATTCTGGGATTTTTCTGAAACATGAAAAATGTGAAGAGCTGCACCGTGTGTGGTGTGCTTTACTGCACACTTGCACAATATGTTGTGCTTTCAGTGCAGTAGTGCACACATTAACACAACTAGGAAGCAAATCACATGGTGAACACTAGGTGTCAAAGTATTGCAATTAACATGGAGTATTGTTGCATTAAATTGGAACCATAAGATATCAGTTGCTTTGCCTGAAAAATTGTGCACATCTTTTAGGTACCAACAGATAGTTTTTGCGCACTAGGGAAAGTCTGAAAATGTGATGATAATATGCGATAAAATATGAAAATGTGACATTTTACCTACATTTCGAAATTTTGGAGGTAAAGTGGAACCGTAAGATACTATTTGAATTTCGCTAAATTTTTTGCACATGGTTTACGTAGCAATACACAGCTTTTCCCGCACTAGGGCATATCAAAATTTGAAAAAAAAAATTACTCTCTGGCCTAATATATATTATGGTTACTACATTTAAACAAAGTTGTGGATTACGCAACTTTTTTTAACTTTAGCTATGAATTTTGTCTGCAGATTATATGCATACTTTTTTCTCTCGTACTGAATTTTACCGTCTGCGGATTATATGCCGAAATATACGTTACTTTTTCTTTGGGGGAAGGGGGTGGTAACTTTCATGAGAGTACTACTTTCAGTATTTTTTTTTATTTTTTATTGGGGGTTTAATGACAACCGTGAGCAACTCCCTCAATAAGCTATAAGCAGTCACCTGTTCCTAATTTAGAGCCACTGGTTTCAGGGAAGGGAGAGAGCCAGTAATGTAAGGTGAGGTGATGGGGCATCAGCTTGCTCCGTCCTGTTGCGGACTCTGCAAGGATGAATGGAACTCATTATTTAGGTTCACCGGTGAACGTTACGGTAACAATCCCGATCTGGGGACCGCAGATTCGGACACACCGACAGGTGGTGCGAACTGGGGAGGTTGTACACGATGGACCGTGTCGCTATTGAGAGACCTCTGGGAGATCGGTTCACCACTCGAACTTTTTGGGCCGAAGTCTTTAATCCATAATAAAACATTTACATTACAAAGAAACATGGTTAAACAGCAAAATTATGATAAATGCACACAGGTTACTTAGGTACAGACACAGAGGACACACATTATGCATCTTAATAATTCAGATGTTTGGGAGCTCAGTCCCATCTTGCTTATCCCATCGCATGGCGACTAGCCATAGTTAGTCCTGGTTTGAAGTCTCTCAAGTTCACTCCGCAGACTAGGACAGTCTGGATCTGTGCTGGAGTGTGTGGTCTCGATTTTGAGGTGGAACTTTTCGTTTGCACTTTGGCGATTGGGGCACTTCGGTTCGTTCTGACAAGTCTGGTGCCTGTGACCCGCCTGGCTGCATCAGGCACAGGACTCAGACTCTGCAGCGCACTTGTCTCGGTGGTGACCAAACCCGTTGCATTTGAAGAAACAGGTTTCCCCGCAAGAACTCCTTGCAGGAGTGCACCTGCCAACCAAGGTTTACTTTTCCTTTTTTCGCAAGGATGCGGAAATCTACTGGGGCCAACTCAAGCACCCAGTGTCTTTTCCCCCCTCTTACCCTTAATTGGGAAGAGAACCCTGCTGCTATCCGGTTCTTTCAGCCCATTCTGGCCGATCAGTTGTTTATGAACCTGCTCAGGGTCTTCGGTCTCAATCCCATAAGCTATTAGCTTAGGGAGTCTCCTTCGTGGCAGCTTCAGAATGAAGTGGTCCTTCAGTTTCGGAAAATCATCGAAACTTTCCATGAAACCGGTTACCAATTTTGCCTCAGTGCATTCGATCAGCACACCTCCTTTCGACAACTTTTTTACTCCTTTGATTCCGGTGCCCAGGGCATGTGGGACAAACACATCCAGCGCCAATTGCTTCACCTCCGCCAAGGATTTGGTCGGATCCTTTGGGTAGAGGATTACGGTATGGCTTGCTTGTGTTCGCTTGGGCACGAACAGGAGCTTGCCTCTTCCTGACGGCCTCTGCATACGTCTTAGTTTCTTTGACTGGCACTCTCCTTTCTCATTCCGCCAGTCTCTCCCTCAGTTCGCAGCGACTGCTTTGCCATCTGTTCTAGCATCGGATCCAGAATTGGGCGCATTAGGCCCCTCACACTGTGCGAGATTCTGGTAATGGGACTGTCCACGAGCATGTTCATCTCTCTGAACAGTCCCAGGAAAGTATCTGCGTCTGTGCTCGCAGAGTTCATAATGCCCCCGTCCCCCCATTGCTGGGGTCTGGGGATCTGGGGGTCTGAGCAGGATGGAATCTGCTCTTCTGTCCCTGCACTTGACCCACTCATGGTGAGTGGGTGGGACCGGCTTGATGACGACGGGGCAGGGATGGGGTTGGTGGGAACTTTTGAGCCCTTAGAAGGACTGTTTGTGTTCACAAATCAAATCGCAGGCGCACCTTGCGCTGGAACCCGACCGCACCTGTCTGGGCTCTCACTATTGTTGCTAATAAAAAGCAAAATTGCCTGCTTGCTCCCCGGGGATACCCAATCCGCCAGTCGCCAGTAATGTAAGACAAATACAACATCCATGCCTCACCGGAATTCGTACCCAGACCCATCTGGGACGAATGATCAGAAGCTATCACTTAGACCACTACGCCACCAGGGCAGCCTTACAGTAATCCTTTAACAGTGTGGTTAGTAGGTAATTACCTTATGGACCAAATTCAAATGCATTGTCAAAAACTATTGGGCGAGTAAGTACTAAGCATTGAATTATCAGGAGTTACATGTGAAATCACCTGCTTAACCTCTTTGTTTTCATAATAAAAGCTCAACATGAATTTTTTACTATTTATTCTCCACTGAACAGAGCCTTCTGCATTTAGCCAAGGAGATGATTTTCACATTCATTCCCATACCACCATAATCAAAACTGCGATTAGTGGCAGTCAGTAGTGGTATGTCTTGATTCCACTGAGCAATCTCACTTGTGCTCACTAAGCCTTAGTCTCCTACTATAAAAACAATTTACTTTTCAAACTATATCAATGACACTTTGAACACCTAAATATACAGTTTACATTAAAAAAATTCATTACCATATGTGTTACTGGCCAAAATAGTTTATCCTGATGATGGCGTGATGTTGCTCCTATTATACTGATAAAATATTAGCTTTTGCATTCATTTGTAACATACTAAGTTGTGAATACCATCTCAAATCTTTTCACAACACGTATGTAGAAAGTAGATAAAAACAGATAAAACACATTTTACTTGATCACAACATTTTCATGTACTTGAATGAAAAAAGAAGTTTCCAAGTCATTACATTTCAGCACAAATCTACACGAGATTATAAAAATGTTTGCATAGCAGAAAGAAAAATGTTACACACATACAAAACTATAAAACATACCAATGACTTTATGATATACTGAAATAAGGCAGGATGTTGTTCACATTTTACAAATAAATTTGTATTAATTATCTTACAAGTTAAATTTACCTTAACATAGCAAGTAAATTTTTGAAAACTTTAATATAATTACATTTAAACAACTTTAGTGCAAACACCACAACTTCAATGCTACTAAGCCCATGATTCTACAATAAAATATATATGTACGTAAAAATCATATAAACTTACCTTTGTTGAAAAGTTGAAGATCAATTTCTAAACCTTTTGGCGTTTGATAAAGATATGGTACAGGCGGAGATTTTTCATTTTCCTTGAAAGAAAAAAATGCTTTAATACTAAGCTTAAACTAATGTGATAATGATAAGATATTTGAAAATTCAGTATCTGTAACAGTTAATTTACTGAGATAAGTAACTAAACAACTATATATATTACACAAATTAACATAGAAAGGTGTTTAGCTCTTTAACTCTTATGAAAATATTTTACTAGGTCCTTCTGTTCTCCCAGACTTATGCTGATTGTATTCAGTAGCTTTTTCAGAGTTTGAATGATAGCTATTCAGTCTGTTGCATAAGCACGCACTGAGAGCAGACAAGTTTTTTTACTTCTTCTGAGGCTTTGGAATGTATATCTAAGTAGCCCACAAGTGGATAAATAAATGGGCATTATAATGAAAAATCTGGGCTGAGGGATATAACAGAGCAACCAACCTGCATCAATTAATAATTTTCTCACCCTTCACTACAAAAAAAAAAATCATGCACAGTAAAAACTCACAAAAAACGCAAGGCATGGGTGTGCTGCAAAAGTAAGATAGTCTACGGGATTCAGCAAAGTGGAATATAGCTGTAGAACGTAACAAAGTAAAAGTACACATGAGATGAAGTATGGGCTTCCTTGATACAAAGTTGGCAAAGCAAGAAAAGTAACACACTGAAAAAGCAATTAAAATCGGCATGAGATAAAGAAACTGAAAGGCTTGCTGGAAAGTCTGACTTTGAAGATTAATAACGTATGTGATTTGGATGGTGACTTTAATGAAGCAGGTGAGGGTGTAATACTCACTGGATCAAACAACATGAAACATGCTAGGCCATCTAAATCAACTTCTGCTTTAGATCAAACTAAAACTAATGATAGAAATGCTGCATATTTTCTGTTTTCCACAGCAAAGTAAACCCACTAAGAGGTCAAGCTAAAACTAGTGACAGAAATAGTGACAAAACATAAAAAATAAAATAAAACTAGCAACAGAAAATGCTGCATATATTCTGTTTTCTACAGCAAAGTCCACGGGACATAATTCTCATAATATTGTCCTTAAAGAACTGCCAAAATCTTGATTGCAGCATATACAGAAGCAACCACAGTTCACTGGGGATGAGAAAATATTGCCAGCTTTGCAGCCTAAAAAAAGTCTGTAGATCTTCATACTAGACTCATGTCAGAAGAAGCAATAATAAAGTTGCTTTATGTTCCAACAATCATAAATTGCACAGGAGCTTCACATGCTGATGCAGTATTTAATGCAATTGGAGATGGGATCTTATTGAAAAAGTAAAATTCAAATGTTTTGACATGGTGGACAGTATTATTAGTATTCACAATGGGGCATGTGTTCTACTTAGAACAAAATAAGTTTTAAAAAATTCTGAGTTTAGCTAGCACACATCACACCGGTTGAGCTGACTGTTGCGAAAGTGTTTTTTGACACTTTGATAGAGGCATCAGGTAAACCCAACCTTAAATTACTGCCAAGATTTTCAGATTCATGGAGCTCAACACACAAAAATCCATATGAAAGTGGCATTAAAGAGAAATGTGTTGCTTTGGAACTGGAGTCAGTAAAAGCAAAATTAGAATTTGTTTTCTTCAGAGACAGTTGTCTGATTTTCAGCCTCATGGTGATTATAAGAAATTGCTGCAACTTCTGCTCTTTTTTTTTCTTTTTTTTTTTTTTTTGCATTACTCCACAACCAAATATTTATTTTTACATTCCTGGTTCCTCTCATAGAACTACTGGATACCGAAATTGATACGCTGTATTAAAAATGTATTCATTTTACTTTCACCTTACTGCCATTCAGTGGTGAAGTCTTTGTGCCTTTAGCGTATTTTACTGAAAATTTATTTGGTTAATTCACATAAAGCATGCTGTCTTTTGGCTGCACTGAGAAATGACTTGCAGCTTTTGAAAGACTTACTGAAATACTGAGATGCAAACAAATCTATTAGCAATGCCGCACTGTAACGCTTCTCAGGGAATCATCTGTATTTAAGTGAAACATTGATCGCATTATCATTTTTTGATCCTGGTGTCTCAATAGAATGTAAAAGGGATATCTGGTATGATCCTTGGAAAAATCAGAAGTGAAGATGATCCAAACAAGTAAATCTAGGGAGAAATGTGTCAGGAAAGCAACATCATTTCCTGCATGTAACACAGTACAATTCGTAGAAGCTTTGGTTATTAGCCAAATATTTTAATTAAAAGATCCCATTACCTGGGAAAATGACATTCATTATTTGAATACCCAAGACAAACTCAAAAGGCTAAACATTATGAATGATGGAGCAGAATGTGAACTCACCTTAATCAAATAATTTAATGTAGTACCTATTAAACATGAAGTTCGGAGATCAGTAACTCAAAGAAAGTTTCTTTTCAGATCTACTTCCCACGATGTTATTTTGTTATGTGTGGATTTATTTTCATTTTGCACATAGTACAGTCAGTGAGCCTGTCAGGAAAAAAACCACAAAATTGTACATGCTTTCACTATTGAATACTTCTTCACACATCAAATTAGAGTGGTGTGTGTCTCCCTCTTTCTAGATACATAAACAGCTGTAGGTGTCAATTCTAAACACAAACCTTTCGTGAACATATAAATCACAAGCTAATTCATTAATCTCCCACTGCCTACGATTAAGAATTGAGAACAAACACCCTACTGTAAAATGCTTACAGTTTTTCACGCGCTCTCTTCTCCCTCCTGTTAATAGGGTTTGAAAGTCTTATGCATTAGGACAAAGAATTGCACATGAACAACAATGAAACAGTGGTGACAACTGCCATTTAGGGTACAACTTTCTATGCATCACAGTGCTTTTAGTCTCCAATGTTATTAGATGTGAGTTGTGCAGGTGATTTAAAGTGTATTAAACATAAAACAGTTTTCTTAACACCTCCCTTCATTGGGTCATTTATCTTTGATGAAAGTCACACAATGTACTCTGCTACTGTATCAAAGGGGAATGGATGGGGGTCAGAATGGTTGTCAAATAAAAATTTCTTTATGGTATGTTTATTTTTAGATTTAAATTGGGTGCCTCATTATTCCTAATAACATACCACAGAGATAGATGGAACTGTGGTGTTATACTTGGTGATATATTATTCTTGGAAAATCATCATCATCATCATTGTCAACCATTATCAATCCACTGCTGGACGAAGGTCTCCCCAAGTTTCCTCCACAACGGTCTGTCTTGTGCCAGTCTCCTCCATGTCACTCCCGCATATTTACGAATTTCATCCACCCATCTCCCATGTGGTCTTTTCTGGGTCTTTTCCTGTCCCTTGGAATCCAATCTAAAATTTCGGCTGTCCATCTATGGTCTGTCCTTCTGGCAGTATGTCCAGCCCATTGCCATTTCAGGGATTTAACTCTGATCATGATGTCTTCCACTCTCGTCATTTTTCGGATCCACGAGTTCCTCTTCTTATCTCTCCTGGTTATACCAAGCATGCACCTCTCCATGCTTCTTTGAGTTGTCTGCAGCCTTTGTATGTCTCTTTTAGTTAAGGTCCACGTCTCTGCACCATACGTAAGCACTGGAAGGATGCATTGATCAAACACTTTTCTTTTAAGACATAATGGCATATTGCTCTTGAAAATTATGCTGTTTCTTCCAAAAGCTCTCCAGGCAAGTTTTGTACGCCGATTAATTTCTTCATCAATGTGACCCTCACTTGATATCTGCTGCCCAAGATAAACATACGTATCTGTTATCTCCAGTTTTTCTCCATCAATCGATAAATCTTCATTTCTTGTAAAAGCATTGAACATCACTTTTGTCTTCTGAAAGTTCATTTTTAATTCCACTTCTTTACTCTTGTCAGCAAGTTCCTGGATCATACTCTGCAGCTCTGATGGGGTAGTTGCAAAAATGACTACGTCATCAGCAAAACGAAGGTGGGTTAGATAATCTCCATTAATCTTTATCCCTTTGTTTTCCCAGTTCAGTGATTGAAAGACATTTTCCAATGTGGCATTAAAGAGCTTCGGAGATATGGTGTCACCTTGTCTCACTCCCTTTCCAATTTTTATGTGTGTTGTATTTTCAAACAGCCGAATCTTTGCACTTGCATTTTCATAGATGTTATTAATAATATTAATGTATGCATCTTCAATACCGCAGGATTTCAGAGCCGTGGTAACTGCTGATGGTTTCACCGAATCAAAGGCTTTTTCATAATCGATAAAAGCCATGCACAATGGAAGTTCATATTCCCTCGCTCTTTCAATTAGTTCTCTCAGTACGTGGATATGATCTATTGTGCTGTATCCACTCCTGAATCCAGCTTGTTCTCTCGGTTGAGCCATGTCCAGTGTTACCTTCAAGCGGTGTGAAAGAACTTTAGTGAAGATTTTATAAACCACTGATAGGAGGCTGATAGGTCTGTAGTTCCTGAGATCCTCAATGTCACCTTTTTATGTAGCAGGATCATTGTAGCATTGTTCCAATCCTCAGGAATCTTCCCTTCATTAAGGCATCGAGTGAAAATTTGGGCGAGTACTGTTTCAATTTCTCCACTTGCTTCTTGTATGATGTCTATAGTAATTCCATCTTCTCCTGGAGCTTTCCCCCGCTTCATGTTCTTGATTGCATGAGCAACTTCTGCTGGGAGGACTGGAAGAACTCTGGTACCTTTCATGATGTCTGGAGTACATGTATCATCCCTTTCATATAATTTGGAGTAGAAATCTTTCACTCTTGTCAAAATTTCGCCTCTATTTCTTGTTATAGAATACAGTAAATTAAATGAATGCACAACTGACTGAGATACTAAACGTCTTTTACAGGATCATACATAAATGGGAAATGAATTTCCCCGAAGAAATAATTAATTCTTTGCAAATACATGGAATGGATTACAAATGTAATCATTGGCACTGATGCAACATATTTTCACTGTTGTCCATGTAGCCACTGTTTCAGAAAATTTGAAAATTACATTTCCCTGGAGCAGGAATATATGCTGAACAAAGAGATTAGTAATCGAGAAGTGCGAATTTGGTTCCCGCTCCAGGGCAATGTAACTTTCAAGCTTTCTGAAAGAGTGGCTACATGGACAACAGTGAAAATATGGTGCATCAGTGCCAATGATTACATCTTTTACAGCATTCTCACTCTTTTCCTTCCACATAAATAAGGACTTGTACGCACCCTCCCGAATTTTTTTTATGGACCTTACCAATTTGCATACACAGCAATGACATGTGCAGAAATGTACTTTACACATGACTTAACTATGCAAATTAAAGTATGCTGATGGCATTTGCAAAATTTTATCCATATAATTTAAATTTATGAATGTAAATACCCTAGAATTAATGCAATTTAAAAGACAGTTCTCTAGGTCAAATCAGTTTTCTTATCTGAGAAAGTAATCACATTCAGAGTAATGAGAATGCAAATCATAAAACTGCAGATAAAGCTCAACATTTGAATTTTGCACATAATCATCTCATGCAAAACCAAAGTCAAAATCACATGTTCAAGATTTAAACTTTGCACTTCATCTTCACATGGTATAACTGAATAATTTTTATTTGCATATGCAAAAAGGGTAAATACAAGTGTGAAATATCAGTACAAAGAGATGGGCGATGGGGCTTGTTGGGTGGAATCTTCTGGATGTGTTTGGTTTAGCCCATGGTTCTTCACTTTCTTCAGCAAATTATTTATCTCACACATCTCTTGCTTTCACATGGGCTTTCACCTGATACCACATGACATCATCAACATAGCCAATCAGCAGTAGAAGTTCTATGCACTACACCATAACTTCTGGATTTTGGGCACCAGCTAGGGAAAATAAGCATGTGGGAGCCCTGTTTTAGTATTACAAAATTTGCTGGTCATCATAGTGACACAGGGTGAAGTAGTAGAAATATTTGTTTACTAGCACAAGGTCCATCACAGCTTGGGTTTAATTAAAAAGCACATTTGGTTTACGGTTCAGTGTTGTCCACATTTTGCCTAAAATTATCAGTCTGTTATTTTTTTTATCTAAACATACCAAAAAAAAAAAAAGTAAGCAAAATAAATAAATAAATAAACTGCAGGCTTTTTCCAGCACAGTTATCCTGCACTAGGGGTTTTATGCCTAGCCTTATTCTTGAGTGTTTTTCTTTTCTTTCTTTTTTCAAACCCGGGGTTCAGCTTCTACCCTGATTTCCACTGCAGAGTAAAAAATATTCACATGGATCCATCACAATGTAGTAACTACCTTTTAAAATCCACCCACACATTTATGCCTTGAAATAAGTTAAAAAAAAAAAAAAAAAAAAGTAACTTTTGGGGGAGGGGGGCACAATTTGTATATGGCCATGTGAAGTTACCAAAGATTCTGGTTTAAAATTATGCTGGCTTTTAAAATTTTAGAAATATAAAGTCAAAAAAGGGATTGGGGGTGGGGGGTGGAGGGGATCTGAAAATTTATAATGGGGGAATCTGTGCTTTGCAAATTTATGTCAAACAGCAAACCTTTATTGATTAGTACTTTTACTATAGGGGGCTGACAGACAGATACATCCCATTTTATTATTATACAAGGTGTGCCTGAAAACTTTTAGGACAAAATTCATAAAAAATTGAAATTCAAGTAAAAAATAAAAAATAATAATATTCAAAGTATATCTCTCCTAACTCTACATACCTCTTTGCATGGTCATACAGCTTCTACATTGCTCTGGGGACCTAAGCTTCTGGAACCCTGTTAACTCCCTTTCCACACTATTTTGGATATCTGAAATGCTGTCAAAATGATGCTCTCCTTTAGGTAGGGTTGCACTTTGGGAAACAAAAAACAATCAGCAGGTGTTAAGTCTGGGGAATATGGGGAATTGTGAAGCACTGTTAATGCCCTTAAAATGTTAGAAATTTCAATTAAAAGAATTCTGTATGAGAAACTTTGACAATGGTTGTTGTATTGGGTGCAGGTGCATTGTCATGAAGTAAGAGCCAGTCACCTGACTTGGACATGTTTTGCCTAATGGGCTGAATTCTTTTCAACAACCTGTTCATCACTCCTCTGTAAAATTCAGAGTTAACTGTATCCTTCCAGTAGAAATTTCTTTGTGCACAACTCTTTGCCAATCAAAAAAAAAAAAAAAAAATCTGCAACATAGTTTTTGTTTGAAACTTTTGGAACTGGATTTTTTCTGGCTTTGGTGAATTTTCTCCAACCCATACAACTGACTGTCTTTTTATTCTGGGATTGTACACAAAGAAACATGATTTGTCACCAGTATGTTAAAAAAAAAAAAAAAAAAAAGTCTGGATCACTATCTGCCATCTCAATTAAATCCTGACATGCAGCAATTTGCTCCTCCTCCTGTTCCACCATCAATACATGTGGTACATAATGCTAACTCACTTTTTTTTTTTTCATATCTTCAACAACAATTGAATGCATAGTATCCTTGCTGATGTGAAGCTTGTTTACTAATGTTTGGAGTGACAGGTGATGAGTTTCCACCAACAGCTGCCAAAGTTGGTGTCCATGTGAGACTGGAAAGGCTGACCAGTCTAGAAGTAATTTTGAACATCTTCCTGCCCTTCACAGAATCGTTCATACAAAAAAAAAAAAAAAAAAAAAATAAGTTGGTCATGATACTTCATCTCCATAAACTGCTTGCACTATTGCAACCACTTCTAACTTTAAAACAAAGTTTGATTGCCACTCTTTGCTTTGTACATGAATTCATGAAGTGATTTTACTGAATCAACTTAAACACAACTTTCTAGTAGAACTGCTTTGTGTACACTGCTGAAACTTGGCAACAAGCCAGTTCAGATTCAACAGTGAATAGTTCCAACAGTGGCTAATGAATGGCACTAGTATTAACACTTAAAAAATCAATCTTTAAACTTTTCAGACAACATATTGTAGATCAATTAGCATTTGGTTATTAAGACCTAGAATAATTTTATGGTTATTCTTTGCTTTGTATCGTTAAGTGCATTTTTACAGCAATTTGATTAATCAGAGTGAAGAAGTATTTTCCCCGGAAGATTTTCCCAGTGAGATAGTGTCCATTATTCATGTCGTCATCATCATCATCATTGTCAACCATTATCAATCCACTGCTGGACGAAGGTCTCCCCAAGTTTCCTTCACAACGGTCTGTCTTGTACCAGTCTCCTCCATATCACTCCCGCATACTTTCGAATTTCATCCGCCCATCTCCCATGTGGTCTTTTCCTGTCCCTTGGAATCCAATCTAAAATTTCGGCTGTCCACCGATGGTCTGTCCTTCTGGCAGTATGTTCAGCCCATTGCCATTTCAGGAATTTAACTCTGATCATGATGTCTTAAACTCTTGTCATTTTTCGGATCCACAAGTTCCTCTTCTTATCTCTCCTGGTTACACCAAGCATGCACCTCTCCATACTTCGAGTTGTCTGCAGCCTTTGTATGTCTCTTTTAGTTAAGGTCCACGTCTCTGCACCATACGTAAGCACTGGAAGGATGCATTGATCAAACACTTTTCTTTTAAGACATAATGGCATATTGCTCTTGAAAATTATGCTGTTTCTTCCAAAAGCTCACCAGGCAAGTTTTGTACGCCGATTAATTTCTTCATCAATGTGACCCTCACTTGATATCTGCTGTCCAAGATAAACGTACGTGTCTGTTATCTCCAGCTTTTCTCCATCAATCGATAAATCTTCATTTCTTGTAAAAGCATTGAACATCACTTTTGTCTTCTGAAAGTTCATTTTTAATCCCACTTCTTTACTCTTGTCAGCAAGTTCCTGAATCATACTCTGCAGCTCTGATGGGGTAGTTGCAAAAATGACTACGTCATCAGCAAAACGAAGGTGGGTTAGATAATCTCCATTAATCTTTATTCCTTTGTTTTCCCAGTTCAGTGATTGAAAGACACCCTCCAATGTGGTATTAAAGAGCTTCAGAGATATGGTGTCACCTTGTCTCACTCCCTTTCCAATTTTTATGTGTGTTGTATTTTCAAACAGCCGAATCTTTGCACTTGCATTTTCATAGATGTTATTAATAATATTAATGTATGCATCTTCAATACCGCAGGATTTCAGAGCCATTGTAACTGCTGATGGTTTCACCGAATCAAAGGCTTTTTCATAATCGATAAAAGCCATGCACAATGGAAGTTCATATTCCCTTGCTCTTTCAATTAGTTCTCTCAGTACGCAGATACGATCTATTGTGCTGTAGCCACTCCTGAATCCAGCTTGTTCTCTCGGTTGAGCCATGTCCAGTGTTACCTTCAAGCGGTGTAAAAGAACTTTAGTGAAGATTTTATAAACCACTGATAGGAAGCTGATAGGTCTATAGTTCCTGAGATCCTCAATGTCACCTTTTTTATGTAGCAGGATCATTGTAGCGTTGTTCCAATCCTCAGGAATCTTCCCTTCATTAAGGCATCGAGTGAAAATTTGGGCGAGTACTGTTTCGAATTCTCCACTTGCTTCTTTGTATGGTGTCTACAGTAATTCCATCTTCTCCTGGAGCTTTTTCCCGCTTCATGTTCTTGATTGCATGTGCAACTTCTGCTGGGAGGACTGGAAGAACTTTGGTACTGGTACCTTTCATGATGTCTGGAGTACATGTATCATCCCTTTCATATAATTATTATTATATTCATGTACTATGTCTTATATCAGTACCAAAAGAAAATGTTTCCAGCTTGAATGTTCAGATTTCTAAATTCACTGAAGCATATTGCAGAATACAAGTTAAAAGCCATTTTTAAATATAAATTAAAATTTTAATACACATTTTGGTTTTGAGCACGAATATATCATGCATAAGAATCAATTCAATTCTTTTTGTCACACAGATACTCCCCAATGATGAGGGGAACAGTACCGTAATTTTTGTTGAATTATCCGCACCGGCGTATAATCTGCAGACCGCGAAATTTACGTAAAATAATTTTCCTTTGTATAATCTGCACCAGCGTATAATCCGCAGACTGTGACATTCAGGTAAAAAAATCGCCGTATAATCCGCACATCATATGATGTTGAACTGGAAGTGAAATTTTGAACAGAAAAGTCGGTCACATAATGACCCATGAATCCGAAGAAGTAAGAGAAAAAAAAACTATTTTATTAAATGAAGAAATTCATTTTTAAAGGTTACTGTTTTATATTTTTATCTCTGGACAGATAAATGGTGTGGCATCCATAGACCATGCCGATGCAGCTCCAGAGTATTGCATTACACCTTGCCAATGACGAAAGGCTAATACAGAACAAGTCATAGAAATACTGTATGTACTCGCGTATAAGTTGAACGTTTTGGAGGAATTTCTGCTTTCAGGGTTGGGGAATAAGCTTATACGTGGACCAATAAAAAACTTCAGTGAATTCTCCCACGGAATTTACAGACGGATTTGTTTACGTTTTAGACCAAGGCACAGAGGCTTTCCGCACGTTACTGCACGATTGTGTTCTGACCTCAAAATTATCATGCAATGACACGATCATATCCTCAATTCTGTCCACCACTTTAAGTTTAAATTCGGCAGTGTAACCGAAACGTTTCTTTTTTAAAGACATCAAGAAGGAAAATAGCACCAACAATGTTGGTCAAAATGGCGAAAGATGAACCAAACACAAGGCAGCGTATATGAGATCCAAAAGGAGGAACGCGTAGGTTCGTGCAGCAAGCGCTGTGCGTACTTCTTTGGCTTTTTGCCAAAAACAGAGACGGCATGGCAGTCAGAGCTGTTCTCAACAATAACAAAATGACCTCTGCCGTCCCTCCCCACAACTTTCCCGATCTTTCATTACGACATCCCCCCCCCCTTTTCCCCGACCTCTCTGCTCCGTATAAACTCCTGAACTGAAGAAAATTCTTCCGAGGGAGTTCCTTTTCCAATTATATACCCCCTCCCCTGCACAATTACGCTGCAGATTTTTTTAAGAATCAGAGGGTCGTAAATGTTTTTTTTATATGCTGATGCGTATTATCTACATCGGCGTATAATCCGCAGAACCTATATTTTTAACATTTTTAGCAGTAATCTGCAGATTATACGACAAAAATTACGGTAATTTTTCTTGGAAATCACCAACTACACAAATACATTCATGCATAAAGAATCCTGAGAAAAAAGTAATTATACATTTATAAACACTAAAAATGATACTTACAAAACTATATTTTTCCATTGTTTGTTTTCTAATTTGGTGCTTAACAAATTGGCACAAATTGTCTATATCATCTTCCAAGTTTGGCTGAAACAATAATTCACATTAAAAGAACTAATAAAAAAAATGCTCATCATTTATCAAAAATGTTTCTGCACAAACTATTTGAAAATTTTTTTATAAGTATTATTTTCAATCTCTTGACATTTTTAAACATTAAAGCATTTACACTAAATCTGTAATTTAATGTAGTACATCAACTACATAGTATCTGTTTTATAATGTACAAGTATGCATATTAACATATGAATCTAAACACACAAACACAGTGATAGGGGTCTAAAGTTGTCACAATTACATTGAATTAATCATTAAAGTATAATTAAAACATCCATGTGTTTCAATTAAAACACTTTTCTCAGGTTTCCTATCACCACACAAAAGTGAGAAATACTGAAATTAAGAGGAACGTCACACAAGAAAGATGAGAAGAACCAAGCAGGCTTACAAGCCCAGCACAGTACACTGCCCCCTTGCAGTGCAAAAAAGAAATGCTATTATGTACACAGACTACAGGAAAATGCTAACAAACCAGTTGACTGGTGTCTGTGATGTACTTAGGTCACAAGTAACTCACACTGCACAGGCTCAAAGTAAGATGGTTTAGTTAAACAGCCAAACCACAGTGGATCCAAATGTTGTTGTGAACGGTCTGTCAGGGGTAACTGGCAAAACCCAACCCCACTTACTTTCCATCTTCTTGAGAGACAAGTGGCTGCTGGCATTTTCTCCCCCTAATGGATAAAAATATTTCTACAATAGCAAATTCTCTTACAAATGCAGCTACTATCAAACTGCCATGTAAGTATAAAGAGGTCAGGTTCAGGTGAAATAAATTTATTGAGAAAACAATGAGAAAAAAGAACAATTTACAAAGAATTAGCAAAATTCAATCTAAATGTGACAAACATCAGCAAGCACTAGAAGCTTTTGTCAGGAATATATCCCCTTAGTGGCAATTATTATTTTTTTCTTTATTCTTTTGTAAGATGTGTGAAATTAGCTTTTGATAACACAAAGGCTTCCAAAGTTTGGTTAGGTAGGTAGGTACCTGTACAATGGTACATTATGTTGGCTGCTTTCCAAACGGAATAGCATGGCCTTGGAAGCTGTGGTAGTCTATGTATGGACTAAGAGATGGCTTTAGTTGTGAAGAAGTGTGGCATTCCTCTTTTTTTTTTTTTTTTTTTTATTTTAGATATAAATACAGTGGTTGAAATTAGACAAAGAGAAAAATTATTCTTTGGGGTTGTGCCACAGAAAAATTGGAAATGGCATGTGTGGAATTGAAATTATGCTAAGTAAATTTCAAAGAATTGAATAGCAAATGTGAATTTAAGAAATTCATTTGTGGGATAATTAAGAGATTAGCAGAGATATTAGGATGCATTAGGGTTGACGCATCAAGTATACTGAAGTGAGGGTGTATTTCCATTAACAAAATGTTGAAGTAGTTACAGCAAAATCAAAACTTCACCCAATAAAATCATTACGTTGAACACAACAAGAAGATAGGTTGCTGAGCCTGCAAGGAAACCATGTGATATACTAATATGTAAGGATAAGAAAAACAAAACCCATTGATGGACAGCAGAACTAAGTCAAGTTGTCAACAAAAAGAAAAAAAAACTTTAAGGTGTATTTTAGCTTTTTATCACAAGCTAACAATGTGGATTATAAAAGGATTTGTTGAATGGTAGAGAGATGTGTTAACAATGCAAAACTGGGAAGCATCTGTTGATTGAAAGAATTACTTGAAAGAGAACTTCCAAAATGCTTTAAAAGCGTTCTGGAACCTTATTACATACATGAGATAGTGAAGTAAATCTGTTATCGAAAAAAATATTTGACAAAGACATGCAAGTTCTTACATCAGAGAGGTATATATTGAAAAAACAGAGTAAATATTTCTAAGACCTACTGATTGGAAATCCAGTTGCAAGGGAACTACTTGTGATAGAGATTTTAAGACCAAATGTGCTCATAAAGTATAAGATATATTTTGTACATAGTGCACACTGGCCAAACAAATGTGAATATTTACTATTGAGTAAGGACATTTTTGGTGTAAATGACAGCAAGTATGCAATATAGCACGGGTTCTATGAGTTGCTAGAGTTCATTTTGGTCCAAAGATAGCCATTTCCAAAATTTTGACAGTGTTTACAAAAGAAGCCAACACCACCAAACAACTCTTTCCAGAATGTCCCACACATTTTCAATGTGATTGAGATCACAAGACTATGAAGGCCAGGAAAAATGAAGGAAGTTCCTCTTGAGCTCACCAGATCATTCTTGCATGACTCTGGCACAATGTGCTGTTTCACTGGTCATTCATAATGCTGCCATCATATGCAGGGGGAAAGGTATCATTTGAGGGTGCATTTGATACACTACAGCATTCAGGTATTTTCTAGAATGTCACCTTTCTTTCCACTGATATCAGCAGACCCAATCTGTACCAACACAGCAGGGTGCCTCCTCCAGATGCTTGGGTTGTGTTCACAAGGCACACCAGCCCATCGCTTTGCGAGGTTCTTGCCACACACACTCTGCAGATGATCAGTGCAAAACAATGTACAGCATGATACATCTCATCTCATGACTTTCATTTGTATTCTGACATAAGAAGTATATTCATGGTATTTTCTGCTGAGACAAGTGGCTTTCAAATGTGTCCATTCATGGTGTTTTCTGCTGACAAGTGACTTCCAAATGTGTCCATTCATGGTGTTTTCTGCTGACAAGTGACTTCCAAATGTGCAGACAACTTCCAAGACTCAATTTCTTTAACTTCATACACATTATTTAGGTTGAAGTAGAGAAGTAGACCCCTCCTGGTCTTGGTTGAATTCAGCAGTTAGCAGCTGCACACAGGAAGATCTGTCCTTCCATGCAAGATTTTTTCATAGCATGACAGTCACACTCTTGAAGCACAACTTTGCAGCCACATTTATGCCTTTGGATATAGAAGATCCACTTGTTTTCCATTCACTAAAAGCTTTTTAAATGGTTGCTTTTGAAAAACCAACAATTTCTTTTGCTTTATTAATCATGACCATGCTAAAAGTATGCCTACACTTATATCTTTTTTGAATTTTAACAGATCCTGGGTTTTTCCCAAATTTGCAGGAGGTATTGCAGCAGAATAATTTGTACTTTTTATGAAGGTCACAATGAAATGCCAACAGGCCATGTGACTTACATTTGCAGACACTGGCATTTATTGTGTATAACTGCCTTGACATAAAGGTTTGTAATTTTGGGAGCTAATGTGTGTATAATGTAAAAGTGGTGAAACTGTGCATCTTATGATAAAATTAAACCAAAATGGCTGAAGCATATTGGATTGGTAGAGCAATTTAGTTACATTAAATCATGAATGAAGGTGACATGACAAACTAGTTCAGTTCCTGAGGATTGGCAGAAGTCAGCTATTGCACTAATATGTAAGAAAGAGAACATAAAGGACTTTAATAGCTGTTAGACTATCATCATATTCATAACAAGAAAAGTGGTCAATGGTTCATTACTTGTGTTACAAGGGCTTTGTTGGACCAAAGAGTAGTAGAGAGATGGTAAAAAACAGCTAAGTAAAGAGCAGCATGGCATAGTTGGGTAGGGTATGCCAGGATGATATTGTTACGACTTTTTAGGTACTGAAATGAATTCGATTAGCAGGTTTGGCAATAGGCGGAAACAGCATTAATTATGGGGTGAAAATTAACAGCTAGTGGTTTCCCGCATTGCAAAAGAGGAGAACACAGATAAGGGTCCCTATTCTTGGAAGGGAGAAATCTTAGCCTGGTGTGGGGAACACGATGCGTCGCCCCCTAAGTGCGTGTCGGTCAGTCGAGTGGCCATTAGAGTGTCAACAGATCAGAAAACTTATGGCGTTTGCTACTCCGAACCTTGACAGGACAAGGAGTGTTAGTTAAGTTATGTGTTTTCCGTACTTTCAGGAAGTGGGACCCACCACATATTCTGAATGCAGAGGCATGTATTTCATACCACTTTACCGCGCCAAATGCTTTCAGGCTGACAAGAGAGTTTAAACAGACCCCTAAGAAGAAGAACAAGGAATCTGTGAATGATGTAAACAAGCGAAAAAGGATAGTCTGGTTCCGAACCATGAAGGGAACGAGTCTTGGTGAAACGGATCCAGCTTGGAGGAAGAGCTTCTGTCTGAAGATGCCGGCCAGCTATACAAGGAGCGGCCGAGCGGTTGATATTACCGCGAGGAAATAGGAGAGAGAGAGGGGACGATACCTCTTTTCCTGGTGCTAGATTGCACGTAAGAGAAAGCCAGTATCCCGGAGGTCACACGATGTGATGGAATTACAGCCCCGAATGACTGAGATGCCGACCGGTGATGTATGCGAGAATCACCTTTGGAGAGACAAACGGATCCTTCTACAAGTCAGCGGCTTCGTTCCGCCACGACATTGGTGTGCATAAATGCGTCCATGATTTCATGCAGGTGAATGCAGTGCATGAGAGAAAGTGGGAGATGGGGTTCGACTCCCCTCTCCATTGGTTATAATGCGCGCTCTGAAATGGGCGTGTCACACACAGGTGCACTTCGAATATAAATACATCAAACATGGATACCTGAGGAAACAGCATATCTGTAAGTACAGAACTTATGTATGCATGCCAGTTGTGATTAGATTGGCTCCGGCCAGCCAATAGACTCTCGTCGGCTGAGAACTGTTTTTAAAGCCGGACTGTATAGGCCAACAAATAATCATTGACTTTAATGATAAATTCAGCCTCAGAGCTATCCCGAAAGGGGCGAGTCTACTTGACGCCCCTCCTTCACAATCCTCTGTACATAGACGCCTTCATCATTATCCTCATATTTTGTTGTTAATTGATTAAATGTCTGTTGTCTCCGGCCAGTCCTGAAGTTGCATGACTAATTAATGAGTGTCAGAATTTCTTGGTTTTAATTGGCTAAATTGCAGGATAAATTCTTTTCACCAGTACATAAGATTTCGGCGATAAAAAGAGCTCACAAATATTATTCTAAATTCTACTGTCTACCTCCGGGTCGTCAGCCATTGCCTGACATCCTGACATCTAAATTCTTAAAGCTTATTTTTATTCGATAATCCAGCGACCCGGGGGTAGCAACAATATATTTGTTCTTATATATTTTGAAATGTTTTATGACATAAGCAAGGATTTTATATATAGTGTTTATAAATTTTGAAAAGTTTTTGATTGGTGCCTTATGAACAAGTTGGTCAACCTGTTAAAAAGTTAAGGAATAAAAGCTGTGTATAGATAACAACACTGCAAATCAAGAGCTTGCAGCTATCATGAGGATTACTGGTAAGTGGTTTGAAATTAATTCTGGAGCAAAACAGAGATCTAGATGGCTTTAACTTTCCTTTGCGATATTTATGAATAAAGTGCACAAAGTAGTAACTAGGTTTAGGACACTAGTACTACACTGAAATGGCAAAGTAATGGGATATGTACCTAGTATTGTGTAGGACCTCCTCTAGGCTAGTGAAGTGCAGCAACTCGACATGACATCAATTCCACAACTGGCCAGAAGACTTATGGAGAGATGTTGAGCTACGGCGTCTGAACAGCCACGCACAGTTCCCCGGTATTTGTAGGTGCAAGATCGTGGGTGCGAATGGACTTTTCATCCACATCGCATAAGTGCTTTATTGGGTTCATGTCAGGCGAATGCGTTGGCCACACCACCAGTCGGAACTGTCCAGAATGTTCCTTGAACCAATTTTGGACAACTTGGGCCTGATGACATGGTACATTGTCTACCTGGAAAATTCACTCATTGCTGGGGTTTATGAAGTCCATGAAGGGCTGCAAATGGTCACACAGCAGAGCAACAAAAGTGAGTACCAGTTAATGGCGTGTTTACAAGGACCAGAGGACCCAAACCGTGCCATGTAAAGACACCCAACACGTGTACAGAACCACCATCAGCTTGCACAATGCCTTGTTGACATCTTGGGTCCATGGCCTCATGGGGTTTGCACCACACCCAAACCCTACCATAAGCTTGTAATAACTGGTAGCATGACTCATCAAGCCACGCCATATGCTGCCAGTCTTCCACAGTCCAATTACCGAGTTCACAAGCCCAGGTGAGGCACTGTATCCAATGTCATGGTGTTAACAAAGGCACACTCTGCTCAGTCTTCTGCTCCCATACCTCATGGATGATAAATTATGCTACACTGACCAGATGGATATGTCTCTGCTATCTCCTGCATTGAATGTGGATGTTATTTGAGTCAATGTCACTTGTCTGTTAGCATGGACAATCTTGGTCAGACGCCGCTGGTCACTGTCATTCAGCACCCAGGTCGGCCACTGCACTGTCCAAGGTGGGTGATAATGCCTTTCATGGGGTATTCTCGGTACACATGAGACACTGTGGATCAAGGAATGATGAATGTTCGCACAACTTCAGAAATTGCATTTCCCATCTGTCTGGCTCCCACTACCATGCCTCGTTCAAACTCCGATAATTCACGTCGGCTTGCAATAATCCTACTGGAGGTTATTCAACCTGACATGAGATTATACCTCACAACTGATAAAAATCGTGGCGAGCGTTGAAGCCTTTATACGACGGCAGTGCCAGTTAAAAATTTGTATACTGCTATCCCATGACTTTTGGCACTTCAGTGTATATGCTAATAACTTAATTTTTATTTCTAAGAAAGTAAACAAGTTACAGCAAAACCTCAGTTGGGAGATATGAAAAAATTGGGATGAAGATAAATGTTGAAAAGCTTAAGTCAACACACACACAATTTTGTACAAACAGAAAGAGCCTAGAACAAGTAACTAATAGGTTTTGATTATTTAGACATAGATTTTGTTTATTTGAAACACTACTAGAACTAGGGTCATATATGGCAAATGTGCACTAAAACTTATGAATATATTAATATCCAAAAGTCAGCTTGGATGTAGAACATATTTTAAAAATCATTTGGGCTTAATTATTGATGAGGATGGGAAGCTTTATAAGGAACAACATGGAAAAGCAACAAAATCTATCATCTGTATAAAAATATTTTTACTACAAGGTAAGATGAAAACTATATATAATACAGTATTTTAGACCTATTTACTTTTATGGCAGTCAGAGTTGCAAGCAAAGTAAAAGGTTCTCAAGAAGGTAAGAAGCTGCATACATAAGAGTTCAGAACATTATCCAAGAAAAATGGGTGGATTCAGTGGCAGAACAGAATTCGTAAAGCAGACATTAGAACTAAGCACAGTACTTTTTCACAAGAGAAAAAAGCGTTGATGAGAATATATTCAGGAGGTTTGGGTATGTGAGTGGAATGAGAAATTACAGATGCCTAGACAAGTGTTAAAATCTGTGGTACAAAGCCAAAGACCAAGAAGCACACCTAGAAACAAGGAGGAATAAATGCATGAAACCAGCCACTGGTCATTGAGAAAGTAATATGGTAGATATGAGAACTTTTACAATGGATAGAAAAAGACTGAGGAAATACACTGCAAAGAACTTTTGTTTTTCAGTATACATTCATATTAAGTGGTCCGTATTAATAACAAAAACATGCCTGAACACTATAATGGTACATGGTGTGAGTGAATTATGAGAATAATGCATCCTCCATGTGCAGTGCAGTTCAAATTAACTGACAAAAAGCAAGTAAATTGTTTTGGCCTTGCTAAAATGAAAATACATCAATGATTCCCCATTCTGAATTTAGAAGACGACAAAAAGGAGACCAACAAAAGATTACTGAGCTGTTTTACCAAAATAGAATTTTCAGTTTTTGAACAGTCTTTGGCATTACATGAACCCAATTTAAAAACAAGAGCAAAATGAATAATACTGTTGTCAGGTGCACAAATTTAACATTTCTGTGTTTAATTGGATGGCCAGATCTGAAATCACTTGTTAATTCAACAGCCCATCAAAAACAGAGCCAATGAATTTAAAGGTTCCTTGATAAATTCTGATTTCCTGATCAAATCTCTTTCACCGTGCAAAATGAGTAACCCACAACCAATGAACTAATATTTTGTATTATATTTAAAGTCAGCATTCAAACTGCTTGGTGGTTCGCTAGTCTGGGGCCACAAAAAATCCAGTCAGACGATCTAAAACATGAAGACGCTGATCCAAAGGACCAATCACGCTTTTCAGGTAAACATTACTTATTTCACATACACAAAAAAAACTGCAGCACTTTTTTTAGCAAAAGGAAGGTGAAAAATATTTCTCATTCATGGTAAATGGAGAATAATTTATCATAGTTACTACTATCCTCAGTACAGTGCAGTAAATGAAAACTGCATAGTCTATGTATGGTTCTAGAATCAAAATTAAATTGTGATACAAAATGGAAAGTGCACAACAGTGAAGATTATTTCACTCAGCAGCTTGCTGAGCAAAATAACTGAGCACCTAAAAGCTAGGTACAATGACAATACAAAGGTTGGTCAAGAAGTAACACACAATCACCTGTAACTTCCCAGTTTTCTAAGGTTGAATCATGAAAGTTAGTGGATAGGACCTTCATTCTATTAGCTTCTAAATGATCATTAACAGTTGTTTCTTCTCTTTGCAGGTGAAGCCTAATGGAGGGTGAAATGGACACCCTACTACATCAACGGTCGGTAATAGAGTTTCTCTACAAATCTGGGGATAGCTCAGCCACATCGATCCACAGACAACTGTTGCCAGTGTATGGTGAGGCAACAATGGATCACAGAAATGTACAGCGATGATCGCAGAGGCTCCAGAGAGGTGATTTTATCATTCAGGATAAACCACAATGAGGCAGACTGACTACTGTGACAACCACTGCAACTGAGGAAGCCATTGAGAAGCTGATTCAGGATAACAGATGCATTACCACTTCCCAACTTATGGACCACCTTAGCATGTCAAAGGGAAGTGTTTTAACAGTGGTAGATCACTTAGGATACCGGAAAATCTGTGCTCGTTGGATACCCACGGCTCCTCACAAAAGAGATGAAGATAGTTTTTTTATGAATTAGCAAAATGCTTGAACATTTTTCTGGTGACTTTCCACAATGTTTTCATGGTGTGATAACAGGTGATGAAACACGGCTGTTTCATTATGACCCACAGAGCAAATGTTAGTCAATGGAGTGGAAGCATGTGGGATCACCGTGGAAAAAGCCACAACTTTCAAGGTCATCAAACAAATTGATGGCCACATTTTTTTGGGATCATCAGGGCGTCATTTTCATGGACTTCCTGGAAAGTGGGACCACCATTACCAGAGAGCTTTATTGTTTGTCCTTGGAGAAGCTCAGGCATGCCATCAGAACTAAGAGACCACACTTGCAAGCCTAGGGCATCAAACTGCATCACAATAACGCGAGACTGCACAGATGACAGTGCAGAAAGTTACTCTACTGGGCTGGGCTGGACGCTGGTGCCACAACCACCGTGCAGCCCAGACTTGGCACCATCAGATTTTTATCTGTTTGGTCATCTGAAGACACATCTACGTGAGAAAGCATTTCAGAGTGACATAGAACTCATTGCTTGTGTCAGGAAGTGGTGTGATGACCAACCTCCAGAGTTTTACCAACGTGCGTTCTTGTCATGGAAACGACGTTGGCTGCAATGTAGTGAAGCCAATGGATCCTACATTGAGTGACTTATCTCTAAAGCCAAAGGTCCAAGGCTGCTACCCACCAACTTTCATGAATCAGCCTTTGAAAACTGGGGAGTTACAGGCGATTGTGCGTTACTTATTGACCGACCTTTGTATAAGTTCAATTGCAGCGAGCTGGATCTTACCCTTGCCTGAATGACTACTATAATCATGTCCAGAGAACTTAGTGAAGGAAAAATATGAGTGCATTGTTAGATGAATATAATGATATAAGGATATATATATAGCAGAAATTTAGAATTCTAAAGGCTGCTACAGAAGTAGAGTAGATTTCCTTAAAAAAAATGCAGTAAATTGTCATAGGAAGATGTAAATTCCCAAGAGGTAATTTAGGCATGGAAATATTTTGACTGTGATTAATGTTTTACATTCTAGTCGTTTTGCAGATCAACTGAGTGCAGACATAGGTACATAAATAAGGGAGAAATCAAAACAGATTGGTGAAACACAAACTGAACATTGAAGCTCTTTCAGACTCAACGAGGGTATTACTAAAAGCACCACATTTCTCACAGTTTAATTAATCCACTTCCACAAGTATCACCGTGGATTCAATCAGGTGAAAAGACAACAGAAGTTGCTACTAAACCTTACACCCATCAAAATACTAACTGTTAAATGTAACTTACATGCTCATGGGTTGATGTACAAATCATAATCAGTATGAAAATATTTTGTAATATTCATACCATATTTTTAGTTAATGTCAAATTAATGTAGCTGTAAGCCCAGCTTGTGAAGAACAGCAAAATAAAAAAAAAAACTAATACACTATGCTTGTTAAATGCATTAATATTTGCATCCTTTGTGGACACCAGTGTAGTTTTCTTTTTTTTTAACTCTACTGCTCTGTAATGGTGATAACTAAAAAAGTAATGGAACCAAAACTACAAAAAAACTTTCTCACAGTTAATATTCACACTAATTGTACATTGTTCATAAATTTTCATATTGTCAGCAGAAATCCTGATGAACTGGGGCACAAAACAATTAAAATTTGATTACCCTAATAAAATAAAAATGGTTAATATGATTTCTAGCCATAATTACTTTAGAACTATATTATACTCACCCTAACAGTTAATTCTGCAACTAAGTACTTGCTTCTTTCCTCTTGAATCCTAAGATCCAGATTTTTGGCAGAGAGTGATGGTACTCCAAAAAATGCATCTATAACAATTACACAAAATGATAACAATGCTAACAGTGGAGAAACATATGCATGATTCACTACTTATCAAGCACCAAAAATGCCCTTATCTCACTACAAAACAATAAATTTTAATGAAATAAAATTCCCTTTAGTCTGTTTACAATTTCCAGAAAACTGTTTCAGACTTGACTTATTAGACTTTTTATTCCCATGGTTATAACTACAAAACATAACATACCATAAAATTTGTGTGCGATTATTGAAAGTAAAAAAAAAAAAAATCTAGTATCATTTTTATTTTGCACTATAATTTGCATCTTTAGAGCAAACTCATGAGTTCAGAGTGGATTTTTTAGAGAGCAAATAATAGATAGAATTTTATAATGGTCTGCCTGTGTAAGTTTGGATTATCTTCATAATCCTTATGTTAGCATTGCACAGCACAAAAACTATCAGCACATGAAAATATAGATCTTGTGACTTCATCTAATATAGATAGATAAGATAATGAGAAAAAAGTTATTGCGAGTAGAATAGAACTTAACATAGTGCCATGTAGCGAGTAGCATACAGAGGTTCACAGATGCAGAAGTGGAGATTTTTGAGTGCAAGCATCCAATGAAATGTCCACCTGAACATCAAGAGAAAGCCGAAAAGGTTCCACAAAATCCCTGTTAAGCATCACAATCAGTTGATTTCTGTATCCTGTGTTATATTTAACATCCAAATGCTGAAAGTAGTAATACATGTAGGTTAGTGGTCAAGGAGCCAAGAAAATGTGGATTAAGAAACTGATTCATAAAGTCTCTTATCTCGAAGAACTTCCATATTCAAGTACTGAAAACACAGGTGCAAATACAGCATCCTCTGAGGTGACTAACTGTATATCACATACAGATTATATCCAGGCTGTGCTGTGTTGCAGATGTGTAACATAAAGTAAAATGATGTTAGTAGGTTGGTGACAAATATTTTGAGTTGGTTTGGCCATGTTGAAAAAATGAGTGATGAGGAGCTAAGAGAATTTATTTAGCCTAAGTAGCAGGAAAGAAAGGTAGAAGGTGGTCAAAAAAATTGGGAAGACCAGATTCAGGAATACTACAAAGAGAAAAATAAAATGAGTATGAAGTACAATATTTTAAAGGTCTTGTGTGATGGATGTCAAAGTAGTTTGAGTAGTGTGCCAAGATCGTCGTAAATGAATGGAGATGTTTGATTCATCAACAATAAGTAAAATCTACCATCAATCACCTTGTTTTTGCAGATCTTTTTTTGGGGAGCTAATCTCTGAATCTCACAGAAGAACAGCTTAGTCATAAGTTTATAGGTATTATGGACAAGTGCAGAAAGCTCTGGTAGAAAGAAAGAGGAGGGGGTTGATGATGCACTAGACAAAAGACTATCAGTACTAACTTCCTGTATGACCCACAGTACATTATCATAATGTAGTTTTGAATAAACACATAATAAAGTTACTGTACACTTCATCAAAGAAGTTAGTTTCCTGTGGTATGTAATATTATAAATTCTGCTGCAGCTCTTCTGAACATAGTAGATAATTAATTCATCTAATAAGTGATAATCATCAGTCTTAGGCACACACTTCTGTAAATAGCTGCCTACTCCAAGAATGCTTTATTTTCTAGTCCCTAACAGTTTCAGCATCAAAGGAAGCTTTCCCAAAATGTACGATTCTCTGTGCATAAACTGTCCATCATTAAAGAGACCAAATGCACAAACACCTTTTTCAGATGTGTCTTTTTTTTTTCTCCGGGACTTGTACACCTACTGGGAAAATAAATTCCAGAACTTCTGCAGGAGCTCATTAAAAAATTACAGGAGCTTAAATTTTTGCTAGAATCACAGTGCTTTGTTTTACATTTTACAAATTCGGGTGAAATTTTACTATGCATTCAGGATTCTTATGAAGTCCTGTGGGTTCCACTGTTAGAGTGTTCTTCCGAATGTGTTTGTTACATTTGAAATGAAGAATTTCCCCACATAAAAACTGTTCTGTATAAAACTTATATGAAGCAATCCAACTTAGCACAATGATAGCAGAACAATTTTGCCATGGCACTGAAGATTCCCTATTCTGTAGTCATGTATTCCCATGCACATTGGCAGCAGAGAGGCCAGATATCAATTTCCTTCAATGAGGAAAGCATGTGCTAGAAGGAAGTGCCATCTCGGACTCGCAGGAAGGTTTTCACATACTGTTGTGACTCCAACTGCACACAACTGCTATACCACAAACCAAGGCCACTGGAAATATGGCACTCAAACATCTTGCACTGCAGCATCACATGACATGAAAGAGATGACATCACTTCTCCACACTTCGTGAAAGGAAGTGATGTCATCATGAATGGACGTCAAAAGGAGCTAGAACAAAGTGATGCAATCAATCCAAACATTTTGACCAATTTTTTTTTTTTTTTTTTTTTTCATTGCAAGAAAAACAATTCCAGGTCTATTCCAGGATCTTTTACAAAAAATATGAAAAATCAAGGACTTTCCAGGACTGGAAAAAAGTGAAATTAAATCCCAGGACTTTTTTCAGGATTTTAAGGGCAGTGAAAAACCTGGGTTTTTTTTTTTTTTTTTTTTTTTCACAGGGTGGTTTGTGTGTCATAGTGAGAAGAATTGGCAGGGAAACACATAACACACAAAACATTAGAAGAACTCTTGAAATCGTCATATCGCGCATAAGTTATGTTGAAAATTATAAGCGGGACGTTTTGGTAGCGACTTCTACCTTCATCAGCCATGGAATGAGACACGTGGTAAAAGCGTCAGTTGTTGCCAGGTTTCAAAATCGCTTTCCAAATAATAGGGATATTAAAAGGTGCATCAGTATTGCAGGTGTTAGGGGTAAGGTATATTTCAATTCTTTCGCGGTACCTGAGGGCATGCCGATTGCTGAATGGGGCGATCCGCTTAACATTTTGCCAATCGGGAATTGCGGACATATCGCTGATGATTAAAATTGAAAGGGAGGCGGAAGGGCAGCCTCTCTTAACATTAGCAATATGTTCCATCAATTGCCGGTTTATGCTGCAGTAAGTACTACCAATATAAGTGGGTAAACTATTTACCCACTATATTGGTAGTACTTACCGCAGCATAAGAATAAATGTACTATTTACCCACTATATTGGTAGTACTTATCGCAGCATACGAATAAATGTACTACAGTCGAAACCGTTTATAAGGAAGTTGAAGGGAGTTAAGAAAAAGTTCGTTATACGCAAACTTCGTTTTATCCGATTTCGCCTTAAAGGCATCAGCAAACGAGCAAAAGTTATGTAAAAAAGCACATACGGTATACTACTAAAGTATGTATGTATTAGAAAGCAGAAGTACAATAATTGAAACATTTACCTTTAATTTTTCATTCACACTTCTGGAAAGAACTTTCCAGAGTTGCCTGTTTTTGGGATTGAACAATTGCTCTAGGCAGCTGTTTTTCTATTTGATCCAACAATGCTGAACAAAACAGATTTTTTGACACAAAAAAAGCCCGCAAATTATCAAGACTTTCAATTGCCACCGCATTTGATATGTTTCAAACTTCTGCGTATTCTTCCTCCTCATCAGTGGACGCGTCATACTGAAAGTTCAACACGCCATCAACGATGTCCTGATCTGTATTTTGAGATTCCGTTCAGATGTCATCGTCAGCCAGCAGATAATCTGAAAAAGATAAATCTGACGAAATGAGCCCTTTTGCACTCGGGTGATCCCATATTTTGTCTTTAGTAGTAACCACTGTGTCTTCATTTACTACTGAAATAACAAAACCAGCATGTTTCCAATAATTGTTTATGCTTACATCAGTTACGGTAGTCCAAGCATTAGATAGCATATCACATGCCATTCGAACACTGATGACAGTTGGTTGCCTCTTTTCCACGTTAATAACAATTTTTCTGAGTAAAATTTTGCGGTAATGAAGTTTAAGGTTTTTATAACACCCTGATCCATGTGCTGAAGTTTTGATGTAGTGTTTGGTGGAAACCGATGTACATTTATAGACGTTAACACTATGTTAGACGAATGTGCTGCACAATTATTGATGAGCAGCAGAACTTTCCTATTTTTCTTTGTCATTTTGTTGTCAAATTGTTTCAACCATTCTGTAAAGAGTTCCGATGTCATCCACGCTTTCTTATTAGCTCTGTAACTTACTGGAAATTTTTCACCTTTCTTGAAGCATCTGGGATTTTTTGATTTCCCGATTACGAAAAGTTCCCTTTTATTGGATTCATCCATATTTGCGCACAGCAATACAGTTAAACGGAGTTTTGAGTTTTTCCCACTAGAACATTTTTCACCTTTGAAAGCTAAGGTTTTTTCTGGCAATAACTGATAAAAAAAAAAACACCAGTTTCATCAGCATTGTAAACATCACAAGCTTCATACTGCGAAATTGAGGTTTTACTCGATTCCAGCCAGTTTTGGGTTGTTTCATCATCCACAGAAGCATTATCTCTGTAAATGGACTTAAATATGATTCCATGACGCTCTTTAAATCTTTGAAGCCAACCATTGCTTGGCTGAAAATCAGGTTTTCCTAGAAGTCAGGCAAAATCTAATGCTTTTTCCTTCAGCAAAGGGCCAGGGACTGCGACATTTTTGCTTCTCACTTCTTGGAACCACTTGCTTCCACGTCTGTATAAAGACCTTCACGAAATCGTTTTCTATCATGTCTAAAAGAACCTTCCGAGAACTTTCGCTTCAAACCATCTTTATTTTTTAAATTGTGGATAGTGAATTTGCCGGAATGCCAAATGTTTTGGCTACGTCGCACTTCTTTTTCCATTTCTCCACCAAATTGATTGCTTCAATTTTTTCACTTAATGTTTTTCATTTAACAACTGACATGATTTGCCAGCTTGTGTTGATGCGCTCTAACGAACGAATTTGTGAAAAAAATTGCTGCTTCGAAAGCTTTAAACCAACAGATGCGCCCGCTTAGGAATTGCAGAAGTGCGATTAAGATAAACATCTGCCTATCTGGTCCATTCGAACAATTTAACATACGGCCCCAAAACGAAGACGCTGACATTGGACACCCCCTGGCATGATTCCCCAATACCCCAATCCCTGATTCTTTGTCGCATTCCTCCTTCTGTTCTCAAGCTGGGAAACAGATCATTTACCCTCTAAGCTCTTGGGGTGGTGAAGTGTGGGTCCGTCCCTCCAGTGAAGGAGGATTAAGGAAAAGTGGAGGATTCTGACACCGCCTGGCTAGTCTTCGGGCATTTCACTGAGTCAGAGGTCTCAAGATATCCTGACGAAGAAAAAAAAAGAAAATGGCTACTCTCCCGCAGGAGAAATGTTGAATGGGAAAAAGGCAAAAACTTCGTTATATATGATTTTGGGCAAAACTGCTGTTCGTAATATCCAGTTGAAATAACATTACGATGGCATTGAAAATTCAGGGAACTGCAAATACATCGTTATATATGAACCTTCCTTATATCAGAGCTCGTTATATGAGGGTTCAACTGTATTTACCCACTATATTGGTAGTACTTACCACAGCATAAGAATAAATGTACTATTTACCCACTATATTGGTAGTACTTACCATAACATAGACCGGCGATTAATGGAACATATTGCTGATGTTAAGAAAGGCAGCCCTTCCACCTCCCTTTCAATTTTAACCATGAGCGATACATCCACGAGTCCCTATTGGCAAAATGTTAAACAGATTGCCCCGTTCAGCAATCGGCATGCTGTCAGGTACCGCAAAAGCATTGAAATCTACTTTACCCCTAACACCTGCAATACTGATGCACCTTTTAACATCCCTATTATTTGGAAAGCGATTTTGAAACCTGGCAACAACTGACGCTTTTACCACGTGTCTCATTCCATGGCTGATGAAGATAGAAGTCTACCGAAATGTCCTGCTTATAATTTTCAACGTAACTTACGCGTGATATGACGATTTCAAGAATTATTCTAATGGTATGTGTATACACTATGAGCTATCTAATCAGGGGTGTGTATGGGGGGGGCAAGTCTAATATGATTCATTTTTTGTTAAAATGCAACTTACATTAGAAAACTGCTTTAATTTAATAAAAATTCATCAACTCACATTAGAAAATAATGCTTTATTTTTGTTCTTCTATTTTTCATTCACTTTTTTTTTTGTCCTGATGGATTTCAGAAACTTCTATTCTACCCTTGAAAAAAATCTATATATGCCGTTGCATCTAATGACATCTATTCAAAATGTATTTAATTTTCAGTCAGTGCATATTCACTACTTATCAGACCAACTCTTTTAGGAATTTTGGATAACTGTGTGGTATGTAAAATGTACATAATGAAAGCTGAAAGCATAAGAAACACAATTACATAATTACCTATTAGAAGAGTTAGCCCTTTGAAGAAGGCACATATAGACTGAGACACACTAAAAAAGTGTGAAAACAGCCTGTTGTGGGCAGTAACTACTAGTAGGTGCAGAGCTAAAGCAGTGTCCTGAAAATGAAAAAAAAAGAAAAATCCTTTATTGAGAAAAACTGCACTGCAACATACTTTTTTTTTTTATTCAGATAAAGTTTCAATTAACTGATTACAGTAAATGCCATACAGTGGATCAGTGATCATCCAATGTCATCTTGGGGAAGGATCCACCGTACTATTTTCAAATACACTTAAATGAACTTAAAGTAAATTCACTACTGTAAAAAATTACTCTGTTCACTGCAGTCACCATACATACTGTGCACCAAAAGTTTTTGGACACCTACCTGTAATTGCAACAAACACTATACCTACCTGTAATTGCAGTTAACACTTTTATTTCAAAATCTTAGCACATAGAAGGGCTACCTCTGTTTTTAAAATAGTGGCAACCCCCTTCTGGAGGAATCATCATCATCATCATCATCATTGTCAACCATTATCAATCCACTGCTGGACGAAGGTCTCCCCAAGTTTCCTCCACAACGGTCTGTCTTGTGCCAGTCTCCTCCATGTCACCCCTGCATACTTTCGAATTTCATCCACCCATCTCCTATGTGGTCTTGTTCTGGGTCTTTTCCTGTCCCTTGGAATCCAATCTAAAATTTCGGCTGTCCATCGATGATCTGTCCTTCTGGCAGTATGTCCAGCCCATTGCCATTTCAGGGATTTAACTCTGATCATGATGTCTTCCACTCTTGTCATTTTTCGGATCCACGAGTTCCTCTTCTTATCTCTCCTGGTTACACCAAGCATGCACCTCTCCATGCTGCTTTGAGTTGTCTGCAGCCTTTGTATGTCTCTTTTAGTTAAGGTCCACGTCTCTGCACCATACGTAAGCACTGGAAGGATGCATTGATCAAACACTTTTCTTTTAAGACATAATGGCATATTGCTCTTGAAAATTATGCTGTTTCTTCCAAAAGCTCTCCAGGCAAGTTTTGTACGCCGATTAATTTCTTCATCAATGTGACCCTCACTTGATATCTGCTGTCCAAGATAAACGTACGTGTCTGTTATCTCCAGCTTTTCTCCATCAATCGATAAATCTTCATTTCTTGTAAAAGCATTGAACATCACTTTTGTCTTCTGAAAGTTCATTTTTAATCCCACTTCTTTACTCTTGTCAGCAAGTTCCTGGATCATACTCTGCAGCTCTGATGGGGTAGTTGCAGAAATGACTACGTCATCAGCAAAACGAAGGTGGGTTAGATAATCTCCATTAATCTTTATCCCCTTGTTTTCCCAGCTCAGCGACTGAAAAACACCCTCCAATGTGGCATTAAAGAGCTTCGGAGATATGGTGTCACCTTGTCTCACTCCCTTTCCAATTTTTATGTGTGTTGTATTTTCAAACAGCCTAATCTTTGCACTTGCATTTTCATAGATGTTATTAATAATATTAATGTATGCATCTTCAATACCGCAGGTTTTCAGAGCCATTGTAACTGCTGATGGTTTCACCGAATCAAAGGCTTTTTCATAATCGATAAAAGCCATGCACAATGGAAGTTCATATTCCCTCGCTCTTTCAATTAGTTCTCTCAGCACGTGGATATGATCTATTGTGCTGTAGCCACTCCTGAATCCAGCTTGTTCTCTCGGTTGAGCCATGTCTAGTGCTACCTTCAAGCGGTGTGAAAGAACTTTAGTGAAGATTTTATAAACTACTGATAGGAGGCTGATAGGTCTGTAGTTTCCGAGATCCTCAATGTCACCTTTCTTATGTAGCAGGATCATTGTAGCGGTGTTCCAATCCTCAGGAATCTTTCCTTCATTAAGGCATCGAGTGAAAATTTGGGCGAGTACTGTTTCGATTTCTCCACTTGCTTCTTTGTATGATGTCTACAGTAATTCCATCTTCTCCTGGAGCTTTTCCTCGCTTCATGTTCTTGATTGCATGTGCAACTTCTGCTGGAAGGACTGGAGGAACTCTGGTACTGGTATCTTTCATGATGTCTGGAGTGCATATATCATCCCTTTCATATAATTTGGAGTAGAAATCTTTCACTCTTGTCAAAATTTCGCCTCTATTTCTTGTTACAGAACCATCTTCTTTTCTCAGTGCCATAATCTGTTTTCTTCCCTTACTGAGATGTCCCTTTGCTATCTTTAGGCTTTGGTTGTTTTCAATTGCTTTCCTCACTAGTTCACAGTTGAATTTCCTTACGTCTTCAGTGATACTTTTTCTTACTGTCTTGCATAGCTCTATATATTCCACTTTGGAAGTCACATCTTCTTTAGTTGTCCTCATCTCTCTTCTTTTTTGCATCAACATTTTGGTTTTTCCTGATAATTTGTTCACATGCAACTTGTTCTTAGACCCAGCTAATTTTGTTGCTGTTTCCATAAGAGCTTTGGTTACTTTTCTGTTAACTTCAGAGATGTCCACTTCTTCCGATGTTAGGCCTTCTAAAGCAGAGAACCTGTTCTTCAGTTCTAACTTGAAGGTATTATGGTGTTTTTTAAGGTTGGTTATGTCAATAGATTTTGTTTGTCTTATGAGCTTGCCACGTTCAAGTTTAGTGTTGAGGTGCATCTTACATCTCACCAATCTATGGTCACTACCTGTGTTGAACTTGTTTAGCACACTGCAGTCTTCTATGACGAATTTTTTGTTACACATAATAAAATCAATTTCACTTGTCGTCCCATTTGGATGTCTCCATGTCCATTTCCTGTGTGGCTTTTTCTTGAAAAAGGAGTTCAAGATGAAAAACCCATCTGCCTCTGCAAACTCAACGAGAGTATTTCCACGCTGGTTTCTGTTGCCGTGACCGAATTTACCTACTGAAGTTTCATTCTGTTGCCTTTGCCCTATTTTTGCATTGAAATCTCCCATAATTATTTTCAAGTGCTGCTTACCTTTATTATTTAGATGACAAATTTCCTCATAAAATTCTTCAATTTCTTCTTCAGGATGACTTGTGGTGGGTGCATAAGTTTGAATAATCTGAGCCTGGTATCTTTTCGAGAGTTGGATAACAAGTCGTGCAGCTCTGTCAGAGGAACTTTCAACTTCTACAACTTTATCCTTCAGTTTCTTGTTTATTATAAATCCAACACCACTAGTTCTGCCAGTATCTGTCCCACGATAGTAGAAGAGATGTCCACTTTTCAGTTCGATGAGATCTTCTCCTTTTCTCCTTACCTCACTTAGCCCCACGATGTCCCACTTGATCCTTTGTAGTTCCTCTTCCAATTCAAGAAGCCTTGAATCAGAAGATAGGGAGCGTCCATTGTAAGTAGCCAAGGTCAGCATCAGATGGCAGCCTAGTCCGGTCCTCCGGGGATTCTTAGCACCCTCTGCCTTCATGTCGCACTGGCCGCTGCCTTGGCCAGGTACATTCCAGCTGCCGGAGACTGAGGGCCAAGATTTAAGTTGTGGAATCATTTTGGAGGGGTTTGGCCATAACTCACCACGCTGGCCAAGCGGGTTGGTGAGTGTGGGATAGAATTTCCTCTGATCCCGATGGTATAGTTATACCGCTATGGGCGGTCGTCAGAGCCCCTTTAGTGGGAACAGGATGCACCACGAGAAGGCGGGGTTGACATTTGTCAAGGAGAGGCTGTGATGTTACGCATCACCTGACCTTGCATCCCTGGAGGAATACTTTCTCTGGAGGAATACTTTCTATTAAATATACTGGTAGTCCTGACTAGAAATATTCCTGCACCAAACCTGATTTGGAAGAAGGTCACTATAGTCAGAATCTGACTTGGCATCCAAAAAGGTGTTTTTTATTGAGTTCAGGTCCAAACTTGGAGCCAGGAAGTCCAACATTTCAATGTTGGACTCCACAAACCAGTTTAGCACACATCATGCAGGATGGCATGAAGCATGGTCAAACTGAAACAAACAATGCTCTGTACTAAAAAGTACTGCTGCAATGTAGAGAGCATAGAAGTATCCAGAATATCAAGGTAGAGACTGAACTTCATAGTTCCAGATAGGGTCATTGCTAGACTGTGAACATTTAGGGGCTGAACAGAGCTTAATTTTTTTTCACTTCCTTGTTTCTCCCCCATCCACTCTTTTCTGTAATGAAAATATAAAAAAAACTGCAGAATTTCAAAATTGATAATTATCACTTTTAATTAAATTACTTTCCAAGTTTAAAATAATTTAATTTCACTTACAATCCAATGTAACACCAAGATCTTCAGCTTTAGGATTAATTTTAGTGCTGCATTAATTTTATTCAAATGTTGATCTTTTCTCCATCACAGACGCCTTTTTAAGAATATGGAGATGGTCCCCAGTTGCTTCACTGTGGTGAGCAGTACTGCAGTGGATTTAAGAGCAATAAAGGGAGGGACAAACCATACACCAAATTCAGTGTATGAGTTTCAAAATCTGAGCGTCCAATTCATCTTCATGTCCACCAGGCATATACAATGTTGCCAACTGAAAAGAACCTATGGCTAAAAAGTAAAAACAAATATACAAACCACATTACATACCAGACGACATGCGGGACACATCCTTAGCAAGAGGAAATTCTTTAAGAGTTCTTCAGTGGCATATAATGGTCAAATGTAAATCTGACATTGACTTTTTTTATTTTATTTCCTTTCTTTTTTGATGATTGATTGATTTAAAATAATAATATTTTTAACTTAAAAGTTTAGATTTTTTTTTTTTAACTTAAGCAAAAAATTTATTGAGAGATTATTGTAAAATAATTATTGGGGATCTTCAGGTATGATTTGTGAGGCTTCAGCCCACCCTGAAGCTGTCTAGCAATGCCCCTGGTTCCATGTACAGCAACCAATGAACCAAGTTCCATCCAGCTAAAACAGTGCCAAACCATAACAGAGTAACTACCACTACAGTATTTTCATGTTTGGCAGAAAAATGTACTGTAGATAATGTGTGTGCATCTCAAATTCTCAACAAGGTTATTTGGGCCCAGTAATGATTTTGTGCTGCTTCCCTGTACATCTTTTCACTGTCAGTCTTCCATTTCTGAATTGAATCAGCTGCTTCACGCACTGGCACATTAAGATGACAATGCCTCATACAGAAAGGTTACTAATGTATAAGACATTGACTGTGCCCTATAAGTCCACTGAATCAGAATGAGAGAGCAGAGGGTACACTACAGGGCCTCCCCAGTGGCTAAGTAGTCTGAGGAACTAGTTTTGTTGAGGGATTGAGTTCTGGATGAGGCATTGGTGGTGGTGTGTTTGTCGGATGGTGGTGGTGTGTTTGTCGGATGGTGCCAGCTCTGTCCTTTCGCTGGAACCAGTGACCCTAAATTATGCTCATAGTCCTAAGAGTTGCTAATTGAAAACTGAAATAAAAAAGAAATTACACTGCTGAGAAAACAGGATGCCCTGGTTCATGAGACACTGATCTTTTGGAGGAATAAATCCATGAATAAATTATCCACAGCTTTTGAACAATGCATTCCTCAAATATTTGAAAGTTTACAATGCAGATATTTAACTCTTGTTAATGAATTTCAAATCTGAGACAACAAGAAACAAAGAGGTTCCTTAACTCTGCCATGAAATTCATAGGCAACCAGTTTTTTTTTCTTTGTAAATTCAATGCAGCATTAGCATTTTGCAGTTTCACTTATATGATGTTTGGACATTTCTTGCTTGTGCAATCACACTGTTTGTGCACTTTCACTTACAGCATATTTTCTATTAGCTAAACCTATAACCTATGTGTTTCACAGTTGTCTTCACATATCCAGTGAGTTTCTTAAGTAATGGTAATAATACTGGGTGTATAAAAAAATAGCAGCCTAAAAACAAAAATCTCATGAATTATTAGATGTATCTTTAGAACATGTTTAGTTTTTCAGAAGATGTCTACATGATAATTAGTAACAGTCTAAGTATGATGAATGCTGAAAAATAATTGAGGAAATAGTGAAGATAGGGACCACACGTGTTTGTTTTTTCTCCCCATATAGATCCTAAAGATTTACACCTTAGATTTCAATTAACAGCTCAGCAATTCATGTACACCACACTCCAAGCATTGCTTAAACATCCACCTTGTCAGTTCATAAACAGAATATGTGGAAAAAGACCACACTCAATGTCATGGATCCAAGCATGAAAACCTGTACTGTAGTATAGTATATTTGTGTGTATTATGTTGACAATTTACAGGAACTTTCAAGACAAGATGGATGGAATACAAGCAATATACCAAGTTTCAATAAAGATCAAGTAATACCATCAATGTCACTAGATAAAAAACATAATGGCAACATATGAAATTCAGGAGACCTATGAGACAAAAGTATTGATACAAACAACAAAGGTAAAGGCACCACAACAAGATTGACTAAACACATGCTCTTCCAAAGATTGCAAGGCGATTTTCGCCAAAACTCCAGACAGGGGCAAACCCACAGGCATACCCTATAATTGTTGGTAAATAATGCCATTGAATTTGAAATAAGAACGTTGGTGAATAAATTTAAAAACCTGCACAATGGCTAAGGCTTCCACGGGTTGGCATTATCCAAATGAAAGGAGTCTGGAGTCAATAATATTAATAACATCGGAAACAGGAACACTGGGTAACAAAGAAGTTACGTCAAGAGATGCCATCATAAAACCATTACCTCCAGAGTTAAAAGCACGAATTTTATCTAAGGCCTGCTTTGAACTTCTAATAGGATGTCCCGGTTTATGCAGCTTAACCCTACCAAATAAATCCGGCACATGGGGGCCAGGGGTGGGTGCATAGAACGAACAATGGAAATTGGCAAGGCAGAATGGTTTCTTAGCTTGCCCGATGCCGCCACTGTAGCTGCACAGGGGTCAAACCTCATAATTTTATGAGGAATTTGATTTATTGCCTCTTCCGTTTTTTTCAACATATACAGTTTTGTAATAAACAGACCTGTTTGTTATCCGCGTTTTTAAAGTTTAGAAGAATGTGAGATTCCTCAGTCATTTAATTTCCATAAACGCCACAGAATGAAAATTAAAAGCTCCTTTCGAGTTCCATTTTCTTTGGGAATTATAGTGTTTGATTGAAAACACTGCATTTGGTAAAGATGTAGATGATCTGTGACACCTTGAGAGTTTCTTTTGTTATCAAGCAACAAGCTCTCAAGATAGCAGCATGCTGAAAAGAAGACTTTTTCCCATTATCTTGTAAGTTTCATCTAGTATATCAAATAATTTGCTTATATTAGATTCAGTTAATCCAGTTAGATACATTTAGAAATTGAATGGAAACCACTCTAGGCTTCCAGAACTGAACTAACCTCCATAGACTTAATTCAAGCATAGACTGCTTAATTATAGACTTATTTATTAGACTATAATTAAGCAGTCTATGACTGCATAGACTTACTTATTCCATAGACTGCTTAATTAATGCACTGCCGAACAATTGCTAAGGACGGATGACAATAGCAACGGTAGCAACCATAAAATGGAAGGCAGGAAAATGCGGAAATTAGCATAAGTGCGGGATACAGTAAGACGTGTTGTGCGTATGCAAATTTTGGATTGCCGAACTTGTTCGTGACGTCATAGCGCTGATAAGAGATATAAAGGATTTGACGCGTATTGACCGTTGTTGTTCAAACGCAAAGTTCAAAGGGAAAGAATCAATTGACGAACTTGCAATTTTCAGTATGTCTTCCCGACATCACCTAGATGATTTTACGCGTGGCCGTATTATTGGCAAGATTGAAGAAGGGCGAAAAACAACAGATGTTGCCCGGGAGTTCGACGTCAGCCACAGTGTTGTTTCAAGGCTCTGGAAATCATTTCAAACAAATGGAGAGTGTAGCAAACATCACTGGGGAGGTCGTGTTCGCAGTACGACACCTGCAGAAGATCGGTACATAGTGCTATCAACAAAAAGACACCGGCGCAGCACAGCTAGTGAGGTAGAAAATCAGTTTATGGCTGCTACTGGCAAGCGGATCTCCCGAAAAACTGTCGCCAGATGTTTGCATGAAGGAGGACAATACGCCCGCCGTCCTGCTGTGTGCATCCCATTGTCTAGACGTCACCGTACCGCCCGTTTGCAATGGTGCCATCAACATCGCAATTAGACTGATAACGACTGGTCTGCTGTACTCTTCTCAGATGAGAGTAGATACAGTCTATCGTCTGATTGTCGACGACAACTGATCTGGCGTGATAGTGGTACAGCATATTGTCCAGCAAACATACAGGAAAGGGACCGATATCCGACATGTAGTGTCATGGTATGGGCTGGCATCATGATCAATGGCCGTACGTCCCTCTATGTGCTTCCAACACGGACTATGACTGGCCAACGATACATTAATGATGTTCTGCTACTTCATGTTTGCATGTACCGTGGTGCCGTCGGTGGTAGATTCATTTTCATGGACGACAACGCAACATGTCATCGAACAGTCGCTGTCCAGGAGTGTCTTGAGAGCGAGGATATTCAACGCCTCGTATGGCCAGCACGTTCTCCAGATCTGAATCCCATTGAAAATGTGTGGGATGCTTTGGGGAGGAGTCTTGCTGGTCGCCAATGCCCTTCAATAAACAAGGATACCCTCATCCGTGCGCGGACAGAGGAATGGGATAAATTACCCCAACAGCTGCTTGATAATGTTATGCAAAGCATGACACGACGTGTGGAATCTTGCATCGCCCTCCATGGTGGCCATATCCCGTATTGACATCTTACGCCGGAACGCCTGCGGACGGTAATTGCATTTTTTCACGTTTACGTATTCTGCACAAAATGGCCAGTTTGTCCCTTGAACACGTTCCAAAGCCTTCTGGATTTCAGAGCACAATAAATTGTCTTTCTTGTAATGTCCTGGCATTCTGACATTATTTTATTTCACTTGGCATCCAACCACACTTACTTTTTTATGCGCTATATAGCCGTTTATGATCCGTCCTTATCAATTGTCCAGCAGTGTATATCATATGAAGTGCGAAACTTGACTTCAAAAATGCAACGTCTGAAAGGACTTCCGGCACACTCAAAGAAAATGTGGTATAAGAAAAGATATGAAATCCTTTATGATGTTCTTTCTGATGTTACACTCTGCCTTACATTGGTCTAAATGTAAAACAGCACAAAGCAGGGCACTGCTAACTATGAAAACCCCATAATACCATGTACTGCATAGTACTTCACTTAATCCTTTGGTTGGTATTCAGCCTCTAAAATCAATTACAGCATAAAAAAGTGCAACAGTGGTAAAAAATGATATGTAGAAAATGAATGCACCTACCTGCAGTAAGGTATTTTGAATTTTGTGTGTTCCTTTCTGAAGCAACTGGCTAAGATACCATTTGTGGACTTGGCCAGGGAAATTCATGCTTTCCACTTCAAATTCACTAAAAGGAAGAGGGGAAAATAAAGACAAATAATTACAGCAGTGAGGCAGTGACACTAAAATTAACAAACATTAATGAATGATATGAATGTCACAAAGGAGTTAAAATAAGAATATCTTTTTGTACATTTTGCAGAAAACCTGACAATTTGCAAGACAACCTAAATTCATAAAAGAGTAGCTGCTTTTTACTATTAATACATACATACATATCCCTAAGCTGTTCTCTGAGATTCAGAGGTTAGCTCCAAAAAGAAATACAAACTACCAGATATTTTTACTTATTGTTGTTGTATCAAACTTCTCCATTTACAGCGATCTTGACATACAACTCGTGCTTCACTAATATCCATTGCACGCCGTACACAAGATCTTTTATACTTCATACTCATAATCTTTTTCTCATGCAGACACTCCTGAATCTGATCCACCCATCTCTTCCTTGGCCTTCCTCTGCCTTTCCTTCCTGCCACTTGGGCTGAAAAGATTTTCTTAGTAAGCATTTCATCACTCATTCTTTCAACATGGCCAAACCACCGAAGCATATTGGTCTCCACCTTGCTAACAACATTTTGCTTCACATCACACATCTGCAATACATCTTCATTTCTCACACAATCATATCGTGTCTTGCCACAAACCCCACGTAAGTAACGTATTTCTCCAGCACACAAACAACTCTTATGTTTCTTCTGCAGTACCCAGGTTTCACTACCATACATCAGAGTAGGAACAATTATACTTTCAAACACAGCCATGCGGGACTCTCTAGAGAACCCATCATTCCTGTGAAAACCTCCCAGAGCAGCTATGACTTTCAAAGAAGAATTCACTCACCTACTGATTTAACCATCCAATTTGTTCTCTCTGTCAAACATGCTTCCTAAATACACAAACTCACTCACCTGGTCAATCCCAGTGCCATTTATACTTATATTACATTCAGTGCTACCTGTTCCTCTCTCAAACACCATAACTTTGGTTTTTCCCTTATTTATACTCAGTTTGAATTTCATGCAAACTTCATGCATCCGAGTCAACATACTCTGCAACTCACTTTTGCTCTCTGCCAACAGGACAGTGTCATCAGCATACAGCAATCTGCACACACGGATATCAGCAAAACCTAAACCACTATTATCTATTTTGGCATCACGCATGCATGCTCCCATAAATATACACTGACGGAAAAAAAAAATCCCAACACTAAGAAGGGGTTGTGTTAGATAAACGACAGTTGGTAGGCGGTGAGAGTACATCTGTAAGATGACGTCTATGCAAATTTCGCGCTCGGCGCATACGTGTGGCGCTAGTAGCGCCCCTCGGAACATGCAAAGCAGGTTTGCTGTAAATACGTGCTGCAACGTTCGTGAGCGTTAGTTATCGTTGAGATTCGACGTAGCGTGTTGATGTTAGTCAAGAATGCCTTTAAGAAGACTAAGCCATTATCAACAGCTCACGGAGTTTGAACGAGGTCGTGTAATAGGGCTACGAGAAGGTGGATTTTCGTTCCGCAATATTGCAGAATGACTTGGCAAGAATGTAGCCACTGTGCATGATTGTTGGCAGCGGTGGTCAAGGGAAGGTACTGCCTCAAGAAGACCGGGTTCCGGCCGGCCACGTGGCACTACTGAGAGGGAAGACCATCGTGTACGGCCTATGGCCGTGGCGCATCGTACCGCATCTGCGGCAGCAATTCGAGCTGCAGTTGCCACCACAGTGACACAACGAACTGTTACAAATCGGTTACTTGAAGCACAGCTCCGAGCCAGACGCTCTATAGCGTGCATTCCACTTACTCCAAACCACTGCCGTTTGCGACGTCAGTGGTGTCAAGCTAGAGCTCATTGGAGGACGGAGTGGAGATCTGTTGTGTTTTCTGATGAAAGCTAGTTCTGCCTGGGTGCCAGTGATGGCCGTGTGTTGGTTAGAAGGAGTCCAGGTGAGCGCCTGCAACCAACCTGTCTGCGGCCGAGACACACTGGACCTACACCTGGAGTTATGGTCTGGGGAGAAATTTCCTATGACAGCAGGAGCACTCTCGTGGTTATCCCACGCACCCTGACGGCACAGTTGTACGTCAGTCTGGTGATTCAACCTGTTGTGCTGCCATTTATGAACAGCATTCCAGGGGATGTTTTCCAACAGGATAACGCTCGCCCGCATACCGCTGTTATAACCCAACATGCTCTACAGAGTGTCGACATGTTGCCGTGGCCTGCTAGATCACCAGATATTTCACCAATCGAGCACGTATGGGACATCATTGGACGACAACTCCAGAGTCACCCCCAACCAGCATTAACCGTCCCTGTATTGACCGACCAAGTGCAACAGGCATGGAACTCCATCCCATAAACTGACATCCAGCACCTGTACGACACAATGCATGAACGTTTGTGTGCTTGCATTCAACATTCTGGCGGTTACACCGGTTATTGATGTATCAGCATTTCACATTTAAAATGGCTCTTCTCGCGCTTACATTAAGCTGTGATATTGAAACCTTAATCGATTAAATATGTTACCTATACAAATGTATTGCCGCCATTTCATTCCTCTACAACTATTTTTTCGTGGTGTTGGGATTTTTTTCTGTCAGTGTATTAAACAGCCATGGTGACATTACACAACCTTGTCTAACTCCTGCACCAATGGAAAACCATTTTGATAAAACACCATTCACTCGTACACAAGCTCTACTACCAGCATACATGGCTTTTATACTATTAAGTAGAATCCCAGTAACACCATATTCATTCAATACCTTCCACAAAAGTGTCCTATTCACTCGGTCGTAAGCTTTCTCTAAATCTATGAAGGCAATAAAAACTTTCTTCCCAACAGCCAGATACTTTTCAATCATCGTGCGCAATGCAAAAATCTGGTTAGTGCAGCCTTTTCCAGGCATAAAACCACTCTGAACATCCCACACTTTCAATGATGTAAGACCCCGTACTTTTTCAATAACAACCTTACCAAACACTTTCCCTGGCACACTCAGTAGGCTAATACCACGATAGTTCTTGCATTCAGTCTGATCACCTTTTCCCTTATACAAGGTAACAATGATAGCATCCTTCCAATCCCGAGGGACCATTCCTAACTCCCAGCACAACTGGCAAATTTCAGTTAACCAGTCAATTATAGAGTCACCACCATATTTCAACATCTCTGCAGTTATGCCATCAACTCTCAGAGCCTTACCATTCTGAAGAGATTTTAGAGCTTTACACACTTCTTCTCTTGAGATCCCTCCTGTGCTTTCATCCCTCATTGTGACATCATCTGTGTCTGTCTCAGAATCATCTTTGCTTTCCTGATCTAATAACTTACAGAAGTATTCACCTCATCTGTCACTTAACTCACTGGGCTCCCATATCATTTCCCCAATCTCATTCTTCACACAACTTACAACTTTGTTTCCCCTATTTTTCCTGAGTCTCATGTACTTCCAGAAGGACTTCCTATCTTTCCAAAAAGCCAGTTCATGCCTTTCCACTTTCTCCTTCCTATCTTTCGCCTTACTGTAGCAAACCAGCTTAGCAGCTTCACGCTTCTTACAGCGATATTCATCCACAGAGACTCTACCTTGCAACATCCCCAAATAGGCTTCCTTCTTTCTCTTTACTGCCTCTTCAATCTCACTATTCCATTAAGCATCACCTCTATTGTTACCCACTATTGTGGTGCCACAGACCTCTTTAGCAGCAGTGACAACACAGTTCTTAAAACATTCCCACTTCTTTTCTACATCCCTCTCACCAGACTTCAGATCCTTCAGTCGTTCTCTGAGTAAGTCAGAATACTGCTGATGATCTTCAAGGAGCCTATCAACCTTTATTCTTTCTATCCTGGGTCTCTTCCTATTCCTTTTCCTCCAACCAACATTAAGTTTCACTCGTGACACTACCAAGTAATGATCAGAACCAACATCCGCACCTCTCATCACACGGGTGTTAACAACTAAGTGTTTCAAACGCTGATCGTAGACAACAAAATCTATCACACTCTTTTGACCAAGAGTACGATTTTCCCAAGTATATGTGTGGATATACTTGTGGTTGAAAAATGTATTAGATACACACAAATCATTCTCAATGCAGAGTTCAATTAATCTTTCACCATTATCATTCACACAAGGATCATTAAACTTACTCAGAACATTGTCAGAAATTGCATTCTGCACACCTACTCTAGCATTGAAATCCCCTGCTATTATAACTTTTTCTTTAGCACCAAACTGGCTCAAAACAGCTTTTAGCTCATTCCAGAAATCTTCCTTCTTATCAGAAGGTTCTGAGTCACAAGGAGCATACACTACAACAATTACAATTCTCTGAAGTTTCACTTTCAAACGAATCCAGAGAATTCTCTCACTTACGCAACTATAGTGAATCAAGTTGTTCTTCATCTTTTCACTTAAAATCACACCTACACCAGCCTGTCCTCTCATATTATCCAATGCTCCAGACCACACACTCACCGTGCCATTCACTTTTTCTACCCCATATATGCAAGAATTCAGCTGTCTGCCTGTGCGATAAAACTCCATACTATAAGTTGCAAATTAAAATCACTTTATTTACAATTTAAAAGTAGGTTAAAAAACAGACTAGCGCTTTCGGGGATCACGTTGTCCCTATCTATGGGTCCAAAGCACCACGTTTTGGACATTCACTCAGCCGAGATCTCTTTCTCATACGCGTGGTGCTTTGGACCCATAGATAGGGACAACGTGATCCCCGAAAGTGCTAGTCTGTTTTTTAACCTACTTTTAAATTGTAAATAAAGTGATTTTAATTTGAAACTTATAGTATGGTGTTTTATCGGACAGGTTAGACAGCTGAATTCTTGCATATATCACTTCTCGTGCGAAATTGTTTTTCTGGTTATATATCTTCTACCCCAATTTCCTTCTTGTATGATCCCATTCACTTCTTCTCACCCTCCCGAACATAAAGCTTCAGCTTTACGCTTCTTAATAAGACGTGCCTTCACCCATTCTTCGACAAGTAAAACTCGACGTGATGAACTTTCTAGAGTTCAAAATTTGGCCTTATTCTTTGGGTTCTCTGTCAACCTCTTCCAAGGAATATTACAACAATTTCAAAGACTGAGATTCACGACTTTGTCCACAGAGAAAAAACCTACTAAGTACATCGGCAAAGTTGATTTCATTCCACCTCTTGTGTCTATCTTAAGAAAAGCCTGTTACAAACACAATCTAACGTTTGGAGTGTCCACCAGAAACCTTTTTTCCACGATAAGAAATGATAGAGATAGAGTCCCAGCACTTAACAAACCAGGCGTCTACTGCATACCATTAATTCATGAGGATTCAGATACTGCAGTTAAATACTATATAGGTTCTACCCTAAGAACCGTTAATGTCAGAATGGGTGAACATAAATACGCTCTTCGTTCTGGAACGGTTTCCACAGCTTTCACTCAAGCTGTTAACCAGGGAGGTTACTCCCCAGATTGGACAAATGTTAGGGTACTTAACTCAAGTGTTAATAAACGTACTGTCTTCCTTACGGAAAGCCTCTTCATTCTTGCATATGGGGAAACATGCTGTAACATTGAACTCCCGACATTTGTTCCAAGACAATGGAGAAAGATGGTTGCCCCCTCCTCACACAACTCTGAAGAAGAGGACTTTATAGGATAAGATATTAAGACTTGATTTTTTGGACTTTAATGATTTGTTGATGGCATCACCGGTGATTGAGAAAACCGAGTGAATTGTGGGTCGTGTTTGACAGTATATGTCTGCTCCTGTGTTTCGTGGCGCTTGAGCCTGATGATGGGTGCTATGTTCAGCCCCGAAAGATCTCGCGTGTAAATATTAATTTTTAATTGTAAATAAAGTGTTTTTAATCTTGACCTACAATTTGAAAATTATGTTTGTGAATGACCGTACGTGTGACAGCATCGGTGAATTACTTTGGTAATTTCCTTCTTTTTGGTTTCACTTACACACAGCACATCCAGTCTATACTTATTCATCTCCTCAATCACCTCACTCATCTTGCCATTTATACCTCTAGTATTCCATACACCAATCTTACATTCACTCAGCCAAGATCTCTTTCTCAAACGCCGTATAGAAAGTACAGGTAGATTCCGTGGCAGACTTCTCAAGTGTGGTAGGTCCACAATATCCCACACTTGAGTCATTCTTAATATTTCTTTTTGTCTTTTTAATCAGGTAAGTACATCAATGTGGGGGATTAGCCCACAGCTGAGGGTTCCAGTTGGTCATTCAACCTAAGGATTCTGGAACAAAACCCAGTGAGTTGAGGTCTTTTCGCCAATGTCACACAGAACTAGCTTGCACCTCTCCAAAATTCACAGAGGCCCTAGTTGCTGTTGTGTGTGCCATTGTAGTGGCACTTAATTGCACCTCAAAAACAGTGTAGCCTAAATTTTAACTTTGTAAAGCCTAAATTTTGTGTCAGTGAATCTGTTTACATTGGGTTGTGTTACAGTTACGTAGTTAACTTTGTCACAGCACATGCAATTACACAGCTTCATTTTTCCCCTTTCTTTTCAGGAGTGCATGCTTTTATGTGAGTAATTTTGACTAGTTTTTACACCAAATCAGAAATATTTGAATTTATTTCATAATTCTTTAATTTACACACACCAGTGCAGTATGCCTGAATAACTAAAAGGAATTAAGTAAGAAAAACCAAAAACATCTTGACAAATTTACACTGCATTCATACCCTGTTTCGCTAATACACTGCAACTGTTTCTCGGTGAGAGGCTGGGGGTCCCCTTTGGCATCTAGAGCAACAATGTTGAGTTCCTCAAAGGTGGGAGCAACAAATAAATCCCGCACAATTAATGGTTTTGTCTGAAAGAAAAAAAAATCAATGATTACATACAACTATACATCATTACTGATGAAAGAAAAACAAAATACATGCATGGCAAAAAAAAAAATTCTTAATGAATTCAACACTTTGGCTTTCAGAATTTTAAGTTTTATTTATGTGCCTAAGTGTTTGCATCTTGGAACAAATAAAGGAAACAAAAAGCTTAAGCTTTAAAGAAGTCTTACATTATCTGCACCATTGTTTCCTGATAGGTCTTCCACAGACCACTCTACAGTTTATATAATGTCTTCTCCCATTAAAAAGTGTAGTCCTTGCAGCAGTACCTTCATTTTACTGAAGAGGTCATTATTACATTGACAGTGAGTGAGGAGTATGTTCCACAACTTTCCAACTCCACCTACAGAGTTCAGTCAACACCATGTTGGCTATGCGACAGTGAGCACTGACATGCAACATGATGGGAATGGACCTTATGAGTTAAGGATACTTACAATGTGTTGTGGCTAGTAAATGATGTTCCAGGTAGTTGCAGTAATGTATGCAGCATCTACTCATATATTAGTACAAACAGCATGAACATGTGGTACCTATTCATAATCATAGCCACAATGATCATGATCTTTAAATGGGTTCTGTTCATGACATTTCATATCATGGTGAGCTATGATGTTGCCACTCACTCAAATGTCTCTTCAGCTGGGGTTGGTATGCACAAACCCATGTCTCATTCATCATTACAATGTGACGAAGGAATGGCTCATGCTTATAATGTTTCAACAGTAGTCTAGCCATTTCCATATGGTGCCACTACTATATTTTTGTGAGGTTGAGCAGGTCCCATCCATTGCATATTTTTCTCATATGCACTTTCTGCTTTCTGATGAACAAGATGGTTCATGGAGAAATACCATTTTTTTTTTTTTTTTTTTTTTTTTTTGCAATTTGGCACTTGTCATCCAGTAAAGCTTTCTCAGCAATAATGTGCACATCATTTGCAGTAACCGGTTTGCCAGCACCATATTTAATTTCACCTCTTTCCCTTCCATCTCCAAATGTATGGTGGACCCATGTAGACGCAATGAGAAAAGTTGGCAATGCCTTTCTTCCATAAGCTTCTTTACAATCCTCTGTGACATTGTTCTGCATTTTCCCCCTCAGGCAATCTGAATTTTTATGAAGCACCATTGTTCATACATGCTAAACATGTTTCTTGGGTGGTACAAAGTAACAGCCTCTAAAAACCCTCACTAAATTACATTTAAAATTATCAGAAACATTAAGCAATCCGCCAAAAACCTTCAATACAAATAAATCAGTCGCATACAATGGGCTTTTATCCAATGCCCCTAGCAGCACCATCTACCTGCAGCGATGCCAATAATTTTCAAATGACCCATGCATCCAAGAGTGCAACTGTATAAAATAAAAAAGAAAACAAATTTAAAAAATTTTCAGGTCTTATCCCTAAATTTGTTCCTTCCACACCAAAATGCTCAAAATTTCAACCACATAAAAATAAATTCCTTAGAGGTTTCACAGCACCATCAAATTAAACATGCTTTTTGCTGAATTAATGCATTATCACTGTATATTTCATTTCACTCTGCAGGAGTCAATGTTAATCGAATCCAGCCATGCTTTCCCATGACTAACAGCAGCATTTCCACAGCAAAGACACATTCTATACAATGAAGCAAAATTATAAAATGTACCTAATATTTTGTTGCCCAGCTTTTACAGCTTTGCATCTTGATGGCATACTGGGAACAAGGTTTTGTAAAGATTGGGTTGAACAATACAATTCCAAATTTGAATTACATCTTCAGCGAGTTGAATTTTGGTTGTTCACTTCTTTTTTGATAGTTCATACGACACTTTGAACCACATTTTCGATTGGGTTTAAGTCCGGTGACTGTGGTGGCCAATCAAGATGCCGAAAATTTTTTTTTTCCTGAAATCACTTTTTCACTACTTCAGCACGGTGACAGGGAGCATTGGCATCTTGAAAAATAAAATTTCCATCATAAAGTCTTCTAGATGATGGTAGCATCTTGCTTTCCAATATCCAGATGTATTTCTGGACACTTACCGTAACACTGATAACATGGAGGTTCCCAACGCCATGTGCACACATGCAGTTCTAAACCATGACCTTCACCGGATGCTTAACAGTAGACACTAAGCAACTTGGATGGAATTTTTCATGATTGAATCTCCTTACATAGGCACTACTTTGATTCCCATTAAGGCAAAATTCTGATTCATCACTGAAAAGAACATTTTCCCATTGCTTGGTTGTCCATGAGACATACTGTTTTGTCCAGGGAAGTCTAAGCTGTCTTTGATTTGCAGTTAACAGTGGTTTATGCCTGCCTTTGCAGCTCCATAAGTCATAATGAAGCAGCCTCCTCCTAACAGTAGATGTACTGTAGCTAATTGTGCATTACGGGGATTACTGGGATATAAGTTTTCACTTTGTCAAATTTTCGGGTTGTACCCCAACTCTTCTTCAGGACTGACTAAGATAGAAGGTGCTGCCACTCAAGTGGTAATGTTCTACCACTATGTTCGTTAATCGTGGAACCTCTTCTTCTCTCAATGTGTAGACTTTCTTCAAGTTTCCGTTTTAGATAGTGTTGTTGGTGTGCAAGAATTTTTAAAGATTCCAAATTCATTGAATGTCCAGTACTTTGTAAATGTTTAACTAGGCCTGTTTTGCTTGTAATGTTCCTAATTGCGGCTTTGTGTTCAGCTACACGGGTGCGGAGTTTTCTTCCAGTCTCTCCTACATATATGTTACCACAATTGCAGTTTACACTGTAGATAACGCCTTCTTGTAGTAGCATGTTATTTTCTTTTTGTTTAAACTGAGGAAAATATTCTTTTTATTTTATTGTGTAAGTGAGGAGCAAGATGAATATGGAAGTTAAGGCTAATTCTCTGCAGCCTTTCAAACAACCCTTTTTGGTAAGTTATTTTTCTAGTGAGTTTAATGTTTTTATCAGATTGTTTATGGCTTGACTTAGCTTTTTTCTCTTTAAAAACTTTTTCTATCCAATTTTCCGGGTAATTGTTATCTGTCAGCTTCTTCTTTGATTCTTTTTTATGGATTTCTTTGGAAGTTATTGCAAAATCTAAAGTTTCTATTTTTTCTAGGAACTGTGCGGCTACATTATATTTAATGTAGGATGGATGGTATGATTGGTAGTTTAGCATTTTTTGAGTATTAGTAGGTTTTTTATAGTGATGTAGAGATTTTTCCTTCTACGGCAGAGAGTGTCAGATCTAGGAAATTGAGGCTATTTTCTTGCTGTACTTCCAGGGTGAATTTAAGAGAATCATCTAGGGTGTTGAATAAGTTAAGTATGTCTATTAACAGAGATTTTTCTTCTTGGTCTATTATTATCAGGATGTCATCCATATATCTAACATAAAGGCAGAACAATGATGGCTGTGGGAGTATTGTTCTTTATTCTAGCTTGCCCAAATAATAGTTAGCTAAAAAAGGAGATAGTGGTGAACCCATAGCCAAGCCAGAAGTTTGTTTGTAGTATTTCTCTTGAAATTGAAAAAGTTATGTTTGAAAGAAAATAACAGCAGTTCATAAAGTCCTATGAGCTTTTCTTTATCATGATCTAGGAACACTATCTTTTCTGCCAAGTCATCTGCTAGAAATTCTATCAGAAGGTCCAGGTTAATATTTGTACACATTGAAATTACACTAAGACTTGCAAGTAATGGATGTTCTATTATCGGGAGTTCTCTCAATTTTTTGACCAGCTCTATTGAATTCTTAATAAGTGCTTGAGGTGGGAAAAACAGCTTATTCAGGTGTTCTAGGAGATAGTAGGAGAGGTTAGACAAGGGGAAAACTTAGTGTCCATTATAGGACGTAAAGGGGTTCCTGGCTTATGAATCTTGACAGTACCAAAATTTTTGTAATTATCAAAAAGTTGATCATTCTTTTTCAAAGTTTTTAGTAATTTAGAAAAGTTTTTTTATAGGACTATGGGTTAGCTTTTATTTCTTCATATAACAGTTTCTGCAATTCTTTAAGCATTTTTTCAAAGTATTTATCTTTTTCTAGTAGCACTAATTAATGCTACTAGAAAAAGATAATACTTTGAAATCTTATCTGCCTTCAAGGCCAAAATTTCTTCGCTATTTTTAAATTCTCTTAGTAATTTTAGTTCTCTACTTGAATATTTAGTAGTTTGCTTCTTAATTCCTTTTTAAAATAACTTGTAACACAGCTGGAGTATTCACTCCTCAACTCACTTGCTGTTATAGGATCTTGACTATTGAATTACATGTTTTCTAATTCAATAATTTATTGAATTACGTGTTTTCTAATTCAATAATTTATTGAATTACATGTTTTCTAATTCAATAATTTATTGAATTACATGTTTTCTAATTCAATAATTTATTGAATTACATGTTTTCTAATTCAATAATTTATTGAATTACATGTTTTCTAATTCAATAATAAATTGCTGTTAATTCAGCTGGGTTAGCAATAGGTTGAAATTGCTACCTTTATTAAGGATGATTTTTAGTTCTTCATAGATTCCTGTTTCCATAAGATCAATTACATGTCTAATGGGGGAATTTTTTCTATCATCTTTCTTCAGGTTTCTTCTACTAAGCCATCTTTCTTCTTTCTTTTTTAATTTTTTATGAAATAAATTATTTTTGTCTGAAACCACTTTCAAAATACACTTGTTGATTTCTACCTTTGAGCTTTTTGATACTTCTTTAAGTTCGGAGTTCCAAATATGAACGATCTGTTTTTTGTAATTAGCCAAATTTCTATATTTTTCTTTAATAGCTCCATTTACTGCTTTTTTCTCTACTTTCTTGGAAAAATTTTTTGAAAGCAATATTGTCACATTCTTCTTTAATTTTAAAGATGGAGGAGTAAAATTTACTTCTTTGCATTGTTTAAGAAAACGGAGTTGAGACTTACTTTTATCTCCTTTCGTTCTATACCTTTCGAGCTTCTTGATTGCTTGCCATATTTCTGACCCGTATTCTGATTTAATCTTATGAATTAATGAAGACATGGCAAATCCTAGTGAATTATTGTAGTTAATTGTGCATTACGGGGATTACAAGGATCTTAGTCAGTCCTGAAGAAGGTTGGGGTACAACCCGAAAATTTGACAAAGTGAAAACTTACATTCTAGTAATTACTGTAATGCACAATTAACTACAATAATTCTTCACTAGGATTTGCCGTGTCTTCATTAATTCACAAGTAGATGTACTAACAGTAACATCAGTCACTTCAGACCATCTTCGAAGCAATTCAAGCGAATTGAGCCTCCTGTCTGCCAAGCTTAGCTTTCTGAGCACTCTGTCCTGCCTGGTTGTAGGCCTTCCACTGCAACATATATTTTTAATATCACCAGTGTCTTTTACTTTCTTCAGACGACTAATAACTGTAGATTGATTACAGTTCACTCTTTCAGCGATTTGCCTTGAAGAATATCACTCTTCATGCAGAACTATTTTTTATTGTCCACTGTGGACAATTCCGCAGTTTTAACCATTATTGAGAATGTACACAAATTATATCATAATAACAACAAGAAGAAGCTACCACTACAATGCTCTAGTAGTTCTGCATGAACTCTTATAAAGACTGGAGTAGGATTAGGATAGCATGAGGAAGCAACCAATCAGGTAAAAGAATATCTGTGATTGGCTTTAACAACTGATATGCACCTAACATGAATTTCATTGTGTTTGTCAAACCCCATATTGTATGCCATATCTTAAGAACAGAAGTAGCTACAGGAAAACTTAAGACATTTTTGAAATCTCCATTTAAATTTTGCATCTAATGTTACACAAATGATGAAATAACTATGAAAATTAGTACCGTATATACTCGCGTATAAGTCGACTTCGCGTATAAGTCGACCCCCACTTTCAGAGGAAAAAATCGTAAGAAATCGGAAACTCGCGTATAAGTCGACCCCCTACTTTCAGAGGAAAAAATCGTAAGAAATCGGAAACTCGCGTACAAGTCGATCCCGGAATGAGAAAAAAAAAATTTCAATGAATTTATTCAAAAACATTTGAAAACGAAAAAAATTATATATATAATACTAAATTTAATTTGCATACCCCAAAACTTCATCGGAACCCTTCAAAATCCGATTCCGAGTCAGACTCGCCAAACAGTTAAAAAAAGTCTTTCTCTGTCATCGGCGCGTCATCATAAACATCAGTATTCCCATCTATGCCTGTGTCATCAGAATCACTGTCATCATCACTCATAAAAATCTCATCATCCTCTGTGCCATCAAGTTTGTTACTAATGCAACATTTCTTGAATGATTTCACGACCATTTCCGCAGGTATTGCATCCCAAGCATCCTTGACCCATCGCGCAATCAAAACGATATCCGGCTTCTTTAGATTTCCGCCCTTGGTTTCAGTCGGCAAATCGGAACTTATCCAATCTGCCCAATACTTACGCACATTGTCCTTGAAGGGCTTATTAAGGCAGACATCTAGTGGTTGAAGAACAGATGTTAACCCACCTGGGATGACAGCAAGAGTTGTTTTTGAATTTTCTGCAGTTTTTTTCACTTCTGCACAACGGTGTGCAACAAACATATCCCACACCAAAAGAGATTTCCTCAAAAGTGCACCTGGCCTTTTGTTTCACACATTCTTTAACCAGTCAATTGTTCCGGATTTGTTCGTTCATCCTTTTTCATGAGCACGAACGAGCACACCAGACGGAAAGACAACGCTTTTCGGCAGAGTTTTGCGTTTGAAAATAAGTACCGGAGGTAGCTTACTGCCGTCGGCCAAACAGGAAAGAACAACCGTGAAACTGGATTTTTCATGGCCAGTCGTTTTGATCAAGATATTTTTTTCGCCCTTTTGGTTCACCGTCTTATTTCCAGGAAACGTCGAAACACATGGTGGTTTCATCCATGTTCCCTATTTGGGAAAGTTCAAAAGCAGTCTCTTTTCTCTTTTGAATTACATACTTTTGAAATTTCATTATCTTTGCTTCGAGGTCACGAGGTAACTTTTGTGCAATTTTGGTGCGCTGGCATAGACACAACCCATAGCGGTTCATGAACCTTGTGCACCAACCTGGTGAGGCACGAAAAGTGTTATTTGCGGCTGCAAACTTTTCATCTTTTGAGAGCTTCATTGCTCGCAAACGTATACCAGTTCGCGTTACAATGCAACCATTTTGTCTGCAGCCCACAATCCAATCATTCAAGACACGTTCCAGCTCTGGGAAAGATGTCGTTCCACAGCGCAGCGCCTTTTGCGATTTTGGGATTTTCACCAAGTCCGTTTTTTTTTACGCCAATCTAGAAACAGCTTTTCGTTAATGCCAAATTGACGTGAAGCAGCACAGTTGTTAGTATTTTCTGCAAAAGAAACCACTTTCAACTTGAATCCTGCATTATAGGACATCCGTTTCTTTATATAATCCGTGCCACCCATAATAGGAGAAGCGAGACACGTGCGATTAAAAACAAGAAAAACATGTGCGATTAAGAACAAGCAACATCTAACACTGGCTGTCGCATGGCTCCGTTACGTCGAAGATCCGTGCAGTCAACTGGTAGTCGGAAGGGGGAGCTTTCTATGCGCGGCTGTGACTGCGCTGTGGATACGCAAAGCCAGGAGAGAGGAGACTTCTCAAAGCGCAGAGAAATTTGGAGGTTCGCGATTTCATAATTCTACCACATCGGCGTTTTTTCTTTTTTTCTTTCTTTCTTTCTTTTTCTTTCTTTTGGAGGGTTGCAATTTCATAAATAATACTGTATCGGCATTTTTATTTCTTTTGGGATGGATTGCATTTTGCCTCACGGGAAGAACTTTTGGACTTACGATTTTTTTAGACCCCGCCTATAAGTCGACCCCATTACTTTGAAGCTCTCATTTTATCCCAAATTTCTCGACTTATACGCGAGTATATACGGTAGTTAAAAAAGAGAGTTAAACTTAAAAATTCAGAGAATTTTTAGCCCCATTTTATTTCTGCTTTTGGAAACTTTTGAAAAATGGAATTCTAAATTGTGTGGAAGAAATATTCTCATAATACAAGGAAATATGTCAGAATGATTAACACAGCAATCAGAAATCTCTGAATTGCCTGTATTTACAGTTTATCATGTAACATTAATCACATCAAAAAACTTGAAAATCACATTGCCCTGGATTGGAAATCAAACCTGCATTTCCCAATTTCCATTTGAGAATGCTATCTATTATACCACCCAAGACAACTAAGTCACACGTTACCCGAGTGTTAAGAATCAGAACATTCTCTGATTTTCGCCAGTTGAAGCAAATTCTGCTTCCTCATAGCATAGTTCAGTAAATTACCAGGCTCACAGGTAAATTGTGTGGAAGAAATAGTCTCATAATACATGGAAATAAGTCAGAATTATTAACACAGCAATCAGAAATCTGATTGCTGTGTTTGAAGAAAGAACAAAACATTCCATTCAGAAATCTCCGATTTGCCTGTATACATGGAAATACGTCAGAATTACACCCCAGGATATAGTTTTTTACCGCATGCAAGTTGGACGATAGAAAATGCACTGCTATCAAGAGGGTTTAAAAAATCTTACATACCTACTTACATGGCAGCTTATTGTTAAAGCAGCTTCGCTTTTGCTACCATTTAATTCAAAATTTTGCTGAATCAGTAACAGCTACACAAAATAAGTGAAATTTGAAATATCAAGAGATGTAATTGCTATAAAAGGGGGAAAAAATAAAAATTATCCAGTTTAGTGACTAGAAATCTTTAGTTCCTTATTACTGTTATTAATTGTAATGGGGGATGGGGAGAAAGAAAGAAAATTCGACAAATGCAGAACAGACAATATTCTTTAAATCTCTAGGTGTTTCATAAAAAAAGAAAGGTTCAATAAATTCCGTTGAGTTGATTCCCACAATGTGGAAAGCCGACAATTTAAATGCAGTTGTAGTTAGGCGATTAGGCATTTGAACACTGATTTAAGGACAAAATTGCATAATTGCCCCACATTTGGGGATGCACAGATGCTCAAGACTAAAGAAGCAAAAATTTTCGTAATAAAACCGAATTGTTTCACTAAATGTGATATTGCACCTGAAAACTTATCTTAAAAAATATATCTCGTACAAAGTTGGTGATTTGTATTGACAAAGCATAGCTGTGATGGAGAGAACATGGTAAAACAGAAATATTTTATCTTAGATACACATGCTGAAGTAAGAGCAAGCTGCATCTAGGCCTTTATACTTCTCTGAAGAAAGAACAGCATGGAGAATTTTTTCATTTTGTAAAAGTTTTGATGAAGCTCAAAACAAGCACAGTACACACACAAATTTTGTATTACAATAGGCATGTTTGGCATGTAGATATAATAGAAACTATTTTCAAGCATATATATTTTTTTTTAATCAGAAATGCATAAGCTTTTGATGAAATCTAAATTTCGAGGACGTTTGAGGACAAAAATAAGAATTCAAGGACAGTTTGGTTTCCCAAAGACATCAGATATTTTTGGAGACAGTACACAAAATTTGAGGACTGTCCAAGAATTTGGGACCTCTGGTCCATACAGTTGTAGCACTGATGACAACCAAAACAACCTGCAAGCAGTTGAAGATAAGCAAGATAATTAAAATCAGGCATGCACACAAAAGCAATGATTAAGAATCTGAAAAATGCAGACAAAATCACATATTTGCATAGCATACACATAACTTAATCTCTCTTTAGAAGTAGGAACACTTACCTTTTGTTTGGTCCATCTCCTTCTGTAGTTACCACTGCCAGTGGAGGTGGTAAAACTATTGGAAAAACTCCCCAGTGAAACAGAACTCGCTCTGCTACCTACAAAAATTAAATACTTGAAACTAGTAATAAATCCAAGTCAGTGTGGAAAGCAAGAAAGAGTAACTTGCATATGCATGTGGTAATTACTAAAGCTTTATTCATCATCATAATCATCATCACTAAGCTGTTCACTGAGATTCAGAGGTTAGCACCAAAAAGAAATACAACTACCAAATAACTTTTACTTAAGTACTGTTAATTACCATAAAATCCAAAACAACCCAGAAAAGTCAAGTTTCAGTGCAGAAAGTTACTAAAAATTATAATATGCTAACTAAAGTGTAAATCTCATACAACCCCTGAAATTCCAAGTTTTTGAAATCTAAATTGTGAGGATGAATTATTTGCAGTAAATTTCGGTAATAAGAGGTCACTTGGTACATGTAGTTAGCTTTAATGTTACAAGTAGCAAGTGTACACAGGCAATGCAATTTACTGAAACCTTGATATCACAATTCTGTAATTTAAGGAGTTTCTGCTTTTACATCTGAATTTTGTTAATTTTTATGTTTTATTCATACTTTATTTGCTCAGACAGAATTTTTAATATGCAGATGCCACCACACATTTAATGCAACAAAGACCTTCCAAGAAGTATATTTTATTGCAATATCCCTAAGAAAATGTATAACACTGCACATTACAACATGAAAAGACAAAGCATTAATGTTAGGAAAACAAAGGAAAACATATTAAGCAAATGTAACAAATTACAAAACACTTAAAAAGCAGTACAGGGAAGATGCTAAAAATTCTCTGCATAACAAACAACTTTATATAAATCCGCAAAAAAGGTAAAACTTTCATAAATCTCCGACTGTGAAATGCACATCAGTTCCGAGTGCAACGCTCTTCATATTAAGAAATTGTTTTGTTTCTAACACATAACTTTTATTTTCAATGATAATATACACTGAAGAGCAATTGAATTAGAGATACCTGTCTAGTAACAAGTAGCACCACCTTTCGCCCTGATGACGGCGGCAATTCGTCTTAGCATGGACTCGACAAGACACCGAAAGTATTGGGAAGCCATACGGATCCACGACCCCTGAACAAGCTCCCACAATTCACAAAGATTTGATGGAGGGGGTCACAGCCTCGAACATCTCTCTTGATGGCATCCCAGATGTGCTCGATGGGACTGAGGTCAGGTGACCTAGCTGGCCAATGAAGTGAGGTCACGTCGGTGGAGTGTTCATACAACCATTCGGATACAATTCGGGAGCGATGGCACAGTGCATTGTCTTGTTGCAGGATGAGGTCCCCAGTGGGATGTTGAAGACGCACAAACGGGGAGCAAATGGTCATCCAGGATATCCCGGTAACGTTTACCTGTGAGAGACGATGTCACATGTACCACGGGTCCCATTTCAGTCCACGTAAACAGTCCCCAGACGAGAATGCCACCACCAGCTTGAAGAGTACCCTGCTGGCAAGAAGGATCCATCGCTTCATGTGGTTTGTGCCGTACTCGTATCCTGCCATCCGCATGTACCAACGTGAATCTCGACTCGTCAGTCCAGGCAACATTTTCCCACATGTCTAGGGTCCAGTGGCAAAGTTCCCACGCCCATGCTAATCTTTGCACCCTGTGATGTGCGGTCAGCAGCGGTACCCTCGTGGGACGATGGTTTCTATACCCCATAGCGAGGAGATGGCTCTGGATGGTGTGGCTGCTTACACGTTTTTGTGCACCAGCGTTAAATTGCCGAGTGATTTCTTGCACTGTGGCCCATCTATCTACTGTTACAATGCAAGCTAGCTGACGATGATTCCACTCATCCACACACTGTTGTCTATGGCAGTTGGCCCTTGCAGAGATGGTTGTACCGGATTTGATGTACTCATGGTGCACCCGTGACACCGTGGCTCGTGAAAATCCCAGTGCCTGCACGACTTCCGAGATGGAGTGATCCATTCGTCTGGCCCTGACAATTTGCCCACGATCAAATGCGCTTAGATCCTTCGTCTTACCCATACTGCATCCGACTCTCACTGTTCCCGTCGCATCACTCCTTATATTGTCGGATCGCTGCATACGTCATGTCGTTTCCGCTTACAGGGCCTCCCACAGCGCCATATTTGCATAACGCCAGCTGTCTCTAATTCAATTGCTCTTCAGTGTATATGTATATATATATTCTATTAAGAAGAGACTGAAGCAAAAAATGTTTTTGACTCATACCAAGTGCAACATAGAAAAGGTTATGTATTGACTTGTGTGAGTAAAAAGAGAAAAAAATAGAACAACTGAATGTAGAAAATGTCGAGAATACTAAGCCTTGGCTTTATCAAGGACCAGCAAACACTCTGCGTTTTCTCACTTCCACAAAGACCTATTTGGAAATGGGTTTCTGCAAAGTCATAGATGCAAGTAATAAGGCCACCAAAAAAAAAAGAAAAAAAATTAAAATATATATATATATGTCATAACCTCCACAGAGTTCTATGACCAAGCTTTAGTTAACAATTTAGCTTGCATCCATAACTTTCCTGGCCCGACCCATGCTCTTTATCTGTTACTAATAAACAGAAAGAAGATGGTTATAGAAAACTCAAGTTGTAAGAATGACATAATGAATCAGAAATAATGTTTAGCAATAACAAATTGCCAAGTTACCTAGTCGCCTGAGAGAGAATTTAAACCTGAATAGCAATACTAAAGTACTACAAATTCTTAAACATTGCAATAAAAAAGGAAATATTAATTTTTTTCCTAAAGCACAGATTTTTGAAAGAAAACTGGATTATAAAAACCCCCTACTCCACAACTTCTGACAACACAAAAACGAGAATAAAACAAAGACAATAATAAACTAAAGAAATGCTTTGTGAAGGTTATATGACAAACAATTAGTTGCAATATGTACAAAGTATTTCAGAAGTGCTTTAAGTGCATAATTAAGTAGTTATTAAGACCTTAACTACATTGAAAACACATCGCAGAGTACAAGAAAAATGGAACGGCCGGCTGCTTAGCCTTAGTTCCCTAAAAAATGCGCAAAGTTACCAAGAAAAGGAAGAGTTAAAATCCGCAAAAAAGTTAAAAGACTTGCTAGTGCCTAAATGCTTAAAGCAAAAAACAGAAAAAATGTTCAAGAAGTTCAAACATTGAACTTGGAAAACCTAAAGCACAAAGACAATGAAGAGAGCTTACCTCTTATGCAACTTAACTTCTTCCAATCTTGAGGAAACGTGGCCGACCTTTTACCCCAAACTTCAAAACACCCCTGCCACTCCCTAGTCACTAAGGGGGCAGTGAGGGTGGGGCTGAAGGCCTCCACACACTGAAAAAAATCCTACTCGCTGAGATATTAACTAGAGAAAAATATAATTAAGATTGTGGACCTGTTTGATCAGAAACAGCAGAATTAACTCTCCAGAATACATGAGAAATATTATGAAATACACAAGTAGTGTATTTAATAATCTTTGCATGTATTTAATCACCTTAGTGAGCTTCTGTAGACTATTCAGAATCCTATTAATTTTAATGTTAGTTTTACTATTTTTAGTATAGCTATTCTAGTGAGTAAATAACTAGTTTTCTTTTATATTTATTTTCTTTTATAAACAGATTTTTAAGTTTTTTTTGTGATTTTGTCTATATTATTTAATTTTTTATTTTTAATAGGACCTTCTTATCCATAGCACTAAGGTTCCTTTTTGTAGTTAATATGCATCCTCTAGCCAACTTCCAAAAGGCTTTCATTGGTCAGAATCATATTATTAACTGTGTAGAAAATTAAAGCAGATCTGCCAACCTTACTCTATTATTCAGAATAATTTTTCTTAAAGTTCTTTTGATGAAAGAAGTAGGAATTTTGTTCTCTAGAAAACTGTCTAATAGTATATTAATGTGGTAATTGAAGTCCAAATTGTTGCTGCAAATTCTTGAAATTCTAAGCACCTGAGAAATTAGTACATTCTCAATTACTTTGGTTGATATGTTATTATTCCAGTGTAGATATTTAATTACTTTGAAAGGAAAATTAACTCTTATCAAAGAGGCTAATAGATGGGTTACCTCTGTTAAGTTTAATGCTGAAGTCTAGGAACTCTAGTTCCTGATTACTGTGGTTGGTTTTACATAAGTTAAGAGAGCTAGGATAGATATTATCAAAATCACTCTCTATAACTTCTGAATTATTTATACACAGCAGGTCGTCAATATATCTAAATGTGTAAAGGTAGTTATCGGAGTAAGTGGAGTGATTTTTAATGAATTTATATTCCTTAAAGAACAGTAATAGATTTGCAATACTTGTGGATGTTGACGTTCCCATAGGGATACCGTTTACTTGCTTATAGAGAGTATTATTATATAAGATATGGTTATTTTTTATGCAGCAATTGAGAAAAGAGTTCCAGGCTCCTACATTAACAAATTGGTTAAGTTTAAATTCTGTATACAGCTCTTTAAAGGTGGTGATTATATCTGATAGAGGCAGATTAGTATATAGGTTGTCAAAATCATAACTATTAATATCTAAGGGATTTACTTCAAGTATAGTGGAAATTACTTCTGCATTATTATCTCAATTGCTGCATAAAAAATAACCATATCTTACATAATAATACTCTCTATAAGCAAGTAAACGGTATCCCTATGGGAACGTCAACATCCACAAGTATTGCAAATCTATTCCTGTTCTTTAAGGAATATAAATTCATTAAAAATCACTCCACTTACTCCGATAACTACCTTTACACATTTAGATATATTGACGACCTGCTATGTATAAATAATTCAGAAGTTATAGAGAGTGATTTTGATAATATCTATCCTACCTCTCTTAACTTATGTAAAACCAACCACAGTAATCAGAAACTAGAGTTCCTAGACTTAAGCATTAAACTTTAAAGAGGTAACCCATCTATTAGCCTCTTTGATAAAATAGTTAATTTTCCTTTCAAAGTAATTGAATATCTACACTGGAATAATAACATATCAACCAAAGTTATTGAGAATGTACTAATTTCTCAGGTGCTTAGAATTTCAAGAATTTGCAGCAACAATTTGGACTTCAATTACCACATTAATATACTATTAGACAGTTTTCTAGAGAACAAAATTCCTACTTCTTTCATCAAAAGAACTTTAAGAAAAATTATTCTGAATAATAGAGTAAGGTTAGCAGATCTGCTTTAATTTTCTACACAGTTAATAATATGATTCTGACCAATGAAAGCCTTTTGGAAGTTGGCTAGAGGATGCATATTAACTACAAAAAGGAACCTTAGTGCTATGGATAAGAAGGTCCTGTTAAAAATAAAAAATTAAATATAGACAAAATCACAAAAAAAACTTAAAAATCTGTTTATAAAAGAAAATAAAAATAAATATAAAAGAAAACTAGTTATTCACTCACTAGAATAGCTATACTAAAAATAGTAAAACTAACATTAAAATTAATAGGATTCTGAATAGTCTACAGAAGCTCACTAAGGTGATTAAATACATGCAAAGATTATTAAATACACTACTTGTGTATTTCATAATATTTCTCATGTATTCTGGAGAGTTAATTCTGCTGTTTCTGATCAAACAGGTCCACAATCTTAAATTATATTTTTCTCTAGTTAAAATCTCTGCGAGTAGGATTTTTTTCAGTGTGTGGAGGCCTTCAGCCCCACCCTCACTGCCCCCTTAGTGACTAGGGAGTGGCAGGGGTGTTTTGAAGTTTGGGGTAAAAGGTCGGACATGTTCCCTCAAGAGTGGAAGAAGTTAAGTTGCATAAGAGGTAAGCTCTCTTCACTGTCTTTGGGTTTTAGGTTTTCCAAGTTCAATGTTTGAACTTCTTAAACATTTTTTTCTGTTTTTTGCTTTAAGCATTTAGGCACTAGCAAGTCTATTAACTTTTTTGCGGATTTTAACTCTTCCTTTTCTTGGTAACTTTGCGCGTTTTTAGGGAACTAAGGCTAAGCAGCCGGCCGTTCCATTGTTCTTGTACTCTGCGATGTGTTTTCAATGTAGTTAAGGTCTTAATAACTACTTAATTATGCACTTAAAGCACTTCTGAAATACTTTGTACATATTGCAACTAATTGTTTATATGTCATATAACCTTCACAAAGCATTTCTTTAGTTTATTATTGTCTTTGTTTTATTCTCGTTTTTGTGTTGTTAGAAGTTGTGGAGTAGGGGGTTTTATAATCCAGTTTTCTTTCAAGAATCTGTGCTTTAGAAAAAAAAAATAATATTTCCTTTTTTAATGCAATGTTTAAGAATTTGTAAGTACTTTAGTATTGCTATTCAGGTTTAAATTCTCTCTCAGGCGACTAGGTAACTTGGCAATTTGTTATTGTTGAACATTATTTCTGATTCATTATGTCACTCTTACAACTTGAGTTTTCTATAACCATCTTCTTTCTGTTTATTAGTAACAGATGAAGAGCATGGGTCGGGCCAGGAAAGTTATGGATGCAAGCTAAATTGTTAACTAAAGCTTGGTCATACAACTCTGTGGAGGTTATGGCATATATATATTTCTTTAACTTTTTTTTTTTTTGATGGGCTTATTGCTTGCATCTATGACTTTGCCAAAACCCATTTCCAAATAGGTCTTTGTGGAATTGAGAAAATGCAGAGCTTTTGCTGATCCTTGATAAAGCCAAGGCTCAGTATTCTCGACACTTTCTACATTCAGTTGTTCTATTTTTTTCTCTTTTTACTCACACAAGTCAATACATAACCTTTTCTATGTTGTACTTGGTATGAGTCAAAAAACTTTTTGCTTCAGTCTCTTCTTAATAGAATGTGAATTCTGAATTTTCATAACTGCTGCATTGCGCGTTTTGGATCTTCAGGTTATTTTGCAACTTTCGTTTTAAATTCTTAAGTTTTTCTTATGTTTTCAGCTATGCTCTTAAGTATATATATATATATATAGGGGATGTAAGGTCAGGTGATGTGTAACATCACAGCCTCTCATTGACAAATGTCAACCCCGCCTTCTCGTGGTACACCCTGTTCCCACTAAAGGGGCTCTGACGACCGCCAATAGCGGTATAACTATACCATCGGGATTAGAGGAAATGCTATCCCACACTCACCAACCCGCTTCGTCAACGTGGTGAGTTATGGCCAAACCCCTCCAAAATGACTCCACAACTTAAATCTTGGCCCTCAGTCTCCGGCAGCTGAAATGTACCTGGCCAAGGCAGCAGCCAGTGCGACATGAAGGCAGAGGGTTCTAAGAATCCCCGGAGGACCGGACTAGGCTGCCATCTGATGCTGACCTTGGCTACGTATAATGGACGCTCCCTATCTTCTGATTCAAGGATTCTTGAATTGGAAGAGGAACTACAAAGGATCAAGTGGGACATCGTCGGGCTAAGTGAGGTAAGGAGAAAAGGAGATCTCATTGAACTGAAAAGTGGACATCTCTTCTACTATCGTGGGACTGATACTGGCAGAACGATTGGTGTTGGATTTATAATAAACAAGAAACTGAAGGATAAAGTTGTAGAAGTCAAATGTTCCTCTGACAGAGCTGCACGACTCGTTATCCAACTCTCGAGAAGATACCAGGCTCAGATTATTCAAACTTATGCACCCACCACAAGTCATCCTGAAGAAGAAATTGAAGAATTTTATGAGGAAATTCGCCATCTAAATAATAAAGGTAAGCAGCACTTAAAGATAATTATGAGAGATTTCAATGCAAAAACAGGGCAACGCAACAGAATGAAACTTCAGTAGGTAAATTCAGTCACGGCAACAGAAACCAGCATGGAAATACTTTCGTAGAGTTTGCAGAGGCAGAAGGGTTTTTCATCTTTAACTCCGTTTTCAAGAAAAAGCCACACAGGAAATGGACATGGAGACATCCAAATGGGACGACAAGTGAAATTGATTTTATTATGTGTAACAAAAAATTCGTCATAGAAGACTGCAGTGTGCTAAACAAGTTCAACACAGGTAGTGACCATAGATTGGTGAGATGTAAGATGCACCTCAACACTAAACTCGAACGTAGCAAGCTCATAAGACAAACAAAATGTATTGACATAACCAACCTTAAAAAACACCATAATACCTTCAAGTTGGAACTGAAGAACAGATTCTCTGCTTTAGAAGGCCTAACATTGGAAGAAGTGGATATTTCTGAAGTTAACAGAAAAGTAACCAAAGCTCTTGTGGAAACAGCAACAAAATTAGCTGGGTCTAAGAACAAATTGCATGTGAACAAATTATCAGGAAAAACCAAAATGTTGATGCAAAAAAGAAGAGTGATGAGGTCAACTAAAGAAGATGTGACTTCCAAAGTGGAATATATAGAGCTATGCAAGACAGTACGAAAAAGTATCACTGAAGACGTAAGGAAATTCAACTGTGAACTAGTAAGGAAAGCAATTGAAAACAACCAAAGCCTAAAGATAGCAAAGGGACATCTCAGTAAGGGGGAAAAAACAGATTATGGCACTGAGAAAAGAAGATGGTTCTGTAACAAGAAATAGGGGCGAAATTTTGACAAGAGTGAAAGATTTCTACTCCAAATTATATGAAAGGGATGATACATGTACTCCAGACATCATGAAAGATACCAGTACCAGAGTTATTCCAGTCCTTCCAGCAGAAGTTGCACATGCAATCAAGAACATGAAGCGGGGAAAAGCTCCAGGAGAAGATGGAATTACTGTAGACATCATACAAGAAGCAAGTGGAGAAATTGAAACAGTACTCGCCCAAATTTTTACTTGATGCCTTAATGAAGGGAAGATTCCTGAGGATTGGAACAACGCTACAATGATCTTGCTACATAAAAAAAGGTGACATTGAGGATATCAGGAACTACAGACCAATCAGCCTCCTATCAGTGGTTTACAAAATCTTCACTAAAGTTCTTTCACACCGCTTAAAGGTGACACTGGACATGGCTCAACCGAGAGAACAAGCTGGATTCAGGGGTGGCTACAACACAATAGATCATATCTACGTACTGAGAGAACTAATTGAAAGAGCGAGAGAATATGAACTTCCATTGTGCATGGCTTTTATCGATTATGAAAAAGCCTTTGATTCGGTGAAACCATCAGCAGTTACAATGGCCCTGAAATCCTGCGGTATTGAAGATGCGCATATTAATATTATTAATAACATCTATGAAAATGCAAGTGCAAAGATTCGGCTGTTTGAAAATACAACACCCATAAAAATTGGAAAAGGAGTGAGACAAGGTGACACCATATCTCGGAAGCTCTTTAATGCCACATTGGAAAATGTCTTTCAATCACTGAAATGGGAAAACAAAGGGATAAAGATTAATGGAGATTATCTAACCTACCTTCGTTTTGCTGATGACATAGTCATTTTTGCAACTACCCCATCAGAGCTGTAGAGTATGATTCAGGAACTTGCTGACAAGAGTAAAGAAGTGCGATTAAAAATGAACTTTCAGAAGACAAAAGTGATGTTCAATGCTTTTTCAAGAATTGAAGATTTATCGATTGATGGAGAAAAGTTGGAGATAACAGACACATATGTTTATCTTGGACAGCAGATATCAAGTGAGGGTCACATTGATGAAGAAATTAATCGGCGTACAAAACTTGCCTGGAGAGCTTTTGGAAGAAACAGCATAATTTTCAAGAGCAATATGCCATTATGTCTTAAAAGAAAAGTGTTTGATCAATGCATCCTTCCAGTGCTTACGTATGGTGCAGAGACGTGGACTTTAACTAAAAGAGACATACAAAGGCTGCAGACAACTCAAAAAAGCATGGAGAGGTGCATGCTTGGTGTAACCAGGAGAGATAAGAAGAGGAACTCGTGGATCAGAAAAATGACAAGAGTGGAAGACATCATGATCAGAGTTAAATCCCTGAAATGGCAATGAGCTGGACATACTGCCAGAAGGACAGACCATCGATGGACAGCCGAAATTTTAGATTGGATTCCAAGGGACAGGAAAAGACCCAGAAGAAGACCACATGGGAGATGGGTGGATGAAATTTGAAAGTATGCAGGAGTGACATGGAGGAGACTTTCACAAGACAGACCGTTGTGGAGGTAACTTGGGGAGACCTTCGTCCAGCAGTGGATTGATAATGGTTGAGAATGATGATATATATATATATACATATTGTCCATGGTAGTTGGCCCTTGCCGGGATGGTGACATTGAGGATCTCAGGAACTACAGACCTATCAGCCTCCTATCAGTGGTTTATAAAATCTTCACTAAAGTTCTTTCACATCGCTTGAAAGTAAGACTGGTCATGGCTCAACCGACAGAACAAGCTGGATTCAGGAGTGGCTACAGCACAATAGATCATATCCATAGATACCAACCTCTAAAAGTAGTTTTAAGTAACCAACATGTTCATTTTTCAGTAATTTTCAGTAACAATTTTTTTTTTCAGTAATTTTCAGTAATCCAGTCTACAGCGGCAAATTTAGGTATTTAGCACTGCAACAAATTTTAATCTGTCAGAACTGTTAACAAAATAATAATAATAATAATAATAATAATAATAATACAATAAAAATAATTTGCTAGTGGGAAAATTTAAAATACTGTCTACCAGAAAAATATAATAAATTACCTCCAGACATGAAGAAAATTTATTCCTTGGAATGTTGGCCAAATTATTATGATAAACTGGCTGTAGTTGCCATTTTGGCCTTTCTTAGTTCAATTTGCAAAAACTCCTTCTGATAGCATAGTTCACTGTGTGCAATGCTGTTTATTTTTTCTACTAATAAAGAAGACAGCACATGAGTACATAAATTAGGTCTGAATTCATTCATGGTTTTTTTTTCACAATGCGGAAAATTCTTTCTGTACTTGCATTGCTATGAGGGACTATTAAAATCATTTTCATAATTTTGCTTAATGATTCATACTTCAACTGGCCACTTTCATTTTTCATTAAAGAAATTCTGTGCTGCCACACTTCATCTATTCTCTCAGAAGTAACAGCACAGTTAAAATTTTCAAACTGGTAGTGAGCAAATACATATTCTACCTTGTCAGATTCTTCTGGTTTCAAAACTGGAAACAGGGAATACATATATTGGACTGATGCAAAAGAAACACTTTGCCTTAATGCTACATCTGCAATTTCAGCATGACTCAGAAATTCATCAAATGGAAATTTTCTTAAAATGTAATAGCAGCCTGCCTTGTAAAATTCCCTTACTTCAGAATAAAAAGTAGCCACTGTGTCTTCACTCAGATCTGTGGTTGTGCCTATATAAGATCTCGCTTTTGACCCAATTACGAAATCACAGTTTTCTTTTTGATTTCTCCTTCTTCCAAAATTTCCATCTGCAAGAGATGTTGCTGTCACATCAAATGCCGATGGCTTGATAAATCATACAAGCAATTCAGATAACAGACTATGAAGTTTTCTTTTTAATACATGCACAAGCGGAGCTTCCTGCTACAAGGACACGTTAACAGATGTAAACAAAGGAAGATTAGCAGATAAAAAAAGACAATAAAGTTTAGATGAAGGATTTCCAATCATACTTGCAAGGTTCTTATACTGTGAATTAGCTTCTTCATTGTCACTAAAATAATGTTCTAGAGCCTCCCACTGTTCTAAAATTCTGTCAATGGATTCCAAAAGTGATAACCAGTGAGTATTGACATGCTTTGGAATTTTGTGTGGTTTAGTACCACAAACAGCTTGACTCAGTTTTAGATTGTGTTTCCTCTTTGAACTTTTCTCCAAAAAAAACTACAACTGTATCAGAAACTGCTCAACATTAAATCCTTTCAGTTGAGTAGCAGATTTCTGCGCAGCTAAATTTACTAAATGGCATGAACATCGCTGCACTATGATTGCAGGCTGAACCTTCTTTATGTGAGAAACAACACCTTTTACTTGACCTATCATAGTGTTAGCATTGTCATAGGAAAATGACACAGTTATTTTTTTTTAACAAACTCGTTCAAAACGTTGAATATTCCTTCACCTATATTATTACTTGATTCAACCAATGATAATAAAACAGTTGAACTTTTCCCTATTTTTTCGTCAAAATATGTTATTGTAATGGGATACAGTTTATTTGCTTGAGCATCATTACTTCCGTCCATAAATAGAGTAAAAGGATTTTTTTTAACTTCAGATACGATGTTACTTGTAGAAACACTGGCCTTGTGCTGAATTAGTGCAGTAGCCTTGGTTCTTCCACACGAATATTTTTTTGCGATCGCTGAATTGGGAAACATGGCTTGAAATAACGGTTTTCAAGCCTTCAGTTTTCGGAAATTTATCCAACATTTTCAAGCTGAAATACAAATATTTATGGAATAAAATGATATCTAACAATACTGGGTAGAGGAAACATCGCGAGAAAAAAAATACGATTACCACAGAAATCTTACCTCCGTCTACTTTCCGTTTTTGAAGGATGAAATTCCGTCCACCGACAGAGAAAACGACCCCCCCCCCCCGGCGTCGCCACCAATCCTTCCAAAATTTAAGTTCAGTTATGCATCGATTTCGTACATGGTCCAAATGATAACAAAAAAAAAGGAGGAATTCCTCGAATCAGCGTGAGAATCTCGTCGCCGAAGATTACGGGGAAATTTTCGGGCGGCCTAACTAACTTCCGTTTTCGGAAATCATTGCCTACAATTTCAAGCTGAAATTATGCAATGAAATTTCATTTAACAATACTGAACAGGAGCAACATTGCGAGAGAAAAAAATACGATTACGGAAAAAATCTGCACTTCGTTTAACTTCCGTTTCCGAACGTTTAAAAAGACAAAACGTCCCCAGACGGAATACGATATCCCGAAAATTTCTTCACTTTTGCATCGTCCGAACCAACGTAATTCCGGATCACGGCAAAAGAAGCACGTCCGAACCAACATAATTCCGGATCACGGCAAAAGAAGCACGTCCGAACCAACGTAATTCCGGATCACGGCAAAAGAAGCACGTCCGAACCAACGTAATTCCGGATCACGGCAAAAGAAGCATGCCAGGCCTACATAATCCCGGCGCAGCGCCGTGCTTCCTTTCCACTTAGCTTTCAAACAAGCAAAACAAATTCCTTCTCTTCGGGGGGAAGAACGAATTTAAGAAAAGAAAGCTGCGTCCCGAACTTTATTCAGATGCTTCAAGTCGACGTAATCCCGGGCCACGGCGAAAGAAGCACGACGGCATTTTTTTTTCACACTTTGAAACAAGCAAAACAAATTCAACCACCTGAGAAAAAAAAAAAAAAAAGAAATGCTGTGTTACGAACTTTGTTCAGAGGCTTTTAACATCGATTATTTACAAAATCAGTAAAACTTTCTTAATAACAGCGAAAATCTGAATATCCATAATTTTTTTGTTAGTCACCCATAATCCCGGGGGAAATCCGTAATTTTTCGCATCCTCCGTAGGAAGAGGTTTCACCAGAGCTTCGATTCTCGAACGATCTCAGAAAAGCGGGAACGCATTCGGGTACATTTGCAAATTACAAGAGAGAGTTTCTGGCGATGTCGTCACGGATAGAATCAAGCGGATAGAATGCAGAGTGGCGATTTCCCGCAAGACACGGAAAGGGCTGCGGGGTTTCCCTAAAGCATGAAGTAGGCGGAGCTTCCACCCTTTGCGCTGCGATGCTCAAGTGACTGATACCCCATCCATTGTTGACAGCAGTAAACGAATTGAGCTCCTGACTCCACCCTCCAACATTTCTTCTTGCCCCCCCCCCCGCGTCTGCTCCAAAAACAACGCTTTCAGCTAGAAAGCGCTCAGTTCTTTTACTCCACAAAAAAGCGGAATCGCGGAATTCCGCTTTTTTTTCTATAGAGCGACGACCCCCCCCCCTAAAAAATCTTGAAAAATTTCTCTTCATTTTTGCAATGACCTTGAGAGTGACCAAAATGATGCCGAAAAAAGCGGAATTCCGTGAATTAGAATCTCATGTATGATGAATGTGCGCACGGACCTTTGAACAAAGACGACTCTAAAGACATAGCGTGCTTACCTCCATGTTCTAAGGACGTTTCTGTTTTGAAGTCAGTGGTTGTAAGTAAATCCTTTCTGTAAGACGTAGCGAAAATAAATAAATATTGCCATACCAGTCCTTTGGAGAGCTATCACAGCAAAAGGCTGAAATACCTACTAAAACGAAATCACTTTTCATACAATGGAATGTTGCTGTGTGGTACGTTAGCAGCACCATTCTCTAACGTTGGCCTGAAAAAGTTGGTGAATCTCAAAGATTTTCAAAATCCCCCCCAAAAATGAGTGTATACATCCAACAATGATGAAAAGTGTAACAAATGGCTTCTCAAATTGATAAAAACTATTTCTGAATATGCTAGTGGAAGTTTTCGGATTCCACAGTATGAAGATACATTTCACTATATGGACACACCAAAGTCCATAGCTACCTAGCCTAGGCCAGCTATGGAAGAAACTCATTACCATTATTTCTGCAGATTCTAATGATGTAAGTAGAAATAATATTTCACTATTCAGTTTTGGTGTTGCGGAACCACCCTAGGTCATATGTAAATTTTGCAGGGAAATACTTTTGCACTAACTCGTTGCTTTTGAATGCACAATTTTGAGCTACAGTATTCTAGTAATATAAAGAATTTCGATTAAACGTTTTTGCTGTTCATTTTTATCAAATTGTTATTTTTGTACCTTTACAGCGACGTCCTCCGCTGACTAAATCTAGGCTGTAACGTAATTTTGTACTTTAGCAGGGGTCTAATCAACGAAGAGGCAGGGGATTTCGGGGATTTCTCCCTTTCTTGAAGACATTCTCATCTCATCGACCATTCCCTTTTTAAAAAAATTTCAGAATTTTAAATACACCCATCTGTGCTGCATACATTTTTGCTTCCGTCCTGCCTTTTTATCTGACTGTTATTTCTAGAGCTATATATCATGTTCAACTATTGCAGTATTTTTATTTTCATGGGCAGGGAAGGGTCATTAACGGCTTTGCACTTGGGCTACAAGAAATACTCATAAAGTTGTTTCTCCCATGACAATAGGAGAAACTAAAAAAAAAAAACAATAAAATATGCACTTCAATAAAAAATAACTTTATATGCCCATATATAGACAGCAGCTGACAAATCTTTAGTGACAGTGGAAGTTAATCAAAATAGTCTGGGTTATTTCCAGGGCAACAAACAAAACCCAAATACTGTTCATTAAATTCAGGAAAACATTCTTTAATTTTACTGACAACACAGGAAGGGGTTACTTTTCTGATTTTTCGGCCTACAGACATCCAGGCATTCACTCAATATACGAATTGTTTGTATGCAACGTGTCTCCATAGTTTGTTACATACAAGTTCATATCTTTTCTCGTTTTTTCTGCCCGAAGAATCATTTGATAGTGACTTTTGCCTGTAAGGTGCGGATGTTTAAAACAACACTGTCGAATGATTCATGGTTTATTATACATTGGGCACTACCTTTTATTTTCATCATCTGGTCACTCTCATTGCAACACAAACACTCAGCGTCTGTTGACATTCTCTCACAGTTATCACATTGGCACCAGTCAAGATTACCTTTTCTACCCTCGAATTTGTTTTCACATTCCTTGTTAAACATTCGTACTGTACCGGCAGAATATCGTGGTTCAAATGAATACGGATTTACACCAGCCATTTTACAGATTGATGGGATCGACTGCGCTGCACAGATCGGTAAACAGCCCCGAATGGAGCTCTCCGCACGCTGAGCATCCGGTGTCTTGTCTAGTATGAAGTCGCTGCTAGTTTTAAAAAAACACTCTAGCGGGAGAACTACTTAAGATAAAGAATTTCTTATTGCCTCAGTTTCCAAGTCTCTTTCTACATTACATAAAAAAATGCCCGAAATGAGTTGACTGTTCCTTTAAGCATTTTTGAAAGATGCAAAGGAAAAAAACGAATGGCTTGCCTGTCTTCACGAAAACCACAGAGGAAAGTTCTGGCCCCGTGACCTGCTGCCATGCTGACGCACAGAATTTGTTACGCATGTGTTTTGTTGGTAAAGCTATCTCAGTTGTTTAAGGTGGACGTCAAGTAATTTTGCTTCCTATACTTCCAATGGAAAACTTTCTGTACACATTTTCTTCACAATTACTACGTTCCCAAGGATGAAAATTGGGGCATCGATTAAAATAGCTTCATTTTATAACTTGGAATACTTAAGATTTTCTAAAACATAACCATAATTATGCAATCCAACATTTGTTTGTCTACTGACGTCATCAAAATACAGGTCGCACCATCTTTGTTCTGGACAATTAATGCGTTCCCAAGGATGAAAATTTTAACATTGATTAAAATAGCTTCAGTTTATAACTTAGAATACTTAATATTTTCTAAAACATAAACATAATTATGCAATCCAACATTTGTTTGTCTACTGACGTCATCAAAGTACAGGTCACAACATCTTTTTTTTGGTTCCATCACCACCAAAGGAAGAGTTACTGATTTTTAATATAATTATGGTTATGTTTTAGAAAATATTAAGTATTATAAGTTATAATATGAAGTTATTTTAATCGATGTTCAAATTTTCATCCTTGGGAAAAACACTGATTGTGAAGGAAATGTGTACAAAAGTTTTTCCATTGGAAGTATAGGAAGCAAAATTAATTGACGTCCATCTTAACGGTTTAGCATAACGGTTTACGGAAATGCTTTTTGGACCGCTTTTGTTTTCCTTAGTGGTAAATTTAGTAAGTGCTTTAAGTTCAAACGACAAAAGTGCGACCTTCCAAAAATTAACGACAGTTAAAAAAACTCTGAAGCTTTGGAATAGCAAGCCTTATTTGCTTAGGCATGCAATAAAAATTGAAATTTTTAAGAATTTTCGAGTTTCTATTTCACGTGATATACTTGGAGATCGGGCTGCAGGGCCCGAGCGCTACTCTGGAAACGAGCGTAGCAAGCCTAGAGGCACGGCCCCTAGTGTCATACATAAAATAACCGTAAAAAGAGTAAAATTTCTGTAAATTTTATGGGTAAATTGCAAAACTTGGCACGTACGTTATAATGAATTATTCAATAAAAAAAACAGAACTCTGATTATGATTCATTTTTTGGTTTGAATTAAGGGGAGGGCATAGGTACTGAATCTTTTACATGTATTTTTTATTGCCTTTGCTAAATCAAAGAAGTATTTCAACTCCTTCAACTTTCCAAATTTAAAAATATTTTTGAGAAAGGGAGAGGGGAGTCCAAGACATGAGCAGATAAGGACAAGATCACTTCATGGTGACTTAAAAAGGGAAAATCATGAAGCAATGCAAGTAACTGTCCTATCATTTTGTTATCTGTGTCCACTCTCATCATTTGACAACTTTGTCTGCAAGCTGCTTTATATTGGTTATCTATGCTGTTTCCTGCTCTGTTTTTGTGTATGTAGAAGGTTTTTTGTAGCACAGGATCAGTTCCTTTCTTTTATTTTGCTTGACATTGCTTTCTGTTACCTACTGAGGTGATTTTAATTTGATTAGAACACCTAAGTAGAAGGCCTCTCTGTTGATATAAATATTTTTCTTAAAAAAAAAAAAAAAAAAAAAAAAGAGGGACATCATTTTCAAAACTAACATTCCACTAATACTGCAATAATTATTTTGCAAAATAAATAAATAAATAAATAAGCACAGTGAACTACTGACTAATGGATTAAAAATAATACTTTAAAAAATTGCCACATGGGTATAATATGCCCTCTCAGAGATGACAACCTGAACTCAAAGCCTGGAGCCTAGAATTATCAACCTGCAACTCCTTTTTAAAATATTCGAAAATAGCTTCCTTCCTTCCCTCTGTTTTTGGTTTCTGCCACTGGGCAAACCAACATGGAAGTGCATAAAATATTTTTCTTTACAGCTTCATAGAAATTAAAAACCATAAAAAAAAACCAGTAAGCCTTATGCATCTGATTATGGCTTTGTTCATGTACAGTTAAATAAAATGCCAAATTTTTCCTATGTGGACATGAATCTCAAGTTGTGGAATCATTGCAATCCAGGATTTTTTTTTCTTCTTTTTTGGTTCAATGACCAACATGAGCAACTATACAGTAGGGCAATAAAGCAGTGGCCCATCCTTAATTTAAAGCAACTGGTTCAAGGGTGCGGGAGTCAGCGTCATACTACAAACACACCCAAGTGCCCCACTTGGAACTCAAACCCAGGCTTAGCTCAGATACCTAAAGATTTTGACCACTTAGCCCACCAGGCTGGCAATTCAAGTTTGAATTTTAAAGTGTTTTAACTTTTTAATAAACACATACAGATATTTTTATCATAACAACCAATAACTTAGCATGTACAATCCTAATCAGCATAAGAACATTAGTAAAATATCCATTGCATCATTTTGGTTTGCTTCAGAAAATAGAAGTCCCCCTGTCTTTAATTTTGGGCCACTGGCACCAAGGAAAGGTGAAAAGCAGGATCAAAGGGCTGAATAAAACTTTATCTTTACTCAGGATTTAAAAAAAAATGCCCAACAGTGCAAAAAAAAAAAAAAAAAAAAAAAAGCTACACTTTAGACCACTTGACTATAAAGGGTGACTTGTTGCGCGAGTACTTAACCATTACTAAAATGGTGAGGACAAAACTTACCTTTTGAATAGCCTGAACAACTTCTACAACTTCTGGGGAGACTCCATCCAAATTAACTGGAATGTGGAGAGATTCCCTCTAAAATAATTAAATGCACATATTAATAAAAAGCTAATAAAGGAATCTGAGACTTAATAAGCATATCCTGTCACAATCCAGAAATTTAATAGATGTATACCATGTAAATACAAAGTAATACTTCAATATGTCAGCATGAAAAATTAACATTTACTGTCTTTTTAGCTCACCCTGTTGTTGTTCATTGGGAAATACAGTGTGCTTTATATACCAACAGTAGGTATGTGTGTACATACATCTCACAGAAGTTTTCTGTACTGAACACTCAATACCAGCAGCATAATTGCAACTTTCAAAGAAACACTAGCAAAGAAATATTGCCATTTTTCTTTGCCTTAAATATCTTCTTCCATCAAAAACAATCCTAAAATATAATTTGCTAGAGCTCTCCTCCACCGTGCCACTTTTTAAGTTGTCATAGCAACAACCGAGAAACAAATGTTTGTGATGTAACGCTTAGCTTTTCGTGTAGGTGACGTTATCACTTACACGTGCACAGTCCATGCGTATACCACTTTGTTTTGTTGTCATAGCAACAAAGAACACTGCTGCTGGTGTGATGTCATCTAATCCAAATCATTCTCACATGACGTCAGAGATATGTTACATCACACAGTCAACTCTAGAGATACGAAAACTTTTTTTTTTTTTGGTTGGAGGTTTAACGAACACTGTGAGCAACTCAGTGGGCAATAAGCAGTCACCCGTCCCTAATTTAGGGTCACTGGTTCCAGGGAAGGGAGAGAGCCAGTGCTATAAGACAAACACAACATCCATGCCTCACCGGGATTCGAACCCGGACCCCTTTCAGACAAATGATCGAAGGCCATCGCTTAGACCACTGCACCACCGGGGCGGCTACGAAAAACTTTACATCAGGAATTTCGGTTCACCATCTGAATCGGTGTTTAGCCATCTGTATGTGGCAACATCAAGAGTATGATGATCTGACATCAAGATAAAAATAGTTAATGGAAAAGAACAGGGGAAATTGATACAGGTTTCACAGTCTGTGTATACGAAAAAGGTTGTGTACAAGGAAGTGTTGACAACATAGGGACTAAAGGTTTTAAAAACATATAACAGACAGTCCATCGTATCAAATTCTATAACAGACTGCTTGGGAAATTTTCAGAAAGCTGTGAGCCAATGTTGCCATCTATTGACATGGAACTCAAAAACTCAATAAATAAATGTCAATAATTTCTGTATCAAATTTTATTTTTCTCCGTCATTATTGACGGGCTTTCATCTAGTATATATTGGGTTGTCGGAAAAAATCATGAATTATTTTTGCCATGTTTTGCAAAGGTTGTTTATTGATAGAAAGAACAAAGATCAATCAATGATATAATGCCCGTTTTGTTAGATAACCTTTCACCATTTTTCAGTGAGCTGCAGAATGCCTCGTTCATAGGACCTGTCTTTCATGGCAAAAACTATACAAGGTGCTGATTTAAAGCCTCATCTGAATTGAACGTTATACCATGCAAGGACTGTTGAAGAGAGAGAAACAAGTGGAAGTCTGATGGTGCAAGGTCAGGTGAGTATGCTGGGTGTGGCAACACATCCCACTCAAGCTCCAATTATTTTTGGCGGGTGATCAAACTTGTGTGTGGTCTCGCGTTGTCGTAATGGAACACAACACCTTTACGATGAACAAGCTCTGGACGTTTCTGGATGATGGATTCATTCAAACTGTCCAATTGCCGACAGTACACATTTGAACTGATTGTTTGGTTCCGTGGTAGGAGCTCTAAAAACACGAGAACTTTAAAATCCCACCACACCAAGACCAGAACCTTCCACTGATGAATGTCTGCTTTGGATGTCGTTTGAGGCGAAGCAGCACGTCAGGACCAAGACTGTTTGCACAACAAATTGTTGTACACAATCCACTTTTCATCACCAGTTATCAGTCACTTCAAAAAAAGGATCGTTTTCCTCACGTTTAATGAGCATATCACAGATGTTTATATGCGCCGTCAATTGAGCTTCTTTGAGTTCATGAGGAACCCACACATTGAGCTTGCTTACGTATCCCAGCTTCTTCAGGTGGTCGTCAACGCTTGAATGATGGATGTGCAATGTGTCTTCAATCTCTCGTGTCATGTAACGTGGGTTTGACTCGATCAATGCCTTGATTTGGTCGTCGTCAACCTCGGTGGGCCTCCCGGACCGAGGAGCATCGTTGAGGTCAAAATCACCAGCACAGAATTTTGCGAAACACCGCTGGCACTGACGTTCTTGTAGAGCATTATCACCGTACACTTTATGCAACTTTTCACAAGCTTGATGCGCGTTCTTCCCTTTACAGAAGTAAAACAGTAAAATATGGCGAAAATGCACAGTTTGGTCTTCCATCTTCAACTTGATGCCAAATCTACACAAATCAACCAAATCGCTCACAATTCCTTTTAGACTGCAGCTAGAACTGGCACCTGTCGAATGCCATAGCGATAACAGAGCTGCGCATGCCTCTAATACTTCCAAAACCGCCATCGGGTGCCAAAATACGTCATGACTTTTCCGACAACCCAATATATAACAGTCTCTGTGTGTGTGTGTGTGTGTGTGTGTGTGTGTGTGTGTGTGTGTGTGTGTGTGTGTGTGTGTGTGTGTAACAGTCCTTATCATAAAACGTAGACCAAAATTTTCGAATATCATATTGAAAATACTGAAATCTAAAACACAAATGAAAATAGGCAATTTTTATGCACTTCCTTATAATTAAAATGGTAACTTTCTCTTTCTACTATGCAAAGTAAATTTCCACATTTAATGCATGCTAGAAGCTTTTGAGATCAAAACTGACACTCTGAACTACAATGCGCCCTAGGTACACAACATATGATATATCTGCATTTTTTCCAATTATCGTGTTTTTAATTTAATGCTAATTATGATTTTTGGGGAATCTTAACAAAATTTGGGTTACTCAAAAATAATTGGGAAATTTGACATAACACCACCTTTGATGTAACACCATTCAATGTAATGGAACAAACTATGGTGATACATTAAGGGTTGACTGCATGTATATATATTTTATAATAAACAACAGTCACTTAAAAAATAACAAGCATATCCTAGAACACCAAAAGAAATACACCGATGAGCCATTGCATTATTACCACCTACCTAAAAAGCTGTGGGACCCCCTTTACCCCGCAAAACAACCTCCACTCAGCAAGGCATCGATTTGATGAGGTGGCGATAGGTATTCCGGGGTATCTGGTACCATAATGTCAATAGCAGATCCTCCAGTTCCCATACATTTCAGGGGGTGATGATTTAAATCAAACCCGCATTTCCAAGGCAAACCACAAATATTCGATTGGGTTCATGTCAGGTGAATTTGGAGGCCAGGGCATTAACAGAAAGTCACCAGCATGTTCCTCGAACCACTCTTTGAAGATTCTGGCAGTGTGGCATGGCGCATTATCCTGTTGGTAAAGGCCATCCCCAGCAGGGAACACAGTTGCCATGAATGGGTGAACTTGGTCCGCAACAACGTTCAGATATCTTACAGCTGTCAGGGATTGTGCTATTGGGATAATAGGGCCTAAAACGCCCTAAGAAAACATCACCTACAGCATACCACCACCGCTGCCAGCATGTTTCCGTCCAACAGTGCATCCAGGTGCCATAGCCTCTGTTGGTAATCAGCATATCCGCGCTCGGCCGTATACGTGATGCACCAGGAATCTTGATTCGTCAGACCAGGCCACTTTTTTTCTAATCATCCACAGTCCAATCTTGATCTTAGGCCTATTTCACGTGTTGTTGGCAATGACATGCAGTGAGCATGGGGACCCAGCCGGGTCTTCGGCTACACAGGCCCATGCGCAGAAGGCTGCGATGAACTATGTACTGTGACACATTGCCCTGATCACCACTGTTGTAGCTGTGGTGGGTGATTTGTCACACTGAGGCCCTGTGGTTGTTGTCAACAATGTGTGACAGTCTCCACTCCTCTCTGGCATCATTGAGATGCGGACGACACACGGCTGGATGACTGCTCGTCTTTTGGCCATCTGTGCACCACTTTTGATACATGTTCACTACAGTGGCACGTGAACAACCCACAAGCAGCACCGTTTCCGAGATCATAGTTCTGAGGCACCATGCCATCACAATTTGTCTTTTATCAAACTGATAAATCAGCAGCTTTTCCCATTCTGAACACTCTACTAACCGAAAGCCAGTCCTCGGGTCGTATATATACTGCTCTGTGAGCTTCACCTGTGCCACTGTTCAGTCTCCAGGTGCCCTTATTTCTCTAGGCTGGGGGTGGTCATAATTTAATGGCTCATCAGTGTATGTTTTGATAGCAAGCAATGTGACTAGATCAAGAATGGACAAACTACAGCCAGCAGAAGAAGTAATTTAAAAGTGTTGCTTCTCTTAGGCATGACACATAATTTAATCTTGATAACATCGCTTGTTCTATTCTGAAATATTCCTCTCAATAATTTCTGGGTACAGTTTCAAAACAGAATACATTTCACCTTTAAAAAGTGCCCTTTCCAATTTGCTCACAATGCTTGCAGTAACCCATCTTTATTTAATCTGGAAAAAGACACCAACCACAATGAATGAGAAGATGTCCACTGATGCCTGGGAGGATGTTGGAACTCCAACATAGCTACCAACAGACAGTGGTGAGAATAAATACACATGTAAAATTTTTTTCCTTGTTAGGACTTGGTTGCTGGAGCCTCGTCAGCTTTTCAAGGTGAGTGTTCTGTGTCATGCGCATTCGAATGCAGAGGTAGAAGGTTTGGTGGTAGTCACGGAGGGACATTGTTTGGGTTTCACTAGGATAGAAACAACAGTGAAAGTGCAGTTTTCTGCTTTGTGGCTCTTAGTTTCCATACAATCGAAGACATCTAAGTTAATGCACTTCCATATAAATGTAGTCATAAAATGATATGTTTATCATTTTTAAAAAATGGATTTTGAAGAAAAATTAGTGAAAAAAAGTCTTTGGCCTGCCAGCCTACCCCAAAACTGGTCCCATAAGTAAGTTTACACACCCCTGGGCTAGATAGTCTCCATAAGAATTCTGTTGGCAAACTGTATCAATCAAACATGTAAATACCAGTCTACATACCTGAGGTTCTATAACTTCAATCTCCATCTTGGTAGACAAGAACATACTTGTCAATCCATCTACAATTCTGAAGATTTAGTTCCTCCAAGAGTATATTATGGTCCTGTAAAAATCATTTTAAACAAAATATTTAATACACAAATAAAACCAGAGGATCCCGGTACTATAACAAGAAAATATAGAAAATAAAACAAAAGTGCCACAGTCAATGAACTTTTTGTTTAATAATAAATACACAGATGCAAAACTAGCGAAAGACATTGTTTGTTCCCACTATATGAAAAAAAAAACAAAGCATGAAAACTATTTTTATTTTTACTGGTGTCAAACTGTTTTCTACATTAACTATTAATGTTTAATATCACTTCTTTTAATTAGTCACTGCAATGAAATGAGTTCTCCACTTACAATATCCACAAACAGTAGAACACGCTTTTCATGAGGTCGATGGGGTTAACAAAAATGCTCTATACAGTTTGGAATGTAAAGAATTCCAATATACAGAAATGTATATCCTCATCATTGTCAACCATTATCAATCCACTGATGGACGAAAGTCTCCCCGAGTTTCTTCCACAACTTTCTGTCTTGAGTTAGTCTCCTATATGGCACTCCAACATCCTTTTGAATTCCATATCCCCATCTCCACATGGTCTTCTGGGTCTTTTTTTTTTTTTCTGTCCCTTGGTATCCAGTCTAAAATTGCAGTTATCTATCAGTGGTCCATTCCTCTAGCAATATATCCAGCCCATTGTCATTTCAGGCATTTTACTTTTTATACAAGTTACTTTTTTTACTTTTGTGCAAATCTGAACAATTTAATTAAATATACTCAAAATAGTATAACTATACTAAAATTCTGAAACTTCTTGGCGAAGAATACAAATAAAACATTCCAAGCTTTTGCACATCAACCAGATGGCTTTCTCAAGGAACGTAGACAGCTAACCTTCCTTGAGAAAGCCATCTGGTACATGTGCGAAAGCTTGGAAAGTTTTATTTGTATTCTACGTCAAGAAGTTTCGTATTTTTAGTATAGTTATACTATTTTGAGTATAATTTGTTGTACAGTTAATACTTATTAAACTTAATTAAATATATTATAATACATGCTGAGCATCCCTCATCCAAAATGCTTGGGGGTGGAAGTATCTTGGATTTTGGAGTACAGTCGAACATCAGTCATGCAAACAGACTTAATAGCAAGTTACTTTTACACTTTTACTGCAAATTGTTTAATTTCCCCAACCATTTTAACATGAATACACAACATTACATACTGGTTTGGAACTGATATTTAATCACCATTTAAAAATATGTTGTCTTAGCACAAACTAAAAACTTTTTTTTTTTCATTTGCTAATGTTAAGTAGCTGCTTGGTCCCATTCATTTTGAAGCCCACTGGGGCACCTGGCTTTTTCCCCTGATGGAAAGGGAACAGTAGATGGGATCATGGGGTACCATACTTTCACTGGGGAGAAGTGGCTTGGTCAATTCTCCTACTTCAATGAGACAGAAGAAATTTCATGAAGGGTGAGTCTTTGGGCAGAGCGTGAATCTCCTCCCTCCTCAATCCCTTTCATCCGCTTATACTCAATTCTTTCCCCACATGTTATGAGTTCAATCATTTTGACAAATTTCAAAAGTTTGGGGAACGTGATTATTAGCAGTAAAGTGGAGCCTCACAGAATTTATCTGATACTATGAGGTGGGATCAAATGAAACCCGTTCATGCCACGTCGTGTGGAGCACGACGACATCACAGCTCGCATAATAAGCACAGACCAATGAACAGGCAAGCTCGAGTTCATTCTCCTTTGCTTGTGTAGTTTGTGCTGCAGATCATTAACAACATGGCTGGTGTGATTTCGAAAACGTCCAAGGTGGATCAATGAGCAGTGATTCAGTTCCTAACAACAGAAGGATGTTGACCCGTCAACATTCATCACAGAATGCAGGCGACGTATGGTAACAAATATGTGTCAAAGACAGCAGTGACAGACTGGGCACAAATGTTTTGGGAAAAACGTGAGGAAACAAAAGATCTTTTGTGGTGGCCGGGCCAGGTGCATGTTGTTACGACAGACTAAGCCATCGTCAAGATTGATGCGGCAATATGGGTGGACTGTCGTCGGAGCTTACGTTCACTAGCAAAGGAATTCACTGTGTCATTTGGGACAGTTCAAACGGTGGTTATGAAGACACTGCAGTATCGGAAGGTGTGTTCACAATGGATCCCACGGATGCTGACTGACCACCATAAAGAAGAATGCACGGGATGGAGTTTGAACCACTTGTTGCAGACAGGCAACAAATCGTGGTGCCACTATTTTGAGCCATCCAGGAAACCAGTGAGCATGCAATGGAAACATCCTGAATCACCAAAACACAAAAAATTCAAGTCACAGGCTTCCACCGGTAAGGTTATGCTGACCACATATTTTGACCATGAAGGGCTTTTGTTGGCGGACTTGAAAGAGCCTCACGTGAGCATCTATAAAAACCCGCTACAAGGATACACTGGATAAGATGCATAAAGCCATCAAAAAAAAAAAGCAACCTGGCACGATTTTGAATGGTGTGATTATTTGCACAATGCTCGTCTGCACGTTGTGAACATTCTGCAGTAGGGTGGAGCGAAAAACACTTTTTTTTTTATTTGAAACATCACCATGTTCAATAGTTGCGATTTCATTATTGAAATGACCCCCAAAATATGGATGACATTATTCAATATCTTAGGCTTCCCCACGAACCTTGAAGTTTGAAAGTTATAGGGAAAAATGCTTTAAAAATACCCGCTTTCTCCATTTTGTAAATATAAGAAAATACCGTGTCACCATGTTATTTAATATCATCTTTGAGTGTATAAACACGGATAAATATTCAGCTGACGTGAGTTAATTTCTTAGGCTTACCCAGATCCCTTAAAGTATGTAATTTTTTGCCAAAAATGGCGTGATAAGAAGCATAAGAAGCATGGCAACTTATGTTGTTCGACAGCAGCCTTACCATTATCAATTTGGGCTTAACATTAGCAATCCCCCCTCTCATACTTTCTAGAAACCTCGTGTTGATCTTCAGAAGCATAACTTGCGACCTTACGCTCTCCTTTGTTTTTGTTACTTTCTTCCCCTCACCCCACCACCTCCCTCACAGTGCAGCTCTCTTTGAGAACTCGCTGAGTCATCTCATCACAGTCGCACAGATCCTTTTGGGAGACAGTTTTGGCGGGTCGCGCATCATAATGATGCAAAAGTTTTTTTCACTCCTAGTGATGTTGATTGGAGGCACCGGCATTTTCATTTGGTTGTTCAACTACTTAAGATGGCTGAAACAAGAAATAAAGCTGATTGCCCTCTCCCCAGGAGTCATAAGAAGATGCATGAAAATGTGTTGCTTAGGTACGAAGATATAATGCGCCATTACTACCTTGTGAGGAATACCCTTAGGCAGAAAGGTGCAAATTACGAGCCTGCTGGTGCAAAAATATCAGGTATTGTCGAGGACAAAGTGCTGAGCCCATTGAAGAAAGCATCTCTTCCGACATCGCTCCACAAATCAGTTGTAAAGCGTATTACCGCATACAACACGGAAATCCAAAAGCTGAAAAAACATGATGCAAGAATTGATGAAACCTACCGGAATAAGGTTGAACAATTTCGTGCAGATTCACAACGTATCTTTGACGTATGTTCGTGAAGTGCAAATGTTTTAGAACCTGTAAAAGGCAGCTCTGCAAAAAAAGTACCCTTGAAAGAGCAAGACTTTCTAATAGACCAGAGAACAAACAGAAGAATGATAGTAGGTGAGCCTAACGCAAAAACCACCACTATACTGAAGAAAAGATCAACTCGAAAGGGTGATAAGGAAGAGCATGTCCGTAGGAAATTACAGAAAACTGCATCACTGAAATGGGCCCTACGAGACGAGGACGATACTTCAGAAGAGGATACAAATACTAATTCTGCAGCAAAACCAGACAAGCCGGGTCCTAGTCATTTGTTGCCCTCGGAGAAAGATTATAATTTAACTCCACATCGCTCTTCAAAACCTGGGCATCAAATCACACTGTCTGCATTTTCTAGAAAGTGCGATAGGAGAGACATCAGCGATCAAGCGGCAGCCGATCTTGCGTTGTTTCATGATGCAAGTTAACAGGTTCAGTCAAAAGAATTTAATGCACCTGTTATTGACCTGCATAAAATACGACGAGAAAGGAAAAAGACCCGTCAAACAATTCAAGATGAAATAAACTTGACTGATGGCAAGATTGTAGCTCTATTTTTGGACAGAAGAAGGGGTGAAACTCTTACGAATACACAGACAGATGATGGCAAGTGGCACAAACGAAAAGAATGGGAGGAGCATATTACACTTGTTGAAGAATCAAGTTCGGTCTATTTGGGACATTTTGCACCAAACAGCAAGAGTGCAAAGGACATATCAGACAGCATCTTCAGCTTATTAGACCAGAAAGCCTTAGACTTGTAGGAGTTAGTCTTTATTGGAAATGACTAATGCCGGCACAAATAGGCGCCTTTAAGAAAAGCTCAATTCTCCCGTGCAGTGGATTCTATGTCAACTTCATTTTAATGAATTGCTTTTCCGCCACCTCACTGAAGCACTCGACGGGAAAACATCAGGCCCAAGAGGATTTAGTGGATTTATTGAAAAGTGCCTGAAAAAGTCTGCAAACCTTCCTATAAAATTTCCAGGAAATTGAATTTTTGTTTCAGTCCAACATAAACTTTGGAGACGTTAGCTCGGATCAACTTTATTTGTAGAAAATTTGTAAGGCAGTCTCTGCAGATGATTGACCACAGGATCTGACAAATCGGGATCCTGGAACACTTGCACATTCCCGTTGTCTGACCCTTGCAAATCGCATTCTGCGTTTGTATGTTGGAACCGGTGATCCAACACCACAACTTGTCTCATTAGCCACCTTTGTAATGAAAGTATATGCCCCATTGTGGTTCACGATCAAATGTAATGGTACCTGTAAAGATGGTCCAAGAAATTTGCAGCATTTTATATCTCGGTTTCAGTATCTTCCAGATAATTTAAAGGATATTGTAAAAAGAGTCGTCCAAGAAAACGCGTATTTTGCCCATGCAGAAAACTTGCTCACTGCAATGTTGTTTGACAACAGAAGGTATGTCCGTGAGCTTGCTGTTCGACGCATAATGGCCAGGAAATCTTTCGAAGAAACAACTATCATTAGGAAGTTTCGGATTCCTAAGCTGAATTTCCAAAGCAATGATTACATCGACCTAATCGACTGGCAAAAAGGGTATTGTGACTGAGCCTCCTATCACATGGAAATGGAAAGACGATGTGTTTCTGGAATTACTACAGTCGGATAAATATCCAAATTCTTGCCACAAATTTACAAAAATACCCTGCCATTCTCAGGCAGTAGAGAGGATGGTTAAGATTGTGACAGATTCTTCTGCACATGTGTGTGGCCTTCTTGCAAGAGATGGATTCATCAGAGCAAAAATTTTGCACAGGAAGCTGATGCCACGTTTTGAAAAAGTCTGATTTCCAAGTGAAATAAACTTCTCAAGTTATACTATTAGGTAAAGCTGGTGTCTATCATATTTACATAACTTATGCATGTTCAGAGAAATATGACAAAATTTGAGCTCTTTGGGGATGCCTAAGAAATTAACTCATGTCTGCTGAACTTTTATCTGTGTTTATACACTCAAAGGTGGAGCTCTTTGGGGAAGCCTAAGAAATTAACTCATGTCTGCTGAACTTTTATCTGTGTTTATACACTCAAAGGTGATATTAAATAACATGATGACACAGTATTTTCTTATATTTACAAAATGGAGAAAGCGGGTGTTTTTGAAGCATTTTTTCCTATAACTTTCAAACTTCAAGGTTCATGGGGAAGCCCAAGATATCGAATAATATCATCCATATTTCGGGGGTCGTTTCTATAATGAAATCGCAACTATTGCATATGGTGACATTCAAAAATTTTTAAAAAAAGTGTTTTTCGCTTCACCCTATTCTGCAGGATGCGTTAGCACGGAAAGGGTGGGAGGTTCTGCACGCCCAGCCTATAGTCCCAATCTGTCACCATGTGACTTTCATTTGTTTGGACCCTTAAAAAAAGCTCGAAAGGGACAATGATTCTACTCTGATGCAGACGTCATGGCTGCGGTGACCAAATAGTTGAAGGATCAACCAATGTTCTTCACGGATGGAATCTGCCATCTCCCAAAGAAGTGGGATATGAGTTTGAATGTCTACGGCAACTTCTAACGAACGCTGGTGCATTCTTGCTTCTTTATATATTGCTTTGTTTAATTGTCACACCTGCGAATGTACCTTTTTGTTGGTCTTTATAAAGCCACTCGAACGGGTTTCATTTGATCACGCCTAATACTAAGACAATACATACTGTCTGTGGAAGTCCCAGGAATAAGTGAAAATTTTAGAAGCATTTGCTGCACTCCAAACTATGTCATTTTGTAATGGAATAGGCAGATACTTTTACAGAATGTAGAGGAATTTTTGAGGAATTATCCTGATAAGAAAAGAAAGCAACTTGTAATAAGATAATTTTTTAAATCCAGCTCTCACTGAATATACTGTAAACATTTTCATACATATGTACTGCTGTATACATAAAGTAACACTTCATATAATTTCATCTTCATTCTGTAAAGTTTTTGAAAAAGGTAATATAATTAAAGTTTTAGAAGCCAAAAGGTACGCAGCATATTTGGAAAGTAAGTACCATTTGTGAATATTTGTGCTGCAGCCATGAAACACACCGACTTCCTTCATTTGTTGGAAAGCCACAGATGCCATGACTAGAACATCAGATCATGTTTGCGTGTTATGTGCGTTTAACATGTTTAAGGTCGAGCAGCCCGCCGACTCTGAGAAAAGTTCTGTAATTCGATTTTTGAATGCAAGAAACATTAAACCGACTGACATTCGTCAGATTTGTGAGGTCTACTCTCAAACTGCCACGAGTGATGAAATGGTGAAGAATTTGACCAGACAGTTAAACGAAGGTCATGAAAATGTGCACGGTGAGGAGCAGAGCAGCCGACCATCTGTGGTCAATGCAAAAATTCACGAGGACAGATGTTTCACAAATTCAGTGCTTTCCTTGCATTTTATGCAAATTTCATGGACTGTTCTCCACAAAATTGTGACACTGTTTGGGTTTTCGAAAATTGTGCTAATGTTGAGTGCCAAAGATGCTCTGCGAGGAGCACAAAAGCAAGTGCGCTGGCAGTGCGTTGACCTTTCTCTCATAATACAGTGAGCAAGGTGATGGGTTTGCATGCCATATCATCACAAGTGACAAGACATGGGTATCCCACGTGACTCTGGAATCAAGAAAGCAGTCCATGGTGTGGTGGCACACCTCATCACCAAAAAAGAAGAAATTCAAGCAGACAACCACAAGATCATGTGCAATTTTTTGGAATAGGCAAGAAGTTTTGCTTATTGAATTTTTGCTTAAAAACAGAACAGTAAACTCATCAGTCTATTCTGAGACCCTGGAGGCACTGTGTCACATGATCCAGAACAAGCGTGGCATGCCTACTCACAGCATTGTCTTGTTTAATCATAATGCTCTGCCTCACATTTCTGCATAGACACAAGCACTCATCACATTTGGCTGGAAGCAAATGGATCAGCCCCAGCCCAGACCTAGCACCAAGTGACTATCATCTGTTCTTGCACCTGAAGAAATTCTTTGCTGGTTGGTGTATTTTTGACGATAAAGTCAAAGTAGCAGTGCAGAAATGGTTGATAGCCCATCTAAAGTCACTCTTTGTACATCAAATAGAGGTCATCGCTGTTTCCACGTTTATAAGTGAGTCATGGAAAAATTCACATTGGCCGCCACCGGGAATCGAACCCAGGTCTTCCAGTTACGCGCCCGATATGCTTTCACTGCACCACAGTGGCCTCGAATTCCTCCAGACTCACACACACTAACTGCCAAGCCAATTTGGCAGGTTGATTCTTGGAACCCCGCACAATGCTTGGGATTCACCAAAGATGGTAAGCAGCAACTGAACAAATAATTAGAAGGTGAGTGTGCAGGGCTCCAAGAAGCAACCTGCCAAATTGGCTTGGCAGTTAGTGTTTGTGAGTCTGGAGGAATTCGAGGCAGCTGTGGTGCAGTGAAAGCATATCCGGCATGTAACTGGAAGACCTGGGTTCGATTCCCGGTGGCGGCCAATGAGAATTTTTCCCTGACTCACTTATAAACATGGAAAGAGTGATGACCTCTGATGTTCCTAGTCCACGTCAAATTTCTGTATTACTTACTCACTCTTTGTAAGAGGGAATTATTTTGTTGTTTGTTTGTGGGTTAAACAACCACCACCGAGAGAAACTAAATGGGCTATAAGCAGTTCCACATAACTAATTCCGTGCTACTGGTTCAGAGTAAGGACGAGACCCAAAGCTGTATAACAAACACACCATCCATTCCCTCACTCAGAGTTTGAACCTTGACCCATATTGAATGAATGGTTAAAATACCTTAATGGTTATGAATATCTTGTAGCACTTGACCACTGTACAGGAACTTTTTGGAAAAACAGCTACCAATCTGATGGCAGGATACTTTTTCTGTGATGGGATTAATATAATCTATAAAATCACAGAAAACAATACAAAAATCTTCAAGCTATGAGGAGAGAAATCAATATTGAATAAATAGCTCATGTTAAAAAAAATTTTACTTTCTAGTTTTTTTTATGAAAATTACCTGAAAAACTTGCATGTTCGTTTTTCTTTTTTATGAAAGTCATCTGTTGATTTCAAAAGTCTATCGTAAAATTTATTTTACGATACACTTTTGAAATAAAGTTTATTTTGTTTTGTTTCAGGGTTTAATAAGTATCATGAGCGACTTTTAGGTATAGCAGTTGCCTGTCCCAAATTTAGGGTCACAGTTTCAGGGAAGGGGCAGAAAAATCAGAAACCAACACCTCAGACTGCTGTCTCCTAAAATGCAGTAAAAATATACTACACTGTAGTCCTTTAGTGTAGTCTATCTTTTCCACTGCTTACAAAACATTTTTTTTTTTTTTTTTCACACACCATTTTGTCTAATAGAGCAAGCTAAATCTCACTGGAATGGGAGGAGGGATCTCATTGGACAGCAATGTTGACTATGACTATTAAAAAAATACGTTCTCTAGAACAGAACAAAAGTATGAATTCATCAGTGTCAGAAAATGGGGAAAGTTAACTAAATACGTCACTTGAACAGACTTCTATATATCAAACGCAACACATCGCGTATACAACAGGTACATTAAAAAAAAAAAAAAAAAAAAAAAAAGCCGTTCAGAATTTTTCTCCAAGAGTTAACCTGATTTTGTTGGTAAAATCCTTGTCCCTCTGAGCGTATATTATACCCTGCTCATCACAAAACTTCCTATTTCGCAAACCATAAAAATTCATTCCAAATTACCATTTGTTAATGAAACAGTTGGTTCCCAACATTCTACGGTACAGCTGATTGCTTAACAACAAACACTTGCTAGCCCACCCACAAGTTCGATACGAATTTTTTAACGACAACGCAACAGGAAATAAAGTTAGCTAAAAATCACTTTTAATTATAACGCAGCGCACGGCCTATCCTGAAAATAAAAATTTTACATTTAAGCCCTTTAAATACACGAACAAGAGGGGCATTGTACACAAATAAACAATTACATACCATATTTTAATGCACACATCTACACAATTCATCTACTTCTAACGGAAAGCAACATCAAAACAATGTAAATTTAATTATTATGTAAATATTTTGATGCTGTCAGAGCTTAAAAACTTATGTTTATTAGCTCAGGATCATACACCTACTACAAGACGACAGACCCACCTACAACACATGTTGCCCGATTAAATTCAATAATTTCTGGTCGTTTACAAATGACGTCACACTAACATTTTTGCCTACTGTCACTTCCTTTGACACAGATTATTATTCCAAGAAAAACTAAAGTAATAGATTGTGGAAAATTAAAAAATAATCAAATCAAGCAGCATTTGAGTTTACAAAGGATAGGTTACTTGTGAGCGATTGATATACACTCAAAAGCCCTCTGAATAAAAGTGGGGAAAAGAAAGCCGCTTTATTTATTACTTTATAAGTCATAAGACAAATGAAATTTTTCTCATTTTTAGGGATTTAGCGACCACCACGAGCAGCTCTAAGGATTAAAACCTATCACCCGTCCCGAATTTGAGGTCGCCTGATCCAGGGAAGGGACAGATTCAGGGCCGTCCAACCAGGGCCGCCGTTAAGGGTGTGCGGCGCGTGAAAGGAAGTTATAATAACACTTCTGGAGATGCACTGAGTCTTTTAACCGTGAAGCCTCAAGGTGTTGGAATTTGAAGTTGTTTAGATGCTATCTATGAAATTTCAACTGTGTGTATTTTTTTTTTTTTTTGATTGGAGGTTTAACGACCACCGTGAGCAACTCAATGGGCTATAAGCAGTCGCCCGTCCCTAATTTAAGGTCACTGGTTCCAGGGAAGGGAGAGAGTCAGTGCCGTAAGACAAACACAACATCCATGCCTGACCGGGATTCGAACCCGGACCCCTTACGGACGAATGATCAGAGGCCAGCGCCTTAGACCACTGCGCCACCGGGGCGGCTGTGTATTTTGAAATTACGTGGCTTTTGGTTGCAGAAACCGTGTTAATATCGAACCGGAATGAATTATACTCCTTACACGAGTGAAGTTTTCAATTTTAACGTTATGTTTCGTTTAGAATTCAAACTAACGTTCATGTATTTCAATTTAAAATAAAAATAGGAAGGAGCCTCAAAATAATTAAGAATTTTGTAAATTCAGCATTTTCTCACACATCGGCAGCAAGTTACGATGCGAAATTGGAAACATTTGAGACGAAAAAAGATGATTCGGCCAACATAAAATGCATTGCAATAGCCTTAAAAACCATCAGCTTTCCCACACTTTGACGGCCGTCGCTCGCGGTTATATGCTTCACGCAAAGTGGTACTGCTTCATTAGCAAGGGCATCTCCAGATATCTTATTCTGAACTCCTTTGGCGCGAGCGACCGCACAGGGCCTTGCGCTAGTGGATAAATAAGATAAAATAAAACAAAAGAGCGAAAGAAAGAAAAATATAACGTCAAGTATACAGACAAAAAAAACATACACAAACATCATACACAAACAACACAGTGATGTCATACATACGCTACCCCTTCCTGATTCAAAGTGCAGAGACTAAGATCGGTGCTTTTGTATCCCTGAGAGACCCTGAGTCTGGAGGGTGGGGCCAAACGGTATTATCTTGATAAGTCCAACACACGCCGCAGCACCGACAGCAATATATTTTCTTTTCGCCGCTGGAAACTCTGTCATTGACGGTTGTGAGTGAACATCACGTCGCGACATTCTTTGAGTTTTACCGTCTGTCTTGGGATCCACTTTTTTGAATTTTCCCAAGCAGTTTTTCCAAAGCATAAACAGTTGTGCGTGTGTGTGTGTGTGTGTGTGTGTGTGTGTGTGTGTGTGTGTGTGTGTGTGTGTGTGTGTGTGTGTGTGTGTGTGTGTGTGTGTGTGTGTGTGTGTGTGTGTGTGTGTGTGTGTGTGTGTGTGTGTGTGTGTGTGTGTGCGTGCGTGTGTGTGTGTGTGTGTCAAGTCAACTGGCCGCTGTGTTTGGCAATCTATTAACTTTCTTTGGTTGCTCATTCGTGCTTGTTATAACGTTTTAACCAGGCTCACTTCTCTACTTCGAATGTAACTAATTAACGTTTTAAGAATAGTTTGCATTAAGTGAGTGGAGTTGAGATGTCTAAAGAACGGGATAAGTTACTTACTTTCGAATCAGGTTAGCAAAAAGCAAAGAAAAGGGAAAGAAGAGAAATGTTTTTACGAAGTCAGGAAGGTGCCTTCGATAAATTTTTACTATCTTCAGCTTCAGTTCCTGTGGCCAGCAATTCATCGTTTGCCTCAAATTGCATCGAACATAAAGAATCCAGTTATAATAATATGGATGTGGTTCAACTCAGAACAAGTGATAACAATGCTACGAGTGTCTCTGACCAGCTTACACGAACATCTCATGTGAAGGAATGTGATTCATCATTTTAAACAAGTGGATAATTTGTTCTACTGTTAGATCCAGGTGAGTGGCCGCCTGTTTTATACCACACAGTTTGGTGTAATTTTGCAAATGGGCCCGATTTGTGTTGTAAACTATGATTACCCAAGTGATGACGAGAAGAGGCACTTTTCGCCAGGGTCCGATTTACTACATGCGAGGCCCAGGGCACAAAACATTTCCGGGGACCCCCTCCTTATTCTCTATCGACCAATTAATAGTCACTCTGTGCAGAGTAGCAGAATGTAGACGTACATGCGTACGCTGATAGTTTCCAAATCATTAGCAGGTTTGCAGATTGTTTTTGCATGTAGAATAAAAAAATAAAAATGTTAGGCCTATATACAGCAATTAAAACACTTACTCAACGCTGTACTCAGATTAATGTACTTAATTCTATTTTAACTGAAGAACTTAATTACTTTTCACATCTTCTTAGTTCTTTTGTTTTTACAGACATTTCTGGCCTCTAGATTTTATCAAGGCCTGTTCTCAATGTATACGAACTGTATTAAAAGTTTTGTTTACACAGAATTTAAATTTTTTTGCCAGATTCCTCTTTTAGTTGCCAATTAAATAAAAATATTTCCTTATGCATTTTGTAAGTCCAGTATTTTTGAATTAACTTGTTGAAAATCATATTTATAATTTTTGAAGGTTCATTGACAGAACTGTTTTTCTGGATATAAAAACTTTTTTAATTAATCTCTTCTTTTTATGAGGTTCGTAGTCCAATATTTTAATATTTTCCCATAAAAGTCCATTTTACACACATTGCTGCACATTCAATAAGAATGTACTATTTTGTCCTCATTGGAACCTGTAATGTTCTAATAATTATTTGTTTTATCAATTTTCCTTTAAATTATCTTATTTTATTGTTATCGTGGTTTGCGGGTTGGCAGCGAGTTATCTGTTTCAATAGCTGTGTACGCAGATACATTTTAATTTTATACAGCTCTGGCTGTGCGGGGACAACTGGTTGATCAGTAGTTTGTGGTGTTAATGACCCCCGTAGACTCTAACTATAACAATATATCTATGACAAAATGGATGTAAATCTTAATTTTAGTGAATATTGTGGTCTTGCAATGTACTGATTCTTGCGTCTAGAACATGAGAACAATGCATCCAACAAAAAATGTGAACTAAAACAAGAAAAAAAAATCCATGGTGACCTCCACTGGACTTCCTCATAAATAGAGATGTGAAGCTGCATAAAAAATTGAAAAAGTGCTATGGGAACTCCTACTTCCAGCTTCCCGGTTTCTACCAAGATCAAATCAGCGCATCATGATCAATATATCAGAAAACTGCAAAACATAAAATTTTGTGTTGATGAGGAAGAGTCTGAGTTACACAAACAAACAAAAAATAACAAAACAAAAACCATAATAATAATAATCTGAAAAGCTGAGGGGAACACCTAGTCCGGTTCAATTTTTGGTAAATGTGTTGTACTTCGGCGTCCTTAATTATTTGGTCAGAAAAGTTGTAAAATTAAAAGAAAAAGCATATTAAAGATGTTTACCCTAAAAACTTACCTCCAAGTAGTCCAAGTAGGATGAGTAAACACACGCCATGGCGACGACCTGAAGCTTTGCTCCTTTAAAAGGAAGGTTTGCTGCGGCGGGGAATTCATGGGCAGAAGAGTACAACAGGAATCAGGTACACTCTTGTCAGGAAAGAGTAACAGAATATACTGCTACGCTAAAGAATGTAGTTTGTAATTTCTGTCTCACTTTTTAAAGAAACATGCAGAGACTGTCTTCGTTCTTTGGCATGTAATTCCGTGATACGAAATAGTAAGTATGCACATGCCTTTCTTGTTTCTAGAAAAGCGTTAGAGTAGGTGTCGCATTCTCTCTAACGGAAGTTAGATGGCACGTCTCAAAGTGAAAGTTTGATTACTAAATAAAAAAAAAGCTTCCACGGAGAAATGAGTTCATACATTCAGCATCAAAGAATCCCATGTGAAAAAAAACAAGTAACTGTCCCATTGCGATGTCAAGAACTGACACCGAAATTAACTATTTTCTGTAGCGTAGCACTACACTCTTTCCTGACAACAGCGTACCCAGTTCTTGTTGTACTATTCCGCCCGTGAATGTCCTGGCTGCAGCGATCCTTCCTTTCAACTGAGCACAGCTTTATGTCAACGCCTCAGCGTTGTTTAAGGCCTCCCGCAGTGTCTGCTGACTCGTCACACTTGGAGTTCAAGTTTTTCGGTAAACATCTTTAATATTTATTCTAACGATGAAATTTTTTCACCATTTCCCCTTAAATTGTATATTTTAGAATCTGTACATCACACTTTTTAGAAATTTTACAACTTTTCCGATCAAATAATTTACCACGCTAAACTACACATTTACCCAATTTTTACCAAAATCTAATGAGCACATAATGACATGCATGTATAAATTGTCCAATGTCAAACAAAACTGACAATACGATGACAAAGTGCTGTGTTTGGGCACCAGATCTTTTTATTTGTAATAACTCGGTTGCTATTCTTTATTTTTTGGAATGAATAAAAACAATTGAAAATTTACCTCCTATATCAGGACGAAACAGTTGGGTTGAATATTTTTCTTCTACATTTCCTAGATGCAAAGTCATGTATCACAGAATCATAGTTTAAAGACTGTCAAATTACTCTCCAAAGACAGTAGAGCTAATGATGCCAGTTTCGTTTGTTGCATGGTTGATCGTACGAGGTTTTTAAGTCTTTTCAGCAAAGAAAATGACCTCTGACTTGTACAATTTGAAATCGGTAATGTCATGAACATTCTAAGTGCAGTCTCAGTGTTCGAAAATGTGGCTTCTAAATTGTTTCCTTCAAAGTTTGCAGCATCTGGAGAATGGTTGCATGCTCCCCCATCATTGAGGAGAATTGCAAAAACTAATCTGCAAACTGGTCGTCAAGGTCATTGTTATAGTATTCCTGCAATGCTTTTGCCCCTTCAAAAATTTCAGATCTTGTTTTTTTGTAAAAAATTCAAATTTTCTCATTCTATTTTCATAAGCACTTTTTCTGCTTGAAAGCTGAGTGACTAAAGCATCACAAAGCACATAATGAACCTGAGTTCTACATATATCCCTTGCACTGAGTTCTATATGTTCACTGTCACATTCATCTAGGTGTTTATTCTTGGGCACTTTCTTTGGGAATCATGACGACCATGGTATTGCACATTTTCAGACACTAATGTTTTAGCTTCCTCTTCATGGACTTCAAAATTTTCCCTCACGAACTGAATGAATTTAATTAACGACTGTAAAATTTTAGGTACTTCAGAAATATTTCCTTTTGGATTCTGGCAAGTTTGATTTGCACAGTTTAATCTCTGAAGTATTGTGTCCCAAACTACTGTACTGATCGATATTTCCATTGTTCGCATTTTCTTCAGCAATGATTTTGCTTCATCTCTTGTCTGTGAAGAATCATCTACATTTTCTGACAGAAATACTAAAACTTTCTCTATTTCACGATAATTTTTCCTCACTGATCGTGTAGCTGCAGCATCTGCACTCCATCTGGTAACTGACCGGCTCTTCAGTGTGAGTGATGAATTTCCATGTGCTTCCTGGACTTTCTCCTGAAGCATCTTCCAACGGCGAGTTGCTGCAGAAAAAAAAGTATAAAGTTTTTGCAAAAATGTGAAAAAAGAGAGAACTTTACCACAACTATCTATGCTATTCACACCAACTAAATTTAAAGTGTGAGCAGAACATGGCACATATTCCGCTAGTGGATTGATTTCCCTAATGCGTGTTTGAACACCAGAATACTTCCCAGACATGTTGTTGGCATTGTCATAGCTTTGGCCTCTGACATTCATAATATCCAGGCCAGCCTCCTGTAGAAAAGATATCATGGTATTTGTAATGTTTTCTGCAGTATGTCCATGGAATGGAATAAATGTCAAAAACCGTTCTTTTGCTTCACAATCTTTGTTGACATACCTTATGATAAAAGCCAGTTGATCTATGTGTGTAATGTCTGGAGTAGAGTCAACTATGACAGAAAAATATTTTGACATTTTTATTTCATCAGTGATGGCATTAAAAACACGTACAGCCATTAATTCAACAAATTCATCCACACATATTGAAGATAAGTAATGCCGCCCCGGTGGCGCAGTGGTCTAAGCGATGGCCTCTGATCATTCGTCCGAACGGGGTCCGGGTTCGAATCCCGGTGAGGCATGGATGTTGTGTTTGTCTTACGGCACTGGCTCTCTCCCTTCCCTGGAACCAGTGACCCTAAATTAGGGACGGGCGACTGCTTATAGCCCATTGAGTTGCTCACGGTGGTCGTTAAACCTCCAATCAAAAAAAAAAAAAAAAAAAAAGATAAGTAACTGGTGTTACCACTTCCTGGATTCCCACATTTTTCCAAGTGTTGAGCTAAGAATGGATCAAATTCTGCAATTAATTCTAAGCAGCCCAGGAAATTTCCATTCTGAACTGATCCAATTGTTTCATCATCCCCATACATTGGCAACCCACGAACTGAGAGATACTTAACTGTTGTAACAACTCTATGCAAAACATCTTGCCAGTACTTGGATTCATTCCGATACTGCATAACTATCTGACAGTCAATGCGTGCAGAAGCATTCATGCGTGATGAATAGTCACATACTGCTTGCCTGTGTATGTGTGAATTTTCATGCTCTGTAAGACGTTCACTTGCATGCTTCCAGTCAGAAAAACCTGTAGATCCTAATGCTGTAGTGCTCCTAGCATACAATTTGCATATCCAGCAGAATAGTAAACAAGTTGATTGGGATAAAAGAAGCCAGTCGCGTTTTACCTTCTCATTATTTTTTTTATTCTGAAAAAATTACCTTCTGTTAGAAAACGTTTGTTACCACATATATCCTTCCCTGTGAATGCCAGCAACTTCAAATCTTGGACTGGTGGATTGCTCAAAAAGCATTCGCGCATTTCTTCTGTAATTTCTCCCCATAAGGCAGGATTCACTGCATTCATTGTGGAACTTGTGCTCTCTTCATTAGATGAATTCAAAAGATTTCCCAAATTAGGAGCATTTGTGATGTTAGATGATTCTGAAGTCAGATTACTAGCTTCCAAAGACAAATTACACTCAAGAGACTCACCAGTAGTAAAATTAGATGAATTTGTAGAACTTTTGGGACCAAGTGAAATATCCAATTCTTTAATGGCAAAACGTTCAATGCTACCATGCTGCAGGTCATCATCCTTCAGTTTCAATTGTTTGGCTTTCCGTTTAGCACTGCCTGATAAATATGTACGTTTTGACATAATTTAACTGTTAAATAATTCAACTTAAATATATTGTTACAACTAACTAAATTTGAATATATATAAAATTAACAAATATTCAACATTCCATCAGACCACAAGAAACGCAACGCAAAATACAACCAAGCCTTCGTGGTTACAGTTACGACAACGACAAGCCGTGTGCAGGAAGTTGAAAGATCAGTTGAGTTTAGGTACTTTCGGAAAAGCAAGAAAAGGCACGTGAATCAATGGAAGCGATCCTCCTTCTCAATGGCCACCTGAAGGTTATTAAACCACTGAAACTCATTATTGGCCACGTGTTTACGTGAAATTCGAAACTCAAACTCACTGCGTGTAAGTATCACATCTATAAACACATGACTCATTAACATGCAAAAGTAAAAAAACATAAATTTTGAATATACACACACAAAATTCCCATTAACTAAGTACACATTTAATTCAAATTTGGGGGCCCCCAAAAATCGGGGGCCCTCCCGTAAATCAGGGCCTGCTTTTCGCCAGAACACAATAAGCGTATTTTACACAACGGAGAAACAGTAGACAGGAGATGGTTGATGTACTCAAAGAAAAAAGTTAGTTTTCTGTTTTTGCTGTAAATTAATCGGAAACACAAATGGGGCATGTAAGGTTTTATTTTTAAAATACACAGCTATAGTACAACAGATTTAAAAAATTCACACTACATAGTGCGTAGTATGACTAACATTTACATCCTGTTTTCTATTTTGCAAAGGAGAGCGACGGTTGAGCTCAAGATGGTTCTACCTGAAATCTCTGCCTTATGTTTCCATTGGTAAAATTTCTTTACATATTTTCTTCGCAATTAATGCATTCTCGAGGATGAAAATTTGCACATCGATAAAACTAACTTAAAGTTATAGCACGTGATACTTAATACTTGCTGAAACATAACCATAATTATTTTAAAAATCAATCATCTTTGTTTGAGTAATGTTCAGACCTGTTAATAGATGGCGCGACCTGTACACTGATGGTGTCAGCAGACAAACAAATGTCGGATTGCTTGATTATCGTTATGTTTTAGCAAAATGTCAAGTATCCCATGCTATAACTTAAAGTTAGTTTTATCGATGTGCAAATTTTCACCCTTGGGAACACATTAATTGTGAAGAAAATATGTAAGGAAGTTTTGCCATTGGAAACATAGGGCAGAGATTTTAGGTGGAGCCACCTTAATAATAATAATAATAATAGCAGTTACGGTTACAAGTTTAAGAAAAATATTAGTTCCTTCTATAACAAATAAATGAGTTAAAAGCTTATCATCACCTTATCAGAAAATAAAAATATTATATTGCGTACGTGCGCAAAATACCGTTAGCCAGGTTGATTTAGAAAAAATTATTAGTTAGCAAGAAGGCCTCGCTGGGAGAGTTCGCACAGGGCCTCGCGTAAGCTTGCGGCGGCACGGGGAACATAACACAATCTCCGAACAGCTGAAAGAACTGAGGTGACTCCTTGACACACACAGAAGTTATACCTCATTAAACATGGCGGGCTCTCCTCTCGTTGGCTTCAGATGCCTCGGCGGAGAACCAATAACAGAAGAACTCTACGTACTTCTATCTCGTTGCTTCATAATATATCACTACTGATTTATTTTCTCGCAAAGCAATGTTACGTCACGTTCCTCCGCGCGTGCGACAAAAATCGCTTTAACTTATCACACGAAGCAGTTCACAAACTCTGTAATTAAAAATAATACACTCTGAATTATTTCATCGAGTGACTATTCTTGAAAACAAAAAACGCAACGAAATATTACATTACAAAAATGATAATTCGTGCTTAACGTGATAATTTACAAAAAAATTACGAAGACTATCTGAAAAGCATTTGTAGCGCACAATAAAATCCGATTATTGGTGTTGATAGGCCGATTACTGTGCACTAGTAATTACCGCTATAATTTACAAAATTTTAAAAACAACAACGAAAACAGGATTTTGTTGTACGCTTAAACGACTCTGATTTTTACAAAATTTCAAAAGAACGTTTTCAGGAATGTATTGTTGACCGGTAGTCACTGAAAACAGGAGAACTTTGTAGTTTCTAATGGAAATTTTTAGCTATTCCATCATAAGTTTTTAAACTTGAAAATAAAATATTACACATATAAGACCACCTGTGAAACGTGATTGCAGGCAATTTTTAATACGCCTTACTGTTGCAGCCTATGGCTGCGCACGGTGGCATTTTTAAGAAGTTTCATTCGTGCAAAACAACACAAACAGAAATAAAAATCAGACCCGCTCCCAACTAAACTAGAAGTGCGTTCACTCCCATAACTTATAATGCACAAATGAGTAACTGAGGGTAACGCAACATGGCGGCCACGCAACTCAGTTGGCTTCATCAGGTGAGAGCCCATCCCTCCCCTTATTCTGTCCTCCTTGATCTAGATAGATTTAGAAGGTTATGGCTAGAAGCCCTCAAAAAGTTCTTCTGCCCCTCATTTTGGACCCATTTGTCTTCTTCTGGCTATTTTAAATTTTTGGAAAGGCTTTTTCTTTGCTTTACTTGAATCTTTCAGAAAAATAAGCATGACATAAAGCATAGATGTGCAGACTTTTTTTGCAGATTGTGTGTAGTCTAATGGTTCCACGTTTGCCAACTATCCAGAATGATGAAATTAAAACAAGTCACAGCAGGAGCTGTGAGCACTATAATACACCGCGCCTGTGAGTCAAAGACGTTGGAGGAGAAAAAGACTGACAAAAGCCATGCTACTTCCGCTATACATTAAAATCCGCCATTGTAGCGAGCAGTACGTGTTTCTTTCAGGGATTTTGGACCGGGGGACAAATGGAACCTTAGAAGGGGCAAGTTTTCCATTTGCTATATATATATTTATAATTTTAACTACTATATATCATCATCATCATTGTCAACCATTATCAATCCACTGCTGGACGAAGGTCTCCCCAAGTTTCTTTCACAATGGTCTGTCTTGTGCCAGTCTCCTCCATGTCACTCCTGCATACTTTGGAATTTCATCCACCCACCTCCCATGTGGTCTTTTTCTGGGTCTTTTTCTGTGCCTTGGAATCCAATCTAAAATTTCCGCTTTCCATCGATGGTCTCTCCTTCTGGCAGTATGTCCAGCTCATTGCCATTTCAGGGACTTAACTCTGATCATGATGTCTTTCACTCTCGTCATTTTTCTGATCCAAGAGTTCCTCTTCTTATCTCTCCTGGTTACACCTAGCATGCACGTCTCCATGCTGCTTTGGGTTGTTTGCAGCCTTTGTATGTCTCTTTTAGTTAAGGTCCACGTCTCTGCACCATACGTAAGCACTGGAAGGATGCATTGATCAAACACTTTTCTTTTAAGACATAATGGCATATTGCTCTTTAAAATTATGCTGTTTCTTCCAAAATCTCTCCAGGCAAGTTTTGTACGCCGATTAATTTCTTCATCAATGTGACCCTCACTTGATATCTGCTGTCCAAGATAAACGTAGGTGTCTGTTATCTCCAGCTTTTCTCCATCAATCGATAAATCTTCATTTCTTGTAAAAGCATTGAACATCACTTTTGTTTTTGAAAGTTCATTTTTAATCCCACTTCTTTACACTTGTCAGCAATTTCCTGGATCATACTCTGTAGCTCTGATGGGGTAGTTGCAAAAATGACTACGTCATCAGCAAAACGAAGGTGGGTTAGATAATCTCCATTAATCTTTATTCCTTTGTTTTCCCAGTTCAGTGATTGAAAGACATTTTCCAATGTGGCATTAAAGAGCTTCGGAGATATGGCATCACCTTGTCTCATTCCCTTTCCAATTTTTATGTGTGTTGTTATTTCAAACAGCCGAATCTTTGCACTTGCATTTTCATAGATGTTATTAATAATATTAATGTATGCATCTTCAATACCGCAAGATTTCAGAGCCATTGTAACTGCTGATGGTTTCACCGAATCAAAGGCTTTTTCATAATCGATAAAGCACAGTGGAAGTTCATATTCCCTCGCTCTTTCAATTAGTTCTCTCAGTACGTGGATATGATCTATTGTGCTGTAGCCACACCTGAATCCAGCTTGTTCTCTCGGTTGAGCCATGTCCAGTGTTACCTTCAAGCCGTGTGAAAGAATTTTAGTGAAGATTTTATAAACCACTGATAGAAGGCTGATAGGGCTGTAGTTCCTGAGATCCTCAATGTCACCTTTTTTATGTAGCAGGATCATTGTAGCGTTGTTCCAATCCTCAGGAATCTTCCCTTCATTAAGACATCGAGTGAATATTTGGGCGAGTACTATTTCGATTTCTCCACTTGCTTCTTGTAAGATGTCTACAGTAATTCCATCTTCTCCTGGAGCTTTTCCCCGCTTCATGTTCTTGATTGCATGTGCAATTACTACTGGGAGGAATGGAAGAGTGTACTGGTACCTTTCATGATGTCTGGAGTACATGTATCATCCCTTTCATATAATTTGGAGTAGAAATCTTTCACTCTTGTCAAAATTTCGCCTCTATTTCGTGTTACAGAACCTTCTTCTTTTCTCAGTGCCATAATCTGTTTACTTCCCTTAGTGAGATGTCCCTTTGCTATCTTTAGGCTTTGGTTGTTTTCAATTGCTTTCCTAACTAGTTCACATTTGAATTTCCTTACGTCTTCAGTGATACTTTTTCTTACTGTCTTGCATAGCTCTATATATTCCACTTTGGAAGTCACATCTTCTTTAGTTGTCCTCATCTCTCTTCTTTTTTGCATCAACATTTTTAATTTTCCTGATAATTTGTTCACATGCAACTTGTTCTTAGACCCAGCTAATTTTGTTGCTGTTTCCATAAGAGCTTAGGTTACTTTTCTGTTAACTTCAGAAATATCCACTTCTTCCGATGTTAGGCCTTTTAAAGCAGAGAATCTGTTCTTCAGTTCTAACTTGAAGGTATTATGGTGTTTTTTAAGGTTGGTTATGTCAATACATTTTGTTTGTCTTATGAGTTTTCCACTTTCGAGTTTAGTGTTGAGGTGCATCTTACATCTCACCAATCTATGGTCACTACCTGTGTTGAACTTGTTTAGCACACTGCAGTCTTCTATGACGAATTTTTTGTTACACATATTAAAATCAATTTCACTTGTCGTCCCATTTGGATGTCTCCATGTTCATTTCCTGTGTGGCTTTTTCTTGAAAAAGGAGTTAAAGATGAAAAACCCTTCTGCCTGTGCAAACCCTACGAGAGTATTTCCACGATGGTTTTTGTTGCCGTGACCGAATTTACCTACTGAAGTTTCATTCTGTGGCTGTTGCCCTATTTTTGCATTGAAATCTCCCATAATTATCTTCAAGTGTTGCTTACCTTTATTATTTAGATGACGAATTTCCTCATAAAATTCTTCAAATTCTTCTTCAGGATGACATGTGGTGGGTGCATAAGTTTGAATAATCTGAGCCTGGTATCTTCTCGAGAGTTGGATAACGAGTCGTTCAGCTCTGTCAGAGGAACTTTCCACTTCTACAACTTTATCCTTCAGTTTCTTGTTTATTATAAATCCAACACTACCAGTTTTGCCAGTATCTGTCCCACGATGGTAGAAGAGATGTCCACTTTTCAGTTCAATGAGATCTTCTCCTTTTCTCCTTACCTCACTTAGCCCGACGATGTCCCACTTGTGCCTTTGTAGTTCCTCTTCCAATTCAAGAAGCCTTGAATCAGAAGATAGGGAGCGTCCATTATACGTAGCCAAGGTCAGCATCAGATGGCAGCCTAGTCCGGTCCTCCGGGGATTCTTAGCACCCTCTGCCTTCATGTCGCACTGGCCGCTGCCTTGGCCAGGTACATTCCAGCTACCGGAGACTGAGGGCCAAGATTTAAGTTGTGGAGTATTTTGGAGGGGTTTGGCCATAACTCACAACGCTGGCCAAGCGGGTTGGTGAGTGTGGGATAGCATTTCCTCTAATCCCGATGGTATATATATACTGCTATTGGCGGTCGTCAGAGCCCCTTTAGTGGGAACAGGATGCACCACGAGAAAGCGGGGTTGACATTTGTCAAGGAGAGGCTCTGATGTTACGCATCACCTGACCTTACATCCCTATATATATATATAGAAGTAATTATTATATATCTCATACAGGGGCGCATTTAGAGAGGGCCAGTGAATAAAAGTCTTGGCCCCCCAGAAATTGTTTCATTTTCTCTCTCGTTAAAATGCGACTTACATTAGAAAAATATGCCTTAATTTAATAAAAAGGTATCAACTTACATTAGAAAAAAATGTTTAACTTTTCTTCCATTTTTCATTAACTTTAATTTTGTTCTTGTGGATTCCCCAAAACTTTCATTTTTCGTCGCCCCACCTCCCCGACGATAAATTCTGTATACACCCCTGATATAGTAATTTCTTCTTCAAACATTTCAAGAATAAGAAGCTACTTTTTCAGCTAAACGAGAGGAGGTTCGGAGGGGGCAGGCTTGAAATTTTTATCTAATAAAATACATTTAACACACTCGTGATCCTGAATCACGATTCCAAGACAATACGGTATGATTAGTTTACTTATAATATTTTGAAGAATAGCATTCGTTTTAATATACTTTTTAGCAAAATAAACTATAATACTAGAACAAATATTAAAAATAATATAATTGGAGAAATAATTGTAGCACAAAAAAGAAACTAAAATTTCTTTTTCATCATAGCCTGAATATATTAACATTTGGCTCGGTAACCTAAAATGTTTCCGGGAAGGGGGGGTCGTTTCCGGGAGGGCACCCCCTTCCACAATGTATGCCTGAAAGAAACACTGGTAGAGAGTAACTAGTGTGTTTATGTGTTTGAGCGGGTATTTGAGTCGTAAATCTGTAAGATTTTGATACATCTTTAAGATTTCAGTTTATGTGACGCGAAATTTTCATATTTAGTTATTTTCTTTCTTTTTATTCCGCTGCTCGGTGTATATGGTCAGCCGCGATTGTATTTTCCTGTTTACTAGTTTTATTTGGTTTTTCTCGGATATGACACTTGCTAATCACAATTTGATCTAGAAAGTTTTCGGGTCGTAAGCGAACATTCTTTCTACGTATACGTATTTTATGCAGCACATTATGAATTGAATCAAACGTTCTTGCTTTCCACAATAGGCATATTTCACTGCCAACGCCCCCATTCATAGATGGCGCTGCAAGTTCAATTGATCTCCGTCATTTCACAACCGCTAGAATTATTTCTGCCAATCTATGTTACTCCAAAGTCTCTGACACGCGCGCTATCGCCTACGTCACTTACCTCAGTAGCGGGACACAAACTTTATGAGTACATCTACCTAACGGTTCGCAGTTGTGGTCCGTGTCTTCAACTGTTACTGTTTTACAGCATATGGAAACTGTATACTTCTTTATGAATCAGGGTGTATTAGGCGATAACAATGCCGAAAATTTTCTATCGATAATTGAACTTCTCAGCAAATATGACCCGATTCTTAAACAGTTGATGGAAAAGAAAATGAAATATTTGAGCCCAACGATACAAAACGAATTGATTGAGCTTTTGGCTACTGAAATTAAGAAGGAAATTATAATGGAAATTAAAGAGGCACAGTTGTACTTAATCATTCTGGATACAACGCAAGACGTAAGAAAAAATGAACAAATGACCCAAATATTTAGATGCGTCACAGTCATATACAACGAAAATGGAACTCCAATGGAAATTAAAATTAACGAAAGATTTTTAGGGTTTCGAAGCGTCAAAGACCAAAGTGCAATGGGACTGACAGAGGAAATACTAAAGATGATAAACGAAAATGAACTGCTGCTGGAAAATTGTAGAGGACAAACTTATGATGGGGCCAGCAACATGCGTGGACATTATCTGGTGTTCAAAAAAGAATTAGAGATGTGGAACAAAACGCCATATACATACACTGTACTTCGCATAATTTAAATTTAATTTTGAATGATGCTTTCATGGGAATTCGAGAAATCAGAGATTTTTACGATATTTTACAGCATTTGTATGAATTTTTCAGTCAGAGTATTAGAAGATGGGAATTATTAGGAAAATCCCAGTGTAACCTAACTGTGAAAAAATTGCGCCCGACACGATGGGCCTCCCGGCACGAAGCTCTACGTGCTATTCGCTTCAGGTATAACCACATTTTAAAAGCTGACCCAAATCATACTAAAATCTCATAGCTGAGAGGGCTGAAGCAACTGGACTTCGAAAATGTTTGGAGACCTTTAATTTTGTTGTGATTGTTGTCATGGAACATAAAATATTGGAAACAGTTAGCATTGTGTCAAAACCTCTGCAGTCAAAGGACGTTGAATTATTAAAAGCAGCTGACATGCTACAATCAGCGAGTGAAAAACTCTCTAATTTAAGAGAAGAATTCGAAGATATTAAAACCACTTCAGCTATTATTGCCAAAAAATGGGATGTTGAAGCTAAATTTAACGAAATGCGGTCGCGTCACTCAAAAAATTCTTTGATGAAATAAATCAAGACAGCAGATTACACAACCCCGAAGAGAAATTCAAAATTAATGTCTTTTATGTGACTATAGACATCGCCATTTCTCAAATAAAATTCCGTTTTGAAGGACTAAGTTCGATAGCAAAGAAGTTTTCTTTCTTGCAGCCCTCTGAATTGTTAAATGCAAACGAAAGTGAATCATTCCAGTCAGCTGAGACTTCAAGGTTGCAGTACAAGGATGATTTATCTAGTGATTTTCCGTCACAAGTACTTTCATTTAGAAATACTATGAGCAACCAGCTAAAAAAAATTTCTGGAGGTTCTATAAAAGACCTTATGGAGCTAATATATTTAAAAAACAGTGCAATATTATCCAGTGTTTTGGACCTTGCGACAGCGTTGAAACTTTTTCTGACAGTCCCAGTGACTGTGGCTACAGCTGAAAAGTCGTTATCGAAGTTGAAGTTAATCAAAAACTACCTTCGGTCATCGCACGCTTAAAGTAGGCTTGATAGACTTGCGATTATAAGCATTGAAAATGGCCGTGCCAGAAAACTAGATGTGACGAAACTGATTGAAATATTCGCTAAGAAGAACGCTAGAAGGGAATCCAGATTTTAGTAAGTTTCTTTATTTTGTAAAGTATGCTTGCTTCTTGAATTTAAAAGACATGACACTAAAAAGGAACAATACCACTGAAGTATTTAAAACCCGAAACATTTAAACACACTTCTCTTTCCTCTCTCAAAAATTATTGTATTAAGGAATTAAACAGCTTTAAAGGAAGTTCGAAACCAGACACTCGAAGGTCAGCATTTGTTTTTACTTGATTTGGTATTGTGTACATTTGCAATTTAAAGATTTTGCACTTTTTCCCCTGAGTACTAAATTTATCGTGGATACTTACCGGAATAAGCGCTGACATAAGAAAAAGCAATACATAAGTGATCATGGAATCAATATCTGGAAATATATATTTTTACTACTACGAAGTTAAATATTTACCCTCAATTTTTGAATTAATTATTACCATGTTGTGGGCCTGTTAGGAAAATTTCGCGGGGGACCCAGAGATTTTGAGTTACGTCACTGCTCTTCAGGATTCGAACCCGAACCTTTCTCGGGCGAATGGTCATAAGCTAGCTCTTAGACTACTGAGCCACAGGGGCGGCCCTGATCTTTTCCTTACTATGACTTGCAACCCGAAATAGGAAGAAATTACTGAATACTTGAACGGTCAATCTGTCGAAAACCGTCCAGATTTAGTTGCAAGAGTCTTTCAACTATAGTTGAAAGAAATAATGGACGATACAGTCAAAAGGCATATTTTTGGAGTTCCGGTGGCCAAAGTTCATGTAATCGAATTCCAAAAAAAAAAAAAAAAAAAGAGGGCTTTGCCATGCTCATAAGCTCTTGATCTTGAAAGAAGAGGACAAACCATCATTGCCTGAGAAAATTGACCAAATAGTATCAGCAGAACTTCCAGATCAAAAGCATTTACCAGTTTTACATGCAACTGTTGCGAAACACATGGTTCTTGGCACGTGTGGTGAAAGTAATCACAATTCACCTTGTATGGTAGATGATGGCAAATATGCCAAGCAATTTCCGAAGTTTTTCAAAAATGAAACATTAGCTAACAACGGCGGGTATCCTTTGTATTGCCGTTGAAAGAATGGTGTAACCACAACTGTAAGTGGTAAAACTATTGATAACAGCTGGATTGTCCCTTATAATCCATATCTTTTGTTGAAGTACAATTGCCACATTAATGTCGAGGTGTGCGCTACTGTGAAACGCGTGAAATACCTTTTCAAGTACGTATACAAAGGTCATGACTATGCAAATATGCATACAACACCAAATACGACGAAGTAAAAAGTCATGTTGATTCCTGATACGTTAGCGTACCTGAGGCAATGTGGCAAATACTTGGTTATGATATGCACCAGCAATCTCATACAATAGTTAGATTACCTGTTCACCTTCCTGGAGAACAGAACATTACCTTTAATCCGGAGCGTTTAAACAATGATCGAAATGCAGTTGTTCATAATGCTCAAAGAGATACAATACTGACAGCATGGTTCAAACTAAATAAGGGCAATGAAGATGCGCGATCCATTTCATATAGCGACATGCCAAGACATTATGTGTTTAATCAAAAAGAAAGACAGTGGGTCCAACGAAAGCGTGGTGGAAATAATGTGATTGGAAGAATGCATTCAGTCAACCAATTGGGTCTGATCCAGAAAGATATTGTTTGAGACTACTGCTACTTCATGTGTCTGGAGCGAAAAGCTTTACAGACCTAAGAACAGTCAATGGAATTCTATAAGATACCTTTCAGGAAGCTACATTGCAGAAAGGTTTAGTTAAGAATGATGAAATATGGGAGGAAACTTTAGATGAAGCATAAGTTGGCAGCATGCCTCGACAACTACGATATTTATTTGCATACATTCTTATCTTTGTTTCACCACCTAATGCACAAGAACTGTTTGAAAAATATAAATCCCATCTTCGGGAAGATTTTGCTCACAGACATAACATTGGACATACTGAGGATTGTGAACATTGCTTGAATTTGACTCTTTTACACAACGAGGTTTATGCAATGGAGCAAGACTAATAATAATTAAGGAACTGTAACCCAATTTGATCATTGCAGAAGTACTCACAGGCTCAGCATGTGGTAAAACTGTTTTTATTCTGCGACTTGACCTCGCACCTACTAATATAGACCTCCCATTCACATTAAGACGACGACAATTTCCTGTAAAACTCGCCTTTGCTATAACCACTAGTAAGTATCAAGGTCAAACACTGGAGAAAGTAAGTATCTGCCTTCCTGAACCAGTGTTTAGCCATGGAAAACTTTATGTTGCTTTGTCAAGAGTTCGACGGTTTGATGATGTCACAGTTAAAGTAGTCCATGGGCCAGAACAAGGAAAACTACTTCCAGATTACGAAAAGATAATTTACAAAAAATATCGTGTACAAAGATATTTTCCAACGTCGTTAATAAAGCAATAAGTGATTTCTAGAACCCGTTGTATTCTTATCTCAACGGGCTTTACAGCTAGTAATACTATTAAACAATACATTCCATCATTTGTTCAAGATAATTGAAATTTATTTTCAGTTAAAAAAGAGATCTCAAGTTCCAAAGATTCTGTTGGTTCGAAAAATCACGATGAAAAAACAAACAAACTTAAATTGTGATAAATCCTACATAGAAAAAATATAAAATTATAACAAACGTACTCAATAAAAAAAAAAAAACGCTCCAACAGAAAATAAAGTGACTAAATCACTCGCATTAGAGGGGGAAAAACCATCGTGACGAATTAGTTTTACTTTGAACGCGAGGGTGATTCTGAATACATTTTGCCTCAGTATATAGTTAAGACGCTCATTACTAACCCAAATGACTCAGTTCGATCCCAAACACCCGCGCGAAATGGTTCTCTGGCGTATGGGATGAAAAATTGAGCGTGTTCGATTTTGCGAAATTTCTGCATAAATGCGGAAAAACTTGAAATGGAATTACAAAGGAAAATCTGTGAAAATACGAAAGTTCTAAAAAACGGGCACTTTTAAAAACTGAAATTTCTTTAAAAGACGAGCACTTACCGGCAACTTTGCTGCACGTTATTTTCAGAATTTTTTCCTGAATTCACACCAATTATTTTTTTCAGTGAACTCTTTCACTTGCACGGAACATCATTTAATACGAATGCTGAGCGAAAATACTCCGGTCAACTTGAAGTAGCCATATCACACACTGGAGTTGAGGGATTTTGTCAAACTTTCAATCCATACCCAACGGCGGGCGACATGCAAACGATTTTTGTTGTTGTTTGAGGATTTAAGTATCACCATGACAACAACGCGATGGGCTATAAGCAGTCGCCCGTGCCTAATTTACGGCAGACTTCCTTTTGGTGTGTACTGACCAGTGGGGCACCCACGGGGAGGGCCGATGCACCCCACCCCCACCCCCGGCTGACAGAGCGGAAAACTATTACGTATAAGTTTGAAACAAAAAATCACGATTCGCGATCTACATATACAGGGTGTGCCATATAAAAGAGGCCCGAGTATAATGAATGACAACAGTCAGGCAATATTTCTATACATGGTAAAGACTAGTTGAAATGACATGAAACAGGAGTAATTTACCTGTAATTTACTAACAGGAGTATTTACCTCCGAATTGATGGTGTCAGTGAAAAAGAATGGGCCGACTATCCTCTTCGCAGACGCAGCACACCAAACGCCTATCTTTTGGTCGTACCGAGGTGTCTCCATTGTCCGTCTGGGATTCGTGTCGGTCTAAATCCTGCTGTTTTGCGCATTGACATAACCGGACAGATGAAACCACGCTTCATCTGTCATGTAATAAACTGTTGGGTCCATTTCACCGCTGACAATGGTCTCCTGAAACCACTTACAATATTGCATCCGTTTTGCATAATCAGGAGTTTTAAGTTCTTGGAGCGCCATAACTTTGTACGGCCGAAAATGCAAACCGACCTTAAGTTTGCGTCGGTATGACGTGGCAGATATTCCCGTTGCAGACGATAATCGGCGAATCGACTTCCGAGGGCTTTGTAACATCAATGTGCACACATCCTAGATATTGTCTTCAGTACGAATTGTCTTGGGTTTGTCTCTTTTCCTGTTGCACACCGTGCCGGTTTCACGAAATTTCCGCACTAACTTCTCTACCACTGATTTCGCCGGTGCTACACAATGTGGAAATTTTTCTGTAAAGGACTCATTTAAAATCTTGTGTTAACGTACAAAGTTAATACAAGGTTTTAAATGAGGTATTTACCAAAAAATTTATTGTGGAACGGTATTTCTGAAATGCTGTTCCACAATAAAAATCCGCTGTTCCGTACTTAAAACCATTTCCGTTGCCTTTGTTCTCTCTTCACTTACACTTATGATCGCGTACCTACACTGCTCTGGTTGAAACTAACCACTCCGGAGAATTTCCTTTGCAGCTGTACACGCAGAAACCGGTTAGAAGTGAAACAAAGTGGTTTTAACTGGAAACCCGCCAAATAACTTCAACCCGCCTAACAACGTCTGGCCATGGGGCCTCTTTTATATGGCGCTCCCTGTACTTCTTAATCATGTACCGTGTAATTATAACATACATTAATGATAAGGAAGTAGTTCTGTTAAATAAATTTAGAAAAATCTAACTAGAAAAAAAGAATTTCGTCTACTTCTTCTAGTCACTTAACTTTCTTGTACTGTAACAGTACTAGTAACTGGATAAGAACAAATGTACAAAAGTCAGCTTCCTTAATTGTTATGCCACCTGACTATTTTCTCCGGCAAATTTGACTATTTCTCCCGCAACTACCGGTACTGACCTGTTATTTGTTTTTTCATATGACTGTTGCTACCTCACTCACACCTTCGTTGCGACTGCTCTGGACTCATGTTTTACACGTAAATGTTCGAACTGTGTTTTTCCGTATCATCGATTTAAAAGCGTTTGTTATTCTCTGTAAGATACTTGTTTTACTCAGAACTGCACGGCAATGCTTGACAAATTTGTGTATAATCATTTGTACAAAGTTATTTTGTGAATGACATGTTTGAACCTCTTCGCTCTTGTTGAGCGGTCGCATGTTTTGATCACTCCGTGCGACGCCTCACCTTTGACTGCTAAATATTATACTGGTATTTCATCAGCATGCCTATTCTGTTGTGTTTTTGTGCCTCGATGCTCAATTAGTGTTCGTGAGTTGTTTTTTTGTTTTTTTCTTTTCGCTAACAATTTCGCTCGGGGTAAGTAACTCAGAACTTATATTTTTTTCAGCGTTTTGTACTTTGTAGGTTAATGGCTGTGCTTACCGATGCTCGTGCAATTGCAATGGCGTTGGGAAGCCTATGACGAAGATCGCACCGACTGGCTTTCCGCCATTTGCGATTTATGTGGCTCGTGTTATGCTTGACAAGCTGTGTGGCTTTTCATTTGCTGAATCTTCGTCACAAGCTTCATTCCACTTTTGCTTCACATTAGTCAGCTATATCATGTGCTACAGCAAAGCAACGTGTTGACCATTCTTCCCCTTCTTCATGCGCTGTTAATTTACCTGACTCAGAGTCTCCGACCGTTACTTGTGCTAATGGTGTGCTCCAAGTAATGTTGACCAACGACTCTCTTGAGAGTCAGTCGTTAGCTGCTAACCTCAAGCACAGTGTTTATTTCCCTGCGCTACATAATTCCAACTTTCCACAGTGTTTCACCAGTTTACTACGAATCCCCCAAAACTTTTAGTTATCAAAGTTGCTCGTACGCATCTAAGTGTGCTTATGTATTTCATCTCCCAAGCAGTGGCGTGGCCAGAAATTTCTTAGGGGGGTCCATGGATTTGGTTCATTGGTGAAAGCCTCATATATACTTACATATATATCGCTTTGCATTCGTACTCAATCCACCCTCAAGGATGGGGGTGGGGGAGCTCTGGACCCAAGGACCCCCCCCCCCCTTTGGCTACCTCTCTGCTCCAAAGAACATCCTGATGTCGTTTTAGCAAAAGGCATCGATGTTCACTGCACTCATCTGATTGGAACTCTCAACGGACAGTCTTGCTCACTCATTCCAGTTCCACTGACGCACTTTTACTAGCTGCTTCATTTACACTGCTGGCCACCCAAAATGCAACACCAAGAAGGACACAAGATAGCAAAGCCAGATTTACTGTACACATAACAACAGATACAAAGATGAAACGACTGAGCTTACAGGCCCGCGCGACTTGCGGAACACGCAGACATCAATAGTTCGTGTGGCCTTCATGGCTGGCAATAACGGCCGCTACACGCCGCGGCATCGAACGAAAGAGGCTTTGGATATGGGCTTGAGGTCTGTCGGTCCAGGCTGCTTTTACACGTTGCCACAGTTCATCAGGCGTGGCCGCGGGAGGTGCTTGCCGATCAGCGACCAGACGTGTTCGATGGGCGACATATCGGGAGAACAGGCGGGCCACGGCAGCAGTGGCACCTGGTGGGCCGTGAAGAATTGTTGCACGATGCGTGCCACGTGCGGGAACGCATTGTCCTATTGAAACGTGGCCGCTGGCAGGTCCTGCAGGTAAGGGAGGACTACAGGCTCCAAAACGTCGGAGATGGTGCGGTGGCTGTTGAGTGTACCGGCGATGCGTACCAGAAGGGTGCGGGTGTCATATCCAATTGCGCCCCAAACCATAACGCCAGGCGACGGACCGGTATGGCGATGCATAATGTAGGCGTCATACAGTCTCTCGCCGCGGTGCCACCACGCGCGGATCCGACCATCGTGGTGTTGCAGGCAGAAGCGGGATTCGTAGGAGAAGACAATGTCGTGCCATTCCGTAGTCCAGGTGCGGCGTTCAACGGCCCACTGCCATCGCACCCGCCGGTGGTGTAACGTTAACGGTAATCGGAGCAATGGTCGCCGTGCGACAAGTCCCCGCTCCTGCAGACAACGTCGAACGGTACGTGCTGACACAGGTTGTTGCGCAACACACTCTAATTTCTGCGCTAACGTTCGTGATGTGGCGTTGCGAACCGTCAATGCCCGCCGCACAACATGCCGGTCCTCTCGTTCGGTGGTGTGCCGCGGCTGCGGCAATCACTCACGTCGGTATGTCCGTCCCTCTTGCACCCACCGAATCCATACTCGCCTCACTATGGCTGGATGTTGTCCCATACGGGCGCCGATGTCTCGGTACGATAAACCGCTGTCGCGATAAGCCACTATTCGTCCTCTGTCGAACTCCGAAACGTGCTGGAATAACTGCCGTATTCTGCGACGAGGCATCAGCATGCTTCCCCAGCACAGGTCCGGCAGCACAACACACTTCCACTACTTACACCCCGTCTTCTGTGCAACCTTCTTATAGTGCTTCTCGGTGGCGTGCCGGGCGCACATGATTTGCATATGCCCTGCAATGCTAATCGTTTGCATGTCCTTTCGCGGGCGACGCATGCTGCGAATTTCAGGCCAATCGGATACTTCCTTCTTGGTGTTGCATTTTGGGCGGCCAGCAGTGTAATTGCAGCATAGTTGTTGGCTCGATACGTCGCTTGGCTGCTATACTTCATAGATCGATTTTTGAGAATGTCAGCGGTTTTGGCTTACAGTTCCGCCGAGGGAACTTGAACTGCTGCCATGATCACCTTTCGATACGCTCCAAAATTCGTTCATATTTTGTAGACATTCTCAAATATCTTGTTTTCAGTGTAAAGGCCCAGGACACACTGTATCTCAATTTCTTCATCGTTTGTCTTCTGGTTCCAGTGCTGTTGCACCTCCGGCCACGTCCGTGGCTGAGGATGTTTTTAACACAACTATGAACGTCTCGACTCCGCCTGAAGAGTCTCTGAACCCTTATTCTCCTCGTGATGAAGTTGCTCAGATGAAGTTACTCGTTCTGCTTTTTTTCATTCTGTAGTGACATCTTAGTTTTTCCTGAAACCAAAGGTGAAGTCTCCTTCTCGGTCTCTCCTCCTCTGGATCAGTCTGTGGTCTCTAGTTCTGCTTAACACTCAATCACTGCATCTGGTAAGTCTCTGGCTTCTCAACCTCCTCCGTCTGAAGCTGATATTCCTGCCGATTCAACGAACCCTGACGTCAATTTGGGTCTGTCGTCGGACAAAGATTTCGAAGTAAATTTCTTTGTTTTAATGAATCCATCATATTGCTGTGCAAAAAAATTACTATTGCTGGTCTGACACTATTCGACATGGGGACGGTTCTCACACCATTCCCCTACCGCCTCCAGCTGAAACCTTCATTCATGATCTTTTTAATCTTCTTTGCGAGATGTTCAAACTGTCTAGCAGAGATATTTCCATCTTCAATTACATGTCTACAGATCTTCCAGACATGTTCGCCTCTGCCGCTTTCGGATTTCCGTATTTCCAAGAATTCACCGGCAGTGGCGTAGCCAGAAATTCCTTAAGGTGGTGAAGGGGGGGGGGGGGTATGGATTTGGTTCATTGGTGAAAGCCTCATACGTATATACATACACTATATTGACAAAAGTCACCGGACAACCTTCAAAAGCAAATGAACGGATCCGCTGCGTTGTTCAGATGCGCGGTACAGCTGCAAACGGTATAAAAACAAGCCTGCAGCTGACCGCGATCATATTGCACTGTGAGGTTAAGTGAAAATGTCGCGGCAGGAGAGAACTGACTTTGAGAAAAGAAATATTGTTGGGTGTTATATTAGTGGGTTGTCCATAAGAGAAACCGAGACGCGTTTAAACATACCCAAGTGAACTGTTTTGGGTGTACTGAATAAATGGAAGACACATGGCGTGTCTGAGGCAGCAAAACATACCGGCAGACCAAAGAAAATAAGTGATAGAGGACGTCGAAGCCTCAGGAGAGTCGTTACAGCTAATCGACGGAGTACTGCACAAGACCTTAGTGTACAGGTGAGTAAACATGCAGGAACCTCGGTATGTACCCGTACCATTCCCAGAGAACTTTATTCCGTGGGTTACTGTGGTCGTGCGGCTGCTCATAAGCTTTTCATCTCCAATCGGAATGCTACTCGTCGGTTAGCATGGTGTAAAGAACATTCATCGTGGAGCGTAGATCAATGGAAACGGATCGTATGGACTGATGAATCCAGATATACGATCCATCAGTCTGATGGCAGTGTGAGGGTATGGCGGCAGCTGAGGGAACGTTATGCACCACAGTGTACTGTTCCTACGGTCAAGTTTAGAGCTGGCAGTGTACTCGTGTGGGGGTGTTTTTCGTGGTATGGTCCCGGCCCATTGGTTATCGTGGACAAACCTGTTAACAAGCACGTCTACCTTGATATTCTAGACAATTATGCCCTACCAACACTATGGCAATACTATACGGAACCGAGCCTTGTTGGTACCTGCAGAAAAATGCACCGAGCGGTAAAGCAAGGACTGTTACGGCGTGGTGTGATGATAATTACGTATCGTGTGTGCACTGGCCAACACAGAGGCCTGATCTTAATTCACTAAAGTACCAATGGGATGAATTAGAGCGCCGCATAAGAAGTTTGGAACTAAGGCCTACTGCTAAGCAACAGTTAGCGGCAGCATTATGTACTGAATGGAAGCGCATACCTATCGCTGGGTTCCAAAACCTTGTCGAAAGCATGTCTCGAAGGGTCAGTGCATGCATTAAGGGCAAAGGTGGACCGACATCGTACTAATATATGTCAATAAAGGCTATGCTGTGTTTCTCTTCTAGGTGTCCGGTGACTTTTGTCAATATAATGCTTTAAAACCGTGCTCAATCCCACCTGGGGAGGGGGTCATCCGTATCCGAGGACCCCTCCCCCTTGGCTACGCCTTTGTCCACCGGCGTCAAGCCTGCCTTTTCCTCAGGACACCATTTCATTCAACAGTGCTGCCTTGTATCATTGCTTCAATCACAGGTAGTTCGCTTCAACACCGACGGCTGAAGATATTTTAGCCATCGTGACGACGGCATTCTTCACTTTCGTGGAAAATTCTGGAATTATCTACGCCAGTTCCAAAGACTGCGTGAACATGGGAAACCCTTTCAGGATGATTTCTGTGTGCTCCTCGCCCATCCATCATTACCTCCGAGAAAGGTAAGTTTTCTTCTGTTTCGTCTTATGCTCTTATTCCCTACGAACTTGCATGTTGCCTTTGCTACACGTGATATTCTGATTGACGTCCTCAGGACTTTTGTCCTGCCAGACGGCTGTTGAGCTGCTGCCAGCTGATTTCTTTTCACTTATTGTTTTCGGGCGCTTCTAATGTACTCTTATCACTGACTCTTGGTAATTTCCCCTATTTGTGTGTGTGTGTGTTTCACATCACTTGTACCTAATCACACATTCATCGTCTTTTCCCGTTGTATTATAGATAGTTCATACGTTATAATTTTGCGTTACACGTTGACGTTCATTTTATTTTGTTTCTTTTGCCAATAAATGATTAAACTTCAAGATTAAAATGGAGGGTATTGGGCTCCAAGTCAAACAACCTACGTGCGACTGCAGTTAGCTTTAGCTTAATGTCTAAATACGTGTTTGGTCCGGCGGCATTTTTCTCGCATAAGTGCAGAGAATTTTCCTTTGTCATTTCAGCGAACAAACCCAACACAGAACCCATTTAAGAGAGAGGGGGTTAGGGAAGGTCTGCAGCTCCGCGCCCCTTATTTTCAGGGGGCTCCAGAATTATGCAGGATGCTTGAAGAATTGATAGTGTTGTACAGGTTTTTTTTTTAATTTTACGGGCAGCACGTATAAAACTATGAGAAACTTCTTTGTGAAAAAAAAAAAAACTATTTCTTTCCGATTTTTCAGGAGTCAGCAAAAAATATAGTCGGCCCCAATCCATCCTCTAATCTTTCGAAAACATTACAGAAGTTTTTGTACACATCTGTAATTGGGGGAAATTTTCATACATTCAGAATTCGTGCGAATCATGATATATTATTTTGTCTACTACTTTGATATTATTTCAAAAAGATGAACCCAACCCTGAGGAGGGGGGGGGGGAGATTAAAGCAAAACTAAACTGGTATCCACTTTTTAACCATTTATTTTTAAATTTTCTTGCTAACACTGACTTGTCCATGAATCATGGGATACACACTTCAATATGCCGAGGATATTTTTATGGCTTCCTCATCATATTTTGGAAATATTTTCTCCCGGGTATTTTTATTCGTCGACCCATAGTGAAATCCTAGATGGGCTGCCAAAATACTGTCCAGCTCCGGGGCCCCTGTCTTCTTAGTTGTACTCTGGCCCAACATATTGATTAAAGGATTTTTTTAAGAAAGTAACTTTTCAAAGAGAAATTAACCCATATGAAGTTAATGATTCTTATTTATAAAAAAATGTTTGTTCTTTTCAAAAAATCGAAACAAAAAGAATACTAGAAAGTGTGCCATTTCTCGAATGGTCCACCGCCCCTTGTAGAAGTCGTCAATAAGAAAACTGGTCGCACACGGCACCTATTTCTTTCTGAAAAATTAGTTTTCTTCTAACTGCAAATATCATATATGATTTTTGGTAGGATAGCGTAAGAACAAAAACAGACGAAAAATTTCTCATTTGGTCAAATGAAAAATTTTGCAGCATATTTCAGCAAAAATTAAGCACTAAACTGATCATTCTGGTTTAATATCAGATTGGAATTATGGGAACGCAAGAAAAGTCACTCTATGCATTTGTGTGCGAATATTTCACGAACGATTGAAGGCAATCCAGAAAGCATTATTACTTAACAAAGAGATGACGTTAACAACTGTAGTCCATTTGAACATCTTGAAAACTACGTCATCTTGCAGCGTGAATCTAACCTGAATCTTGTGGATTTAATCCAAGTTGGTAGATTGTAAATGATGCAGTACTTATGCCATACATTGGGCTAAACACCCCATGCGAAAGCCCCAAGGGAAAGGGGTAGACTTGTTTATTACGAGGAACCTCTGCCGCTGGACAAAAGGCTCAACGTCACTTAAGAACTAAGGCTTGTGTTTGGCTGAAGTGGTACGCGAGCGGGGATACTCTGGTCCCAAATCGTACTCGTTAATCATTTGGTCATTTGCAATAATTCAATCGAAGTATGCTAACCGTTATATACGCAGCATTATTTTGGCGGTGATTACAGCTGTCCGATGAATGAAGAACTACTACTATTACGTCAAGTGCAAATGTTAATTTGGCACCCGATAGCCTTGTGGTCAGAAGCATGAACATATGACTTGTTGCCCGAGCTGGGCCCGAGTTCTATCCCTGAATGAGGCTTGAATAATATGCCTGCCCCACGGTGCCTCAGCCCCTTTCTCTGAAATCAGTGTCCCTAAATTAGGGATATGGGACTAATTTCCTCTCCTATGGTGGTCGTTAAACTATCAAAGTGTGCATTTGCTTCACCTACCGAGAAAGGGTTTCATTAAGGCTGTCTTTGAATGAGTGTGAGAGAAATTCTATCCTATATCTGCAATGCAAACAAATTCTTTTGTACACATTTTCTCGAAGGCTATTACCTGTAGTGTTTGAAATTTTGAGAACAAATAAAGACTACCTTTAGCTAATACGTGCCGCAGTTATTATTCCGAAAAAATTGTAAGATTCGTTTCTAAAATTCAATTTATCTGACTCGAAAGTATTCCCATTTGGACGCTAGATGGCGCGATAAGTTAGCTTAGCAGTGCTTCTGTCAGGAAGAAACGAAATCTCTCACTTCTGTCTGATTTTTTTTAATTATCTAAGCCAAACCGAAATAATTAAATGGGGCCAAAAGTGAGACTGGAATCTTGTCTCCCATAAATCATCTTAAATCCTACTGTCCATTCATTTTTTGAAGAGAAAATATGTACATTAGCAGAGAACGCCTGAATTTGAGCTATGGAAACTCCGCCTACCAACTAAGTTCGCCCCCAAATAACGTCACTGGTCAAAACGTAACAGCTCGTATTTTGTTTTCTCATTGTGGAGCCAACGAGAGACCGCTTCCATTCTGAATATGACGAGGTCTGCAGTGATTCGCTGACGGCAAATTCTGGGGCAGTCCCACAAGACGTAAAAGCGACGCTCAAGAAGGGATTTTTGCGCCATCTATCGCAGAAGATGAACCCTAACACTCATTCAAAGACAGCCTTAAGACGTGATAGTATAGTGATCAGAGATGTGGCAAAGCCGCGGGGCGTAGTGGTCTAAGGCGCTGGCTTATGACCATTCGCCCTAGTGGGGTCCGGGTTCGAATCCTAGTGAGGCACGAATGTTTGTGTTTGTCTTTCGGCACTGGCTCTCAATGTGTCACTTGATCAACAGTGACTTTCTGTGTACATTGGTCATTTAGCATACTGTAAAAACTATGTTTGATATGTACTTGTTGATGTGAAACATCTGTCTACGTCTGCCTGTTTGTCATGTCTCTGTACCACCAGGTCCAATAAATCATTTTTTAAACCTTCAATTGAAAAAAAAAATGCCCTCTTGTAAAAGAGAAGAATCGTGTTGAGTGTAAGCATATGTTTACACCACCAAACGAAAAAGACAGCTCCAAGATTAGTGAAAATTAAATCGAAAATTCTGTGTCGTGGTTATAGCTATGTCAAGAAAGAATGCAAGAGGTAACATAACAAAAAAGGGGGGGGTAATTCATTTGATCGCTCTCATGAAGCAGCAGAAAGATTAAAGAAATGATAGACTGCCCACTATAAATACAATGTACATATATTTACCTCGCCTAGAGGGAAAATTTCGCAGTACAGGAGTTGAAAAATATATGTATCATCATTTTTATAATTCAGATATCCAATACAGAAAGAATTTTTCTCATCCAGATTACAGGCATGAAGACATCTAAACGGCAGGAACGACAAAGTAGAATAATAAAAACGTCATTTTGATAAAGAGGATCAACATGATAACGAGGATTCTTTGAATTTCTGTCTAACTTCGGCAGTTTCTATCTAACTTCCTTGAAAAAGTAATTTGGTTGATGTGCGAAAGCTTGGAAACGCTTATGTATATTTTCCTACGTCAATAAATCGTGATGTTTAGTCTGAAAGTTAAATCATGATACCAAATATAGAAAAATTCCGCCTGTAAATTTTAACTACTTAAAGTTTATTGATCGATGAGCCATTATCTATTCTTTGAATAAACTAAACTGACATTTGATCACACAAACTTCTTCAGAATTGATAAAATCTGTGACACTCTGAAAACAAAATCCAACAAATCTTTATTTAACACAAAATCAAAACACAGATTTAACAACTACTAAATACAGTTTCTTGGGCGGTTAGCCACATTCAAAGATTCAATTAACACGTTTCGAGGTAAGATTTAATACTCAATTTAATGTAAAAACGCCTCCGAGGTTCACGAGTACAGAACACCACAGTACGCCATACATATAAGTTAGTTCACTATTATACAGTTTTCAATATTAGTTTTAGTCCTCTGTCAAACTCTTCTTGCTTCTTTAGATGATGATGCATGTAGTCTTACTGAAAGACTTTGAACATTTTCATTTACAAAATTGTTTTGAAGCTGTCATTCATCCAAATCACCGCTAGAGTAGCACCTTTACGAATTCTAAAAGAAATAAGAGATGTGAGTAAAAGATTTTTAAAAACACTCATGCTTGTACTGTTAGCTCAATGCACTATTTAATAACTATTAGCCAGTGATCTGAATTTAAAGATCAGTGATTCATACTAACTTTAGAATCAGGGTTTCCCGAAATGCCCGATTGCCCTGTTCAGATGTGAATAAAAATCTAGGAGTAGACAGAAGAGCTAATCACAAAATTCACAGCCTTACCTTTGCCAATCTATATCACTATTTTTCAACTTTCTTTATTTCGCGGTATACCCCGATGAGTCATATCATTATGACAACCCCTAGTCTATAGAAATGAGAACGGCTGGAGACCTAACAGTGGCGCAGGTGAAGTTCACAGAGCAGTATACATATATACAGCCCGAGGGCCTGCTTTCGGTTAATAGAGTGTTCGTAGTCAGAATGGGAAAAGCTGCCGATTTATCGAAGTTTGATAAAGGACAAATTGTGATGGCACGACGCCTCGGAACTACGATCTCGGAAACGGCGTGGCTTGTGGGTTATTTACGTACCGATGTAGTGAGTACGTATCAAAAGTGGTGCACAGAGCAGGGCGTAGGGAGGGGGTTCTGGGGTCTGGACCCTTACCCCACCCATGAACCTAGATGATGATTACGGATAAACTCCAAACGATGACCGAAAACGCCCCACAAACAGGCGGCTGCTATTGTAATCCTGTTCGGCCACTTCCTTTATCCTCTCTCCTCCCACCCACTCACATTATCTCTCCGTTCGAGGTTTGCCAAGGCGATCAGCTGCGGAAGCTGTGCTGCTTTTCACTAGAAGAGACCCATTTCGGAACGAACTTCACCCAAGTACCTAAGGGGTGAGGGCTATGATGGAGCATCAGCAATGGCAGGAAAAGCTAATGGTACTTTTCCTGCCATTGCCGAAAAAGTACCATTAAAATTCCCGTCTGCTATGTTTGTTCATTGTAGCTCACACAGCTTAAATTTAGCCATTTCTAGGGCATGTAAGGTTCAAGGCATTCGCAATGCAATGGGTACAGTAGAAAACGTTTATGAATATTTCAATACCCCTAAACGTCAGTCATTCTTACAAACAAAGGTAAAAAATATACTTTCAGATTCCAGAAAGGAGAAACTAAAGCGCTTATGCCCAACAAGATGGGTAGATAGACATTATTCCGTTAGCACTTTTTTTTGAGCTTCAACCGGCAGTCTCAAATGCTTTAGAAGAAATGAGGTCCTGGAATTATAACGAATTAAATTTCTCCGTCATTTTTATCCGCGCCGGGGTTCGAACCCGGGTCCACTCATTCCGGAATAAGTTGCTCTACCAATTAAGCTACGCGGACATTTGTTCTGATTCCTATCTGCCTTTATGTCGTGTGCGTCCTTCTGGCAGGTACGTCACATCTCCTGGTACGTTACAGAATGACAGGGAAACGTTATCAAAAGCCATGCAGATTTCGTTGGCGATAAAAGATGTAGAATTCAACATTAGCGTTCTTGTCATTGATGTGGTTTTTCGGTACTCAAATTTACTGTGCAAAGCATTACAGAAAGAAAACATAGATTTAGTTGAAGCTATAAATCTTGCAGAAGATTTAAAACATGAAATACAATCAATGAGAAAAAATTCTGTTACAAATTTTAAAAAAAATATTTCAAGAATTAATTAAAAAATCAAAATTACTAGATTTTGACATCAAAGTACCACGTTTATGTAACAGACAAATGAATCGTTTCAACGTAGAAACAGATTCGGCTGAAGATTATTGCAGAATATCTGTATTCTTGCCGATTTTAGATTCGTTCGTACAAGAAATCGATCGAAGATTTCTAATGCATAAAACCGTTATTAAAGGTTTTCAGTGTTTACTGCCTGTTCACAATTTCTTATCTTTCAACGAGAACGACTTAGAAGAAACACTGCATTTTTATTCAAGTGAGCTGCGGATGACAGCAAAACTGTGAAATCCGAAATACAGCTATGGAGAAGACAAGACGCCTAAGTAAGCCTTATAGAAAATGCGGAGTTACGCAATGCAACTGACGTTTTGAAACAATGCAATATTGCAATATATCCTATTGTACATAAACTGTTTTTTGTGTTTTGTCAGTATCAAGAAGCGCTGTGGAACGGTCTTTCTCAACTCTCCGGAGAATAAAATCGTACTTGCGTAGCACTACCTCTGAAGACAGGTCAAGTGGTTTAGCAATGTTATATATACACAGAGATATATCCCTTAGAGCAGATGAAGTTATCGCTAACTTATCAGAAAAAAGCAAGAGACTCAGATTAAAATTGTAATCATAGGAACCAGGTATGATTAAAAAGTAATTATCCTTAATTTTACAGTTCTTAAGATCCATTTTTAAATTACTGCGTATTAATATTATATTAGAAGTCATACTTTTGGCTTAACAGCTCTATCCAGGATTTCAAATTCATGCAGTATCAAAATATTCTAATCCAGCGAATTGTTTCTTTTCATATTATGATTTGTGTATATGTAAGAATATACATATACTGTATATATATATTTACAGTTCGTTATATTATATTTTACAGTTCTTAAGGTCCATTTTTAAATTGCATATATATATATATATAGCAAAAGCAAATTAAGTGAATAAACAAAAACCTTTGAACAAATTTGAAATTCCATAGCTTTATTTGTGACAAGTTTAAAGTATCCCTTTGGTACCATTTATTGGTTGGTTTTTATTAACTGGATTGGTGTTAAAGGGGAATTTGGCTCTCTTTCTTTATTTTTATTATTTTATTGTTGCGAGGTCGGGCAAATGTGTTTTAGTTTGCTGGGTTCGGGTTTTTATTAGTAATCCCTTTTATTGACATTATTCCCCTAAATTTAATTGGTCCTTTTAGCAAACTAAAATAGAAGAAACCCACAATTCTCTGGTCTCAGTAGATTAGTGAGTGATTGTCTTGTTGCTTACCCTTGACGAAGCCGACAAGGAGTCAGTCATTAATATGCTTCACTGCATTCTTATGTTCGGTATTTTTTCATCTCTTGAAGCTAGCCTGGTTCGGGTGAATGGATTTAGTGATTGCTGTTCTTTTTCTCGTTTTTGTTTTTTCTAGTTCAAAATTTTGCTTTATGTTTTGCATTATATATATATATATATATATATATATATATATATATATATATATATATATATATATATATATATATATATATAATGGGATGTAAGGTCAGGTGATGCGTAACATCACAGCCTCTCCTTGACAAATGTCAACCCCGCCTTCTCGTGGTGCATCCTGTTCCCACTAAAGGGGCTCTGACGACCGCCCATAGCGGTATAACTATACCATCGGGATTAGAGGAAATTCTATTACACACTCACCAACCCGCTTGGCCAGCGTGGTGAGTTATGGCCAAACCCCTCCAAAATGATTCCACAACTTAAATCTTGGCCCTCAGTCTCCGGCAGCTGGAATGTACCTGGCCAAGGCAGCGGCCAGTGCGACATGAAGGCAGAGGGTGCTAAGAATCCCCGGAGGACCGGACTAGGCTGCCATCTGATGCTGACTTTGGCTACTTACAATGGACGCTCCCTATCTTCTGATTCAAGGCTTCTTGAATTGGAAGAGGAACTACAAAGGGTCAAGTGGGACATCGTGGGGCTAAGTGAGGTAAGGAGAAAAGGAGAAGATCTCATCGAACTGAAAAGTGGACATCTCTTCTACTATCGTGGGACAGATACTGGCAGAACTAGTGGTGTTGGATTTATAATAAACAAAAAACTGAAGGATAAAGTTGTAGAAGTTGAAAGTTCCTCTGACAGAGCTGCACGACTTGTTATCCAACTCTCGAAAAGATACCAGGCTCAGATTATTCAAACTTATGCACACACCACAAGTCATCCTGAAGAAGAAATTGAAGAATTTTATGAGGAAATTTGTCGTCTAAATAATAAAGGTAAGCAGCACTTGAAAATAATTATGGGAGATTTCAATGCAAAAATAGGGCAACGGCAACAGAATGAAACTTCAGTAGGTAAATTCGGTCATGGCAACAGAAACCAGCGTGGAAATACTCTCGTTGAGTTTGCAGATGCAGAAGGGTTTTTCATCTTGAACTCCTTCTTCAAGAAAAAGCCACACAGGAAATGGACATGGAGACATCCAAATGGGACGACAAGTGAAATTGATTTTATTATGTGTAACAAAAAATTCGTCATAGAAGACTGCAGTGTGCTAAACAAGTTCAACACAGGTAGTGACCATAGATTGGTGAGATGTAAGATGCACCTCAACACTAAACTTGAACGTGGCAAGCTCATACGACAAACAAAATCTATTGACATAACCAACCTTAAAAAACACCATAATACCTTCAAGTTAGAACTGAAGAACAGGTTCTCTGCTTTAGAAGGCCTAACATCGGAAGAAGTGGACATCTCTGAAGTTAACAGAAAAGTAACCAAAGCTCTTATGGAAACAGCAACAAAATTAGCTGGGTCTAAGAACAAGTTGCATGTGAACAAATTATCAGGAAAAACCAAAATGTTGATGCAAAAAAGAAGAGAGATGAGGACAACTAAAGAAGATGTGACTTCCAAAGTGGAATATATAGAGCTATGCAAGACAGTAAGAAAAAGTATCACTGAAGACGTAAGGAAATTCAACTGTGAACTAGGGAGGAAAGCAATTGAAAACAACCAAAGCCTAAAGATAGCAAAGGGACATCTCAGTAAGGGAAGAAAACAGATTATGGCACTGAGAAAAGAAGATGGTTCTGTAACAAGAAATAGAGGCGAAATTTTGACAAGAGTGAAAGATTTCTACTCCAAATTATATGAAAGGGATGATATATGCACTCCAGACATCATGAAAGATACCAGTACCAGAGTTCCTCCAGTCCTTCCAGCAGAAGTTGCACATGCAATCAAGAACATGAAGCGAGGAAAAGCTCCAGGAGAAGATGGAATTACTGTAGACATCATACAAGAAGCAAGTGGAGAAATCGAAACAGTACTCGCCCAAATTTTCACTCGATGCCTTAATGAAGGAAAGATTCCTGAGGATTGGAACACCGCTACAATGATCCTGCTACATAAGAAAGGTGACATTGAGGATCTCGGAAACTACAGACCTATCAGCCTCCTATCAGTAGTTTATAAAATCTTCACTAAAGTTCTTTCACACCGCTTGAAGGTAACACTGGACATGGCTCAACCGAGAGAACAAGCTGGATTCAGGAGTGGCTACAGCACAATAGATCATATCCACGTGCTGAGAGAACTAATTGAAAGAGCGAGGGAATATGAACTTCCATTGTGCATGGCTTTTATCGATTATGAAAAAGCCTTTGATTCGGTGAAACCATCAGCAGTTACAATGGCTCTGAAAACCTGCGGTATTGAAGATGCATACATTAATATTATTAATAACATCTATGAAAATGCAAGTGCAAAGATTAGGCTGTTTGAAAATACAACACACGTAAAAATTGGAAAGGGAGTGAGACAAGGTGACACCATATCTCCGAAGCTCTTTAATGCCACATTGGATTGTGTTTTTCAGGCGCTGAGCTGGGAAAACAAGGGGATAAAGATTAATGGAGATTATCTAACCCACCTTCGTTTTGCTGATGACGTAGTCATTTTTGCAACTACCCCATCAGAGCTGCAGAGTATGATCCAGGAACTTGCTGACAAGAGTAAAGAAGTGGGATTAAAAATGAACTTTCAGAAGACAAAAGTGATGTTCAATGCTTTTACAAGAAATGAAGATTTATGGATTGATGGAGAAAAGCTGGAGATAACAGACACGTACGTTTATCTTGGACAGCAGATATCAAGTGAGGGTCACATTGCTGAAGAAATTAATCGGCGTACAAAACTTGCCTGGAGAGCTTTTGGAAGAAACAGCATAATTTTCAAGAGCAATATGCCATTATGTCTTAAAAGAAAAGTGTTTGATCAATGCATCCTTCCAGTGCTTACGTATGGTGCAGAGACGTGGACCTTAACTAAAAGAGACATACAAAGGCTGCAGACAACTCAAAGCAGCATGGAGAGGTGCATGCTTGGTGTAACCAGGAGAGATAAGAAGAGGAACACGTGGATCCGAAAAATGACAAGAGTGGAAGACATCATGATCAGAGTTAAATCCCTGAAATGGCAATGGGCTGGACATACTGCCAGAAGGACAGATCATCGATGGACAGCCGAAATTTTAGATTGGATTCCAAGGGACAGGAAAAGACCCAGAAGAAGACCACATGGGAGATGGGTGGATGAAATTCGAAAGTATGCAGGGGTGACATGGAGGAGACTGGCACAAGACAGACCGTTGTGGAGGAAACTTGGGGAGACCTTCGTCCAGCAGTGGATTGATAATGGTTGACAATGATGATGATGATATATATAATATTTTAAGGAAACTGAATATGTATATATATGTAAGAATATATATCCGGTTCTGCTTTTGAACTAGTAGATGTTGGACCCCCCCCCCCCAAGACAAAATCCTGCTAACGCCCATGGCACAGATGACCAAACGACGAAACGTCGTCCGGCAGTGTGTCGTCGGCAACTCACTAATGCCAGAGGGGAGCGGAGACTGTCGCGCATTATTCACAGTGACCGCAGGGCCACAGTACGACAAATCATCCACCGCTACAGCATTGGTGATCTGGGCAATGTGTCACGGCGCACAGTTCATCACAGCCTTCTGCGCATGGGCCTGCGTAGCCGAAGACCCAGTCGAGTCCCTATGCTCACTGCACGTCATCTCCAACAACGCGTGAAATGGGCCCAAGATAATCGAGATTCGACAGTGTACGATTGGAAAAAGGGTGCATCACTTACACGGCCGAGCTCCGATACCCCGACTATCAAGGGAGGCTATGGCACCTGGTTTCGCTTTTGGGAAAAAACAGGCCGGCAGCAGCAGCAGCATTGTTATGCTGTGGGCGATGTTTACTTGAGACACTTTAGGCCCCATTATTCCAATAGCACAATCCCTGACAGCTGTTGAATATCGTTGCGGACGAAATTTACAAATTCATGGCACCTGTGTTCCCTGCTGGTGATGGCCGTTACCCTGCTGGTGATGATCAACAGGATAATGTGCCATACCACACCGCCAGAATCGTCAAGCATGCAGTGGTTTGAGGAACATGTTAGTGACTTTCACTTAATGCTTTGGCCTGCAAATTCACCTGATGTGAACCCAGTCTAACATTTGTGGTTTGACTTGGAAAAGCGGATTCGTGCTAAATTACCACCACCCCGAAATGTACGGGAACTGGAGACCTGCTGTGTTTGACATTATGGTACCAGATACCACAGGATTCTTATCGCCATCTCATCGAAACTATGCCTCGCCGAGTGGGCGCTGTTTTGCGGGGTAAAGGGGTCCTACAGCTTATTAGGTAGGTGGTCATAATGTAATGGCTCATCGGTGTATCTCTAACACGAAGTTTTGCGGGCTAAAGGGGGTCCTACAGCTTATTAGGTAGGTGGTCATAATGTAATGGTTCATCGGTGTATCTCTAACATGAAGTTTTGCGGGCTAAAGGGGGTCCTACAGCTTATTAGGTAGGTGGTCATAATGTAATGGCTCATCGGTGTATCTCTAACACGAAGTTTTGCGGGCTAAAGGGGGTCCTACAGCTTATTAGGTAGGTGGTCATAATGTAATGGCTCATCGGTGTATCTCTAACACGAAGTTTTGCGGGCTAAAGGGGGTCCTACAGCTTATTAGGTAGGTGGTCATAATGTAATGGCTCATCGGTGTATCTCTAACACGAAGTTTTGAGGGCTAAAGGGGGTCCTACAGCTTATTAGGTAGGTGGTCATAATGTAATGGCTCATCGGTGTATCTCTAACACGAAGTTTTGAGGGCTAAAGGGGGTCCTACAGCTTATTAGGTAGGTGGTCATAATGTAATGGCTCATCGGTGTATCTCTAACACGAAGTTTTCAGGGCTAAAGGGGGTCCTACAGCTTATTAGGTAGGTGGTCATAATGTAATGGCTCATCGGTGTATCTCTAACACGAAGTTTTGAGGGCTAAAGGGGGTCCTACAGCTTATTAGGTAGGTGGTCATAATGTAATGGCTCATCGGTGTATCTCTAACACGAAGTTTTGAGGGCTAAAGGGGGTCCTACAGCTTATTAGGTAGGTGGTCATAATGTAATGGCTCATCGGTGTATCTCTAACACGAAGTTTTGAGGGCTAAAGGGGGTCCTACAGCTTATTAGGTAGGTGGTCATAATGTAATGGCTCATCGGTGTATCTCTAACACGAAGTTTTGCTGGCTAAAGGGGGTCCTACAGCTTATTAGGTAGGTGGTCATAATGTAATGGCTCATCGGTGTATCTCTAACACGAAGTTTTGAGGGCTAAAGGGGGTCCTACAGCTTATTAGGTAGGTGGTCATAAAGTAATGGCTCATCGGTGTATCTCTAACACGAAGTTTTGAGGGCTAAAGGGGGTCCTACAGCTTATTAGGTAGCTGGTCATAATGTAATGGCTCATCGGTGTATCTCTAACACGAAGTTTTGCGGGCTAAAGAGGGTCCTACAGCTTATTAGGTAGCTGGTCATAATGTAATGGCTCATCGGTGTATCTCTAACACGAAGTTTTGCGGGCTAAAGAGGGTCCTACAGCTTATTAGGTAGGTGGTCATAATGTAATGGCTCATCGGTGTATCTCTAACACGAAGTTTTGCGGGCTAAAGGGGGTCCTACAGCTTATTAGGTAGGTGGTCATAATGTAATGGCTCATCGGTGTATCTCTAACACGAAGTTTTGAGGGCTAAAGGGGGTCCTACAGCTTATTAGGTAGGTGGTCATAAAGTAATGGCTCATCGGTGTATCTCTAACACGAAGTTTTGAGGGCTAAAGGGGGTCCTACAGCTTATTAGGTAGCTGGTCATAATGTAATGGCTCATCGGTGTATCTCTAACACGAAGTTTTGAGGGCTAAAGGGGGTCGTACAGCTTATTAGGTAGGTGGTCATAAAGTAATGGCTCATCGGTGTATCTCTAACACGAAGTTTTGAGGACTAAAGGGGGTCCTACAGCTTATTAGGTATGTGGTCATAATGTAATGGCTCATCGGTGTATCTCTAACACGAAGTTTTAAGGGCTAAAGGGGGTCCTACAGCTTATTAGGTAGGTGGTCATAATGTAATGGCTCATCGGTGTATCTCTAACACGAAGTTTTGAGGGCTAAAGGGGGTCCTACAGCTTATTAGGTAGGTGGTCATAATGTAATGGCTCATCGGTGTATCTCTAACACGAAGTTTTGCGGGCTAAAGGGGTCCTACAGCTTATTAGGTAGGTGGTCATAATGTAATGGCTCATCGGTGTATCTCTAACACGAAGTTTTAAGGGCTAAAGGGGGTCCTACAGCTTATTAGGTATGTGGTCATAATGTAATGGCTCATCGGTGTATCTCTAACACGAAGTTTTAAGGGCTAAAGGGGGTCCTACAGCTTATTAGGTATGTGGTCATAATGTAATGGCTCATCGGTGTATCTCTAACACGAAGTTTTAAGGGCTAAAGGGGGTCCTACAGCTTATTAGGTAGGTGGTCATAATGTAATGGCTCATCGGTGTATCTCTAACACGAAGTTTTAAGGGCTAAAGGGGGTCCTACAGCTTATTAGGTAGGTGGTCATAATGTAATGGCTCATCGGTGTATCTCTAACACGAAGTTTTGCTGGCTAAAGGGGGTCCTACAGCTTATTAGGTAGGTGGTCATAATGTAATGGCTCATCGGTGTATCTCTAACACGAAGTTTTGCGGGCTAAAGGGGGCCCTACAGCTTATTAGGTAGGTGGTCATAATGTAATGGCTCATCGGTGTATCTCTAACACGAAGTTTTAAGGACTAAAGGGGTCCTACAGCTTATTAGGTAGGTGGTCATAATGTAATGGCTCATCGGTGTATCTCTAACACGAAGTTTTAAGGGCTAAAGGGGGTCCTACAGCTTATTAGGTAGGTGGTCATAATGTAATGGCTCATCGGTGTATCTCTAACACGAAGTTTTAAGGGCTAAAGGGGGTCCTACAGCTTATTAGGTAGGTGGTCATAATGTAATGGCTCATCGGTGTATCTCTAACACGAAGTTTTAAGGGCTAAAGGGGGTCCTACAGCTTATTAGGTAGGTGGTCATAATGTAATGGCTCATCGGTGTATCTCTAACACGAAGTTTTAAGGGCTAAAGGGGGTCCTACAGCTTATTAGGTAGGTGGTCATAATGTAATGGCTCATCGGTGTATCTCTAACACGAAGTTTTAAGGGCTAAAGGGGGTCCTACAGCTTATTAGGTAGGTGGTCATAATGTAATGGCTCATCGGTGTATCTCTAACACGAAGTTTTGCGGGCTAAAGGGGGCCCTACAGCTTATTAGGTAGGTGGTCATAATGTAATGGCTCATCGGTGTATCTCTAACACGAAGTTTTGCGGGCTAAAGGGGTCCTACAGCTTATTAGGTAGGTGGTCATAATGTAATGGCTCATCGGTGTATCTCTAACACGAAGTTTTGCGGGCTAAAGAGGGTCCTACAGCTTATTAGGTAGGTGGTCATAATGTAATGGCTCATCGGTGTATCTCTAACACGAAGTTTTGCGGGCTAAAGAGGGTCCTACAGCTTATTAGGTAGGTGGTCATAATGTAATGGCTCATCGGTGTATCTCTAACACGAAGTTTTGCGGGCTAAAGGGGGTCCTACAGCTTATTAGGTAGGTGGTCATAATGTAATGGCTCATCGGTGTATCTCTAACACGAAGTTTTAAGGGCTAAAGGGGGTCCTACAGCTTATTAGGTAGGTGGTCATAATGTAATGGCTCATCGGTGTATCTCTAACACGAAGTTTTGAGGGCTAAAGGGGTCCTACAGCTTATTAGGTAGGTGGTCATAATGTAATGGCTCATCGGTGTATCTCTAACACGAAGTTTTGCGGGCTAAAGGGGGTCCTACAGCTTATTAGGTAGGTGGTCATAATGTAATGGCTCATCGGTGTATCTCTAACACGAAGTTTTGAGGGCTAAAGGGGTCCTACAGCTTATTAGGTAGGTGGTCATAATGTAATGGCTCATCGGTGTATCTCTAACACGAAGTTTTGCGGGCTAAAGGGGGTCCTACAGCTTATTAGGTAGGTGGTCATAATGTAATGGCTCATCGGTGTATCTCTAACACGAAGTTTTAAGGGCTAAAGGGGGTCCTACAGCTTATTAGGTAGGTGGTCATAATGTAATGGCTCATCGGTGTATCTCTAACACGAAGTTTTGAGGGCTAAAGGGGTCCTACAGCTTATTAGGTAGGTGGTCATAATGTAATGGCTCATCGGTGTATCTCTAACACGAAGTTTTGCGGGCTAAAGGGGGTCCTACAGCTTATTAGGTAGGTGGTCATAATGTAATGGCTCATCGGTGTATCTCTAACACGAAGTTTTGCGGGCTAAAGGGGTCCTACAGCTTATTAGGTAGGTGGTCATAATGTAATGGCTCATCGGTGTATCTCTAACACGAAGTTTTGCGGGCTAAAGAGGGTCCTACAGCTTATTAGGTAGGTGGTCATAATGTAATGGCTCATCGGTGTATCTCTAACACGAAGTTTTGCGGGCTAAAGGGGGTCCTACAGCTTACTAGGTAGGTGGTCATAATGTAATGGCTCATCGGTGTATCTCTAACACGAAGTTTTGCGGGCTAAAGGGGGCCCTACAGCTTATTAGGTAGGTGGTCATAATGTAATGGCTCATCGGTGTATCTCTAACACGAAGTTTTAAGAGCTAAAGGGGGTCCTACAGCTTATTAGGTAGGTGGTCATAATGTAATGGCTCATCGGTGTATCTCTAACACGAAGTTTTGAGGGCTAAAGGGGTCCTACAGCTTATTAGGTAGGTGGTCATAATGTAATGGCTCATCGGTGTATCTCTAACACGAAGTTTTGCGGGCTAAAGGGGTCCTACAGCTTATTAGGTAGGTGGTCATAATGTAATGGCTCATCGGTGTATCTCTAACACGAAGTTTTGAGGGCTAAAGGGGGTCCTACAGCTTATTAGGTAGGTGGTCATACTGTAATGGCTCATCGGTGTATCTCTAACACGAAGTTTTGCGGGATAAAGGAGGTCCTACAGCTTATTAGGTAGGTGGTCATAATGTAATGGCTCATCGGTGTATCTCTAACACGAAGTTTTGCGGGCTAAAGAGGGTCCTACAGCTTATTAGGTAGGTGGTCATAATGTAATGGCTCATCGGTGTATCTCTAACACGAAGTTTTAAGGGCTAAAGGGGGTCCTACAGCTTATTAGGTATGTGGTCATAATGTAATGGCTCATCGGTGTATCTCTAACACGAAGTTTTAAGGGCTAAAGGGGGTCCTACAGCTTATTAGGTATGTGGTCATAATGTAATGGCTCATCGGTGTATCTCTAACACAAAGTTTTAAGGGCTAAAGGGGGTCCTACAGCTTATTAGGTATGTGGTCATAATGTAATGGCTCATCGGTGTATCTCTAACACGAAGTTTTAAGGGCTAAAGGGGGTCCTAGAGCTTATTAGATAGGTGGTCATAATGTAATGGCTCATCGGTGTATCTCTAACACGAAGTTTTAAGGGCTAAAGGGGGTCCTACAGCTTATTAGGTAGGTGGTCATAATGTAATGGCTCATCGGTGTATCTCTAACACGAAGTTTTGCGGGCTAAAGGGGGTCCTACAGCTTATTAGGTAGGTGGTCATAATGTAATGGCTCATCGGTGTATCTCTAACCCGAAGTTTTGCGGGCTAAAGGGGGCCCTACAGCTTATTAGGTAGGTGGTCATAATGTAATGGCTCATCGGTGTATCTCTAACACGAAGTTTTAAGGGCTAAAGGGGGTCCTACAGCTTATTAGGTAGGTGGTCATAATGTAATGGCTCATCGGTGTATCTCTAACACGAAGTTTTAAGGGCTAAAGGGGGTCCTACAGCTTATTAGGTAGGTGGTCATAATGTAATGGCTCATCGGTGTATCTCTAACATGAAGTTTTAAGGGCTAAAGGGGGTCCTACAGCTTATTAGGTAGGTGGTCATAATGTAATGGCTCATCGGTGTATCTCTAACACGAAGTTTTAAGGGCTAAAGGGGGTCCTACAGCTTATTAGGTAGGTCGTCATAATGTAATGGCTCATCGGTGTATCTCTAACACGAAGTTTTGCGGGCTAAAGGGGGTCCTACAGCTTATTAGGTAGGTGGTCATAATGTAATGGCTGATCGGTGTATCTCTAACACGAAGTTTTGCGGGCTAAAGGGGGCCCTACAGCTTATTAGGTAGGTGGTCATAATGTAATGGCTCATCGGTGTATCTCTAACACGAAGTTTTGCGGGCTAAAGGGGTCCTACAGCTTATTAGGTAGGTGGTCATAATGTAATGGCTCATCGGTGTATCTCTAACACGAAGTTTTGCGGGCTAAAGGGGGCCCTACAGCTTATTAGGTAGGTGGTCATAATGTAATGGCTCATCGGTGTATCTCTAACAAGAAGTTTTAAGGGCTAAAGGGGGTCCTACAGCTTATTAGGTAGGTGGTCATAATGTAATGGCTCATCGGTGTATCTCTAACACGAAGTTTTAAGGGCTAAAGGGGGTCCTACAGCTTATTAGGTAGGTGGTCATAATGTAATGGCTCATCGGTGTATCTCTAACACGAAGTTTTAAGGGCTAAAGGGGGTCCTACAGCTTATTAGGTAGGTGGTCATAATGTAATGGCTCATCGGTGTATCTCTAACACGAAGTTTTAAGGGCTAAAGGGGGTCCTACAGCTTATTAGGTAGGTGGTCATAATGTAATGGCTCATCGGTGTATCTCTAACACGAAGTTTTAAGGGCTAAAGGGGGTCCTACAGCTTATTAGGTAGGTGGTCATAATGTAATGGCTCATCGGTGTATCTCTAACACGAAGTTTTAAGGGCTAAAGGGGTCCTACAGCTTATTAGGTAGGTGGTCATAATGTAATGGCTCATCGGTGTATCTCTAACACGAAGTTTTGCGGGCTAAAGGGGCCCTACAGCTTATTAGGTAGGTGGTCATAATGTAATGGCTCATCGGTGTATCTCTAACACGAAGTTTTGCGGGCTAAAGGGGTCCTACAGCTTATTAGGTAGGTGGTCATAATGTAATGGCTCATCGGTGTATCTCTAACACGAAGTTTTGCGGGCTAAAGAGGGTCCTACAGCTTATTAGGTAGGTGGTCATAATGTAATGGCTCATCGGTGTATCTCTAACACGAAGTTTTGCGGGCTAAAGAGGGTCCTACAGCTTATTAGGTAGGTGGTCATAATGTAATGGCTCATCGGTGTATCTCTAACACGAAGTTTTGCGGGCTAAAGGGGGTCCTACAGCTTATTAGGTAGGTGGTCATAATGTAATGGCTCATCGGTGTATCTCTAACACGAAGTTTTAAGGGCTAAAGGGGGTCCTACAGCTTATTAGGTAGGTGGTCATAATGTAATGGCTCATCGGTGTATCTCTAACACGAAGTTTTGAGGGCTAAAGGGGTCCTACAGCTTATTAGGTAGGTGGTCATAATGTAATGGCTCATCGGTGTATCTCTAACACGAAGTTTTGCGGGCTAAAGGGGGTCCTACAGCTTATTAGGTAGGTGGTCATAATGTAATGGCTCATCGGTGTATCTCTAACACGAAGTTTTGAGGGCTAAAGGGGTCCTACAGCTTATTAGGTAGGTGGTCATAATGTAATGGCTCATCGGTGTATCTCTAACACGAAGTTTTGCGGGCTAAAGGGGGTCCTACAGCTTATTAGGTAGGTGGTCATAATGTAATGGCTCATCGGTGTATCTCTAACACGAAGTTTTAAGGGCTAAAGGGGGTCCTTCAGCTTATTAGGTAGGTGGTCATAATGTAATGGCTCATCGGTGTATCTCTAACACGAAGTTTTGAGGGCTAAAGGGGTCCTACAGCTTATTAGGTAGGTGATCATAATGTAATGGCTCATCGGTGTATCTCTAACACGAAGTTTTGCGGGCTAAAGGGGTCCTACAGCTTATTAGGTAGGTGATCATAATGTAATGGCTCATCGGTGTATCTCTAACACGAAGTTTTGCGGGCTAAAGGGGTCCTACACTTATTAGGTAGGTGGTCATAATGTAATGGCTCATCGGTGTATCTCTAACACGAAGTTTTGCGGGCTAAAGAGGGTCCTACAGCTTATTAGGTAGGTGGTCATAATGTAATGGCTCATCGGTGTATCTCTAACACGAAGTTTTGCGGGCTAAAGGGGGTCCTACAGCTTACTAGGTAGGTGGTCATAATGTAATGGCTCATCGGTGAATCTCTAACACGAAGTTTTGCGGGCTAAAGGGGGCCCTACAGCTTATTAGGTAGGTGGTCATAATGTAATGGCTCATCGGTGTATCTCTAACACGAAGTTTTAAGAGCTAAAGGGGGTCCTACAGCTTATTAGGTAGGTGGTCATAATGTAATGGCTCATCGGTGTATCTCTAACACGAAGTTTTGAGGGCTAAAGGGGTCCTACAGCTTATTAGGTAGGTGGTCATAATGTAATGGCTCATCGGTGTACCTCTAACACGAAGTTTTGCGGGCTAAAGGGGTCCTACAGCTTATTAGGTAGGTGGTCATAATGTAATGGCTCATCGGTGTATCTCTAACACGAAGTTTTGAGGGCTAAAGGGGGTCCTACAGCTTATTAGGTAGGTGGTCATACTGTAATGGCTCATCGGTGTATCTCTAACACGAAGTTTTGCGGGATAAAGGAGGTCCTACAGCTTATTAGGTAGGTGGTCATAACGTAATGGCTCATCGGTGTATCTCTAACACGAAGTTTTGCGGGCTAAAGAGGGTCCTACAGCTTATTAGGTAGGTGGTCATAATGTAATGGCTCATCGGTGTATCTCTAACACGAAGTTTTAAGGGCTAAAGGGGTCCTACAGCTTATTAGGTATGTGGTCATAATGTAATGGCTCATCGGTGTATCTCTAACACGAAGTTTTAAGGGCTAAAGGGGGTCCTACAGCTTATTAGGTATGTGGTCATAATGTAATGGCTCATCGGTGTATCTCTAACACAAAGTTTTAAGGGCTAAAGGGGGTCCTACAGCTTATTAGGTATGTGGTCATAATGTAATGGCTCATCGGTGTATCTCTAACACGAAGTTTTAAGGGCTAAAGGGGGTCCTAGAGCTTATTAGATAGGTGGTCATAATGTAATGGCTCATCGGTGTATCTCTAACACGAAGTTTTAAGGGCTAAAGGGGGTCCTACAGCTTATTAGGTAGGTGGTCATAATGTAATGGCTCATCGGTGTATCTCTAACACGAAGTTTTGCGGGCTAAAGGGGGTCCTACAGCTTATTAGGTAGGTGGTCATAATGTAATGGCTCATCGGTGTATCTCTAACCCGAAGTTTTGCGGGCTAAAGGGGGCCCTACAGCTTATTAGGTAGGTGGTCATAATGTAATGGCTCATCGGTGTATCTCTAACACGAAGTTTTAAGGGCTAAAGGGGGTCCTACAGCTTATTAGGTAGGTGGTCATAATGTAATGGCTCATCGGTGTATCTCTAACACGAAGTTTTAAGGGCTAAAGGGGGTCCTACAGCTTATTAGGTAGGTGGTCATAATGTAATGGCTCATCGGTGTATCTCTAACATGAAGTTTTAAGGGCTAAAGGGGGTCCTACAGCTTATTAGGTAGGTGGTCATAATGTAATGGCTCATCGGTGTATCTCTAACACGAAGTTTTAAGGGCTAAAGGGGGTCCTACAGCTTATTAGGTAGGTCGTCATAATGTAATGGCTCATCGGTGTATCTCTAACACGAAGTTTTGCGGGCTAAAGGGGGTCCTACAGCTTATTAGGTAGGTGGTCATAATGTAATGGCTGATCGGTGTATCTCTAACACGAAGTTTTGCGGGCTAAAGGGGGCCCTACAGCTTATTAGGTAGGTGGTCATAATGTAATGGCTCATCGGTGTATCTCTAACACGAAGTTTTGCGGGCTAAAGGGGTCCTACAGCTTATTAGGTAGGTGGTCATAATGTAATGGCTCATCGGTGTATCTCTAACACGAAGTTTTGCGGGCTAAAGAGGGTCCTACAGCTTATTAGGTAGGTGGTCATAATGTAATGGCTCATCGGTGTATCTCTAACACGAAGTTTTGCGGGCTAAAGAGGGTCCTACAGCTTATTAGGTAGGTGGTCATAATGTAATGGCTCATCGGTGTATCTCTAACACGAAGTTTTGCGGGCTAAAGGGGGTCCTACAGCTTATTAGGTAGGTGGTCATAATGTAATGGCTCATCGGTGTATCTCTAACACGAAGTTTTAAGGGCTAAAGGGGGTCCTACAGCTTATTAGGTAGGTGGTCATAATGTAATGGCTCATCGGTGTATCTCTAACACGAAGTTTTAAGGGCTAAAGGGGGTCCTACAGCTTATTAGGTAGGTGGTCAAAATGTAATGGCTCATCGGTGTATCTCTAACACAAAGTTTTAAGGGCTAAAGGGGGTCCTACAGCTTATTAGGTAGGTGGTCATAATGTAATGGCTCATCGGTGTATCTGTAACACGAAGTTTTGAGGGCTAAAGGGGTCCTACAGCTTATTAGGTAGGTGGTCATAATGTATTGGCTCATCGGTGTATCTCTAACACGAAGTTTTGCGGGCTAAAGGGGTCCTACAGCTTATTAGGTAGGTGGTCATAATGTAATGGCTCATCGGTGTATCTCTAACACGAAGTTTTGAGGGCTAAAGGGGGTCCTACAGCTTATTAGGTAGGTGGTCATACTGTAATGGCTCATCGGTGTATCTCTAACACGAAGTTTTGCGGGATAAAGGAGGTCCTACAGCTTATTAGGTAGGTGGTCATAATGTAATGGCTCATCGGTGTATCTCTAACACGAAGTTTTGCGGGCTAAAGAGGGTCCTACAGCTTATTAGGTAGGTGGTCATAATGTAATGGCTCATCGGTGTATCTCTAACATGAAGTTTTAAGGGCTAAAGGGGGTCCTACAGCTTATTAGGTATGTGGTCACAATGTAATGGCTCATCGGTGTATCTCTAACACGAAGTTTTAAGGGCTAAAGGGGGTCCTACAGCTTATTAGGTATGTGCTCATAATGTAATGGCTCATCGGTGTATCTCTAACACGAAGTTTTAAGGGCTAAAGGGGGTCCTACAGCTTATTAGGTATGTGGTCATAATGTAATGGCTCATCGGTGTATCTCTAACACGAAGTTTTAAGGGCTAAAGGGGGTCCTACAGCTTATTAGATAGGTGGTCATAATGTAATGGCTCATCGGTGTATCTCTAACACGAAGTTTTAAGGGCTAAAAGGGGGTCCTACAGCTTATTAGGTAGGTGGTCATAATGTAATGGCTCATCGGTGTATCTCTAACACGAAGTTTTGCGGGCTAAAGGGGGTCCTACAGCTTATTAGGTAGGTGGTCATAATGTAATGGCTCATCGGTGTATCTCTAACACGAAGTTTTGCGGGCTAAAGGGGGCCCTACAGCTTATTAGGTAGGTGGTCATATTGTAATGGCTCATCGGTGTATCTCTAACACGAAGTTTTGAGGGCTAAAGGGGGTCCTACAGCTTATTAGGTAGCTGGTCATAATGTAATGGCTCATTGGTGTATCTCTAACACGAAGTTTTGCGGGCTAAAGAGGGTCCTACAGCTTATTAGGTAGCTGGTCATAATGTAATGGCTCATCGGTGTATCTCTAACACGAAGTTTTGCGGGCTAAAGAGGGTCCTACAGCTTATTAGGTAGCTGGTCATAATGTAATGGCTCATCGGTGTATCTCTAACACGAAGTTTTGCGGGCTAAAGGGGGTCCTACAGCTTATTAGGTAGGTGGTCATAATGTAATGGCTCATCGGTGTATCTCTAACACGAAGTTTTGAGGGCTAAAGGGGGTCCTACAGCTTATTAGGTAGCTGGTCATAATGTAATGGCTCATCGGTGTATCTCTAACACGAAGTTTTGAGGGCTAAAGGGGGTCCTACAGCTTATTAGGTAGGTGGTCATAAAGTAATGGCTCATCGGTGTATCTCTAACACGAAGTTTTGAGGACTAAAGGGGGTCCTACAGCTTATTAGGTAGCTGGTCATAATGTAATGGCTCATCGGTGTATCTCTAACACGAAGTTTTGAGGGCTAAAGGGGTCCTACAGCTTATTAGGTAGGTGGTCATAATGTAATGGCTCATCGGTGTATCTCTAACACGAAGTTTTGAGGGCTAAAGGGGGTCCTACAGCTTATTAGGTAGGTGGTCATAATGTAATGGCTCATCGGTGTATCTCTAACACGAAGTTTTGCGGGCTAAAGGGGTCCTACAGCTTATTAGGTAGGTGGTCATAATGTAATGGCTCATCGGTGTATCTCTAACACGAAGTTTTGAGGGCTAAAGGGGGTCCTACAGCTTATTAGGTAGGTGGTCATACTGTAATGGCTCATCGGTGTATCTCTAACACGAAGTTTTGCGGGATAAAGGGGGTCCTACAGCTTAGTAGGTAGGTGGTCATAATGTAATGGCTCATCGGTGTATCTCTAACACGAAGTTTTGCGGGCTAAAGAGGGTCCTACAGCTTATTAGGTAGGTGGTCATAATGTAATGGCTCATCGGTGTATCTCTAACACGAAGTTTTAAGGGCTAAAGGGGGTCCTACAGCTTATTAGGTATGTGGTCATAATGTAATGGCTCATCGGTGTATCTCTAACACGAAGTTTTAAGGGCTAAAGGGGGTCCTACAGCTTATTAGGTATGTGGTCATAATGTAATGGCTCATCGGTGTATCTCTAACACGAAGTTTTAAGGGCTAAAGGGGGTCCTACAGCTTATTAGGTATGTGGTCATAATGTAATGGCTCATCGGTGTATCTCTAACACGAAGTTTTAAGGGCTAAAGGGGGTCCTACAGCTTATTAGGTAGGTGGTCATAATGTAATGGCTCATCGGTGTATCTCTAACACGAAGTTTTAAGGGCTAAAGGGGGTCCTACAGCTTATTAGGTAGGTGGTCATAATGTAATGGCTCATCGGTGTATCTCTAACACGAAGTTTTGCTGGCTAAAGGGGGTCCTACAGCTTATTAGGTAGGTGGTCATAATGTAATGGCTCATCGGTGTATCTCTAACACGAAGTTTTGCGGGCTAAAGGGGGCCCTACAGCTTATTAGGTAGGTGGTCATAATGTAATGGCTCATCGGTGTATCTCTAACACGAAGTTTTAAGGGCTAAAGGGGGTCCTACAGCTTATTAGGTAGGTGGTCATAATGTAATGGCTCATCGGTGTATCTCTAACACGAAGTTTTAAGGGCTAAAGGGGGTCCTACAGCTTATTAGGTAGGTGGTCATAATGTAATGGCTCATCGGTGTATCTCTAACACGAAGTTTTAAGGGCTAAAGGGGGTCCTACAGCTTATTAGGTAGGTGGTCATAATGTAATGGCTCATCGGTGTATCTCTAACACGAAGTTTTGCGGGCTGAAGGGGGTCCTACAGCTTATTAGGTAGGTGGTCATAATGTAATGGCTCATCGGTGTATCTCTAACACGAAGTTTTAAGGGCTAAAGGGGGTCCTACAGCTTATTAGGTAGGTGGTCATAATGTAATGGCTCATCGGTGTATCTCTAACACGAAGTTTTGCGGGCTAAAGGGGGTCCTACAGCTTATTAGGTAGGTGGTCATAATGTAATGGCTCATCGGTGTATCTCTAACACGAAGTTTTAAGGGCTAAAGGGGGTCCTACAGCTTATTAGGTAGGTGGTCATAATGTAATGGCTCATCGGTGTATCTCTAACACGAAGTTTTGCGGGCTAAAGGGGGTCCTACAGCTTATTAGGTAGGTGGTCATAATGTAATGGCTCATCGGTGTATCTCTAACACGAAGTTTTAAGGGCTAAAGGGGGTCCTACAGCTTATTAGGTAGGTGGTCATAATGTAATGGCTCATCGGTGTATCTCTAACACGAAGTTTTGCGGGCTAAAGGGGGTCCTACAGCTTATTAGGTAGGTGGTCATAATGTAATGGCTCATCGGTGTATCTCTAACACGAAGTTTTGCGGGCTAAAGGGGGTCCTACAGCTTATTAGGTAGGTGGTCATAATGTAATGGCTCATCGGTGTATCTCTAACACGAAGTTTTGCGGGCTAAAGGGGTCCTACAGCTTATTAGGTAGGTGGTCATAATGTAATGGCTCATCGGTGTATCTCTAACACGAAGTTTTGCGGGCTAAAGAGGGTCCTACAGCTTATTAGGTAGGTGGTCATAATGTAATGGCTCATCGGTGTATCTCTAACACGAAGTTTTGCGGGCTAAAGAGGGTCCTACAGCTTATTAGGTAGGTGGTCATAATGTAATGGCTCATCGGTGTATCTCTAACACGAAGTTTTGCGGGCTAAAGGGGGTCCTACAGCTTATTAGGTAGGTGGTCATAATGTAATGGCTCATCGGTGTATCTCTAACACGAAGTTTTAAGGGCTAAAGGGGGTCCTACAGCTTATTAGGTAGGTGGTCATAATGTAATGGCTCATCGGTGTATCTCTAACACGAAGTTTTGAGGGCTAAAGGGGTCCTACAGCTTATTAGGTAGGTGGTCATAATGTAATGGCTCATCGGTGTATCTCTAACACGAAGTTTTGCGGGCTAAAGGGGGTCCTACAGCTTATTAGGTAGGTGGTCATAATGTAATGGCTCATCGGTGTATCTCTAACACGAAGTTTTGCGGGCTAAAGGGGGTCCTACAGCTTATTAGGTAGGTGGTCATAATGTAATGGCTCATCGGTGTATCTCTAACACGAAGTTTTGCGGGCTAAAGGGGGTCCTACAGCTTATTAGGTAGGTGGTCATAATGTAATGGCTCATCGGTGTATCTCTAACACGAAGTTTTAAGGGCTAAAGGGGGTCCTACAGCTTATTAGGTAGGTGGTCATAATGTAATGGCTCATCGGTGTATCTCTAACACGAAGTTTTAAGGGCTAAAGGGGTCCTACAGCTTATTAGGTAGGTGGTCATAATGTAATGGCTCATCGGTGTATCTCTAACACGAAGTTTTGCGGGCTAAAGGGGGTCCTACAGCTTATTAGGTAGGTGGTCATAATGTAATGGCTCATCGGTGTATCTCTAACACGAAGTTTTGCGGGCTAAAGGGGTCCTACAGCTTATTAGGTAGGTGGTCATAATGTAATGGCTCATCGGTGTATCTCTAACACGAAGTTTTGCGGGCTAAAGAGGGTCCTACAGCTTATTAGGTAGGTGGTCATAATGTAATGGCTCATCGGTGTATCTCTAACACGAAGTTTTGCGGGCTAAAGAGGGTCCTACAGCTTATTAGGTAGGTGGTCATAATGTAATGGCTCATCGGTGTATCTCTAACACGAAGTTTTGCGGGCTAAAGGGGGTCCTACAGCTTATTAGGTAGGTGGTCATAATGTAATGGCTCATCGGTGTATCTCTAACACGAAGTTTTAAGGGCTAAAGGGGGTCCTACAGCTTATTAGGTAGGTGGTCATAATGTAATGGCTCATCGGTGTATCTCTAACACGAAGTTTTGAGGGCTAAAGGGGTCCTACAGCTTATTAGGTAGGTGGTCATAATGTAATGGCTCATCGGTGTATCTCTAACACGAAGTTTTGCGGGCTAAAGGGGTCCTACAGCTTATTAGGTAGGTGGTCATAATGTAATGGCTCATCGGTGTATCTCTAACACGAAGTTTTGAGGGCTAAAGGGGGTCCTACAGCTTATTAGGTAGGTGGTCATAATGTAATGGCTCATCGGTGTATCTCTAACACGAAGTTTTGCGGGATAAAGGAGGTCCTACAGCTTATTAGGTAGGTGGTCATAATGTAATGGCTCATCGGTGTATCTCTAACACGAAGTTTTGCGGGCTAAAGAGGGTCCTACAGCTTATTAGGTAGGTGGTCATAATGTAATGGCTCATCGGTGTATCTCTAACACGAAGTTTTAAGGGCTAAAGGGGGTCCTACAGCTTATTAGGTAGGTGGTCATAATGTAATGGCTCATCGGTGTATCTCTAACACGAAGTTTTGCGGGCTAAAGGGGGTCCTACAGCTTATTAGGTAGGTGGTCATAATGTAATGGCTCATCGGTGTATCTCTAACACGAAGTTTTGCGGGCTAAAGAGGGTCCTACAGCTTATTAGGTAGGTGGTCATAATGTAATGGCTCATCGGTGTATCTCTAACACGAAGTTTTGGGCTAAAGGGGGTCCTACAGCTTATTAGGTAGGTGGTCATAATGTAATGGCTCATCGGTGTATCTCTAACACGAAGTTTTAAGGGCTAAAGGGGGTCCTACAGCTTATTAGGTAGGTGGTCATAATGTAATGGCTCATCGGTGTATCTCTAACACGAAGTTTTGCGGGCTAAAGGGGGTCCTACAGCTTATTAGGTAGGTGGTCATAATGTAATGGCTCATCGGTGTATCTCTAACACGAAGTTTTAAGGGCTAAAGGGGGTCCTACAGCTTATTAGGTAGGTGGTCATAATGTAATGGCTCATCGGTGTATCTCTAACACGAAGTTTTGAGGGCTAAAGGGGTCCTACAGCTTATTAGGTAGGTGGTCATAATGTAATGGCTCATCGGTGTATCTCTAACACGAAGTTTTGCGGGCTAAAGGGGGTCCTACAGCTTATTAGGTAGGTGGTCATAATGTAATGGCTCATCGGTGTATCTCTAACACGAAGTTTTGAGGGCTAAAGGGGTCCTACAGCTTATTAGGTAGGTGGTCATAATGTAATGGCTCATCGGTGTATCTCTAACACGAAGTTTTGCGGGCTAAAGGGGGTCCTACAGCTTATTAGGTAGGTGGTCATAATGTAATGGCTCATCGGTGTATCTCTAACACGAAGTTTTAAGGGCTAAAGGGGGTCCTACAGCTTATTAGGTAGGTGGTCATAATGTAATGGCTCATCGGTGTATCTCTAACACGAAGTTTTGAGGGCTAAAGGGGTCCTACAGCTTATTAGGTAGGTGGTCATAATGTAATGGCTCATCGGTGTATCTCTAACACGAAGTTTTGCGGGCTAAAGGGGGTCCTACAGCTTATTAGGTAGGTGGTCATAATGTAATGGCTCATCGGTGTATCTCTAACACGAAGTTTTGCGGGCTAAAGGGGTCCTACAGCTTATTAGGTAGGTGGTCATAATGTAATGGCTCATCGGTGTATCTCTAACACGAAGTTTTGCGGGCTAAAGAGGGTCCTACAGCTTATTAGGTAGGTGGTCATAATGTAATGGCTCATCGGTGTATCTCTAACACGAAGTTTTGCGGGCTAAAGGGGGTCCTACAGCTTATTAGGTAGGTGGTCATAATGTAATGGCTCATCGGTGTATCTCTAACACGAAGTTTTGCGGGCTAAAGGGGGCCCTACAGCTTATTAGGTAGGTGGTCATAATGTAATGGCTCATCGGTGTATCTCTAACACGAAGTTTTAAGAGCTAAAGGGGGTCCTACAGCTTATTAGGTAGGTGGTCATAATGTAATGGCTCATCGGTGTATCTCTAACACGAAGTTTTGCGGGCTAAAGGGGTCCTACAGCTTATTAGGTAGGTGGTCATAATGTAATGGCTCATCGGTGTATCTCTAACACGAAGTTTTGAGGGCTAAAGGGGGTCCTACAGCTTATTAGGTAGGTGGTCATACTGTAATGGCTCATCGGTGTATCTCTAACACGAAGTTTTGCGGGATAAAGGAGGTCCTACAGCTTATTAGGTAGGTGGTCATAATGTAATGGCTCATCGGTGTATCTCTAACACGAAGTTTTGCGGGCTAAAGAGGGTCCTACAGCTTATTAGGTAGGTGGTCATAATGTAATGGCTCATCGGTGTATCTCTAACACGAAGTTTTAAGGGCTAAAGGGGGTCCTACAGCTTATTAGGTATGTGGTCATAATGTAATGGCTCATCGGTGTATCTCTAACACGAAGTTTTAAGGGCTAAAGGGAGTCCTACAGCTTATTAGGTATGTGGTCATAATGTAATGGCTCATCGGTGTATCTCTAACACAAAGTTTTAAGGGCTAAAGGGGGTCCTACAGCTTATTAGGTAGGTGGTCATAATGTAATGGCTCATCGGTGTATCTCTAACACGAAGTTTTAAGGGCTAAAGGGGGTCCTACAGCTTATTAGGTAGGTGGTCATAATGTAATGGCTCATCGGTGTATCTCTAACACGAAGTTTTAAGGGCTAAAGGGGGTCCTACAGCTTATTAGGTAGGTGGTCATAATGTAATGGCTCATCGGTGTATCTCTAACACGAAGTTTTGCGGGCTAAAGGGGGTCCTACAGCTTATTAGGTAGGTGGTCATAATGTAATGGCTCATCGGTGTATCTCTAACACGAAGTTTTGCGGGCTAAAGGGGGCCCTACAGCTTATTAGGTAGGTGGTCATAATGTAATGGCTCATCGGTGTATCTCTAACACGAAGTTTTAAGGGCTAAAGGGGGTCCTACAGCTTATTAGGTAGGTGGTCATAATGTAATGGCTCATCGGTGTATCTCTAACACGAAGTTTTAAGGGCTAAAGGGGGTCCTACAGCTTATTAGGTAGGTGGTCATAATGTAATGGCTCATCGGTGTATCTCTAACATGAAGTTTTAAGGGCTAAAGGGGGTCCTACAGCTTATTAGGTAGGTGGTCATAATGTAATGGCTCATCGGTGTATCTCTAACACGAAGTTTTAAGGGCTAAAGGGGGTCCTACAGCTTATTAGGTAGGTCGTCATAATGTAATGGCTCATCGGTGTATCTCTAACACGAAGTTTTGCGGGCTAAAGGGGGTCCTACAGCTTATTAGGTAGGTGGTCATAATGTAATGGCTGATCGGTGTATCTCTAACACGAAGTTTTGCGGGCTAAAGGGGGCCCTACAGCTTATTAGGTAGGTGGTCATAATGTAATGGCTCATCGGTGTATCTCTAACACGAAGTTTTGCGGGCTAAAGGGGTCCTACAGCTTATTAGGTAGGTGGTCATAATGTAATGGCTCATCGGTGTATCTCTAACACGAAGTTTTGCGGGCTAAAGAGGGTCCTACAGCTTATTAGGTAGGTGGTCATAATGTAATGGCTCATCGGTGTATCTCTAACACGAAGTTTTGCGGGCTAAAGAGGGTCCTACAGCTTATTAGGTAGGTGGTCATAATGTAATGGCTCATCGGTGTATCTCTAACACGAAGTTTTGCGGGCTAAAGGGGGTCCTACAGCTTATTAGGTAGGTGGTCATAATGTAATGGCTCATCGGTGTATCTCTAACACGAAGTTTTAAGGGCTAAAGGGGGTCCTACAGCTTATTAGGTAGGTGGTCATAATGTAATGGCTCATCGGTGTATCTCTAACACGAAGTTTTAAGGGCTAAAGGGGGTCCTACAGCTTATTAGGTAGGTGGTCAAAATGTAATGGCTCATCGGTGTATCTCTAACACGAAGTTTTAAGGGCTAAAGGGGGTCCTACAGCTTATTAGGTAGGTGGTCATAATGTAATGGCTCATCGGTGTATCTGTAACACGAAGTTTTGAGGGCTAAAGGGGTCCTACAGCTTATTAGGTAGGTGGTCATAATGTAATGGCTCATCGGTGTATCTCTAACACGAAGTTTTGCGGGCTAAAGGGGTCCTACAGCTTATTAGGTAGGTGGTCATAATGTAATGGCTCATCGGTGTATCTCTAACACGAAGTTTTGAGGGCTAAAGGGGGTCCTACAGCTTATTAGGTAGGTGGTCATACTGTAATGGCTCATCGGTGTATCTCTAACACGAAGTTTTGCGGGATAAAGGAGGTCCTACAGCTTATTAGGTAGGTGGTCATAATGTAATGGCTCATCGGTGTATCTCTAACACGAAGTTTTGCGGGCTAAAGTGGGTCCTACAGCTTATTAGGTAGGTGGTCATAATGTAATGGCTCATCGGTGTATCTCTAACATGAAGTTTTAAGGGCTAAAGGGGGTCCTACAGCTTATTAGGTATGTGGTCATAATGTAATGGCTCATCGGTGTATCTCTAACACGAAGTTTTAAGGGCTAAAGGGGGTCCTACAGCTTATTAGGTATGTGCTCATAATGTAATGGCTCATCGGTGTATCTCTAACACGAAGTTTTAAGGGCTAAAGGGGGTCCTACAGCTTATTAGGTATGTGGTCATAATGTAATGGCTCATCGGTGTATCTCTAACACGAAGTTTTAAGGGCTAAAGGGGGTCCTACAGCTTATTAGATAGGTGGTCATAATGTAATGGCTCATCGGTGTATCTCTAACACGAAGTTTTAAGGGCTAAAGGGGGTCCTACAGCTTATTAGGTAGGTGGTCATAATGTAATGGCTCATCGGTGTATCTCTAACACGAAGTTTTGCGGGCTAAAAGGGGGTCCTACAGCTTATTAGGTAGGTGGTCATAATGTAATGGCTCATCGGTGTATCTCTAACACGAAGTTTTGCGGGCTAAAGGGGGCCCTACAGCTTATTAGGTAGGTGGTCATATTGTAATGGCTCATCGGTGTATCTCTAACACGAAGTTTTGAGGGCTAAAGGGGGTCCTACAGCTTATTAGGTAGCTGGTCATAATGTAATGGCTCATTGGTGTATCTCTAACACGAAGTTTTGCGGGCTAAAGAGGGTCCTACAGCTTATTAGGTAGCTGGTCATAATGTAATGGCTCATCGGTGTATCTCTAACACGAAGTTTTGCGGGCTAAAGAGGGTCCTACAGCTTATTAGGTAGCTGGTCATAATGTAATGGCTCATCGGTGTATCTCTAACACGAAGTTTTGCGGGCTAAAGGGGGTCCTACAGCTTATTAGGTAGGTGGTCATAATGTAATGGCTCATCGGTGTATCTCTAACACGAAGTTTTGAGGGCTAAAGGGGGTCCTACAGCTTATTAGGTAGCTGGTCATAATGTAATGGCTCATCGGTGTATCTCTAACACGAAGTTTTGAGGGCTAAAGGGGGTCCTACAGCTTATTAGGTAGGTGGTCATAAAGTAATGGCTCATCGGTGTATCTCTAACACGAAGTTTTGAGGACTAAAGGGGGTCCTACAGCTTATTAGGTAGCTGGTCATAATGTAATGGCTCATCGGTGTATCTCTAACACGAAGTTTTGAGGGCTAAAGGGGTCCTACAGCTTATTAGGTAGGTGGTCATAATGTAATGGCTCATCGGTGTATCTCTAACACGAAGTTTTGAGGGCTAAAGGGGGTCCTACAGCTTATTAGGTAGGTGGTCATAATGTAATGGCTCATCGGTGTATCTCTAACACGAAGTTTTGCGGGCTAAAGGGGTCCTACAGCTTATTAGGTAGGTGGTCATAATGTAATGGCTCATCGGTGTATCTCTAACACGAAGTTTTGAGGGCTAAAGGGGGTCCTACAGCTTATTAGGTAGGTGGTCATACTGTAATGGCTCATCGGTGTATCTCTAACACGAAGTTTTGCGGGATAAAGGGGGTCCTACAGCTTAGTAGGTAGGTGGTCATAATGTAATGGCTCATCGGTGTATCTCTAACACGAAGTTTTGCGGGCTAAAGAGGGTCCTACAGCTTATTAGGTAGGTGGTCATAATGTAATGGCTCATCGGTGTATCTCTAACACGAAGTTTTAAGGGCTAAAGGGGGTCCTACAGCTTATTAGGTATGTGGTCATAATGTAATGGCTCATCGGTGTATCTCTAACACGAAGTTTTAAGGGCTAAAGGGGGTCCTACAGCTTATTAGGTATGTGGTCATAATGTAATGGCTCATCGGTGTATCTCTAACACGAAGTTTTAAGGGCTAAAGGGGGTCCTACAGCTTATTAGGTATGTGGTCATAATGTAATGGCTCATCGGTGTATCTCTAACACGAAGTTTTAAGGGCTAAAGGGGGTCCTACAGCTTATTAGGTAGGTGGTCATAATGTAATGGCTCATCGGTGTATCTCTAACACGAAGTTTTAAGGGCTAAAGGGGGTCCTACAGCTTATTAGGTAGGTGGTCATAATGTAATGGCTCATCGGTGTATCTCTAACACGAAGTTTTGCTGGCTAAAGGGGGTCCTACAGCTTATTAGGTAGGTGGTCATAATGTAATGGCTCATCGGTGTATCTCTAACACGAAGTTTTGCGGGCTAAAGGGGGCCCTACAGCTTATTAGGTAGGTGGTCATAATGTAATGGCTCATCGGTGTATCTCTAACACGAAGTTTTAAGGGCTAAAGGGGGTCCTACAGCTTATTAGGTAGGTGGTCATAATGTAATGGCTCATCGGTGTATCTCTAACACGAAGTTTTAAGGGCTAAAGGGGGTCCTACAGCTTATTAGGTAGGTGGTCATAATGTAATGGCTCATCGGTGTATCTCTAACACGAAGTTTTAAGGGCTAAAGGGGGTCCTACAGCTTATTAGGTAGGTGGTCATAATGTAATGGCTCATCGGTGTATCTCTAACACGAAGTTTTGCGGGCTGAAGGGGGTCCTACAGCTTATTAGGTAGGTGGTCATAATGTAATGGCTCATCGGTGTATCTCTAACACGAAGTTTTAAGGGCTAAAGGGGGTCCTACAGCTTATTAGGTAGGTGGTCATAATGTAATGGCTCATTGGTGTATCTCTAACACGAAGTTTTGCGGGCTAAAGGAGTCCTACAGCTTATTAGGTAGGTGGTCATAATGTAATGGCTCATCGGTGTATCTCTAACACGAAGTTTTAAGGGCTAAAGGGGGTCCTACAGCTTATTAGGTAGGTGGTCATAATGTAATGGCTCATCGGTGTATCTCTAACACGAAGTTTTGCGGGCTAAAGGGGGTCCTACAGCTTATTAGGTAGGTGGTCATAATGTAATGGCTCATCGGTGTATCTCTAACACGAAGTTTTAAGGGCTAAAGGGGTCCTACAGCTTATTAGGTAGGTGGTCATAATGTAATGGCTCATCGGTGTATCTCTAACACGAAGTTTTGCGGGCTAAAGGGGGTCCTACAGCTTATTAGGTAGGTGGTCATAATGTAATGGCTCATCGGTGTATCTCTAACACGAAGTTTTGCGGGCTAAAGGGGGCCCTACAGCTTATTAGGTAGGTGGTCATAATGTAATGGCTCATCGGTGTATCTCTAACACGAAGTTTTGCGGGCTAAAGGGGTCCTACAGCTTATTAGGTAGGTGGTCATAATGTAATGGCTCATCGGTGTATCTCTAACACGAAGTTTTGCGGGCTAAAGAGGGTCCTACAGCTTATTAGGTAGGTGGTCATAATGTAATGGCTCATCGGTGTATCTCTAACACGAAGTTTTGCGGGCTAAAGAGGGTCCTACAGCTTATTAGGTAGGTGGTCATAATGTAATGGCTCATCGGTGTATCTCTAACACGAAGTTTTGCGGGCTAAAGGGGGTCCTACAGCTTATTAGGTAGGTGGTCATAATGTAATGGCTCATCGGTGTATCTCTAACACGAAGTTTTAAGGGCTAAAGGGGGTCCTACAGCTTATTAGGTAGGTGGTCATAATGTAATGGCTCATCGGTGTATCTCTAACACGAAGTTTTGAGGGCTAAAGGGGTCCTACAGCTTATTAGGTAGGTGGTCATAATGTAATGGCTCATCGGTTTATCTCTAACACGAAGTTTTCAGGGCTAAAGGGGGTCCTACAGCTTATTAGGTAGGTGGTCATAATGTAATGGCTCATCGGTGTATCTCTAACACGAAGTTTTGAGGGCTAAAGGGGTCCTACAGCTTATTAGGTAGGTGGTCATAATGTAATGGCTCATCGGTGTATCTCTAACACGAAGTTTTGCGGGCTAAAGGGGGTCCTACAGCTTATTAGGTAGGTGGTCATAATGTAATGGCTCATCGGTGTATCTCTAACACGAAGTTTTAAGGGCTAAAGGGGTCCTACAGCTTATTAGGTAGGTGGTCATAATGTAATGGCTCATCGGTGTATCTCTAACACGAAGTTTTGAGGGCTAAAGGGGTCCTACAGCTTATTAGGTAGGTGGTCATAATGTAATGGCTCATCGGTGTATCTCTAACACGAAGTTTTGCGGGCTAAAGGGGTCCTACAGCTTATTAGGTAGGTGGTCATAATGTAATGGCTCATCGGTGTATCTCTAACACGAAGTTTTGCGGGCTAAAGGGGTCCTACAGCTTATTAGGTAGGTGGTCATAATGTAATGGCTCATCGGTGTATCTCTAACACGAAGTTTTACGGGCTAAAGAGGGTCCTACAGCTTATTAGGTAGGTGGTCATAATGTAATGGCTCATCGGTGTATCTCTAACACGAAGTTTTGCGGGCTAAAGGGGGTCCTACAGCTTATTAGGTAGGTGGTCATAATGTAATGGCTCATCGGTGTATCTCTAACACGAAGTTTTGCGGGCTAAAGGGGGCCCTACAGCTTATTAGGTAGGTGGTCATAATGTAATGGCTCATCGGTGTATCTCTAACACGAAGTTTTAAGGGCTAAAGGGGGTCCTACAGCTTATTAGGTAGGTGGTCATAATGTAATGGCTCATCGGTGTATCTCTAACACGAAGTTTTGAGGGCTAAAGGGGTCCTACAGCTTATTAGGTAGGTGGTCATAATGTAATGGCTCATCGGTGTATCTCTAACACGAAGTTTTGCGGGCTAAAGGGGTCCTACAGCTTATTAGGTAGGTGGTCATAATGTAATGGCTCATCGGTGTATCTCTAACACGAAGTTTTGAGGGCTAAAGGGGGTCCTACAGCTTATTAGGTAGGTGGTCATACTGTAATGGCTCATCGGTGTATCTCTAACACGAAGTTTTGCGGGATAAAGGAGGTCCTACAGCTTATTAGGTAGGTGGTCATAATGTAATGGCTCATCGGTGTATCTCTAACACGAAGTTTTGCGGGCTAAAGAGGGTCCTACAGCTTATTAGGTAGGTGGTCATAATGTAATGGCTCATCGGTGTATCTCTAACACGAAGTTTTAAGGGCTAAAGGGGGTCCTACAGCTTATTAGGTATGTGGTCATAATGTAATGGCTCATCGGTGTATCTCTAACACGAAGTTTTGAGGGCTAAAGGGGGTCCTACAGCTTATTAGGTAGGTGGTCATAATGTAATGGCTCATCGGTGTATCTCTAACACGAAGTTTTGCGGGCTAAAGAGGGTCCTACAGCTTATTAGGTAGGTGGTCATAATGTAATGGCTCATCGGTGTATCTCTAACACGAAGTTTTAAGGGCTAAAGGGGGTCCTACAGCTTATTAGGTATGTGGTCATAATGTAATGGCTCATCGGTGTATCTCTAACACGAAGTTTTAAGGGCTAAAGGGGGTCCTACAGCTTATTAGGTATGTGGTCATAATGTAATGGCTCATCGGTGTATCTCTAACACGAAGTTTTAAGGGCTAAAGGGGGTCCTACAGCTTATTAGGTATGTGGTCATAATGTAATGGCTCATCGGTGTATCTCTAACACGAAGTTTTAAGGGCTAAAGGGGGTCCTACAGCTTATTAGGTAGGTGGTCATAATGTAATGGCTCATCGGTGTATCTCTAACACGAAGTTTTAAGGGCTAAAGGGGGTCCTACAGCTTATTAGGTAGGTGGTCATAATGTAATGGCTCATCGGTGTATCTCTAACACGAAGTTTTGCGGGCTAAAGGGGGTCCTACAGCTTATTAGGTAGGTGGTCATAATGTAATGGCTCATCGGTGTATCTCTAACACGAAGTTTTGCGGGCTAAAGGGGGCCCTACAGCTTATTAGGTAGGTGGTCATAATGTAATGGCTCATCGGTGTATCTCTAACACGAAGTTTTAAGGGCTAAAGGGGGTCCTACAGCTTATTAGGTAGGTGGTCATAATGTAATGGCTCATCGGTGTATCTCTAACACGAAGTTTTAAGGGCTAAAGGGGGTCCTACAGCTTATTAGGTAGGTGGTCATAATGTAATGGCTCATCGGTGTATCTCTAACACGAAGTTTTAAGGGCTAAAGGGGGTCCTACAGCTTATTAGGTAGGTGGTCATAATGTAATGGCTCATCGGTGTATCTCTAACACGAAGTTTTGCGGGCTAAAGGGGGTCCTACAGCTTATTAGGTAGGTGGTCATAATGTAATGGCTCATCGGTGTATCTCTAACACGAAGTTTTGCGGGCTAAAGGGGGCCCTACAGCTTATTAGGTAGGTGGTCATAATGTAATGGCTCATCGGTGTATCTCTAACACGAAGTTTTAAGGGCTAAAGGGGGTCCTACAGCTTATTAGGTAGGTGGTCATAATGTAATGGCTCATCGGTGTATCTCTAACACGAAGTTTTAAGGGCTAAAGGGGGTCCTACAGCTTATTAGGTAGGTGGTCATAATGTAATGGCTCATCGGTGTATCTCTAACACGAAGTTTTAAGGGCTAAAGGGGGTCCTACAGCTTATTAGGTAGGTGGTCATAATGTAATGGCTCATCGGTGTATCTCTAACACGAAGTTTTGCGGGCTAAAGGGGGTCCTACAGCTTATTAGGTAGGTGGTCATAATGTAATGGCTCATCGGTGTATCTCTAACACGAAGTTTTGCGGGCTAAAGGGGTCCTACAGCTTATTAGGTAGGTGGTCATAATGTAATGGCTCATCGGTGTATCTCTAACACGAAGTTTTAAGGGCTAAAGGGGTCCTACAGCTTATTAGGTAGGTGGTCATAATGTAATGGCTCATCGGTGTATCTCTAACACGAAGTTTTGAGGGCTAAAGGGGTCCTACAGCTTATTAGGTAGGTGGTCATAATGTAATGGCTCATCGGTGTATCTCTAACACGAAGTTTTGCGGGCTAAAGGGGTCCTACAGCTTATTAGGTAGGTGGTCATAATGTAATGGCTCATCGGTGTATCTCTAACACGAAGTTTTGAGGGCTAAAGGGGGTCCTACAGCTTATTAGGTAGGTGGTCATAATGTAATGGCTCATCGGTGTATCTCTAACACGAAGTTTTGCGGGATAAAGGAGGTCCTACAGCTTATTAGGTAGGTGGTCATAATGTAATGGCTCATCGGTGTATCTCTAACACGAAGTTTTGCGGGCTAAAGAGGGTCCTACAGCTTATTAGGTAGGTGGTCATAATGTAATGGCTCATCGGTGTATCTCTAACACGAAGTTTTAAGGGCTAAAGGGGGTCCTACAGCTTATTAGGTAGGTGGTCATAATGTAATGGCTCATCGGTGTATCTCTAACACGAAGTTTTGAGGGCTAAAGGGGTCCTACAGCTTATTAGGTAGGTGGTCATAATGTAATGGCTCATCGGTGTATCTCTAACACGAAGTTTTGCGGGCTAAAGAGGGTCCTACAGCTTATTAGGTAGGTGGTCATAATGTAATGGCTCATCGGTGTATCTCTAACACGAAGTTTTAAGGGCTAAAGGGGGTCCTACAGCTTATTAGGTAGGTGGTCATAATGTAATGGCTCATCGGTGTATCTCTAACACGAAGTTTTAAGGGCTAAAGGGGGTCCTACAGCTTATTAGGTAGGTGGTCATAATGTAATGGCTCATCGGTGTATCTCTAACACGAAGTTTTAAGGGCTAAAGGGGGTCCTACAGCTTATTAGGTAGGTGGTCATAATGTAATGGCTCATCGGTGTATCTCTAACACGAAGTTTTAAGGGCTAAAGGGGGTCCTACAGCTTATTAGGTAGGTGGTCATAATGTAATGGCTCATCGGTGTATCTCTAACACGAAGTTTTAAGGGCTAAAGGGGGTCCTACAGCTTATTAGGTAGGTGGTCATAATGTAATGGCTCATCGGTGTATCTCTAACACGAAGTTTTGCGGGCTAAAGGGGTCCTACAGCTTATTAGGTAGGTGGTCATAATGTAATGGCTCATCGGTGTATCTCTAACACGAAGTTTTGCGGGCTAAAGGGGGCCCTACAGCTTATTAGGTAGGTGGTCATAATGTAATGGCTCATCGGTGTATCTCTAACACGAAGTTTTAAGGGCTAAAGGGGGTCCTACAGCTTATTAGGTAGGTGGTCATAATGTAATGGCTCATCGGTGTATCTCTAACACGAAGTTTTAAGGGCTAAAGGGGGTCCTACAGCTTATTAGGTAGGTGGTCATAATGTAATGGCTCATCGGTGTATCTCTAACACGAAGTTTTAAGGGCTAAAGGGGGTCCTACAGCTTATTAGGTAGGTGGTCATAATGTAATGGCTCATCGGTGTATCTCTAACACGAAGTTTTGCGGGCTAAAGGGGGTCCTACAGCTTATTAGGTAGGTGGTCATAATGTAATGGCTCATCGGTGTATCTCTAACACGAAGTTTTGCGGGCTAAAGGGGGCCCTACAGCTTATTAGGTAGGTGGTCATAATGTAATGGCTCATCGGTGTATCTCTAACACGAAGTTTTAAGGGCTAAAGGGGGTCCTACAGCTTATTAGGTAGGTGGTCATAATGTAATGGCTCATCGGTGTATCTCTAACACGAAGTTTTAAGGGCTAAAGGGGGTCCTACAGCTTATTAGGTAGGTGGTCATAATGTAATGGCTCATCGGTGTATCTCTAACACGAAGTTTTGCGGGCTAAAGGGGGTCCTACAGCTTATTAGGTAGGTGGTCATAATGTAATGGCTCATCGGTGTATCTCTAACACGAAGTTTTGCGGGCTAAAGGGGTCCTACAGCTTATTAGGTAGGTGGTCATAATGTAATGGCTCATCGGTGTATCTCTAACACGAAGTTTTAAGGGCTAAAGGGGGTCCTACAGCTTATTAGGTAGGTGGTCATAATGTAATGGCTCATCGGTGTATCTCTAACACGAAGTTTTAAATGCTAAAGGGGGTCCTACAGCTTATTAGGTAGGTGGTCATAATGTAATGGCTCATCGGTGTATCTCTAACACGAAGTTTTGAGGGCTAAAGGGGTCCTACAGCTTATTAGGTAGGTGGTCATAATGTAATGGCTCATCGGTGTATCTCTAACACGAAGTTTTGCGGGCTAAAGGGGGTCCTACAGCTTATTAGGTAGGTGGTCATAATGTAATGGCTCATCGGTGTATCTCTAACACGAAGTTTTGCGGGCTAAAGGGGGTCCTACAGCTTATTAGGTAGGTGGTCATAATGTAATGGCTCATCGGTGTATCTCTAACACGAAGTTTTGCGGGCTAAAGGGGGTCCTACAGCTTATTAGGTAGGTGGTCATAATGTAATGGCTCATCGGTGTATCTCTAACACGAAGTTTTGCGGGCTAAAGAGGGTCCTACAGCTTATTAGGTAGGTGGTCATAATGTAATGGCTCATCGGTGTATCTCTAACACGAAGTTTTGCGGGCTAAAGGGGGTCCTACAGCTTATTAGGTAGGTGGTCATAATGTAATGGCTCATCGGTGTATCTCTAACACGAAGTTTTAAGGGCTAAAGGGGGTCCTACAGCTTATTAGGTAGGTGGTCATAATGTAATGGCTCATCGGTGTATCTCTAACACGAAGTTTTAAGGGCTAAAGGGGTCCTACAGCTTATTAGGTAGGTGGTCATAATGTAATGGCTCATCGGTGTATCTCTAACACGAAGTTTTAAGGGCTAAAGGGGTCCTACAGCTTATTAGGTAGGTGGTCATAATGTAATGGCTCATCGGTGTATCTCTAACACGAAGTTTTGAGGGCTAAAGGGGGTCCTACAGCTTATTAGGTAGGTGGTCATAATGTAATGGCTCATCGGTGTATCTCTAACACGAAGTTTTAAGGGCTAAAGGGGGTCCTACAGCTTATTAGGTAGGTGGTCATAATGTAATGGCTCATCGGTGTATCTCTAACACGAAGTTTTGCGGGCTAAAGGGGTCCTACAGCTTATTAGGTAGGTGGTCATAATGTAATGGCTCATCGGTGTATCTCTAACACGAAGTTTTGCGGGCTAAAGAGGGTCCTACAGCTTATTAGGTAGGTGGTCATAATGTAATGGCTCATCGGTGTATCTCTAACACGAAGTTTTGCGGGCTAAAGGGGGTCCTACAGCTTATTAGGTAGGTGGTCATAATGTAATGGCTCATCGGTGTATCTCTAACACGAAGTTTTGCGGGCTAAAGGGGGTCCTACAGCTTATTAGGTAGGTGGTCATAATGTAATGGCTCATCGGTGTATCTCTAACACGAAGTTTTAAGGGCTAAAGGGGGTCCTACAGCTTATTAGGTAGGTGGTCATAATGTAATGGCTCATCGGTGTATCTCTAACACGAAGTTTTAAGGGCTAAAGGGGTCCTACAGCTTATTAGGTAGGTGGTCATAATGTAATGGCTCATCGGTGTATCTCTAACACGAAGTTTTAAGGGCTAAAGGGGGTCCTACAGCTTATTAGGTAGGTGGTCATAATGTAATGGCTCATCGGTGTATCTCTAACACGAAGTTTTGCGGGCTAAAGGGGGTCCTACAGCTTATTAGGTAGGTGGTCATAATGTAATGGCTCATCGGTGTATCTCTAACACGAAGTTTTGCGGGCTAAAGGGGTCCTACAGCTTATTAGGTAGGTGGTCATAATGTAATGGCTCATCGGTGTATCTCTAACACAAAGTTTTGCGGGCTAAAGAGGGTCCTACAGCTTATTAGGTAGGTGGTCATAATGTAATGGCTCATCGGTGTATCTCTAACACGAAGTTTTGCTGGCTAAAGAGGGTCCTACAGCTTATTAGGTAGGTGGTCATAATGTAATGGCTCATCGGTGTATCTCTAACACGAAGTTTTGCGGGCTAAAGGGGGTCCTACAGCTTATTAGGTAGGTGGTCATAATGTAATGGCTCATCGGTGTATCTCTAACACGAAGTTTTGCGGGCTAAAGGGGGTCCTACAGCTTATTAGGTAGGTGGTCATAATGTAATGGCTCATCGGTGTATCTCTAACACGAAGTTTTAAGGGCTAAAGGGGGTCCTACAGCTTATTAGGTAGGTGGTCATAATGTAATGGCTCATCGGTGTATCTCTAACACGAAGTTTTGAGGGCTAAAGGGGTCCTACAGCTTATTAGGTAGGTGGTCATAATGTAATGGCTCATCGGTGTATCTCTAACACGAAGTTTTGCGGGCTAAAGGGGGTCCTACAGCTTATTAGGTAGGTGGTCATAATGTAATGGCTCATCGGTGTATCTCTAACACGAAGTTTTGAGGGCTAAAGGGGTCCTACAGCTTATTAGGTAGGTGGTCATAATGTAATGGCTCATCGGTGTATCTCTAACACGAAGTTTTGCGGGCTAAAGGTGGTCCTACAGCTTATTAGGTAGGTGGTCATAATGTAATGGCTCATCGGTGTATCTCTAACACGAAGTTTTAAGGGCTAAAGGGGTCCTACAGCTTATTAGGTAGGTGGTCATAATGTAATGGCTCATCGGTGTATCTCTAACACGAAGTTTTGAGGGCTAAAGGGGTCCTACAGCTTATTAGGTAGGTGGTCATAATGTAATGGCTCATCGGTGTATCTCTAACACGAAGTTTTGCGGGCTAAAGGGGGTCCTACAGCTTATTAGGTAGGTGGTCATAATGTAATGGCTCATCGGTGTATCTCTAACACGAAGTTTTGCGGGCTAAAGGGGGTCCTACAGCTTATTAGGTAGGTGGTCATAATGTAATGGCTCATCGGTGTATCTCTAACACGAAGTTTTGCGGGCTAAAGAGGGTCCTACAGCTTATTAGGTAGGTGGTCATAATGTAATGGCTCATCGGTGTATCTCTAACACGAAGTTTTGCGGGCTAAAGAGGGTCCTACAGCTTATTAGGTAGGTGGTCATAATGTAATGGCTCATCGGTGTATCTCTAACACGAAGTTTTGCGGGCTAAAGAGGGTCCTACAGCTTATTAGGTAGGTGGTCATAATGTAATGGCTCATCGGTGTATCTCTAACACGAAGTTTTGCGGGCTAAAGGGGGTCCTACAGCTTATTAGGTAGGTGGTCATAATGTAATGGCTCATCGGTGTATCTCTAACACGAAGTTTTGCGGGCTAAAGGGGGTCCTACAGCTTATTAGGTAGGTGGTCATAATGTAATGGCTCATCGGTGTATCTCTAACACGAAGTTTTGCGGGCTAAAGGGGGTCCTACAGCTTATTAGGTAGGTGGTCATAATGTAATGGCTCATCGGTGTATCTCTAACACGAAGTTTTGAGGGCTAAAGGGGGTCCTACAGCTTATTAGGTAGGTGGTCATAATGTAATGGCTCATCGGTGTATCTCTAACACGAAGTTTTAAGGGCTAAAGGGGGTCCTACAGCTTATTAGGTAGGTGGTCATAATGTAATGGCTCATCGGTGTATCTCTAACACGAAGTTTTGAGGGCTAAAGGGGTCCTACAGCTTATTAGGTAGGTGGTCATAATGTAATGGCTCATCGGTGTATCTCTAACACGAAGTTTTAAGGGCTAAAGGGGGTCCTACAGCTTATTAGGTAGGTGGTCATAATGTAATGGCTCATCGGTGTATCTCTAACACGAAGTTTTGCGGGCTAAAGGTGGTCCTACAGCTTATTAGGTAGGTGGTCATAATGTAATGGCTCATCGGTGTATCTCTAACACGAAGTTTTGAGGGCTAAAGGGGTCCTACAGCTTATTAGGTAGGTGGTCATAATGTAATGGCTCATCGGTGTATCTCTAACACGAAGTTTTGCGGGCTAAAGGGGTCCTACAGCTTATTAGGTAGGTGGTCATAATGTAATGGCTCATCGGTGTATCTCTAACACGAAGTTTTGCGGGCTAAAGGGGGTCCTACAGCTTATTAGGTAGGTGGTCATAATGTAATGGCTCATCGGTGTATCTCTAACACGAAGTTTTGCGGGCTAAAGAGGGTCCTACAGCTTATTAGGTAGGTGGTCATAATGTAATGGCTCATCGGTGTATCTCTAACACGAAGTTTTGCGGGCTAAAGGGGGTCCTACAGCTTATTAGGTAGGTGGTCATAATGTAATGGCTCATCGGTGTATCTCTAACACGAAGTTTTGCGGGCTAAAGGGGTCCTACAGCTTATTAGGTAGGTGGTCATAATGTAATGGCTCATCGGTGTATCTCTAACACGAAGTTTTGCGGGCTAAAGAGGGTCCTACAGCTTATTAGGTAGGTGGTCATAATGTAATGGCTCATCGGTGTATCTCTAACACGAAGTTTTGCGGGCTAAAGGGGGTCCTACAGCTTATTAGGTAGGTGGTCATAATGTAATGGCTCATCGGTGTATCTCTAACACGAAGTTTTGCGGGCTAAAGGGGGTCCTACAGCTTATTAGGTAGGTGGTCATAATGTAATGGCTCATCGGTGTATCTCTAACACGAAGTTTTGCGGGCTAAAGGGGGTCCTACAGCTTATTAGGTAGGTGGTCATAATGTAATGGCTCATCGGTGTATCTCTAACACGAAGTTTTGCGGGCTAAAGGGGGTCCTACAGCTTATTAGGTAGGTGGTCATAATGTAATGGCTCATCGGTGTATCTCTAACACGAAGTTTTGCGGGCTAAAGGGGTCCTACAGCTTATTAGGTAGGTGGTCATAATGTAATGGCTCATCGGTGTATCTCTAACACGAAGTTTTGCGGGCTAAAGGGGGTCCTACAGCTTATTAGGTAGGTGGTCATAATGTAATGGCTCATCGGTGTATCTCTAACACGAAGTTTTGCGGGCTAAAGGGGGTCCTACAGCTTATTAGGTAGGTGGTCATAATGTAATGGCTCATCGGTGTATCTCTAACACGAAGTTTTGCGGGCTAAAGGGGGTCCTACAGCTTATTAGGTAGGTGGTCATAATGTAATGGCTCATCGGTGTATCTCTAACACGAAGTTTTGCGGGCTAAAGGGGGTCCTACAGCTTATTAGGTAGGTGGTCATAATGTAATGGCTCATCGGTGTATCTCTAACACGAAGTTTTGCGGGCTAAAGGGGTCCTACAGCTTATTAGGTAGGTGGTCATAATGTAATGGCTCATCGGTGTATCTCTAACACGAAGTTTTGCGGGCTAAAGGGGGTCCTACAGCTTATTAGGTAGGTGGTCATAATGTAATGGCTCATCGGTGTATCTCTAACACGAAGTTTTGCGGGCTAAAGGGGTCCTACAGCTTATTAGGTAGGTGGTCATAATGTAATGGCTCATCGGTGTATCTCTAACACGAAGTTTTGCGGGCTAAAGGGGTCCTACAGCTTATTAGGTAGGTGGTCATAATGTAATGGCTCATCGGTGTATCTCTAACACGAAGTTTTGCGGGCTAAAGGGGTCCTACAGCTTATTAGGTAGGTGGTCATAATGTAATGGCTCATCGGTGTATCTCTAACACGAAGTTTTGCGGGCTAAAGGGGTCCTACAGCTTATTAGGTAGGTGGTCATAATGTAATGGCTCATCGGTGTATCTCTAACACGAAGTTTTGCGGGCTAAAGGGGTCCTACAGCTTATTAGGTAGGTGGTCATAATGTAATGGCTCATCGGTGTATCTCTAACACGAAGTTTTGCGGGCTAAAGGGGGTCCTACAGCTTATTAGGTAGGTGGTCATAATGTAATGGCTCATCGGTGTATCTCTAACACGAAGTTTTGCGGGCTAAAGAGGGTCCTACAGCTTATTAGGTAGGTGGTCATAATGTAATGGCTCATCGGTGTATCTCTAACACGAAGTTTTGCGGGCTAAAGGGGTCCTACAGCTTATTAGGTAGGTGGTCATAATGTAATGGCTCATCGGTGTATCTCTAACACGAAGTTTTGCGGGCTAAAGAGGGTCCTACAGCTTATTAGGTAGGTGGTCATAATGTAATGGCTCATCGGTGTATCTCTAACACGAAGTTTTGCGGGCTAAAGAGGGTCCTACAGCTTATTAGGTAGGTGGTCATAATGTAATGGCTCATCGGTGTATCTCTAACACGAAGTTTTGCGGGCTAAAGAGGGTCCTACAGCTTATTAGGTAGGTGGTCATAATGTAATGGCTCATCGGTGTATCTCTAACACGAAGTTTTGCGGGCTAAAGGGGGTCCTACAGCTTATTAGGTAGGTGGTCATAATGTAATGGCTCATCGGTGTATCTCTAACACGAAGTTTTGCGGGCTAAAGGGGTCCTACAGCTTATTAGGTAGGTGGTCATAATGTAATGGCTCATCGGTGTATCTCTAACACGAAGTTTTGCGGGCTAAAGGGGTCCTACAGCTTATTAGGTAGGTGGTCATAATGTAATGGCTCATCGGTGTATCTCTAACACGAAGTTTTGCGGGCTAAAGGGGGTCCTACAGCTTATTAGGTAGGTGGTCATAATGTAATGGCTCATCGGTGTATCTCTAACACGAAGTTTTGCGGGCTAAAGGGGGTCCTACAGCTTATTAGGTAGGTGGTCATAATGTAATGGCTCATCGGTGTATCTCTAACACGAAGTTTTGCGGGCTAAAGGGGTCCTACAGCTTATTAGGTAGGTGGTCATAATGTAATGGCTCATCGGTGTATCTCTAACACGAAGTTTTGCGGGCTAAAGGGGTCCTACAGCTTATTAGGTAGGTGGTCATAATGTAATGGCTCATCGGTGTATCTCTAACACGAAGTTTTGCGGGCTAAAGGGGGTCCTACAGCTTATTAGGTAGGTGGTCATAATGTAATGGCTCATCGGTGTATCTCTAACACGAAGTTTTGCGGGCTAAAGGGGTCCTACAGCTTATTAGGTAGGTGGTCATAATGTAATGGCTCATCGGTGTATCTCTAACACGAAGTTTTGCGGGCTAAAGAGGGTCCTACAGCTTATTAGGTAGGTGGTCATAATGTAATGGCTCATCGGTGTATCTCTAACACGAAGTTTTGCGGGCTAAAGGGGGTCCTACAGCTTATTAGGTAGGTGGTCATAATGTAATGGCTCATCGGTGTATCTCTAACACGAAGTTTTGCGGGCTAAAGAGGGTCCTACAGCTTATTAGGTAGGTGGTCATAATGTAATGGCTCATCGGTGTATCTCTAACACGAAGTTTTGCGGGCTAAAGGGGTCCTACAGCTTATTAGGTAGGTGGTCATAATGTAATGGCTCATCGGTGTATCTCTAACACGAAGTTTTGCGGGCTAAAGAGGGTCCTACAGCTTATTAGGTAGGTGGTCATAATGTAATGGCTCATCGGTGTATCTCTAACACGAAGTTTTGCGGGCTAAAGGGGTCCTACAGCTTATTAGGTAGGTGGTCATAATGTAATGGCTCATCGGTGTATCTCTAACACGAAGTTTTGCGGGCTAAAGGGGGTCCTACAGCTTATTAGGTAGGTGGTCATAATGTAATGGCTCATCGGTGTATCTCTAACACGAAGTTTTGCGGGCTAAAGGGGGTCCTACAGCTTATTAGGTAGGTGGTCATAATGTAATGGCTCATCGGTGTATCTCTAACACGAAGTTTTGCGGGCTAAAGAGGGTCCTACAGCTTATTAGGTAGGTGGTCATAATGTAATGGCTCATCGGTGTATCTCTAACACGAAGTTTTGCGGGCTAAAGGGGTCCTACAGCTTATTAGGTAGGTGGTCATAATGTAATGGCTCATCGGTGTATCTCTAACACGAAGTTTTGCGGGCTAAAGAGGGTCCTACAGCTTATTAGGTAGGTGGTCATAATGTAATGGCTCATCGGTGTATCTCTAACACGAAGTTTTGCGGGCTAAAGGGGTCCTACAGCTTATTAGGTAGGTGGTCATAATGTAATGGCTCATCGGTGTATCTCTAACACGAAGTTTTGCGGGCTAAAGAGGGTCCTACAGCTTATTAGGTAGGTGGTCATAATGTAATGGCTCATCGGTGTATCTCTAACACGAAGTTTTGCGGGCTAAAGGGGGTCCTACAGCTTATTAGGTAGGTGGTCATAATGTAATGGCTCATCGGTGTATCTCTAACACGAAGTTTTGCGGGCTAAAGAGGGTCCTACAGCTTATTAGGTAGGTGGTCATAATGTAATGGCTCATCGGTGTATCTCTAACACGAAGTTTTGCGGGCTAAAGAGGGTCCTACAGCTTATTAGGTAGGTGGTCATAATGTAATGGCTCATCGGTGTATCTCTAACACGAAGTTTTGCGGGCTAAAGGGGGTCCTACAGCTTATTAGGTAGGTGGTCATAATGTAATGGCTCATCGGTGTATCTCTAACACGAAGTTTTGCGGGCTAAAGGGGTCCTACAGCTTATTAGGTAGGTGGTCATAATGTAATGGCTCATCGGTGTATCTCTAACACGAAGTTTTGCGGGCTAAAGAGGGTCCTACAGCTTATTAGGTAGGTGGTCATAATGTAATGGCTCATCGGTGTATCTCTAACACGAAGTTTTGCGGGCTAAAGGGGGTCCTACAGCTTATTAGGTAGGTGGTCATAATGTAATGGCTCATCGGTGTATCTCTAACACGAAGTTTTGCGGGCTAAAGAGGGTCCTACAGCTTATTAGGTAGGTGGTCATAATGTAATGGCTCATCGGTGTATCTCTAACACGAAGTTTTGCGGGCTAAAGAGGGTCCTACAGCTTATTAGGTAGGTGGTCATAATGTAATGGCTCATCGGTGTATCTCTAACACGAAGTTTTGCGGGCTAAAGAGGGTCCTACAGCTTATTAGGTAGGTGGTCATAATGTAATGGCTCATCGGTGTATCTCTAACACGAAGTTTTGCGGGCTAAAGAGGGTCCTACAGCTTATTAGGTAGGTGGTCATAATGTAATGGCTCATCGGTGTATCTCTAACACGAAGTTTTGCGGGCTAAAGAGGGTCCTACAGCTTATTAGGTAGGTGGTCATAATGTAATGGCTCATCGGTGTATCTCTAACACGAAGTTTTGCGGGCTAAAGGGGTCCTACAGCTTATTAGGTAGGTGGTCATAATGTAATGGCTCATCGGTGTATCTCTAACACGAAGTTTTGCGGGCTAAAGAGGGTCCTACAGCTTATTAGGTAGGTGGTCATAATGTAATGGCTCATCGGTGTATCTCTAACACGAAGTTTTGCGGGCTAAAGAGGTCCTACAGCTTATTAGGTAGGTGGTCATAATGTAATGGCTCATCGGTGTATCTCTAACACGAAGTTTTGCGGGCTAAAGAGGGTCCTACAGCTTATTAGGTAGGTGGTCATAATGTAATGGCTCATCGGTGTATCTCTAACACGAAGTTTTGCGGGCTAAAGAGGGTCCTACAGCTTATTAGGTAGGTGGTCATAATGTAATGGCTCATCGGTGTATCTCTAACACGAAGTTTTGCGGGCTAAAGGGGTCCTACAGCTTATTAGGTAGGTGGTCATAATGTAATGGCTCATCGGTGTATCTCTAACACGAAGTTTTGCGGGCTAAAGGGGTCCTACAGCTTATTAGGTAGGTGGTCATAATGTAATGGCTCATCGGTGTATCTCTAACACGAAGTTTTGCGGGCTAAAGGGGTCCTACAGCTTATTAGGTAGGTGGTCATAATGTAATGGCTCATCGGTGTATCTCTAACACGAAGTTTTGCGGGCTAAAGGGGGTCCTACAGCTTATTAGGTAGGTGGTCATAATGTAATGGCTCATCGGTGTATCTCTAACACGAAGTTTTGCGGGCTAAAGGGGTCCTACAGCTTATTAGGTAGGTGGTCATAATGTAATGGCTCATCGGTGTATCTCTAACACGAAGTTTTGCGGGCTAAAGAGGGTCCTACAGCTTATTAGGTAGGTGGTCATAATGTAATGGCTCATCGGTGTATCTCTAACACGAAGTTTTGCGGGCTAAAGGGGTCCTACAGCTTATTAGGTAGGTGGTCATAATGTAATGGCTCATCGGTGTATCTCTAACACGAAGTTTTGCGGGCTAAAGAGGGTCCTACAGCTTATTAGGTAGGTGGTCATAATGTAATGGCTCATCGGTGTATCTCTAACACGAAGTTTTGCGGGCTAAAGGGGTCCTACAGCTTATTAGGTAGGTGGTCATAATGTAATGGCTCATCGGTGTATCTCTAACACGAAGTTTTGCGGGCTAAAGGGGGTCCTACAGCTTATTAGGTAGGTGGTCATAATGTAATGGCTCATCGGTGTATCTCTAACACGAAGTTTTGCGGGCTAAAGAGGGTCCTACAGCTTATTAGGTAGGTGGTCATAATGTAATGGCTCATCGGTGTATCTCTAACACGAAGTTTTGCGGGCTAAAGGGGGTCCTACAGCTTATTAGGTAGGTGGTCATAATGTAATGGCTCATCGGTGTATCTCTAACACGAAGTTTTGCGGGCTAAAGGGGTCCTACAGCTTATTAGGTAGGTGGTCATAATGTAATGGCTCATCGGTGTATCTCTAACACGAAGTTTTGCGGGCTAAAGAGGGTCCTACAGCTTATTAGGTAGGTGGTCATAATGTAATGGCTCATCGGTGTATCTCTAACACGAAGTTTTGCGGGCTAAAGGGGGTCCTACAGCTTATTAGGTAGGTGGTCATAATGTAATGGCTCATCGGTGTATCTCTAACACGAAGTTTTGCGGGCTAAAGAGGGTCCTACAGCTTATTAGGTAGGTGGTCATAATGTAATGGCTCATCGGTGTATCTCTAACACGAAGTTTTGCGGGCTAAAGAGGGTCCTACAGCTTATTAGGTAGGTGGTCATAATGTAATGGCTCATCGGTGTATCTCTAACACGAAGTTTTGCGGGCTAAAGGGGGTCCTACAGCTTATTAGGTAGGTGGTCATAATGTAATGGCTCATCGGTGTATCTCTAACACGAAGTTTTGCGGGCTAAAGAGGGTCCTACAGCTTATTAGGTAGGTGGTCATAATGTAATGGCTCATCGGTGTATCTCTAACACGAAGTTTTGCGGGCTAAAGAGGGTCCTACAGCTTATTAGGTAGGTGGTCATAATGTAATGGCTCATCGGTGTATCTCTAACACGAAGTTTTGAGGGCTAAAGGGGTCCTACAGCTTATTAGGTAGGTGGTCATAATGTAATGGCTCATCGGTGTATCTCTAACACGAAGTTTTGCGGGCTAAAGAGGGTCCTACAGCTTATTAGGTAGGTGGTCATAATGTAATGGCTCATCGGTGTATCTCTAACACGAAGTTTTGCGGGCTAAAGGGGTCCTACAGCTTATTAGGTAGGTGGTCATAATGTAATGGCTCATCGGTGTATCTCTAACACGAAGTTTTGCGGGCTAAAGAGGGTCCTACAGCTTATTAGGTAGGTGGTCATAATGTAATGGCTCATCGGTGTATCTCTAACACGAAGTTTTGCGGGCTAAAGGGGTCCTACAGCTTATTAGGTAGGTGGTCATAATGTAATGGCTCATCGGTGTATCTCTAACACGAAGTTTTGCGGGCTAAAGAGGGTCCTACAGCTTATTAGGTAGGTGGTCATAATGTAATGGCTCATCGGTGTATCTCTAACACGAAGTTTTGCGGGCTAAAGAGGGTCCTACAGCTTATTAGGTAGGTGGTCATAATGTAATGGCTCATCGGTGTATCTCTAACACGAAGTTTTGCGGGCTAAAGGGGGTCCTACAGCTTATTAGGTAGGTGGTCATAATGTAATGGCTCATCGGTGTATCTCTAACACGAAGTTTTGCGGGCTAAAGAGGGTCCTACAGCTTATTAGGTAGGTGGTCATAATGTAATGGCTCATCGGTGTATCTCTAACACGAAGTTTTGCGGGCTAAAGAGGGTCCTACAGCTTATTAGGTAGGTGGTCATAATGTAATGGCTCATCGGTGTATCTCTAACACGAAGTTTTGCGGGCTAAAGAGGGTCCTACAGCTTATTAGGTAGGTGGTCATAATGTAATGGCTCATCGGTGTATCTCTAACACGAAGTTTTGCGGGCTAAAGAGGGTCCTACAGCTTATTAGGTAGGTGGTCATAATGTAATGGCTCATCGGTGTATCTCTAACACGAAGTTTTGCGGGCTAAAGAGGGTCCTACAGCTTATTAGGTAGGTGGTCATAATGTAATGGCTCATCGGTGTATCTCTAACACGAAGTTTTGCGGGCTAAAGGGGTCCTACAGCTTATTAGGTAGGTGGTCATAATGTAATGGCTCATCGGTGTATCTCTAACACGAAGTTTTGCGGGCTAAAGAGGGTCCTACAGCTTATTAGGTAGGTGGTCATAATGTAATGGCTCATCGGTGTATCTCTAACACGAAGTTTTGCGGGCTAAAGAGGGTCCTACAGCTTATTAGGTAGGTGGTCATAATGTAATGGCTCATCGGTGTATCTCTAACACGAAGTTTTGCGGGCTAAAGGGGGTCCTACAGCTTATTAGGTAGGTGGTCATAATGTAATGGCTCATCGGTGTATCTCTAACACGAAGTTTTGCGGGCTAAAGGGGTCCTACAGCTTATTAGGTAGGTGGTCATAATGTAATGGCTCATCGGTGTATCTCTAACACGAAGTTTTGCGGGCTAAAGAGGGTCCTACAGCTTATTAGGTAGGTGGTCATAATGTAATGGCTCATCGGTGTATCTCTAACACGAAGTTTTGCGGGCTAAAGGGGGTCCTACAGCTTATTAGGTAGGTGGTCATAATGTAATGGCTCATCGGTGTATCTCTAACACGAAGTTTTGCGGGCTAAAGGGGGTCCTACAGCTTATTAGGTAGGTGGTCATAATGTAATGGCTCATCGGTGTATCTCTAACACGAAGTTTTGCGGGCTAAAGGGGTCCTACAGCTTATTAGGTAGGTGGTCATAATGTAATGGCTCATCGGTGTATCTCTAACACGAAGTTTTGCGGGCTAAAGAGGGTCCTACAGCTTATTAGGTAGGTGGTCATAATGTAATGGCTCATCGGTGTATCTCTAACACGAAGTTTTGCGGGCTAAAGAGGGTCCTACAGCTTATTAGGTAGGTGGTCATAATGTAATGGCTCATCGGTGTATCTCTAACACGAAGTTTTGCGGGCTAAAGAGGGTCCTACAGCTTATTAGGTAGGTGGTCATAATGTAATGGCTCATCGGTGTATCTCTAACACGAAGTTTTGCGGGCTAAAGGGGTCCTACAGCTTATTAGGTAGGTGGTCATAATGTAATGGCTCATCGGTGTATCTCTAACACGAAGTTTTGCGGGCTAAAGAGGGTCCTACAGCTTATTAGGTAGGTGGTCATAATGTAATGGCTCATCGGTGTATCTCTAACACGAAGTTTTGCGGGCTAAAGAGGGTCCTACAGCTTATTAGGTAGGTGGTCATAATGTAATGGCTCATCGGTGTATCTCTAACACGAAGTTTTGCGGGCTAAAGGGGTCCTACAGCTTATTAGGTAGGTGGTCATAATGTAATGGCTCATCGGTGTATCTCTAACACGAAGTTTTGCGGGCTAAAGAGGGTCCTACAGCTTATTAGGTAGGTGGTCATAATGTAATGGCTCATCGGTGTATCTCTAACACGAAGTTTTGCGGGCTAAAGGGGGTCCTACAGCTTATTAGGTAGGTGGTCATAATGTAATGGCTCATCGGTGTATCTCTAACACGAAGTTTTGCGGGCTAAAGAGGGTCCTACAGCTTATTAGGTAGGTGGTCATAATGTAATGGCTCATCGGTGTATCTCTAACACGAAGTTTTGCGGGCTAAAGAGGGTCCTACAGCTTATTAGGTAGGTGGTCATAATGTAATGGCTCATCGGTGTATCTCTAACACGAAGTTTTGCGGGCTAAAGGGGTCCTACAGCTTATTAGGTAGGTGGTCATAATGTAATGGCTCATCGGTGTATCTCTAACACGAAGTTTTGCGGGCTAAAGGGGTCCTACAGCTTATTAGGTAGGTGGTCATAATGTAATGGCTCATCGGTGTATCTCTAACACGAAGTTTTGCGGGCTAAAGAGGGTCCTACAGCTTATTAGGTAGGTGGTCATAATGTAATGGCTCATCGGTGTATCTCTAACACGAAGTTTTGCGGGCTAAAGAGGGTCCTACAGCTTATTAGGTAGGTGGTCATAATGTAATGGCTCATCGGTGTATCTCTAACACGAAGTTTTGCGGGCTAAAGAGGGTCCTACAGCTTATTAGGTAGGTGGTCATAATGTAATGGCTCATCGGTGTATCTCTAACACGAAGTTTTGCGGGCTAAAGGGGGTCCTACAGCTTATTAGGTAGGTGGTCATAATGTAATGGCTCATCGGTGTATCTCTAACACGAAGTTTTGCGGGCTAAAGGGTCCTACAGCTTATTAGGTAGGTGGTCATAATGTAATGGCTCATCGGTGTATCTCTAACACGAAGTTTTGCGGGCTAAAGAGGGTCCTACAGCTTATTAGGTAGGTGGTCATAATGTAATGGCTCATCGGTGTATCTCTAACACGAAGTTTTGCGGGCTAAAGAGGGTCCTACAGCTTATTAGGTAGGTGGTCATAATGTAATGGCTCATCGGTGTATCTCTAACACGAAGTTTTGCGGGCTAAAGAGGGTCCTACAGCTTATTAGGTAGGTGGTCATAATGTAATGGCTCATCGGTGTATCTCTAACACGAAGTTTTGCGGGCTAAAGAGGTCCTACAGCTTATTAGGTAGGTGGTCATAATGTAATGGCTCATCGGTGTATCTCTAACACGAAGTTTTGCGGGCTAAAGAGGGTCCTACAGCTTATTAGGTAGGTGGTCATAATGTAATGGCTCATCGGTGTATCTCTAACACGAAGTTTTGAGGGCTAAAGGGGTCCTACAGCTTATTAGGTAGGTGGTCATAATGTAATGGCTCATCGGTGTATCTCTAACACGAAGTTTTGCGGGCTAAAGGGGGTCCTACAGCTTATTAGGTAGGTGGTCATAATGTAATGGCTCATCGGTGTATCTCTAACACGAAGTTTTGAGGGCTAAAGGGGTCCTACAGCTTATTAGGTAGGTGGTCATAATGTAATGGCTCATCGGTGTATCTCTAACACGAAGTTTTAAGGGCTAAAGGGGGTCCTACAGCTTATTAGGTAGGTGGTCATAATGTAATGGCTCATCGGTGTATCTCTAACACGAAGTTTTGCGGGCTAAAGGGGTCCTACAGCTTATTAGGTAGGTGGTCATAATGTAATGGCTCATCGGTGTATCTCTAACACGAAGTTTTGCGGGCTAAAGGGGTCCTACAGCTTATTAGGTAGGTGGTCATAATGTAATGGCTCATCGGTGTATCTCTAACACGAAGTTTTGCGGGCTAAAGGGGGTCCTACAGCTTATTAGGTAGGTGGTCATAATGTAATGGCTCATCGGTGTATCTCTAACACGAAGTTTTGCGGGCTAAAGGGGGTCCTACAGCTTATTAGGTAGGTGGTCATAATGTAATGGCTCATCGGTGTATCTCTAACACGAAGTTTTGCGGGCTAAAGGGGTCCTACAGCTTATTAGGTAGGTGGTCATAATGTAATGGCTCATCGGTGTATCTCTAACACGAAGTTTTGCGGGCTAAAGAGGGTCCTACAGCTTATTAGGTAGGTGGTCATAATGTAATGGCTCATCGGTGTATCTCTAACACGAAGTTTTGCGGGCTAAAGAGGGTCCTACAGCTTATTAGGTAGGTGGTCATAATGTAATGGCTCATCGGTGTATCTCTAACACGAAGTTTTGCGGGCTAAAGGGGTCCTACAGCTTATTAGGTAGGTGGTCATAATGTAATGGCTCATCGGTGTATCTCTAACACGAAGTTTTGCGGGCTAAAGAGGGTCCTACAGCTTATTAGGTAGGTGGTCATAATGTAATGGCTCATCGGTGTATCTCTAACACGAAGTTTTGCGGGCTAAAGGGGGTCCTACAGCTTATTAGGTAGGTGGTCATAATGTAATGGCTCATCGGTGTATCTCTAACACGAAGTTTTGCGGGCTAAAGGGGTCCTACAGCTTATTAGGTAGGTGGTCATAATGTAATGGCTCATCGGTGTATCTCTAACACGAAGTTTTGCGGGCTAAAGAGGGTCCTACAGCTTATTAGGTAGGTGGTCATAATGTAATGGCTCATCGGTGTATCTCTAACACGAAGTTTTGCGGGCTAAAGGGGGTCCTACAGCTTATTAGGTAGGTGGTCATAATGTAATGGCTCATCGGTGTATCTCTAACACGAAGTTTTGCGGGCTAAAGAGGGTCCTACAGCTTATTAGGTAGGTGGTCATAATGTAATGGCTCATCGGTGTATCTCTAACACGAAGTTTTGCGGGCTAAAGGGGGTCCTACAGCTTATTAGGTAGGTGGTCATAATGTAATGGCTCATCGGTGTATCTCTAACACGAAGTTTTGCGGGCTAAAGAGGGTCCTACAGCTTATTAGGTAGGTGGTCATAATGTAATGGCTCATCGGTGTATCTCTAACACGAAGTTTTGCGGGCTAAAGGGGTCCTACAGCTTATTAGGTAGGTGGTCATAATGTAATGGCTCATCGGTGTATCTCTAACACGAAGTTTTGCGGGCTAAAGGGGGTCCTACAGCTTATTAGGTAGGCGGTCATAATGTAATGGCTCATCGATGTATTTCAGATTTCTCGACCTTTCCTGCGGTAAAAAACCAATTTTTTCAGTGTCAGTGTGTATGATAACTTAATTTCCCAATAAAGAGGGAAACAAACTATATTTTCCACCTAGATGGCACAAATTATAACTGAAGCTGTGCGTTTAACATAAATTGTACGTCAGTTTGCAAAGCACAGTGGAGTACAGAAATTAAGGAAGTTTCATGTTTTAGATGGTTTTTGTTTGTTTGTTTGTTTGTTTTCTTAAATGAGCAGAATTTTGTTACAATAAACATTTCTGAAACATACATATTATTAAATTCTCTGAGGTTCAGAGGTTAGCTCCTCAAAGAAAAACTCATCTGCCAAATTAAAGTTCAAAACTTATGGAGCCAGATTTTACTTACTGTTAATGTATCAAACGTCTCCATTTGCAGCCATCTTGGTACACAACTCGAGCTTCGTTGACATCCATCACACAGCTAACACAAGACCTTTTGTACTTCATACTCATTATGTTTTTCTCATGCAGACATTCCTGAAATTGGTCCTCCCATCATGATTCCTTGGCCTTCATGTACCTTTGTTTCCTGCCACTTGTGCTGAATAAATTCTGTTAGCAAGCATCTTGCCACTGATTCTTGCAACGTGGCCAGACCGATTAGGAATATTTGTCTCTACCTCACTAACAACATTTTCTTCATACTACACATCTGCAACACATCTTCGTTCCTCACGTGATCCGTTCGTGTCTTGCTGCCACTAACCCCCCCCCCTTCTCCCGTAAGTAATGCACCTACGCAGCTCACAAACGACTCTTATGTTTCTTCTGCAGCTATATATGAAAGTAATTATTCCTTTCTGCCGTACATCGGAATAGGAATAATTACTTTCATAAATAGCCATTCGGGACTTTTTTTGAGAACACATCGTTTCTGTGAAATCCTGAAGCAGCTATGGCTTTCAACGATGCACTGTAAAAATGTTTCTTAAATTCACAAGCCACTTTCCATGATTCCTTTCGTGAATTAACGAAGCATATTTCTGATACAACCTTTTCCGTGGAATGACGGAAAGAAACCTGAATTTCATGGACTTTTCGTGCTCCAGGAAAATTCTGAATTTTCAAAAACCTTTCCGCAATTCCTTTCGTATATTAACGGAAAAACTCTGTTCTCACTTTTTCCATATCTATATGACGAAAACTTTGTAGCAATAGGACAGATTCCCGAAAATACTTGAGGTTTGATTAATTGTTAAATTTCCATAGTCTGTCGAAGAATCTGCTTTTGAAGTTCTGTAGTGAGATTAAATATTGTGGATAACATATCGCATGAATTATGATATTTCTTCTCCTCTCCCCCATTTTGTGCACAACCTACTATATATTGTGTTATCGTAAGAAACAGCGTACTTAAATTATTTTGCAGGAGATTTGTACGATGTCTATGTATAAGTCTATGGAGTCCTTATGACAAAAGCTATTTATAGCTATCAAGAGTAAGCAAATGTTATATTTAGAAGTAGTAGCGTCGACTTTACCAAATTATTGGGGGGGGGTGACGTGAAGAGATCAGGAGTGGAAGAGGCACGTCTTTTCCATTGTCAGGAGGAAAATAAAAAAATGCAGAAAGATAAAATACAAGATTTGACGTATATTTTAAAACTCAATTGTAGTGGCTCATCAGCAAGTGAACAAGGAAACTTTTGCTGAATATTAGTATTTTAAAATGAAAATTGAATCTGTGATTCTATAAAAATATCCAGAGAGATTTTATTCCTAAACTTTTATAAAAAAAAATATGAGAAGTCAGCGTTGTTACTCACACAAAGAACGAGAACCGCAAAAAACAATTACGTAAATAAAAGCGCTATAGTTCATACGTTTCTGTATTTTTATTTATTTTATATGAGTTTGATTTTCGTGCTGATAGTAACTAATAAATTCGAAATCTTCCGTACTTGCACGATCTATACACAAGATGACGACACTAAGCGATCTTAGATGAGATGTTTATTTCGTAAAAATGATAGGTTAAAAACACATTTACAATTAAAACCATGAGATCTTTCAACCTTACGTTAAGGCCATTTTCAGATGGAGGCACCATTAAAAGATTATTATGAGATCTTTTAACATTACGTTAAGGTCATCTTCAGATGAGGCACCATTAAATTTCAATGGTAACTCTATCTGAAGATGACCTTAACGTAAGGTTGAAAGATCTCATGGCTTTATTTGTAAATATGTTTTTAACCTATCATTTTTACGAAATAAACATCTAATCTAAGATCACTTAGTGTCGTCATCTTGTGTATAGATCGTGCAAATACGGCAGATTTCGAATTTATTAGTGTATTAGTATTTATTTTATGTTTGATAATTGTTTTAAACATTTACCACATATTCCGAGAACATGTCAAACACAATACGGGGTCAGCAATCCAGTTTCTTAGCATTGTTGAATATGGGAAAAAAGTTTTTACTTATTTTGTTATTTGTTAATTTTTTGGAAATAAATCGCTTTGGCTTCATATTATGAGGCCAAAGCGATTAATTAATTAATTAAACAGGACAAAAAACATTGAGTGGGCACTGCCCCACGGTGAAATTATTGGAGACGCAAGATTCACCTTGCTTTCACATAGTCGGCGCCTGTGTTTAGAAGTTTTGTTAAATAATATTATAGAATAGTACATTTCATATTTTCTGAAAGATAATTGAAAATTATTTTCAGTTAAAAAAGAGATCTCAAGTTGCAAACCATTATGTTGCTTCGAAAAATCACTATAAAAAAATTACTTAATTTGTGACAAGTCCTCCAAAAGAAAAAATAACTTTATTACAAACGTATTAAAAAAATAATAAACTCCAACAGAAAATAAAAAAGACTAAATCACTCGGAAAAAATTTCATCATCGCGCAATTAGTTTTACCTTGAACGTGAATGCGATTCTGTTGACATTCTGGCTCAGTGGTTAAAACGCTCGGTTTCTAACTTATACGACCTCAGTTAGATCTCCACTATAGACGTGAAAGGATTCTCTGGCGTAAGGATTGAAAAATTCAGCATCTTCGATTTTGCGAATTTTCTGTATAAATACGGAAACACTTAAAACGGAGTTTTCTGAAATAAACGGAATTACTGACTACGGAAAATCTGTAAAAATACGGGTTAAAAGAAACGGGAACTCTTAAAAACGGAAATTTCGTTAAAAGACGGACACCTACAGGCAACTTTGCTGCACGTTATTTTCAGAAATTTTCCGTGAATTCACACCCCTTATTTTTTACATTGTATCTTCCTCCCGAATCCACTGGGGTGTACCTTGACGTCGTGTGAGGTTTGTCGCTCCAGTGACGCACGCTGGTGGCTATATATACTGTTCTCTCTCGGTCTAACTACTATCGTACCGTGAGTCACTAGACTCCACCTATCTACTTCCGCTTCCATCTCCTGCTTAAAAGCCTGTACAGGCGAACTCTGTGGGCGGAAGGGCCACGGGTGACCTAGTGGTCAACGTTCGTGACTGCCACGGAGAAGACCTCAGGTTCGATCCCAGGCAGGTACGAACGCTCGAACCACTAAATATCCGCCGTGCGTCGGATGGGCACGTTAAGCCGTCGGACCCCGAGTACTGGCCCCCGGCAATAAATAAGGGCGTCTTTCTCCCCCTTTCTACTGCGCTTCCGTGTCACTTTCCTATCTGGCACTCTAGCCCAAATCTCCTAGCTTCCTATTTCTAAGGGTTGTTTAAGACCTGGGGTCAGACACTCCCTTCCAAAAATCCCCTACATCTGATCTCATCTCATTTCTGTGGACGGAAGGGCCGTGGGTTTGCCTAGTGGGCAACGTTCGTGACTGCCGTGGAAAGGACCTCAGGTTCGATCCACTAAATACCCGCCGTGCTTCGGATGGGCACGTTAAGCCGTCGGGCCCCGGGTACTGGCTTCCCGGTAATAAATAAGTGAGTCTTCCTCCCCCTTTCTACTTCGCTTCCGTGTCACTTTCCTATCTGGCACTCTAGCCCAAATCTCCTAGCTTCCTATTTCTAAGGGTTGTTTACGACCTGGGGTCAGACACTCCCTTCCTAAAATCCTCTACATTTGATCATTTGATCTGTGGTCGGAAGTGTCCTCCATGAATGTATGGCTGTAAGAGTAGGAGGAGGTTAATAGCTCTCTTAGAAGTACAATGCGCCTATCAGATATTTATAGTGAAATCTTGCATGACTATATAATGTTTATAGTGAAATCAGTAGACAGTGTCTATAATGTGTCTAGGTGCTGCCCTGTCCAGTGTGATCCCCAGACAGGTTTATCCGGGAATTTCATATGGGGGAATGCTGATTTTTTTGGAAAGAAATTTGTATCGAAGGCTGAAAATTTTTGTGGGGAAATATTTAGGATTTAAACTTAGGATTACAAATGGGAAAAACGTCGAACAATGGAGAAATGCAAAACCCCTATTCTCATTTAACAACTTTCGAGTTTGTAAACCCTATCGACTTGAATGAGTTTTTGTTTGTTTCGAAAGGGCGGAACTGACGATAATCATAACAAAAACTGCATCCACCTTCTTCGAATATTTTATCCACTGAAACTTTTGAAACCAATTTTCTTCAACTTCTTTTGTCATTGTTGTTGGGATAAACTTTTAACTCGTGTTGCATAATACTTTTGCTCAGTGTCTATATAGCAAGAGGAATGCTAACATTTTGAGTTTTCTCAATTACTTTACAATTTTAAAAGATACCACTTGTTTGAGAAGAGCTAGGCTGCGCCTTTACTTTTGCCCTTTACCTCTTATAAGAGAAACTCGGTCGTTCTTTTCCATCGAAATATCTCTTCAGAGAAAGAGACTCCTGCAATTTAATATAGCTGCCCATGTGCATTTACCGGTAATCACAACCTAACGCAGTAAAATTTTCTTCCCACAGACAGGAACAGGCACTTCTGTACTTGGGGCTTGGTTTACTACGGTAAGATTTTCTTTACTGCAGATATTGGAAATGAAAAGTGTGTTTCAATATGAGATGCGATCCCAGAAATGTATTTCTTGTTAAAAAATCCAATGATATGAAGATAAAATCTTTTTACTATCTATTGAAGGTAAAAGCTTTTAAAAAACGAGTAATTGTAATAAGTACGGGGAAATGGACAAATATACGGTGTACGATGACGACAGTTTATCATGGAAGTCGTAGCTATAAATTGATCTACGAACTGTTTTGCTGTGTCTTAAACAAGCTTTTTTTTTTTAAAACGATTCAGTTTAAAAAAATATATATAATTTTCATGTTGACAGCTCGGCTGACGTGATCTTTAATCAGCTGATTTATGAGTTTTTCCCCTCAATAGATCGATATTGAGTGCTTGAAATGTGATAATAATTTTTTGCTTTTGGTCAATGTTTTTCCTGGGTATTTGAGCCTCCCCCTGGTTATTAGATTGGTGTTCCTAATAATTTGCTACTTCATTGAATATGAAAAGGCCCTTGGTTTCGTTAAACCATCAACAGTTAGGATGGCTTTGAAATCCTACGGTATTGAAGATGCATATATTAGCGTTATTAATAACATCTATGAAAATGCAAGTGCAAAGGTTCGACCATTTGAGAACACACCAATTAAATAAAAACTAGAAAGGCAGTGAGATAAGGTGACACTATATCTCCCAAACTCCAAACTCTTCAATGCCCCATTGCAAAGTGTCTTTCAATCATTGAACTGGGAAAACAAAGGGATAAAGATTAATAAAGATTATTTAACTCACCTTCGTTTTGCTGATGAGTTATTTTCGCAACTACCCCTTCAGAGCTGCAGAGTATGATCTAGGAACTTGCTGACAAGAGCAAAGATGAACTTTCAGAAGACAAAAGTGATGTATTAAAAGAAACGAAGATTCATCGATTGAGACAACTGATACCTACATTTATCTTGGGAAGCAGATATCAAGTGAGGGTCACATTGATGAAGAAATTAATCGGCGTGCAAAACTTGGTTGGAAAGCTTTTGGAAGAAACAGAACAATTTTCAAGAGCAATATGCCATTATGTCTTAAAAGAAAAGTTTTTAATCAATGCATCCTTCCAGTTCTTACGTACGGAGCAGAGACGACATGGACCTTAACTAAAAAAGACATACAGAGGCATACAACTGAAAGAAGCATGGCGAGGTACATGCTTGGTGTAACTAGGAAGATGCGAAGAAGAACTCGTGGATCAGGAAAATGACAAGAGTGGAAGACATCATGATCAGAGAAACATCCCTGAGAAGGCAATGGGCTGGATATGTTGCCAAAAGAACGGACCACCGGTGGACAACCGAAATTTTAGACTAGATTCCAAGGGACAGGAAAAGACGCAGAAGAAAACCGCATGGGAAATGAGTGGATGAAGTTCGAAACTTACGGGAGTGACATGGAGGAGACTGGCTTAAGACAGACAGACCGTTGTGGAAGAAACTTGAAAGGCCTTCATCCAGCAATGGATTGATAATGGTTGACAATGATATGCCCTTCACTATGTTTATTGAAGAAAATCACGTTACACTCAAAAAGAAAAGTTGGCTTACCTCTTTGACGTCAGAAAGAAAGAAAAGCTTACGTAGCAAAAGTTCTGTAAAGCCGAACATTGTTTTTCATGGACACATTCTCTCCGGTTTCCAAATTTAAACTGTCTCCCTTTTGGCTGATTACCTGTATCTAACGAACTTTCACTGATTAGAGCAACTCAGTGGGATAATAAGCGTTTGCCTGTGTCTCATTCGGGGCCATTAGTTCCGCGGAGGAGGGATGGCCAGTGTTCTTAGGAAAACACTACATCCATATTTTAAACAGGATTCAAACTCTGACCTGTCACAAACGAATTATTAGAAGCCAACGCTGCTTACCAATCTACCATCGGCGACTTGCAGTTCAATAATCATTATAATCGAATACTCAACCAATATAACAGCATGAAATGAATAAAAGTACTAAATTTTTGTTTGGTAAATCCACGAGTGTATTATTTAAATCTACGACAAAAACTCTAAATCCGTTTTATTTGTTAATGCATTGAAGTTCACCTACGGTAAAATTTCGGGTTGCTTATGTTAATACGCATATTTTTCTTAACAGGATTAGCATCTAATTTACTGTTTTCTGGACCGTACAGTTTCACAAATTCTAGATCTGGGGTTTAGAAAAGTCTGTTTCAGCTTTAGAAAATATGCTTTTTCCATTTAAAAGTAATTGAATAAACATTAATTTCCACCTCCTTAATTTTTCTCACGTTATTAATTAATTTGAGCAGGAATTCTTGTAGTTCTACACATTTTAAATTTTTTCAAGGGCTCTTTTCGTAATTATTTTCTTTTTTATTGGTAAATCATAAAATATAACATTTGGCACATTAGACTTACCTTCCTACTAAAAGTGAAGAAACTTTTGCAACTCTGAATAAAGTTGCCTAAGTAAAATTCGTAAGAATAGATTAAAATCTTAAACAATCTCTCGAAGAGAACGACGTACTATGGCTATTGCTTCAGTAAACACATTTTTTTTGTATTAAATTTTATTACAGTTATCTTACTTTGGTGTTAGAAAAATGAACAAAATTTTATTCACTGATTTTATCCTCAATACAAATATTACAGTATTTATTGGAATTGTGCTAAAAAGACGTTTAAACAGGAAATGGGATATTAACGTACCCTTAATTTTAAGTTTGAGGAAACTTAATAAATTTTCCTGAACAGCAGGCTGCAGAAAATTAACTTCCAGGGTCGTTTATGGTTCGCCAGTCCGGCACTGCACACATGTATAATAAATAGTTTTGGCGGCCACGCTTTCATCCTCGTATGCTGTTCGTTGTAAAAGAAGAGAATATGCGGCCGCCGAACACTGAATTGTTGTTCAACCGGAATGGCATGAAACGGCTTTGATTCCACTGATCTTTCTAATTTAAATATTGAAGAATCCTTGAAATTTATTTAGGAAAGCAACAAAGCATAGTTTTTATACATGACTTACATTCCTCAGCCAAAACAAAGATAATAAACATTAACAACCACCACTCTTAATATTTAATTATCCGCAAGATGGCGCCACAGCAGTCTTCCCTTTAAAAGTTTTACTTTTTATCTGTAGATGTTTTTTGACCGGCTCGATGAAGCGCGAGCCGAGGAATGAGCATGTTTCTGGTGTGTTAAATGGCTCCTATTTTCTGGCCATTAATTTGTTTCTGAGGAAATTCTTTTAATTTCGGGAACATTGCATCAGGCTAATAAATGCCCAAATGCAGTAATTAATTACCTAATTAATAATTTTAATTATTAATATTTATTTTATTATTTTAATTGGAGGAATTCCTTATTGGGTTAGCGAAAGTATTATCCTGCCCCAGTTCACGTGAATTTTTTTTTCTTACCACCCTCTCCCCTCCCACGTAGGGTTGTAGGATTGGAACGCGGAGGCCAGCTAAGGTGCTCATTTCGGAAAAACTAAAGATATTTTCATAATCATACTAGGCATTTGCAAAGAAGAAGAAGCGTCGCGGAGGAACTTAAGTATTATCTACGACAGCCTTAGATACATTAGTCCAGAGCGTCGGCTACGCTACGCAGGTCAGTAATAGAAGCACTACCTAGGTTCGGTCAAGAAGTAAAAGTGAATTAACTGTCATCCAGTATCTGTGTCTGGGAATTTAAGTTACGGGTTCAACGTGTGCATCTGCACGAGAGCAAAGGCTTAAAAAAGCCGTACTCCAAGAATACCCAGATCTGAGACGTATTTCCCAATAAGCCGACTAGGGTCGAGCCTAGGGCGGCAAATTTTAGTGGTAGTAAAAATTTTTATTTGTTAAAAGCCCATAAAATAATGAAAGAAAAATTTGAAATAAAATAAAATTGGAAACTAACATTTTTTCCAAAAACTGCCGTATATACGATTTTGTTTCAGAGTTCCCGTAATCCCTTCGACTTGAGAACCGTAAACAAACGTACGTTTATCTGTTTGACTAATCTTAAGAACTAAAATGAACACGAACGGGTGGTGTGGGGAACGAGTGGGGTGTTAACGTTGCTCTTTGGAGCTCCACAAAAGTTTTTCTTTTTTTTTTTTTTTTTTTAGAGATTGAACGACCACCGTGAGCCACTCAATGGGCTTTAAGCAGTCGCCTGTCCCTAATTTAGGGTCTCTGGTTCCAGTGAATGGAGAGAACCAGTGCTGTAAGACAAACACAACATCCATGCCTCACCGGGATTCGAACCCCGTTCGGACGAATGGTCAGAGGCCATCGCTTAGACCACTGCGCCACCGGGGCGGGCACAAAACTTTTCTGGATTAGATAAAGGAAGGTCGCTTTGGGCTTTAGAAGGGGAGATTTGCAGGATGTTAACGCAAAGCTCTCCCGTCTCTCCTGAGAATGAATACATTAGTAGGGAGCAGGACAAGGGCTGAATTTTGGCACCATCAGTTATTTTGCTCCTCCCACACCGACCTCGATGAAGGTGACCCTTGACCACTTCGCTTTTCTGTGCTGGGAATTATAGGGACGACCAGAAAACAGTATTGGGAGCTTTGGGGGCTGCTTCATTAGAAGTCCCTCGTAAAAATTTCAACAAAAGTTAAGGGGATGGGGAGAAGTATTTGATTGGCTCATGTCCTCCTTACAATGGTAATTGCAGCCCCAAAGCCCTGGATGTTGTTTTCTGGCGGTCCTTCTAATTCCAACTGTTTATGTATTGATTACTGAATAGTTTGTTCATTGTAGAAGAAAAGATAATTTTCGTTTCTCGGGTCTAATCTAACTATGAATGATGGAAGGAATACGCTGAGTGGAGCTCAGTATAAAAAAAAATAAAATAGCTGATGCTAAAAAAGTGAAAATTGCTGAAGAATTACTAAAATGTCAAAAAATTGATAAACATTTCCCTTTTAAATGCGTTGGGTCAATTACAGCGACCAACTAAGAAACCACTTCAGTTGATGCCTTAAATGCTACGAAGAATGTACCTGAAGAAAAAAACTGATCAAAATAGTTTTGTAGCCATCAATTTCTTTATTTTAAAGGAGAGTAGGGGCGGTAAATTTGTCTAGGCCTAGGGGTAGCAAAGCCCTAAATCCGTCTCTGACCCAGATAATATGAACCCGGGAACACAGGACTTGTGGCCAAATTAATTTTTAAAGGGCTTAACTCGGCATACGTTCAGCTAGTCAGAAGAGCACGTGCTTGAAGTGACCATGTGGTCAACGTCCACCGGGAGGACGAACCACGACGGTCAAAAGGATCCCGAGTAACCAATGGGGTCGAAGATGTACACCCCCAGGAAGTGATAACCCCCATGGGAGCACGGTTAAAGAAAAAAACATTGCAGATGCAAAAAGCAAAAACTTGGAAAAATAGAGGCAAAAGAATGTGATGGGCGAAGGTGATGAGGATATGTACTGATGTAATGATGACCTAGGAGTGAAGATGCTGATGAGCTTAGCATGGCTTTGAAAACGGTCGTTAGCTGAGTTTTATCCATGCAGGATATCAGCCAGGATGGGTGGACGAAGACCACGAACCCTGAACGCGACCACGGGAGTCAAAATCAACGGACAGAGGAAATTTGAAGCAGACAGCTAAGGGTAAGACATCTTACCCACATTTCAATCCCTCGCTTGTTTGAGTAATACCAATAATATGGAAATTGAGGACAAAGTAATATTGCTCACCCCATATGAGTAGGATTGGTAGGGAAGGGTTCTATGAATCGTAAACTGAAAGCAAAGTTAGCATCTTTAATTAAAAGTACTTGAACTGATGTGCTTCAATAGAACTTATCTGGTCCCACTACTTAAATTGCAACTCAGTTAAGAAAAACTAAGAACAATAAATTTTTTATCACTGTTAAAATTTTGTGATAGGTTGCACCAAAAAGTGGTGCTACAGCAGCTACGCCACGTTTTGAGAAATGATACAAAATTGTAAGGTGCAAACAAAACCCAATAACATGGTGCAACTTTTCACCACATTATGGTACATGGTTGCACCACATTATGCAGGGTTGCACCACATTATGCAGGGTTGCACCACAACCGTGGTCTTCGTCCACCCTCCTGGCTTATGATGCAAGGTTGCAACATGTTGTTTTATTTATTTGCACCACAAAATGGTGTAACTTTTTCAGAAAGTGGTGCAGCTGGGGGTAGTGCCACTTTTTGGTTCAACCTAGCACAAAATTTTTAACAGTGATAGTTGATTTTTAACAAACATATCTTTCTTCGCTTGTAGCTCGACAAATTTGTATTGAGTACCTGAAGTATGTTGAATTTTAAATGAACAATTTTCTTTTTTTAGGAGGTACTAAGATAAAGCAAATATGATATAGTAATATTAATTTTAATTTGATTTCATTGCAGCATATGAGTTCTTGCGACAACCTAGTACGAACTCGCATGAAAGAAAACACAACTACATATGCCCCGACTATGAGACTGGGTTGCCGAGCCAATGTCATTGTTGCCACTTTAGACGATCTAAATTGACTAGAAAATTCATGCCTCCAAGTTCCCAAACGGGACTCACGCGGTTATACCTTGGTGCTTTTCTGCAGAGAGGTGGGCATTCTTTTTAGGTCAAAATTGTTCTGTTAATTTATTCGGCTTGAGAAGGGGGAAGACGCACCCTTTTTTATTGTTTAGATCTAAATTGTCAGGCAATATTTGTGGGCTCTGTTTTTTGGTTTCCGTTTGGCTTATTTTTTTTACTTGAGACTTCCTAAGCTCAGCTCTATCTTTTTTATTTAGTTCTCAAGTGAGCAGTGTAACTGCTGTATGTACAAAATACAGCAGTTACACTGGAAATAGATGAAAAAGAATTTGGTGATGGTGGCTTTTTATTGACGCAAACTGATCTTTTCTGAATAGAATCGAGGTTTTAGCGTTAGTCTAGATGAACTACCTGAAGTGTGTGAACAGTTCAAAAAACAAGGGGATGAAGATTGACGGAGACTGTTTAATCCGTATTCGTTTTGTTGACAACACAATCATATTTACAAGTACCCTCTTAGAGATGCAGAGCATGATCCATGAACTTGCTGACAACAGTAAAGAAGAGGGATTAAATAAACGAACTTGCAGAAAATAAAATTGATATACAATACTTTTAAAAGAATTTAAGATTTAGAGGCCTTTTTGAATTAACTTATTCTTACATCTACGTTGGATAGCAGATATCAAGCGCGGCCCACATCACAAAAGGGATTAATAAGCGTATAATACTTGACTGGAGGGTACTTGGATGATGCAGTATCATTTTCAAAAGCAATTATTTATTGTCTTAAAAGAAAAGTGTTTAATCAATGCGTCATTCCAGTTCTTACTTATGGATCAGAAACATGGACTTTAACTAATAAGGACATACAAACACTGCGGCATAGGCGCCGACTTCGTGGGTTCGAGACACTTTCTGAACCCCCAATGATTTTGTTGTGGGTTCCTCGAACCCTTAATATTTTTGCGCGTATTTCGTGGGAAATATACACGTACGCATATATGCATAAATTTTGTTTTTCGTTATAAATTATTTTTAGTTTTTCATTATTCATTCCCCGTTTATTATATATAGAGAAAGAGTGTATAGAAACGTACCCCTCAGACTGTTTATTGTGCCTCAAAACATAATTAGTGTTTGTTCGCTCATCAAATTTGACGCGACAGACAATACCTCCCGTATCGTTGTTTAAGGAAGGATTCTCATTTTTTGTGTGAAAAAAATCGATTTTTTTACGTTATTTTATTATTTCAAGTCTTAAGAACATGTGTGCCAAATTTCAAGTCGTGTACCAAATTTATTTTATTATTTCAAGTCATAAAATAAAGTCCTGTACCAAGTTTATTTTATTATTTCAAGTCATAAAATAAAGTCGTGTACCAAATTTATTTTATTATTTCAAGTCATAAAATAAAGTCGTGTACCAAATTTATTTTATTACTTCAAGTCTTAAGAATATGTGTGCCAAATTTCAAGTCGAAAACTCTGGACGAACTCAATCACGAACGGCCACTTCATAAAAATGTCGAAAACGCTATAAAGCCGATTTGCAACAATTTGTCATCAAGAGAGTTGCTAGAAAGGTGTTTGGGTGGTGACACTCAAAACAACAATGAAAGTTTCAATTCTACTGCTTGGCGGTTCACGCCCAAACACCTTCACTGTGGCTCAAAAAGCATCGAAATGGCAGCTTATGTAGCAGCAGGCATTTTTAATGAAGACTTTCCTGCCGTCCAGAAAATGATGACAATGACAGGAATTCTTTTTGGCGAGCAAACGAAGATATTTGCCAACGCGTGGGACCAACAGCGCTGCAGAGATCGTCGAGATAAAAGAGGCTCGTACAAGGCGAAGAAGCAAGCAAAGGTCTCTAAACGAGTTCTACGTAGCACAGGAAAAAACACTGTATGACCGTGGTATAGCAGATTACCAAAAAAATACTGTAAGTACTCGATATGCCTCCGTAAATAGTACTTGAAACTTTAAACGCATTTTTCTCGAAACAGCTTTTTTGCGAATGGTTGGCATGCTATTTTAAAAACTCTTGGACCAATCGACTTCAAATGTAAAACTTCATGTTCAGCAAACACCCTTTTATCATTTGATGAACCAGAAACGTGATACGTTATGAATATTTTTTTTAATAGTGAAAAACATTGTAAATTTTTTAGCTAAATTGATAATTTGAGATTGACAAGTCACCATTTCCTTAAATATATATATTTTTTCTGGTTCATCAAACGATAACTGCTTGTGTATAGAGTAAAACGCAGTTAGAGTTTTTTGTTTCAGATCACCTGGAGTGGAGAAATCATGCCAACCAGTGACCGCCGATCTTCACGCAGTGTCATGTTCGAGGGGATTTCCGGGCGTGATTCTTCATGAAACTTATCAAAAATTGTTTTGTAGGTACCTGAAACGATAATAAATAGATGTACCTACTTTGGAATCAATTGATTGCATAGTTTCATCAATAAACACTGTCAGGTCCCGCTGAGTTCGGTCTGCCCCTACGCCTTACTGAATCCGAATATCTCAAACGAGCCTGACGTAGGTTCTTTTGAGTGCCGTCGAGTTAAACTCGGTCGTTGAAAAAAACTGGAACGTGTAGTCAGTAATCACTTCAGTTCACGAAAATGAATAACTCCAATAACAAGTCCTTGGTTAGAGGAAACAAACTTTAATAGATCAAAGAATAAGTTCCGTTCGATTGGCTATCTCCACGTGCCAACAGGTTTCCAGCTAGCGAACACTTCACTATATCACCGATATCCCGGAAGACCCTCCGCCACGTGACTTGAGTCGTTCCATCTAAAACTCCGGTCGATCTCTTATCGCCGAAAAAAACCCTGACTATTCCGTCAGTGAAAACGTAAAACCCCGAGAGGTCTAACCGACACTCTCTGTTTCAAAACACTTCTTACTTCGTCGGAGATGTAGTGGTCGCTGTTGAGTGTACCGGCGATGCGTATCGAAGGGGTGCGGGTGTCATATCCAATTACGCCCCAAACCATAACGCCAGGCGACGGACCGGTATGGCGACGCATAATGCAGGCGTCATACAGTCTCTCGCAGTGATGCCGCCACACGCGGATCCGACCATCGTGGTGTTGTAGGCAGAAGCGGGATTCGTTGGAGAAGACAATGTCGTGCCATTCCGTAGTCCAGGTGCGGCGTTCAACGGCCCACTGCCGCTGCACTCGCCGGTGGTGTAACTTCAATGGTAATAGGAGCAATGGGCGCCGTGCGACAAGACCCCGCTCCTGCAGACGACGTCGAACGGTACGTGCTGACACAGGTTGTTGCGCAACGCACCCTAATTCCCGCGCTAACGTTTATGATGTGGCGGTGAGAGCCGTCAATGGCCGCCGCACAACATGCCGGTCCCTTCGTTCTGTGGTGTACCGTGGCTGCGGTAATCGCTCACGTCGCTCCGTCCGTCCCTCCTGCCCCCACCAAATCCATACTCGCCTCACTGTGGCTGGATGTCGTCCCACACGGGCGCCGATGTCTCGGTACGATAAACCGCTGTCGCGATAAGCCACTATTCGTCCTCTGTTGAACTTCGAAACGTGCTGGAATGACTGCCGTAATCTGCGACGAGGCATCACGAAACTTCCCACGAGCAGGTCCGGCAGCACAACACACTTCCACTACTTACACTCCGCCTTCTGTGCACCCTTCTTATAGTGCTTCTCGGTCGCGTGCCGGGCGCACATGATTTGCATATGCCCTGCAATGCTAATCGTTTGCATGTCCTCTCGCGGGCGACGCATGCTGCGAATTTCAGACCAATCGGATGCTTTCTTCTTGGTGTTGCATTTTGGGTGGCCAGCAGTGTACAATAAATACGTTTATCTGCATAAATGCCCAGTATTTAGAGGTTGAATAGATGTCACACTTACACAAGAAGGTCGAATTTAATCCTCATCAAAGTACGTCCTCTCCGTGACCTATAACCTTGTGCTACCTATCCGGGAACTATCGAATGATGTCGTGATAGAACAACACCGGTTTCGATGCGATGATGATAATGTCGATGCATTTTTTGAGGTACTTTTTAAGTTTGGCCAACCACTGGCCTGCCAAAAAGTGTTGCGTCTAGGTAGAAGTCTGACGGGGTTAAGTCTGAGGTGTAGGCCGCATGAGGGAGAATCTCCTTCTCCAGCTGTGTGGTTTCTTAAGTCGCTGACATGGGTTATAATGCAACATAATGACCGCACAACGCCCAATGGTCGTTTCAGTTGCAGCTCATTGAGCAGAAGCAGTATTTGGTCAGCTCAGTGTTCCGCAGTCACTATCAGACTTTGTGCCATGAGCTCATGATACACTACACCTTCTATGTCCAACCAGATACAGAAGATTTTCTTACCATAGATGTTGGTCTTCAGTGTTGATGTCGTTGGTTGGCGTTTTGTGTTGCAGGTCATCATAATGAACGCAGTTTTCATCACCCATGATAATTTTACCCAGGGTGTCCATTTTCCGATGTTTGAAAAGCATTGAAACACTTCTTGTGCTCAAGACTAGTGTTGAGCTTGGCGATTTCGCGTGCGACTGACTTTCTCACTTTTTCGGTCTTTCCCATTGCATTCAACCTTCGAACTACGGCCAACAGATTTATGCCAAACTGTATTGCCAGTTATGATCTCGATCGGTCTGCGTCTTCGTCCAGAAGAGCTTGCAAGTCTACGCTCTGCGCCTTCTTCGGCCGTTTGCTACGTTGCTTGTCCTCCACCGTTTAATCACTACTTCTGAACTCTACAAACCACTCAAGACAAATGCTTACACCTACAGTTTTTTGGCTGTCTGCTGAACAAACCCACTCTCGTTCTATTGAAGGGTTTTTTTCGATGCTCAACATGAACATCAGACAGTGATGAATATGCGCCATATCGGTCTCCATGTTCTAGCTCAACTAACAGCACGTGTGAGCTGTTCGCCAACATGTGATGTTCGACACTGTGTTGCCATTTTATCCTCACACACGACATCCTGAAGAAGAATCGAACGTTTCGCTACAGCGCCGAAATTTATTCTTGGACCTAGTCTATATCATCATCGTCGTCAATTATTATCAATCCACTACTGGATGAAGGTCTCCCCCAAGTTTCCTCCACAACTGTCTGTCTTGAGCCAGTCTCCTCCATGCTGCTCCCGTATGCTTTCGAAGTTCATCCATTCATCATGATCTTCTGGGTTTTTTCCTGCCCCTTTGTATCCAATCTCAGTATTTTAGTTGTTCAACATTGATCAGTTCTTCTAGTTATATATCCAGCTTATTGCCATTTGAGGGTTTCTACTTTGATCACCATATCACACAGTCTAGTTATTATCCTAATTCATGTGTTCCTCTTCCTATTTTAAAGGGTACATCAAGCATGAATCGCTCCCTACTTCCAGTTCGCAGCCTCTGTATGTCTTTTTTTAGTTAAGGTTCATGTCTCCGATCGATAAGTAAGAATTGGTAGTATACACTCATTAAACACTTTTAAGACATATGAGTAAATTGCTCTAAAAATTGTACTGTTGTTGTTTTTTTCGAAAGAGTGCACTTCAGCCAAGTTTTATACCCCTATTTACTTCTTCGAGGTGACCTTTGCGGGATACCTGTTATCTAAATATTGTCCATATTTGCCTCATCTACTTCCGAATCTTATGTTCTTGTAAAAGCATTGAACATCAATTTGTTTTTCGGCCAGTCCATTTTTAATCCCACTTCTTTGCTTCTGTCAGCTAGTTGCTGGATAACACGTTGCAGCTTGCAGGGGGTATTTGAAAAAATAACTATGCCTTCAGTAAAATGAAGATGGGTTAGAAGTTTTCCATTAATCTCCATCCCGTTGTCTTTCCAGTTCAATGATTGAAAGCTGTTAAGCAATGTGGCATTAAAGGATTTAGGAGATAAGGTACCACCTTGTCTCACTTTCTTTCGAATTTTCATAAGTGCTGTGTCCTCGGACAGTTGAACTTTTTCGCTTTTGCATTTTTTGTTGTTGTAATAAATAGTAGTGATGTATGCATCTTCAATACTATAGTATTTCAAATACGTAACTGCTTAGGGTTCCACGGAATCAAAAGCATTTTAATGATAATAAGTCATACACAATGGAAGCTGATATTCATTCGTTTTTCCAATTAGTTCTCTCTATGGTCCATAATGCTGTAATCGCTTCTGAATCCAGTTTGTCCTCTTAATTGAGCCATGACCAGTGTTTCCTTCAAGCAATGAGACACCTCTCGACGACAATCTTCACGGATCTTTCTGTGGTGGACAAGCATGACACCAAAGTAACAGGTGTGAAGTACGGCGTTTCGCAATCGCTCGCAACCCCCAAAACATGGCTTATAAAAGTAGGACGCCCGCCTGTAATGTATGCCGCCATAAAGTGTCAAACAACATGTAAATGTCGGTGTGATGTGATTGGGTGATACTGCGCATGACTGGAAGGTGTCCTGCGTTGTGTACACCAGTGACTGTTAAACGTGAGTAGTATGAGACAGCGCACTGGCCTGTTCGTACGCATACAAATATTGTGTTGAGTGTTTTAAGAAAATGGCTTGTAACCCTCATGCTGTAGTACAGATATTGGTGAACGAGGTGACGCAGAAATACCAAGCGGACGACACGGCTCCAATGTACATCGACAGGCGAATTGCAAGGCAGTTGTGTAGCGTTTTGGAGCAACATGTCATTGGAGGCGCTGACATGTTTGAAGGACAGACATTGTGGCGTGATAGTGATGAAACGTCGGACACGTTAGCTGAACATAGTGATACACCGGATACTCTAGCTCACAACGTGCCAAGCAGTTCAAGTTCCTATCATTACCCCCCCACCACCAAGTGAAACGGAAATGCATTCACGAACAGTTTCCCGGACAAACCATGCAGAGTGTCTATGATAATGTGAAGGTCGAAAAGAAAACCGTTGCATCACTGCCTTCTCTCAACACATTACCATGACGTGTAGTGAGGTATATATATGACTTTTGCAACTTAATGGTCTTGTTGTACGTGGTCTCTCTCGACATTTAGGTGCCTCATATCTAACAGATAAATGTTGTTTGACACTTTATGGCGGCATGCATTACAGGCGGGTGTCCCACTTTTATAAGCCATATTCTAGGGGTTGCGGGCGATTGCGAAATGCCATACTTCACACATGCTACTTTGGTGTCGTGCTTGTCCACTACAGAAAGTTCCGTGACGATTGTCGTCGGGAGGTCCGATAGTTTCACTTGTTAGTGTGTATTTGTGTTTGCAACTGTATCTCCGTTTCAAAAAATCATGTTAAAAGAAAACCTCTCTCACATTGCGCATTTTAAATTATGTGCAGTTTTTTTTTTCTTTAGTGTGGCAAGTGCGTTCTCCTTTTGTTGAATTTTTAGATTTTCTAAAAATATGCTTTGAAATATTAATTTTGTGAAGGAAAGGATTCAAAAGACGTGATCATTATAAAGCACGTCTTTCGAATCCTTTCCTGCCGCCCCGGTGGCGCAGTGGTCTAAGCCGCTGGCCTTTGATCATTCGCCCGTAAGGGGTCCGGGTTCGAATCCCGGTCAGGCATGGATGTTGTGTTTGTCTTACGGCACTGGCTCTCTCCCTTCCCTGGAACCAGTGACCCTAAATTAGGGACGGGCGACTGCTTATAGCCCATTGAGTTGCTCACGGTGGTCGTTAAAATTCCAACTAAAAAAAAAAAAAGAATCCTTTCCTAAGGGGTTATCTTTCTTGTTTTACGTAGCAGAATCATTGAAGTATTGTTCTAGTGCGCCGGAAATTTCCTTCTATCTAGGTATTTCGTAAAAATTTGCGCAATGGCAGTTTTTATTTCTCCACTAGCTTTTTGCACAATATTCGTGGTAATTTTATATCTTCCCCTGGAGTTCTTCCCCGTTTTATGTTTAATTTCATGGATAAAACCGAAGGAACTTTGGTACCTGTTTATTTATTAATGCCAGTAACAACTTAGATGTGTATCATCACCTTTCATGTAGTTTTGCGTAATATTTTCAACTCTCCTCAAAATTTCACTTCTATTTCTTTTAACAGCACCATCTTCTTTTCTGAATGCCATATTCTCTTTTCTTCTCTAACTGAGATGACCCTTTGTTTTCTTCAGGCTTAGGTTGTTCTCATTTTTTTTCACTAGTTCACAATTGAATTTTCTTATATCTTTAGTATACGTTTTTGCGCAATCAACATTTTTAGTTGTTTTTTTCTGATATCTTCATGAGGCGTTTGTTCTTAGTACCGCCTATTGTCGCTGTTTCGATACGGGCTTTGGTAATTTCTCTGTTAACTTCAGATATGTCAACCTCTTCACTTATCATACCTTCTAGTGTAGAGAAATAATTTCTCATTTCCAATAATATGGAAATTTTGTCGTGTTTTTAGGATTTCCTATGTCAACACTTTTCGTGAGCTTCGTGAAATTACATCGTTCAAGTTTTTTTTTTTTGTTAAGATGCATCTTACATTTCACGATTCTATGGTCATTTTCCGTGTTAAACGCGTTAAGCACACTGCGGTTTTCAACAGTTTTCAATGACAAAGTTTTTTGTTGTACCACAATGAAATCTATTTCACTTGTCACTTCATTCGGGTGCTATCATGTCCATTTTCTATGAGGCTTTTTCTTGAAAGAGGAGTTCATGACGAACTTTTCTGCCTTGACAAACTTGACGAGAGTATTTCCACGCTGGTTTCTGTGGCCGTGACCGAATTTATTTACCCAGATTTTATTCTGTAGCTGTTGTGCTATATACGCATTGATATCATCTATAGGGATCTTTAGGTACTACTTCCTACCCTTGTTATTCAGAAATTGAAATCTTGGTAACATGATTCCTCGATTTCTTCTACAGTGTGTCAAGTGGAGGTGCGTAGTCCTCAATGATCAGAATCTGGTATCGTTTTGAGAGTTGGATAACTAATCTCGCTGCTGTCAATCAACTTTCAACTCTAAGAAGATTGTCTTTCAGCTTTTTATTAACTATCACAGTGCGGCAATTAAATAATGAGACTGAATTTTAAAGCAAATGGAAAAGCAGGAAAACTTAAGTGAACATATTTTATTCGAAGTACACTCCTCCTGTGTTAATGCAAGAAGTGACACGATCACCCAACGAAAGGAAGGACTTGCAGAGGTCATCTTTTGGTATGGAGTGAAGAGCTGATGTCACAGTTCTTTGTATGTCTTCATATTTTATAATGAATATAGCTTCTTCTAATGGTTCTTCTAATGGTTGTTGTTTTGTTAATTATATCATGAATAAACTTGCCTGCTAGTAGTGTAGTAATAATAATGAACAAGCTTTTAACTGCTAGTAATGTTGTAGTAGTAATTAAGATGAATAAAGTCTTAATGCTGGTTGTTAATAATAACAACTAATGAAATAAACCTAACAGCCAGACAGAGATCTGACAAAACTATGAACTGAGAAAAACGTACTTACGTGAACAACTTTTTATTAGAGAAACTCTTGATATGATCCAACATACACTTCACCGGACACACAGCTACTCAATAAACCGTAGCTCCTTGCACATGAACGAAGGAAGCTCTACTCACATAAACGAAGCTCTCCTTACGCATATAACCAAAGCTCTCCCTACGCACATCAACAAAAAGCTCTCTCACGTAACACAAACAAAAGCTCTCTCGCACATAAACAACAGCTCTCCTAGGTATCGTTGAACGCGCCTATTTATACTGGCTAACACCACGTCATGACTTACACTCATTGCCAGATCTCATTCAGCGGGAGAAATAACATCTCGTTCAGTAAGAAGATAATTTACATAGAAAAATAAAATAACCAGAGATAGTACAAAAATAAAATAACCAGTGTTAATACAAGAAGTAGCACGATCAGCCAACGAAAGGAAGGACTTGCAGAGGTCATCTTTGGTATTGAGTGAAGAGCTGATGTCACAGTTCTTTGTGTGTCTTCATATTTATTTGAAGTACATTCCTCCTGTGTTAATACAAGAAGTGGCACGATCAGCCAACGAAAGGAAGGACTTGCAGAGGTCATCTTTGGTATGGAGTGAAGAGCTGATGTCACAGTTCTTTGCGTGTCTTCATATTTATTTGAAGTACATTCCTCCTGTGTTAATACAAGAAGTGGCACGATCAGCCAACGAAAGGAAGGACTTGCAGAGGTCATCTTTGGTATGGAGTGAAGAGCTGATGTCACAGTTCTTTGTGTGTCTTCATATTTATTTGAAGTACATTCCTCCTGTGTTAATACAAGAAGTGGCATGATCAGCCAACGAAAGGAAGGACTTGCAGAGGTCATCTTTGGTATGGAGTGAAGAGCTGATGTCACAGTTCTTTGTGTGTCTTCATATTTATTTGAAGTACATTCCTCCTGTGTTAATACAAGAAGTGGCACGATCAGCCAACGAAAGGAAGGACTTGCAGAGGTCATCTTTGGTATGGAGTGAAGAGCTGATGTCACAGTTCTTTGTGTGTCTTCATATTTATTTGAAGTACATTCCTCCTGTGTTAATACAAGAAGTGGCATGATCAGCCAACGAAAGGAAGGACTTGCAGAGGTCATCTTTGGTATGGAGTGAAGAGCTGATGTCACAGTTCTTTGTGTGTCTTCATATTTATTTGAAGTACATTCCTCCTGTGTTAATACAAGAAGTGGCACGATCAGCCAACGAAAGGAAGGACTTGCAGAGGTCATCTTTGGTATGGAGTGAAGAGCTGATGTCACAGTTCTTTGTGTGTCTTCATATTTATTTGAAGTACATTCCTCCTGTGTTAATACAAGAAGTGGCATGATCAGCCAACGAAAGGAAGGACTTGCAGAGGTCATCTTTGGTATGGAGTGAAGAGCTGATGTCACAGTTCTTTGTGTGTCTTCATATTTATTTGAAGTACATTCCACCTGTGTTAATACAAGAAGTGGCACGATCAGCCAACGAAAGGAAGGACTTGCAGAGGTCATCTTTGGCATGGAGTGAAGAGCTGATGTCACAGTTCTTTGTGTGTCTTCATATTTATTTGAAGTACATTCCTCCTGTGTTAATACAAGAAGTGGCATGATCAGCCAACGAAAGGAAGGACTTGCAGAGGTCATCTTTTGGTATGGAGTGAAGAGCTGATGTCACAGTTCTTTGTGTGTCTTCATATTTATTTGAAGTACATTTCTCCTGTGTTAATAAAGTGACACGATCAGCCAACGAAAGGAAGGACTTACAGAGTTCATTTTTGGTATGGAGTGAAGAGCTGATGTCACAGTTCTTTGTATGTCTTCATATTTATTCGAAGTACATTCCTCCTGTGTTAATACAAGAGGTGGCAGGATCAGCCAACGAAAGGAAGGACTTGCAGAGGTCATCTTTTGATATGGAGTGAAGAGCTGATGTCACAGTTCTTTGTATGTCTTCATATTTATTCGAAGTACATTCCTCCTGTGTTAATACAAGAAATGGCACGATCAGCCAACGAAAGGAAGGACTTGCAGAGGTCATCTTTTGGTATGGAGTGAAGAGCGATGACCACCTGGGGACGAACCTTATTGAAAATGGGCGAAGTGGGGTCAAAGGTCAGAACATAGTAGCGGGATGCATTCCATTGCCCTTATGCGTCATGACTTGCTTAAAAGGGTTCGATTTGGATGAAATTTTAGTATGTGGTAGGGGACCACCTGGGGACAATGTTGAAAATAGGCGGAATGGGGTCAAAGGTCAGGACATAGGAGCGAGGTGCATTCCATTGCCCTTGTGCGTCATGACTTGCGTAAATATGGTTCGATTTCAATGAAAATTTCGTATGTGGTAGGAGACCTCCTGGGAACGGAACGAACCCTATTGAAAATGGGAGAAGTGGAGTTAAAGGTCGGGACATAGGAGCGGGGTGAATTCCATTGCCCTTATGCGCCAGGACTTGCTTAAAAATGGTTCGATTTTGACTAAATTTTAGCATGTGGTAGGGAACCACTTGGGATCAAACCCTACTGAAAATAGGCGAAATGGAGTCAAAGGTCAGGACATAGGAATGGGGTGCATTCCATTGCCCTTATGCGTCATGACTTGCGTAAATATGGTTCGATTTCAATAAAAATTTAGTATGTGGTAGGGGGCCACCTGGGGACAAACCCTATTGAAAATGGGCTAAGTGAGATTAAATGTCGGGACATAGGAGCGGAGTGCATTCCATTGCCCTTATGCGTCATAACTTGCGTAAAAATGGTTCGATTTTGATGAAATTTTAGTATGTGGTAGGGGACCACTGGGCACGAACCTTATTGAACATGGGTGCAATGGGGTCAAAGGTCAGGACATAGGAGCGGGATCCATTCCATCGCCCTTATGCGTTATAACTTACGTAAAAAATCTTCGTTTGGGACAAAACTTTATCATGTTGTTCCGGAAGTATACTTCACCGGTTCTGTTGAATATCATCGAAATGGGGTTAAAGGTCAGGTTATAGGAGCGAGGTTTATTCTACAGCCATTATCCTCATAACTTGAGTAATAATTTCTAGTATGTTGGAAAGCGTATCATAATCAATACATTGCATGATTTTACGAACTTGTTTTTAATTAATATTTAGTTGCATCTTCTGATTACGACATGTGTATATAACGTACGGCAGTAAAAAATAAAATATTCAGGACTGTTGTACACCTACTTTGGCGGATGGATGTGTACATTTTATATTAATACGTGTGTAACAGTATATGTGAGAGTATATTCCCAATCTACTAAAGTCTGGTATGTGTTGTTAAACGGCAGGCAGTTCTTGCAACACGTCCAGCCTGTTGCCATTTCAGTATTTTCGCCGTTATTATATCCTTAACTCTTGTCATTATCTGATCCATGATTTTCGCCTGCTATCTTTCCTGGTTATACCAAGAATGCACCTCTCCATGTTCCTTCCAATTGTCCTTCAGTCTCTGAATATCTTTTCAGTTAAGGTCCATGTCTCATATACATACACTGACGGAAAAAAAATCCCAACACCACGAAAAAATAGTTGTAGAGGAATGAAATGGCGGCAATACATTCGTATAGGTAACATATTTAATCGATTAAGGTTTCAAGATCACAGCTTATTGTAAGCGCGAGAAGAGCCATTTTAAATGTGAAATGCTGGTACATTAATAACCGGTGTAACCGCCAGAATGTTGAATGCCAGCACGCAAACGTTCATGCATTGTGTCGTATAGGTGCTGGATGTCAGTTTGTGGGATGGAGTTCCATGCCTGTTGCACTTGGTCGGTCAATACAGGGACGGTTAATGCTTGTTGGGGGTGACGCTGGAGTTGTCGTCCAATGATGTCCCATACGTGCTTGATTGGTGAAAGATCTGGTGATCTAGCAGACCACGGCAACATGTCGACACTCTGTAGAGCATGTTGGGTTACAACAGCGGTATGCGGGCGAGCGTTATCCTGTTGGAAAACACCCCCTGGAATGCTGTTCATGAATGGCAGCACAACAGGTTGAATCACCAGACCGACGTACAACTGTGCCGTCAGGGTGCGTGAGATAACCACGAGAGTGCTCCTGCTGTCATAGGAAATTGCTCCCCAGACCATAACTCCAGGTGTAGGTCCAGTGTGTCTCGGCCGCAGACAGGTTGGTTGCAGGCGCTCACCTAGACTCCTTTTAACCAACACACGGCCATCACTGGCACCCAGGCAGAACCGGCTTTCCTCAGAAAACACAACAGATCTCCACTCCGTCCTCCAATGAGCTCTAGCTTGACACCACTGACGTCGCAAACGGCAGTGGTTTGGAGTAAGTGGAATGCACTGCACGCTACAGGGCGTCTGGCTCGGAGCTGTCCTTCAAGTAACCGATTTGTAACAGTTAGTTGTGTCACTGTGGTGGCAACTGCAGCTTGAATTGCTGCCGCAGACGCGGTACGATGCGCCATACGCCGTACACGGCGGTTTTCTCTCTCAGTACTGCCACGTGGCCGGCCAGAACCCGGTCTTCTTGAGGCAGTACCTTCCCTTGACCACCGCTGCCAACAATCATGCACAGTGGCTACATTCCTGCCAAGTCGTTCTGCAATATTGCGGAAAGAAAATCCACCTTCTCGTAGCCCTATTACACGACCTCGTTCAAACTCCGTGATCTGTTGGTAATGGCTTCTTCGTCTTCTTAAAGGCATTCTTGACTAACATCAACACCCTACGTCGAATCTCAACGATAACTAACGCTCACGAACGTTACAGCGCGTATTTAGAGCAAACCTGCTTTGCATGTTCCGAGGGGTGCTACGAGCGCCACACGTATGCGCCGAGCGCGAAATTTGCATAGACGTCATCTTACAGATGTACTCTCACCGCCTACCAACTGTCGTTTATCTAACTCAACCCCTTCTTGGTGTTGGGATTTTTTTTTCGTCAGTGTATATGAGACATGGACCTTAGTGAGTATTTCCTGAGACCGATGTTAGTGAGCTTGTAAATCACAGCTAAAATTCTAAAGAGATACCAAATGATCAGCACGATAAAATTTGGGAGGCATTACTTCCACAGTAGAAATGAAAGCACCAAAAAATGGCTTTTACTTCTGCCGAGCAAAAAAAAAAAAAAAATCTGAATTAACTCCAACAGTTATTTTAATTTTCAAAAGATGGCACTGAAATCAATAACACAGGGAAACGAATGGGTTTCTCTGAGAAATTAAATTTTGTGATAAACATTGCCTATTTGGTATTATTTTCCCTATATATACAGCAGATGACTTCAGTTTAATTAATAAAGATGATTTCACCTATTTACACTCCTTCACGCAATTTGTGTGTCATCAGATAGTGTCTTCAGGTACAATTTTGGTAGGTAATTTGGTCTGTATTGTATTTAGATAAAAATAAGAATTTAATAGTACCTTCGTAATTTATCCTTCCATCATTGTCAATATCACAAGCTTTTAGCATCTCGTCGAGCTGTGCTTCTGTAACTGGCTCTCCAATCACATCCATTGCAGTCTTTAGTTCGTCCTAGAAGAAAATACGAACAAAGAGACAATCTCATTGAACTAGGAAAAAACAATTAAAATATAATAGTTTAATAACTTAAATCATGCATAATTTATAATAAAGAAATTACCGTGCTTGTTTGTCGCGTACAGAAAAAACTACTGAACGTAAAGGTTTAAAATTTGGCAGAAACCTGCAAGGGCACATGATGGTGTGATTTTTGAGCCCTTTTTGAGAGATTCAAATTTGCAAAATTTTAATTAATTTAATTTAAAAAAATTTCAACATTGTTGAAGAAACCATCACTGAAATTTGATTTGACACTATGCTGTACCACACGCTCTCGCAAGAAGAGCTCATTTCACATGCGCAATATCATTTCATTAAACTCTTGCACCACAATATTTCATTATATTTTGGATAAACGCAGCAATATTTCACAGCACTGTTGCGTAAACTACGAGAATCTGACGCCAAACGTGATTGAAACTATAACAAAAATCTGTTTTTCTTGTTGGCGTAGCAACTTGTACTACATGCCACTCTTTCACACACCTTCGGGTAGCTTTATCGAGGCAGACTAATATTACTAACCCACGAGTGAGAACATCTGCGGGAGAATAGAAGCGACAATAGGTTGTGCCAAAATTTTTGGGACGCACTTCTGAAGTGCTGCGTGTATACTTTCGCCGCGGCTGCCAGCGGGTTTGTTTATGATTTATATCCAGAGGCGTAACTATGAATTTCTGCGCCCGAGGCAACTACAAAATATTGCGCCCCATCTACATCATTTTCCTCTTATTTAAATATATTAATAATTTAATAGTTCTCTCTGTCTCTCTCGAATCAAAATTGATGTCATATCAAACTCTCTTTCAAATTGAAATTGACATCATGTCAACTCTCTTTCAAATCAAAACTGAACTATATGGTTGTTTGTACAACTTTTACTAACGGCTTCGGAGTTAATACATTCGGTACCACATCAAACGAACCGAATGTAATTGGCAGTCGAGGCTCGCTGTATGATAATTATCGAATAGTCAATCGTTGTCGACGAAGGCCGTGGTTCTTCTTTAGTTGAACGGACTATACATAACCGCACCTTCATTTTTAAATGTAAGCTACTAAAACGAATTGAATATTTCGATGATGAAATGCTAATTTTAAGCTTCCAAGGCTACCGAAACTGGCGAAACATATCATGAGCCAATTCTGTAAATGGAAAAACGATGAAGTATGCTGCTAAAAGAATGTACCATAAACTAGTTAAAAAGTTTCAATTCCAGTTTTAATCAGATTGCAAGCAGTGATTTTTGTGCTCTCTCTTGAGTTACACGTGGGGCAGCCCGCACCAGTTACGCCGCCATTTGTATCGTAGCTTTCCGTGTGTTGCCATGCACTATAAATAGTTCCAAGATATTTCCATCTATAAATTTTAACTTGGTTTCTTCTTTACTACTATCTGGGGTTTAACGGCTACTATGAGAAGCTTAGTGAGCTATAAGAAGTCGCCCGTCCCTAATTTAAAACCATTGGCTCCAGGAAAAGGAGAGAGCCAGCGCCGTAAGACAAACTCTCCATCCAAGCCTCACCCGGGATAGGAACCCAGGCCCATTTCGGCCGAATGGGCAGAAGTCAGCGAGTAAACCACGGCGCCACCGCCGCCTTGAGTTCTTCAACAACTCTTTCAAATCTGATATAACGCATGCGATTGACAATTTAAAATTCCAGTTTGCTGTTTATTGTGTTAGACTTCCGAAGTGTTGCGTGTATCCTTCCGCCGCAGTTGCTTTTGCATTTGCTTACGTTTCATACCGCAGCTCTCCGTATGTTACTGCGAGCAATAAATAGTTCTACAATTTAAAAAAGAATAGTTTCGCTATTCTTTTAGAGAGGAAATACATTTAAATGAAATACAGGGTGACCAAAAAATAACTGTGCACTGAAAGTAACACTTACCATGCCGAACTGGTTCCTACAGGAGGTGTTAGAAATAGGCCCCACCGACGTTCAGACATGTCTACACACGTTTCTGCATGTTGGTGAAGACCTTTCTCAGGGTATGTGGCGTGATATGTTGGATGTGGGTCGTTATTGCAGCATGTAGCTCTTGAAGTGTATGCATATTGCTTGCGTACACCTTCCCCTTCAGTGTTCCTCACATGAAAAAGTAAGATGGTGTCGGATTCGGTGACTGATGAGGCCACAGTCCCAAGGAAGATGATGCGATTTCCGAAGAATTCCTCCAGAAGCTGTATTCATGTGCCAGCGGTGTGAGCAGTTGCACTGTCTTGCTGGAACCATCCTTCGTTGATTTCCGGTTCCGTGAGTTCGGGTGTGAATGGTTGGATAATCTGGGGACGGTACTGTTCTGAGTTAATGGCTTCACTGAAGAAATAGGCCCAATAATGCGCGTACAAGTCATGGCGCATCAAATACAGACTTTCTGGTTGCGGAGAGACACTTCCTTAAATTCGTGGGGGTTTTCAGTACCCCACAGATTAGTGGTTTGGCTGTTGATATACCCGGACAGGTGGAACCATGTCTCATCGGTAAAGAAAGTGACGCCCAGAATGTCCTCACCTTCTTCAGAGAGGAACTCTTGGAACCACCTGCAGTACCGAATACGAGTCACGTGATCTGTATCTTTCAGCTGATGCACGACAGACACTTTGTACGAGTGGAAACGCAACTTTCTTTCCAGAATGCGGTGGGCTGTACTCTTTGGCACATTAGCTTGTGTGGACTCCTCTGTATACTATCCCGGATATCCTGTGCAGTCTCGTCTGCCGTGGATAGCCTACCGGGACTGGAGGGGGGGGGGCATCCAGAACATTGCCAGTTTCACGAAGCTTGCCTATGAGCTGATGTGATGCATTACTGTAGGGGACGGCTCCAAGACGAAATTTTCTAGCGAACTGTTCTTTCACTTCGTCCGTGTACTTGTCGTTAATGCGAAAGACATGTTGCACCAAAAACACTCTATATTCAACCGTCAACGCCATTGTCCTTGTGCCGAGATGAGTGATCAATCGACACGTCTGCCACCGTCGACCAAGCGCTCGGGAATGACCTTCGCTCGGAATGATGGGCTGGGAAGACACGAAGGTTACCAGACACAGAACACTTCCACGTGGCGGGTCACTTCTACTGTAATTCCATTTAAAATTTCTTTATTATTACATTACGGCTATTCGTGCATTCAGTGCACAGTCATTATTCGGACACCCTATAGAAGTAGAGTACAGGAAGCGTTGACGTAATCTGGATCCACCAAAGATCTGCAATGGAACACGACTGACTGTCAAGAAACTAATTTCAAACGTCATCGAAGCTACCATCATGATTGATACGCTGCAGGAAACCATGTTTTTATTCCATGCATTCGAATCGTCCCATCTGACCTTCCATTTCAGCTTAAACTCCTACAGTTCCCTGACCGTCTCAGTTTCTCCATAAGTATCAACAAGAACAGCGTCAATCACTAAAAGTTGTTGGACTCAACCTGCAAGCCCATGCCTTTCCCCATGTCCAGCTCTATGTTGGTTGCTTGGAGTTAGAGAAAATTGAAACCTCTTTATCATGGCTCCATATCGAAGAACACTCAACAATGTCTTTGCCTCAGATACGTTTAACCTTTTTACGACCATAACGCCCAAAACGCCCGTACATACAAACGACCATAACTACAGTGAGTCAGATTTCCTACCTTTACCTATTCTTTAAATTTGCACGACCTATGAGGGATCAGCAGGAGCACCATCAGTCACCATTGTTGTTACTAACAAAGAAGTGGAGCAACAGGGGATTTCGGGCGTTTTGTTATTTAAATTGATACTAGATTTTAGAGTCATGGTCGCTAAAGGGTTAAAGGATAAACTTATTTTGCTTCGGAATAACTGAACATTACACTGATCACAACACAATGAAGGAATGTAGATGTTTTAAATATTTCAAATTTGCTATAATCACAGTCAATAAAAGCTGCGGATTTTATTCAATTGAGTCGGTACTCGTACAGATATTTTCTCAATTCCTTTCTTTTTATTATTGGGACATATTATAATTAAATGTTTCCGTGCAGCACATCCTAGTAATAATTTCAGGAAAACTCGGAAAATGGTTGCCCAGAAGCTGATTGATGTAATTTTTTAAAACCCAAGCAACGCCAGTCGCTTTTGCTTGTATGAAATAAAGAAGTTGGCGGCATGAAAAATATTTCGAATGAAAAGAAAAGAACTCTCACATCTACGTTGCAGACTATAACATTGTGTCCTCTCTCATGTAAACGAAGAATTTAACAGCAGCTTGGTATCAGCATTTCGGTGTGAATGCAAACAAGGCGATTCTTTGTAAATGCGGGACCTTCGGTGCTTATCTTGGGATTCAATTGCACTTTTACGGCCAGATCTTTCCCGTCGGTTGCCGTATTGAACGGGTAAAAATTTCGTGGGTAGGTCGCACCAAAAAGTGGTGCTGCACCACTTTTTGAGAAAAGATACATCATTGTGTGATGCAAACAAAAGCCTACAAAGTGGTGCAAGATCGCACTGTGTTCTTGGATTTTGTTATTACCACACAATGCTGAAAGTAGAGGATTTGTTTTCAGGGAAGGAAATGTTTTGTTTTATTTTGTTTTTGTTTTTAAAGTCTTGGAGCGAATTTACTCGTACAAAAGAAAAAAAACGAAGGGGAGAGATGATCCTGTCTCATTACCCTGTCTTGGCGAAGATAGTACGGTATATTCACTCAGAAACAAGTGATGGCATAGTTTTTTCCCTCAGAGTATATTCTTTTCTAAGTATCCAAAGTAACAGCTGCTGTTAGACACCACTTCAAACAGTTAGAGAATGAAGTCAGTGAGGCCTTGTTCATAGGCTATGTACCGAATTGTCACTATTAATGAATTGCTCTCATCTTTGAGTTCAGTGTTCTGAAGCTAATCTGCAATATTGCTACTAATTCACGATACCACCATGCCGGATAACGTACAGGATAATACGAAAGTAAAATAGCTGCGCGCCAGTAGCTAAGAATCTGAAATACAAATTATATTGTCTCAGAATCAGAACATAAAATTTTGGAACATAAACTTCTTACACAAATTACAAATGGAATGTAATTCATATAAGTGAATGGCGAGCCCAAATTTCTTCAGTATTGTTTACCACACATTTTTTTTTTTTCAAATTTCTACGTATTTTTTTTTGTTCATAATTATTTTATATCTTTATTTCTTTTTATAGCCACTTCTTGCTTTAGGTATCTCCTAATTCTTTCCATCTATTTCTATCCTGAGCTTGTTGGTGCCAAAGAATTCCAATTGTTTTCCTTATATCATCTGACCATCTTCTTTTAGGTCTTCCATCTGATCTCTTACGTTCATATGGCCGCCACTCCAGTATAACTTTTGTCCATCTATTGTCCTTCAACCTTGCATTGTGTCCAGCTCATTTCTATTTCTTTCAAAGTATGTTTTCTCCAATATATAAAAATTTCGTTTTAGCTCTTATTTCTTCATTTTTTATTTTATCTTTGAGTTTTGTTTATCAGACATCTATTTTATATAGTGTAAAGCTGTTCCCCTTACCAATTTCTCAATGGAACGCCGTTCCTCATCGTTCCCTCCTACTTTCACCACTGCATACAATTAAGTATCTTTTCTCAAAAAGTGGTGTAGCGCCACTTTTTTGTGCAACCTACCACAAATATTTGAACAGAGTAGTCTTGGTGTAAACGTGCGACCGTCTGAGTTGGGAATCGCAACTGTTCAGCAGTTGCGGCGATTGAATAACCGGCCTTCATCGCACACAGGTGCTGTCAGGTCACTGCTTTTATCCATGATTACTTTTGCGTGACTAGTTTCCAACGCGACCTGCTCTACTAGTATTTATAGGCTTCCAAATTCAGTGTCCCACGTGACTCGGTGCGTTACTTCTGCTCTGTGTATTGTAATATGAGTGTATATAATAATTTTCCTATTCAGGGTAAATTGCGGTAGTATTCGAATTTGTACACAAACAACAATAAATCTGCTAAAATGAATTTTCTTGGCCCGTTTTCAAAAATAAAAATCTTCTGTCTGTTAGGCATTTTGTTGAAACTTCATTCCTTTGTTTTCGTAAAAATTGCTGAAAGGCCATGGTGTCGAGCTGTAGTTTGTATTCGTATAACTTGTACAAACACATTCCGCTAAAAATGAACTCTCTAACTGATAAATTATGTAAGGTTGGAAACTGTATGTTGAAGCATGACAGATGTGCGAAACAATATACAATTGGGGCAACGAAAAAGATGAAATAAGAAATAAATACGACAATCGAACTTCTGAGACTTACCCGAGTGATGTAGCCATTGCCGTCTTTATCGAAGACACGGAAAGCTGCTAGGAGATCTTCCATAATATCGTCTTGTGACCCTAAATCTTGGCTTGCCATCCAGTCGAGGAATTCTTCTTCACTTATCGTCCCATCATCTAAAGAATCAAAGATTAAATCTTATGTTTAGAATGCTAAGAAGCACAGAATATTATTATTCAATAAGAGTGGAATCAATTTCTGCTGTGCCAGTGCCACTCTAATAGCCTAGTGTTCAGAGACATAGGTTACTGACTAGCCGTCCCTCAGAATTGAGTCCGAGTGACTAACCGTCCCTCAGAATTGAGTCCGAGTGACTAGCCGTTCCTCAGAACTGAGTCCGAGGGACTAGCCGTCGCTCAGAATTGAGTCCGAGTGACTAGCCGTCGCTCAGAATTGAGTCCGAGTTCCGGATGAAAAATGGGTGACGTGATGCGCCACTCTGTACTGTGCCTGCTACCCAGAAACTTGATTTTCTTATAAAACATAGCAGTGGTGTAAATTCCGATTAAGTTGGACCAGCTACAAAGCCCAGGGAGTGTAATTGGCACCAATGTAAGCAGCAATATAGTTTTGTTAAGAATTACATGCAAATTCATTGAACTTAAAAGAATAAGGTCTCACAAGTTACAGCTTTTAAAAGAACCTCCATCGCTCTAGTTGCCTTGTCTTGCTGAATGACAAAGCTTTGCAGACCAGACCCGCCATCCTGTTCCCGTGGTAACATGGTTGGAGGTGGTGCTCCTGTGGTTGCTGTGGCAAGACTTCGCTAAACGAAGAGATAGACTCCAATGATACAAGATCTTGAATTTCTCAAATTCGACAACACATGCGTATCCTCTGTTTGCGTGTCGTTTGTAGTTTGTAAGTATCAGTGAATAAAAATGAGTGACATCTTTTAATGAATTGTTGCTTAAGACACTATTTTATCGGCTTAGATAACAGCATAAACTGCAAACTGTGAAGAGTGGAAGTACTCAGCTGACATTTCATGTTGTTGTTTTTTCAGGTGGTTAAGACCCCATACTTTCAAAAAGCAACAACATAAAACGCCTTAACACGAGTTCCACCGAACCTTTTCATAATCGTATTCTGAAAATATTCAAAATGTACTAAAATATCACCTGTGACATATGATATATATTGTATTTAACTTTTCATTGTCTCTTCCGACTGATTTTAGTTGTTACTCGTTATGCTTGCTGAAAATCACCTTAGCACTCCCAAGGGTTTATTTCTTTAGGATCTCACTCGTACTTATATCATCATCAAACATTATCAGTCCACTGCTGCATGTTCTCCCTAAGTGTTTTCCACAAATTTCTATCATGAACTTGTATCTTCCAAGTCACTCCATTACGATTTCGGATTTCATCCATCCATCTCCCACGTGATCTCCTTCGGGGCCTTTTCCTGTCTTTAGATATCTAATTTGAGTTGTCCAACGGTGGCTAACTCTTCTAGCAATATGTCTTCACTTTGATCATAATGCTATTCAGCTCTTGTCATTTCACTAATCCATGTATTCCTCTTCCTATCTTTCCTTAAGCATGCAACTATCTGTGTTTCCTTAAGTTTCTTGCAGCCTCTGGATATCTTTCTTAGTTAAGGCCCATGTCTTTGATCCATAAGTAAGAACTGGAAGGATGCACTGATTAAACACTTTTCTTTTAAGGCGTAATGGTAAATTGCTCTTGAAAATTGTATCTTCGAAAAGCTCCGCCACCACGTTTTACACACCTATTTTCTTCTTTAGCGTAGCCATGGCTTGATATCTGTTGTCCAAGGTAAATGTAGTCATTGGTTGCTTCTAGATTTGCCCCATCGACCGCTAAATCTTCAGTTCTTGTAAAAGCACTGTTCACCAATTTTGTTTCCTGTAAGTTCATTTTTAAACCCACTCCTTTGCCCTTGTCAGCAAGTTTCTGGATCATACACTGTAGCTGTGACGAGGGTACTTGCAAAATTGATGTCGTCAGCAAAACGAGAGAAGTTGGGTTAAATAATTTCCATTAATTTTTATCTGTTTGTCTTCCCTGTTCATTGATTGAAAGACATTCTGCAATTCGGTATTGAAGAGTTTCGAAGACATGCATGCTGTCACCTTGTCTCACTCCATCTTCAATTTTTGTAAGTGCTGTGTCCTAAAATAGGCAAACCTTTGCGCTTACATTTTCATAAATATTATTAATAATGTTGACCAATGTATCTTTAATACCGCAAAATTTACCGGGTGTCTTTTACAGTGATTTTATGGGGTTGAGCGCTAATTCAGAGTTCGTAGGAATTCGCAGTTAACCCATGTACTTGTATTGGTAGCTTTTGCTAAATATGTAGAAGCTTCGGTATTGTAATTTGTGGTTCTTTAGCTTATTTTGATCCTGATCTCATTTCTTTGAAGAGTGTTCTTTGACGGTAGTAAAGAGATATGCTGACGTCATGATCCGTCCGTCTTTCCGTTTGTGGACACCTTAACTCCGCTTCTACAAGTCAAATCTGAAGTACTACAGATGGAAAACCTCCACTTTTCTTGCCAAATTTGCCTTTACAGTGCATTAATTTAAGCATGAAAAAGATTATTTGCATAGTTTCGGCTTTTACTGATGCACAGCTTAGACTGCATAAAATGTATGCTTGCATTTATCTGAATGTCTTCGCTTCTTAACGATGATTTAGAAAAAATCCATTCGCATTTCTGGATGCAAACGTGACCAAAGTTATCATTACATTTTATCAGCTGCTGAGGGAAATGCATTTTTATCAGTTCTGACTCTACTGCTGTGGAGATGGATTGTATGGCCAAGATTATTATAAACACCCTCAGACAAAAGAAAAAAAAATCGACGCACTCGAAAAAAACCATCCGCGAACTGTGAACGTCAGTATGCAAATACCTATTGGGCATGCATAAGAATGACTAAAGTTTCACCGCCATTGAACGTCCAAGTCGACCCATAGCTCATTTTAATCTCGCACCCAGTGGCCTAAGTAAGGGCTGCCAGTTGCTCGCCATGAACATCCTGGCTTGGTTATCGGATGCGTTCACTTTGGTTGCCGCTAACTATCGCTCGACTCAACAACGCTGTAGAAGACCTTACGAAAAACTGAGCACATTTCAGAGGGGCCGCACCTTAGGACTGCATCAAGGAAGTTGGTCGCGTCAATGAATCGCCCTGTGTATCAGTCGGGATACATCAATGGGTACGTGACAGCGCGCATACACGTCGAGGAGGTTCTGGTCGGCCCAGGCGGATACTGAGTGTAAGAATAGTAACATTGTCCGAGATGCTCGAACTGCTCCAACGGCTTCTCTGTCCTCCATTCAGGGAGATGTAGCGGTCTTTACTGTATCGGTCACTCTGTATCATCGCGCACCATTGCGAGACGACTTGCAGAGACAGGACTCCATTGTCGTTGCCCCCTTCCGACGTCTTCCATTTACCACCCTCCACCGGCGGCTCCGTTTGGAGTGGTGTCTTCTCCTTGAATCATAGTCTGCCTCCGACTAGCGTCACATCGGTTTTCGTAAAAAATCTCGCTTCTGTCTTAGAACGGATGACCAGCGCATTCGCATGTGGAGTTGGACTGTGCAGCGTTGCCATCTGGACTCAGTTGTGAAGATGCACCCCTTCACCACTAGTGTAATTGTGTGTGGAGTCATCTTCTATGAAAGCTGGATGCTCTTAGTCGTGGTAACAGGGATGTTAACAGCACAGCAATAAATTCAAGAGATCCTTCGACCCATCGTCTTGCTTTTCATGTCACGTCTGGCAGGGGCCATTTACCAGCAGGGTAATGCTCCGACACACACGACTCGCCTTTTTCTGGAGTGCCTCTGTAGTGTTGCATTCCTCCCTTGACCAGCCAGCCATCACAAAATACCGGTAATCTTGGGCAGTAGTCACAGGGCTCTTGGCACAATCTGTCACAGGGCAACATTAGAGCTTCGTTTAACTCCATGCTACGTCGTATATTACCGTGCATCGCAACCGGGTGTGACTATTCGAGGTACTGATATGTAATAGTTACTGAAATAGTCCTGCTGCTATGATATTGCAATCACTTAGTCTTTGATTACAAACCTTGTGATGCTGTGAATGATCAAACGGAAAACGTGTATCCACAAAGCATTTTTTTTTTCGAATTTTAAGATCTTCTACAGTTCTGCTGAGCGTTTCGCTTGGCTTCACCACGAAAAATGGAGTGTAAATATTAAATCATTGTAACATCATCAGTGTTCTGAAGGTCACAAATTTTGGTGAGTTGTGTCCACACATTTGACAGAAATGGTGTCGAATGTCATGTCGTAGACAAGTCCTGAAGTGTTGCGATGTATGTGGAAAGCTCCTAAAGTATCGAGCTTGGTGATTGAATCAGGTGTTTTAATAATTTTAACGTTTTCAAGCTGAAATTTATGGTTATTTTCGTGACGATGTTGAGCGATAGGAGACGACTTCATTTCACAGTTTCGTACGTAAGTCTTTTGTTCCTTCACATGGAAACATATTGTAATGTAGGTCTGTCCTATATATGAGAGTCCACATTTGCAACAGATGTGATATATTCCTGGGGAATTTATTCCTCCCTTGACCAGCCAGTTCACGAGAGGGCTGATAAATTCTCTAGGAATTAATGAGACCTAAGTCATTCGTAACGAAAATCACGGACGGTGTAACATGGAATGAGATAAGGAGCACATTAGACATTGTTTACTGTACGAGTTCGATAAAGGCAGTACTGCAGCCGTGGCTTTGCCGCAATATCTGTCAAATGTATGGGAAGGATGCAGTTGATGACGGCACATGTCGCAGTTGGTTTCGGAAATTCCGGGACGGAGACAGAAGCTGTAAAGATCAACCACGTCCTGGACGTTCACCTGTGGTTTCTGACAAGGATGTGGAACAATTCATAACAAATGACCCACATCCAACCGTTCAAGAGTTAGCGGAAACGTTGTCGGTACACATAACAACAATCGAAAGACGGATGCAAACGCTTAGGTTCATCACCAAGTTCGATAATTGGGTTCCGCAAAGCAACGAGAGGAGAGAATCAGTACCTGTGTTCCTTTGCTTTCTCGTCACAGAAATGAACCATTTTTGGGACAAATTGTAACGGGTGATGAGAAATGGGTACTGTACCGTAATGTAAAGCGTTGACGGACTGTGTGCCAAGGTGCGGAGCCTTCTCCATCGACCTCAAAAGGAGGACTGCATCCCCAAAAGGTTTTGTGGAGTGTTTGTTGGGATGTCCAGGGAATAATCCACTGAGAGGTGTTGGCACCTAACCGAACGATAAATGCTGACCTCTACTGCCAACAGTTGGACAGATTGCGAGAACAACTGATATCGAAGCGGCCAGCCCTCATCAATCGCAAAGGCGTGATCCTGCATCATGATAACACCAGACCTCATGCTGCTTTAATCACTCGGCAAAATTACTGGACTTTGGTTGGGAAGTGTTACCTCACCCGGCGTATTCCCCTGACCTGGCACCTACGGACTACCACCTTTTTCGATCGTAACAGAACGCCTTCTCTCACCAAATCTTCGATGATGTGGACGATGTGAAAACGGCATTACATTACTTTTTTTACTCTAAAACGCAGGAGTGTTTTCGGCGTGGGATTCACCTACACATAGACAGATGGCAAGAGGTCATACAGAATTATGGCAATTATGTGAAGTCCTAGGTACGATATTTGTTGTGTTCTCCTCCTTTCTTTGTAGCCCACAAAAACGGGTAGAACTTATGCACACACCCAATATTTGTCGCATGCTGAAAAGTGAGGTAAATACGCAGACAGTAAAAACACACACATGGTATTCACAATTGTTTTTTAATAAGGACACGAAGTAAAAATTACCTGTTTTAGTGGCTTGTTTTATGAGTCCTTCAACCATTTCATCTTCAATGAAGATGCCGAGATTCTCAAGCATAGATTTCATTTCACTGGCATTGACTCGTCCGTCTTTGTTCTGATCGAGCATTGTGAACGCTGCTTTCAACTCTGCGGATAATATATGCAAATGTAGTCATGTGTGTACAAAGAACAAGGCAAAATTCTTGTAACATTTTCACAGCCTGCCAATTCAAATGAAACGAATCAAAAAATATTGAATAAGTACTAAAGTTTACACTATACATTTTTTAAAATAATTTTCTCTCATAAGCAAGCCAATGGGAAGACTCCTAGTCATTCTCGATTCTGCCATGATATTTTTCTGTCACTGTCTTGGGGTAAAAGTTTACAAAATGCGAAATTATTAAGTCATGAAAACTGTACTCAAAATAGTATAACTATACTAAAAATCCGAAATTTCTTGGCGTAGAATACAAATGAAACTTTCCAAGCTTTTGCACATCAACCAGATGGCATTTTCAAGGAAGGTAGACAGCTAACTGCAAACTGGATAATAAAACGTTTCAACACTTTGAACGCAGTGACTTGACTAGACAATAAATGAATAAGAGTAAAACGTGAAATTTCGAAGAAACGAGGTCACGTTGGTTGGGCACTCGGTACTATGGTAGAAAACTCAGCATTATTTGAAGAACTGATTCTAAATACGTGGCAACTCCAGAGAGACGCTATCATTGCAAGCCTCGCAGCTGGTCAAGATTTCAAAGGTTTCGCAAATGGAAGTAGATTTGGGTGTGGAGTATGAAGCTAATTTCTTTACATCAATACATATAGGATCGGCGGACTTGAACTTGACTTCTCTTGATACGGCATTGGTTATTTTTCCGTCTCTTGTATCGATTTTATGTTCGCTGATTCTAATTCCAAATGAAAGTTTGGTCATTCCGATGTAGTATCGCCTGAAGCCGTCCGGATACTTTAGTGGGATGGCATAAACACCTGCCTCATTGAGAAGACGGGGATTGTCAATATTTCTCTTAAGCAACGTATATAAACATGCCGGAGACCTTATGCCGATACCGAAATTCATCCTCCTGAGCGCGTTTTTTAAGTTGATAGGAAACATTTGGTATGTAGGGAATGGAGCCCAGGTAACGAAGTTGCGGCACAGAAATATCAGCACGGGTAGTTTTGACTTTCTCTGTAAAGTTATGCATCTGGTTCGAAGTATATCCTGCCTCAATGGCCAATTCGACGATGTTTCTTAGTTCGGATTGTCTAGAACGGACATCGGATGAGACAGCGAAGACTCTTCTAATTCGAGAACGGAATAAGGCTGTCTTGTAATCATCAGGGCGCCGCCCCGGTGGCGCAGTGGTCTAAGCGATGGCCTCTGATCATTCGTCAGAACGGGGTCCGGGTTCGAATCCCGTGAGGCATGGATGCTGTGTTTGTCTTACGACACTGGCTCTTTCCCTTCCCTGGAGCCAGTGACCCTAAATTAGGGACGGGCGACTGCTTATAGCCCATTGAGTTGCTCACGGTGGTCGTTAAACCTCCAATAAAAAAAATCATCAGGGCAGAATAAAGTAATGAGCATCAGGTTAGGAACGGAGTTGGGTTTATAACAGACCCGTATGAAGGCGGTTGTCATGCGACTTGCTCACTAAGACATCGAGATAAGGTAAGGTACTATTGTGTTCAACCTCCATGGTGAAATTGGTCGTAGGGTGTATATAATTTATATTATTGAGGAAAAACGGGAAAGTCTCCTTTCCGTGTGGCCATATGATGGGGACTCTCCCGTTTTTGCTCGATAAAATACGTTGTATACAGGTGGGTTTATAATAAGGAGACTCTCCCGTTTTTCCTCGATAAAATAAATTATATACACCCTACGATCAATTTCACCATGGGGGTTGAACACAATCGTACCTTACCTTATCTCGACATCTCAGTGAGCAAATCGCATGACAACCGCATTCACACGGAAGTCTATTACAAACCCACCTCCGTTCCCAGCCTGATGCTCCGCAGTTCATTCTGCCCTGATGATTACAAGACCGCCTCATTCCGTTCTCGAATTAAAAGAGCCTTCGCTGTCTCATCCGATGTCCGTTCTAGACAATCCGAACTAAGAAACATCGTCGAATTGGTCAATGAGGCAGAATATACTTCGAACCAGATGCATAACTTTATCGAGAATGTCAGAACCAGTCGTGCTAATATTTCTATGCCGCAACTTCGCTACCTGGGCTCTATTCCCTACATACCAAATGTTTCCTATCAACTCAAAAACGCGCTCAGGAGGATGAACTTCGGTGTCGGAATAAGGTCTCCGGCATATTTATATACGATGCTTAAGAGAAATATTGACAAGTTCCGTCTTCTCAATGAGGCAGGTGTTTATGCCATCCCACTAAAATATCCGGAGGGTTCCAGGCGATACTACATCGGAATGACCAAACTTTCATTTGGAATTAGAATCAGCGAACATGAAAGAGATACAAGTGGCAGAAAAATAAATACTGCCCTATCAAGAGAAATCAAGTTCAAGTCCGGCGATTCTATATGGAATGATGTAAAGAAATTAGCTTCATACTCCACACCCAAATCTACTGCCACTCGCGAAACCTTTGAAATCTTGACCAGCTGCGAGGCTTGCAATGATAGCGTCTCTCTGGAGTTGCCACGTATTTAGAATCAGTTCTTCAAATAATGCTGAGTTTTTTACCATAGTACCGCGTGCCCAACCAACGTGACCTCGTTTCTTCGAAATATCACGTTTTCCTCCTATTCATTTATTGTTTAGTCAAGTCACCGAGTTCAAAGTGTTGAAACGTTCTATTATCCAGTTTGCAATTAGCTATCTACCTTCCTTGAAAAAGGCATCTGGTTGGTGTGCGAAAGCTTGGAAAGTTTCATTTGTATTCTACGCCAAGAAATTTCGGATTTTTAGTATAGTTATTCTATTTTGAGTATAATTTTGTGTATAGTTCCTACTTATTGATCATGAAAACTGTGTTGGATGACTTTCGCCATAAAACGCCTCAAACACTCCATTGACTGGCTGCACAGTGTCTGACGTGTAACACGTGAAGAAACGGAAGCAACGCCATTGTGAAAACATTTTTGTACGTGTTTCTGAGTTTAAGCACTGCACTACATGAGGAACTCTAAGGGTTACAGGCAGTTTTTCAGCCCTAATTTAGGGCTGCTGGTTCCGGGAATGGGGCAGGGGAAGGGCCAATGCGATCGGACAGGCTCATCACCCGTGCCTCATCCTTAGCTCGAGCCCAGTTCGTCTCAGATGAACTTAATAGCATTTCACCCGGCCTCGCGGAGTCGGACTAGATGACCTCGCTCAAAGTCCGATAACTGCTGAAATCGTACACGTCTTCCATGTCCAGGCATTGCAGCTTCTTCAGGGTATTCGCACGTGTCCGTACGCCGACGACTGATTGCATTCACTTCGTCGTACTCCTTAAATACCACCGACGATAATTTGCATATTATGCCGTGCTGTGGCGTAAGCGCTCACCGGTTGGTCCCGAAATTAACATCACACCTACGTAAACTCGACCCCATTAATATATGTAAATTTCATGATCGTCCGCCAATTCCTTCTTGGTGTTCTTTTTTCACTTTCCGCCAGTGTATATACGCGGTCGAGTCACAATAATGTGACCACCAGCTAATATCCAGAGAAACCGCCGCGTGCAGCACGGACAGCAGCTAGATGGGCTGGGTGTGACTCAATAAGGTGGTGGAAGGTGTTCACAGGTGTGTGGAGCCATACTGACTGCAGTGCATCTGACAGCTGCTGGAGGATAGGTGGTGGAGGATCCATAGAGCGAACAATACGATCCAGGTGGTCCCACAGATGCTCAATTGGGTTTGAGTCTGGGGAATTAGGGACCCAGGGAAGTACTTTGCATTGTGCTCTTCCAACCACTCTCGGACATTTCTAGTTCTGTGACATGTCGCACTGTCGTTCAGGAAAATCCCATCCGCCCCAGGGAAAACAATCAGCATGTATGGGTGTACGTGGTCTGCAAGGATGAATTCATAACGAATTCGGTCCATAGTACCTTCCACAGGTATGAGTGAACCCAGAAAATGCCACAAAAACATTCCCCAGACCATAACGCTGCACTCACCAGCTTCTGTTCTTCCAGCAATGGTTGAAGAGTGTTTGTTCTGCGATGTTTCTAGCCTTATACGGCAATGTCCATCTGTTAGATGAAGCAGAAAACATGACTCATCGGAGAAGGCAATCCTTTGCCAATCAGCAAAGGTCCAAATCCCATACTGCCATACAAATGTAAGCCTTTTCTGCCGATGCACCTTCGTTAGCATAGGTGCAGTGACCATCCATCTGCATCGGAGCCCCATACGGAGCAGGGTAGTTGAACTGTCGTTTTAGACACGCTTCCTGGTTCATTAGACCATTGAGTTGCTCCATTGTAGCCTGTCTATCGGCTCTCACGCACCTTCGAAGCGGACGTTCCCCTCTCACATCAATGGCACGTGGTGCTCTACAGTTTCTTTCTTTTTTTTTTTTTTTGATTGGAGGTTTAACGACCACCGTGAGCAACTCAATGGGCTATAAGCAGGCGCCCGTCCCTAATTTAGGGTCACTGGTTCCAGGGAAGGGAGAGAGCCAGTGCCGTAAGGCAAACACAACATCCATGCCCCACGGCATTCGAACCCGGACCCCGTTCGGACGAATGATAAGAGGCCATCGCTTAGACCACTGCGCCACCGGGGCGGCGCTCCACAGTTTCCCCGTCGCTTATTCGCAATGGTGCTATTTCTCCAATCACGATACATTTTAACCACAGGAGCACGCGAATAATTCACAGACTGCGCTGTTTCAGAAATACTGTTTACCTTGACCCGAGAGCCGATAATCATCCCTTTTTGCAAATCTGATAAATCGCTCCTTTTATCCATGACAGCAACGAGTGATATGTTTTCAGATCAGATCAGATCAGATCATATGTAGTGGATTTTAAGAAGGGAACGTCTGACTCCAGGTCTTAAACAACCCTTAGAAATAGGAAACTAGGAGATTTGGGCTAGAGCGCCCGATAGGAAAGTGACACGGAAGCGCAGTAGAAAGGGGGAGGAAGACGCCTTTATTTATTACCGGGTGGCCAGTACCCGGGGTCCGACGGCTTAACGTGCCCATCCGACGCACGGCGGATATTTAGTGGATCGAGCGTTCGTACCTGCCTGGGATCGAACCTGATACCTTTTCCGTGGCAGTCACGAACGTTGCCAACTAGGCCACTTGCAGCCCAATATGTTTTCAAAATGCCTACAGCATACCTTATATACCCTCCAAGTCAGCTCACGACATGTGTCTTCTTTCATTGGCTACGCGCTGTTGACGTCAAAAGTAGGAGGTGGTCACAATAATGTGACTCGATTGTGTATATATATATACATGTATATGATTATATATAATTATAAATTGAATTTCAAATTTATAGTTCAAAGCAGATTTGTCCGGGTCAGGTTCAGATCGGGTCCTGACCGGGTCCAATTATGTAACGCCCGGATCCCGGTCCAAACCTTTTGACCTGTTTCCAACTCTGTTCACCAAGACTGTATGATTTTAGAAAGAGGATTTAAAAGAAATGTTTCGAATTGTTCTTAAAAATCGTAATTTAAAGAACACATGCATGTTTTTCGACTTCCCCGGTGAAACGGTATCCTTTTCGATGCTGTATGTTCATATTTTCGGCTGGAACGGCATGTCATACTAGACTGCCTGTGAAGATGTGTGAGAAATATTCGGTGTATAAACACATGTTGATTGCGCATTTTAAGACGTTGTTCTTGACTTCTTGCCAAACAATGTTCTCATTAAACTCAAGAATTTAGTGGCAACGTTCTGGTTAACACAGGGATAGCTTTCCTCACAGCTACTTTAAGGCAGGAAATTAGTTATAGATTAGATCGTTTTAGTTACAGAGCAAACAAAGAAGTTCAGTCCCCCTTTTAGAGCTGATTGCCACATTAACTTTCTGCTGGATATGCGTCTTCTTTGTATATAAGCAGACCGTTTTGTGTCCATGGGGAATTGCCAGCCGACGATCTGCTGTTCAAAAGAACGGAGTTGGCCACGCGTGTCATGGATGAGACGATACGGTTACGGTGAGGATGACATTCAGATATTAACCCGGACGTGTGGGTGGATTGCAGAATAATCCTTTTGATTTCACGCCAGGTGCAATGAAAGAAAGAAGAAATTTGGCAGCAGGGACATCTTTATGTTGAAACAAAACTCATAATTTAAGAATTTAAAGACATCAGAGTTCCTCTTCTTGGCTTTCCCCTCTTCTTTTTTTTTTTTTTTTTACATTTGCGAATCTATTTTTGTTCGCCATCATTCTGTGTCACGAGTCCCTTAAGAAATTCGAAAGCTGAACAAATTTAACCAACACTTATATAAATTCTCAGCAAGAAAATAAAGACGATATTTTACAGCTGAGACCTCGGAAATTCCTACGGTGTTCATTGGATCGTGTTTTGTCACTGTTTATGTACATCAAGAAATAATAAAAAAACGTTACCGCACTCTCTGCCCATCCATTCTTCCCTGCGAGAAATAATACTTTCATTCTCAAGAGCAAAATGGATTTTTTATATGTCATGCTAAGTAAAGCCTGATCCAGTATTTCCATACTGCATAATCTTTCTACACTCGCGTTTATCACAAAATTTATTTCTAGCAGGACAGCATTATTTTTTTTTTAGTTTCTACAATTTGATAACAATAGCATTTGGAAGGTTTTCCTTACCTTTTGTAGCGTCTGTAGTAGCACTTAGAAGGTTTTCCTTTCATTTTACGGCGTTTGCAGTAACAGGATTCACCTACTGAGTAGGAAGCAGTGCATCAAATTTGTGTTTACTTTGTATTTTTTTTTTTTTTTTGATTGGAATTTTAACGACCACCGTGAGCAACTCAATGGGCTATAAGCAGTCGCCCGTCCCTAATTTAGGGTCACTGGTTCCAGGGAAGGGAGAGAGCCAGTGCCGTAAGACAAACACAACATCCATGCCTCACCGGGATTCGAGCCCGGACCCCAGACGGACGAATGATCAGAGGCCAGCGCCTTAGACCACTGCGCCACCGGGGCGGCACTTTGTATTTGGAAACACAAAGATTACCGAATTGTTTTACATCGGGGATGTAGATTTCTTAGATTTTAAAATATTTAAATGTGTATATTAATAAAAAATGCGAACCCGATTTAAGGAGGCATTTTCCTTTACACCCACGATGAAATCATGACAAAAAATGAGTTACTTCTCCGATCAGGAGCGCCACTTCTGTCAGAACATGCGTATTAAGTGCAAGCATATGCACCGATGAGATATTATTACATTATGCCCACTTACCTAATAAGCTGTAGGACCTCCTTTATCCCGCAAAACAGCGGCCACTCGGCGAGGCATCGATTCGATGAAATGGCGATAGGTATCCTGGGGTATCTGGTACCATAATGTCAACAGCAGGTCCTCCAGTTCCCGTACATTTTGGGGTGGTGGGAAGTTAGCGCGGACCGGCTTTTCCAAGCAGAACCACAAATGTTCGATTGGGTTCATGTGAGGTGAATTTGGAGGCCAGGGCATTATCAGAAAATCACCAGTATGTTCCTCGAACCACTCCTTGACGATTCTGGCAGTGCGGCATGGCGCATTATCCTGTTGGTAATAGCAATCACCAGCAGGGAACAGAGTTGCCATGAATAAATGCACTTTGTCCGCAGCGGGCTTCAGATACTTAACAGCTGTCAGGGATTGTGATACTGAGATAATGGGGCCTAAAGTGCCCCAAGAAATCATCGCCCATAGCATAACACCGCCACCGCCGGCCTGTTTCCGCACAACAGTGCATCCAGGTGCCATAGCCTCCGTTGGTAATCGGCGCGTCCGCGCTCGGCCGTCTGCGCGATACACCAGGAATTTTGATTCGTCAGACCAGGCCACTTTCTTCTAATCATCGACGGTCCAATCTCGATGATCTTGGGCCCATTCCATGCGCTGTTGGCGATGACGTACAGTGAGCATGGGGTCCCATTTCGGTCTTTGGTTACGCAGGCCCATGAGCAGAAGACTGCCGTGAATTGTGTGCTGTGATACATTGCCCTGATCACCACTGTTGTAGCTGTGGGTGATTCCTCGCACTGTGGCCCTACGGTCGCTGTGAACAATGCGTGACAGTTTCCACTCCTCTCTGGCATCAATGAGCTGCGGACGACACACAGCTGGACAACGGTTCGTCGTTTGGCGATCTGTGCACCACTTTTGATACGTGCTCACTACAGCGAAACAATCCACAAGACGCGCCGTTTCCGAGATCTTAGTTCCGAGGAGCCGTGTCATCACAATTTGTCCTTTATCAAACTCCGATAAATCGGCAGCTTTTCTCATTCTGACTCCGTACACTCTACTAACCGAAAGCCGGTCCTCGGGTTGTATATATACTGCTGTGTGAACTTCACCTGCGCCACTGTTCGGTCTCCAGGCGCGCTTATTTCTCTAGGGTGGTTGTGGTCATAATGTAATGGCTCATTGGTGTACACGAATATGTGGTAGCATTAAAGGCGGTTGCCGGAAAAATGAAAATGTTACCAATCCTTCTGAGTGTTCGGGCTCCCATAATAATAATAATAATATCCAAAAAATTATTAACTAGCTGCTGAGATAAGACAGATGTGGGAGCTGAAAACAGTTCATACGCGTCCACTAATTATTTCTACTGCGTCACGATGGCGCAATGGTCTAAATGCAGAGTTCTGATCTTTCTTCCGAGTGGGCCTGTGAGCCAACGATCCTCACGAATAATCGCCGCTGCAGTGCCTACAATCTGATCGGTAATGGCTGTTGGCAACACCCCAGGTCCAACTTTTTTCTGAAACGATTCGCTTTCTTCTCGAAATTATTTAACCACCACTGTGCTGTACGATGTGGCATCACACTCTCACCATATGCCTGCACCAACATTTCGTATGCTTCCGAATTCGTTTTCTCTAAACGAACACAGAGCATCAAAGCTGCACGCAGTTCCACTGCGATATCCATGACTCGACTGAGAGGCGAGTGTAAATAGACACATCTTCACGTCGTTCTACTCAAAGTCACGTGCAACGGAACGGCTTGGAAAGGTTCATTCACAAGGAGGGGAGTCGGGTATATGCTGTGATGATATTTTAGTTCCAATATATAGCTATACTATTGAAAAAACGCACAAGTCTTTTTTGAACAGGCCTCGAAACAATAGTTCTGTAATGAAAAGGCGGCTGAGTATTGCTATCGGTTGACTTAAACCTACTGAGCGATTTCTTGGCCATCCCTTTCTGAAGGGGATGGAGGATGATGTGACGTATAGCGAAATGGACAATGAAGCAACGATAAGGCCGTTGGTATAATTCAATTGGAAAAACAACCACTCCGGAGTATGAAGATGTGAATTCGAATTCCACTGTCGTCAAAAGATAGGTTATGATTAGGGATACGTAATTTTCGTATTTACAAAATGGATGCGAATACATGCGAAATTTGCCAGCATAAGCGAATAAATACGAAAATTTTATTTTAACTACTTTTCCGCGACATCTCGATAATTAAAAATTTTTAAAGCGAAAATAGGACATACTTTCGCGCAGTACTTGTGCCGTGTATGCCCTACGCAGCGTACGTTACCCGGGAACACCAAGCCACGCCCATTTCCATCTCGGCGAGTCAGCCAGCGCCGCTTAGTCGCACTACCTTGGAAGAATACGAATTAGCACATGTTTGTTTTTGGATTTCGCTAGTAGACCACAAACTACAATGCTCGCGATCCGTTTGATAGACGTATATCAATATGGGCCGCCCTAAGAAGGAATTAGTTGATAGAGTGAAAGAGTTTGACCACAAAAGATTGTATTTAAGCGATACAAATATCGGGATTTGCAAATTTTGTAATGTTCGTCTAGAAGGACAGAAAAAGGATACTTTAATGAAACATACAACCTCTGCTACTCAAAGAAGAAAAACGTAGCTCAGTCAGGCCCATCTGGAGCTAAACGGTAGATTACAATCATCGGTGGTTTTCAAGCGCAAAAACGTGCCAAAGAGGAAAGAGATTATTTTGCAGAAGACACGGTAGGAATGTGTTTAAAAGCCAATGTTCCATGCATAAACTAGATCATCCAGCTGTTCGCCGTTATTTCGCAAAACATGTGCCTCTTTCAGGTAACCTTCTTTCTGGAGATACTTTGAGACGCAAATACGTACCACATTGCGGAATTTCAGAGAAAGAGGCAATAAAAGATCTGCTGAAAAATAAACCTGTAATTGTAGTGGCCGATGAAACATCCGTTAAAAAAGGGAAATGTTTTTTTTTTTTTTTTTCAGTCCTACTGAAAACTAATAATTCAGAACCAGAGCAGTCATATTTCCTGACAAGTGCATATTTTTGATATGTTGCTAATTCTTCCACTTGCTCTTAAACAATACTTGACACCTTGAAAGAATACGGAATTGCATGCTCTCAAGTAAAGGGCCTAGTATCAGACTCTGGATGTTACATGACTGCGAGCTTCAACTTATTAAAGATACTTTTCGGAAACCATATTTTGCACTACCAATGTTGGGCGCATAAGGTGAATCTTGTGGATGACGTATTTATAAGAGTTCAAACAAGAAAGATGACACCAAATTTTCGGGTGTAATAAGCACGTCTTTTGAATCCGTTCTGACGCAAATTAAATTTATCAACGCTATTCATTGTCAATGGAACCGGTATGGAAAACAATAGATGTGACGAAATTTTCAATCGGGATTTAATCCCTCAGATATTGCTGTAAACGGAATCGTGAGCTTAAACAGAGGTATCGACAAAAAATAAGATGTGACTCTACGTCCCCTGGTGGGAAAAACATGCATTATTTTAGGAAGAAAGTATTCTTAAAAGGTTTATCCATATAAGCGGTATACGTACAAGAAAGAAAAATTTAGTCGAGTTTTCAGGAGACCAGATTTTGCTACAAATACATTAGAAGCAGAAATTAACACTTATGCCCCTGGTGGCCAAACCATTCTTTACCAATCATTAGAAATTATGTGAAAATTATTTTCCATCAGGTCTTGTATGCGATATAGGAAAAATTTTTCAAATCGGAGTTTTACGAGCAGGAATAACGCAGAAAACGCAAGTTACCTTTGTGCCCCCTTGCGGAAAGTCTATGATTTACTTGTAAATTTTGAATTTTCAGGGAAAACATTTCGCAACGGAAACACTATCCGACAAAGAAGGAATTTTTCAAATCGGACTCTTAGAAGTAGAGATATTGACAAAAATAAGATATACATCTACGCCCCCTGGCGTAGAAACCATGCATTATTTCAAGAAGAAAATTTTCCTAAAAGGTTCGTCGACATGAGTGTAGTATCGGTCAACAAACGACTTTTTTTCAGTTGAGATTTTAGAAGCTCATATTTTGCTGCAAATACATCAGAAGCGGAAATTATGACTTACGCCACCTGGTGGCCAAACCATTTTTTACAAAAATTAGAAATTATGTACAAAGGATTTCCCATCAGGAGCTGTATTCGGTGCAGAAAGAATTTTTCAAATCGGAGATTTAAAAGCAGAGATACAGGGGAAAACACAATTTACATTTACGCCTCCTAGCGGAAAGTCCATGAATTACTTGAAAATTTTGAAATTATATGAATCACATGTCACACTGGAAACACTATCCAGCAAAGAAGGAGTTTTTCAAATCGGACTCCTAGTAATAGAGATATTTACACATATAAGATATACATCTACGCCCACTGGCGTAAAAACCATGCACTATTTTAAGAAGAAAATGTTTCTAAAAGGTTTGTCGGCATGAGTAGTATCGGTCAACAAACGACGTTTTTTTCAATCGAGAATTTAGAAGCTCATATTTTGCTGCAAATACATCAGAAGCGGAAATTAAGATTTACGCCCCCTGGTGGCCAAACCATTTTTTTTACAAAAATTAGATATTATGTGCAAACGATTTCCCACCAGGAGCTGTATCCGGTGCAGAAAGAATTTTTCAAATCGGAGATTTAGAAGCAGAGATATAGAGGCAAACGCAATTGACCTTTACGCCCCCGAGCGGAAAGTCTATGAATTACTTGAACATTTTGAAATTATATAAAAAAAATGTCACACGGTAAACAATATTTAATAAAGAAGGAATTTTTCAAATCGGTCTCTCAGAAGTAGAGATATTGACAAAAATAAGATGTACATCTACTCCCCTGGCGGAGAAACTGTGCAAATGTTTTAAGAAGAAGATATTCCGAAAACGGTTATCGAGCCCACGAAACAATTTTTTTAATCGGTATTTTAGAAGCTCAGATTTTAGGGCAAATACATCAGAAGCAAAAATTAACACTTACGCTCCCTGGCGGCAAAAGTTTGATTTACCAAAAATTTGAAATTATATGCAAAAGAATTTCCATCAGGAGATGTATCCGCTGAAGAAAATTTTTTTAAATCGGAGTTTTAGAAGAAGAGTTATCGGGAAAAATGTAATTTACTTTTACGTCCCCTAGCGAAAAATCTATGCGTAATTTGAAGAAGTAACTATATCTATAATGAATAAAGTTCTCCGCTGGACGTGTAGTGCAGGGAAGCTTACGTTAAGTCACGTTAGGGTTATTGGAAGGTTACTTGACGTAGCTAAAGTGTGCCTAATCTTCAAAGTGCTAGAGTTTGTTTAGGTAAGACACGCACGTGCAATAAGTTCATTGAATATGGAACTTCTTTTTACTCAGCGTTCCTCATTATCTTGAATATCAGTACTATAACTTCGGTTTTAGTACATTAGTACCTTGAAGGCTCCTTATTAGAGCGGTAAACACAATATACCCTGGACTTAACGTAGACACTTAATGAAATAGACTTAACGGCCAGGCAGAGGTCTGACAATAAAATGAACTAAGAAAACGTACTCACTTTTAACCTTTTATTGGGGAACTCCTGGTATTACTCTAATACACACTCCAACAAAACACAACTACTGATATTCCGAACTTTCGTACTATCGTAGATAAATCACATAACAATAATAATGGAAGAACCTATCATATATAAAACGAAGCTGCTCGGTATAGTTGAACGCGCCTATATATACTGCATACCACCACGTCATGACTTACACTCGTTGCCACATATAATTCAGCGGGAGAAATAACATCTCGTTAAGTGAGAAGATAATTTGCATAGGAAAATAAAATAACAAGAGATAGTAAAATCAAAAGGAAACTGAATCTAGAGTATACGTTACATATCTAAAATACTCTTCGACATAAATGGAATCGAAAGATAAAAGAGTTTTTTCAATCGGATGTTTAGAAGCAAATATGTGGAATAAAATGTATTTTTGAATTCGACATCATCTGCATTTACGCCCTCAAGCGGCGAAATTGTACATCGTAAAAAACAAAACAAAATAAAGGATCATCATTCGCATATTTCAAGCTTCCCAACGCAAAAAGAATTTTTAAAATCGGATTAATAGTTGCAGAGATATCGTGGGTACAGACGGACGGACGGACAAACCGATAACATAAGCACGATCTTTTTTTACAAAAGACGTGCTAAAAATTGAATCCCATTGTAGCCGAGACGAAGACAACAGCTTTTTCGCATTCCAGAAAAATGAAAAGGGCATATTTAAGCTACCTGTAAGAATAGGCACCTCAACTGCCAGTAAAACTCTACCACATCCCTGTTGTAACCAGTTGGAGTTCTTGGTTCAAGGCTGTCATTTATTTGAGCGAATATATGGAGCATATTGTTGCTTTTCCCAGTGAATATGAGGAAGATAACTCGAGTACCAGTTTTCTAAAGGAAAGTTTTGAGAATGAAACTCTAGCTCGCAAAATACGCGTTTAATTGACTTTCGTTTCTGCATTCTGTCCGAAAATTATGAAATTAATTGACCATTTTTAGAAGGATCAAACTATCCATTTGCACGCTTTTTGTGGAGTAAATTTGTAGATTTAAAGTCTTTTCTTGAGCGCCAAAGTCAAGGGGTTTTAGCGAAGACAGAAAGCATTTTGACAAAAGAGCATGGTGAAATTTATCAGGAGCACAATATTATGTTGAAGACAGCAGCAGATAAGAGTTTAAATAAATTGACTCTCCACATGACATCCAACGCAACAAATGAAGCCTACCAGTATATTGGCAGACTATTTCGACGATGTACAGCCGTGACAATACCCACATCATCTTAGAACAGAAATTTATTATTGCGAAGCTTCTCTAAAAAACCTTTTTTTAAAGACATACCATGTGATGAGCTCATCGATGGATCAACCAAGAGACTCGTTTTGGTGTCATAGAGATTTAAGAATTTTAAAAGCAACAAAATGCTGCTACCTAAGCTATGCAAATGCAGCTATTTAAAGCCTCCATAATCCATTTAACAGCGTGGATGCTGAGAGATATTTCAGTATGTACAACATCGTTATTACTGACAGAAGGCAAAGACTAAAGGAAGATAATGTAGAGACTACTACAATGTTAGCTTTTAACTAAATATTTTGGTATTTATAATAATAATAATAATAATAATAATCATCATCATCATCATCATTGTCAACCATTATCAATTCACTGCTGGACGAAGGTCTCCTCCAGTCTCCTCCGTGTCACTCCTACATACTTTCGAATTTCATCCACCCATCTCCCATGAAGAAGACCCATCTCCCATGTGGTCTTTTTCTGGGTCTTTTCATGTCCCTTGGAATCCAATCTAGAATTTCGGCTGTCCATCGATGGTCTGTTCTTCTGGCAGTATGTCCAGCCCATTGCCATTTCAGGGATTTAACTCTGATCATGATGTCTTCCACTCTTGTCATTTTTCGGATCCACGAGTTCCTCTTCTTATCTCTCCTGGTCACACCAAGCATGCACCTCTCCATGCTGTTTTGAGTTGTCTGCAGCCCTTGTATGTCTCTTTTAGTTAAGGTCCACGTCTCTGCACCATACGTAAGCACTGGAAGGACGCATTGATCAAACACTTTTCTTTTAAGACATAATGGCATATTACTCTTGAAAATTTCTTCATCAATGTGACCCTCACTTGATATCTGGTGTCCAAGAGAAACGTACGTGTCTGTTATCTCCAGCTTTTCTCCATCAATCGATAAATCTTCATTTCTTGTAAAAGCATTGAACATCACTTTTGTCTTCTGAAAGTTCATTTTTAATCCCACTTCTTTACTCTTGTCAGCAAGTTGCTGAATCATACCCTGCAGCTCTGATGGGGTAGTTGTAAAAATGACTACGTCATCAGCGAAACGAAGGTGAGTTAGATAATCTCCATTAATCTTTATCCCTTTGTTTTCCCAGTTCAGTGATTGAAAGACATTTTCCAATGTGGCATTAAAGAGTTTGGGAGATATGGTGTCACCTTGTCTAACTCCCTTTCCAATTTTTATGTGTACTGTAAGTACCAGTCATACACTCGTGGAAGTCTCATGCACTTTCAGTAACTTATCACAAGTTCCTTTGCAAGAATCCGCAAGTTTTTTAAAGAATTTGACGCAAATGCGTAGCTCAGCTGTCTCAGAGATCGTTAAGGCGACACGCCGATCAGACTAGACTCCAAACAACTGGCCACATCACAAAAGGTGCTGCGCCGACAGCGTTCTCTCGGCAGGCGCATATGCAGTAACTTCCAAGGTCACAGCCTGCCAAACGGCATTCTGCTCCGCCACTCCATTTATCATCTTTAATCAATGCGACACGCCGATCAGACTGGACTCCAAACAACTTAGCCACAGCACAAAAGGTGCTGTGCCTACAGCGTTTTCTTGGCAGTGCAGTAGCTTCAAGGTCACAGTCTGCCAAACGGCATTCTGCTCCGCCACTCCATTTATCATCTCTAATCAATGCGACACGCAGATCAGACTAGACTCCAAACAACTAGCCACAGCACAAAAGATGCTGCGCCTACAGCGTTCTCTTGGCAGTGCAGTAGCTTCAAGGTTACAGTCTGCCAAACGGCATTCTGCTCCGCCACTCCATTTATCATCTTTAATCAATGCGACACGCCGATCAGACTAGACTCCAAACAACTAGCCACAGCACAAAAGATGCTGCGCCTACAGCGTTTTCTTGGCAGTGCAGTAGCTTCAAGGTCACAGTCTGCCAAACGGCATTCTGCTCCGCCATTCCATTTATCATCTTTAATCAATGCGACACGCCGATCAGACTAGACTCCAAACAACTTAGCCACAGCACAAAAGGTGCTGTGCCTACAGCGTTTTCTTGGCAGTGCAGTAGCTTCAAGGTCACAGTCTGCCAAACGGCATTCTGCTCCGCCACTCCATTTATCATCTCTAATCAATGCGACACGCCGATCAGACTAGACTCCAAACAACTAGCCACAGCACAAAAGATGCTGCGGCTACAGCGTTTTCTTGGCAGTGCAGTAGCTTCAAGGTCACAGTCTGCCAAACGGCATTCTGCTCCGCCACTCCATTTATCATCTCTAATCAATGCGACACGCCGATCAGACTAGACTCCAAACAACTAGCCACAGCACAAAAGATGCTGCGGCTACAGCGTTTTCTTGGCAGTGCAGTAGCTTCAAGGTCACAGTCTGCCAAACGGCATTCTGCTCCGCCACTCCATTTATCATCTCTAATCAATGCGACACGCCGATCAGACTGGACTCCAAACAACTTAGCCACAGCACAAAAGATGCTGCGCCTACAGCGTTCTCTTGGCAGTGCAGTAGCTTCAAGGTCACAGTCTGCCAAACGGCAATCTGCTCCGCCACTCCATTTATCATCTCTAATCAATGCGACACGCCGATCAGACTAGACTTCAAACAACTAGCCACAGCACAAAAGGTACTGCGCAAGAGGGTTCTCTCGGCAAGCGCATGTGCTGCAGATTCCAAGGTCACAGCCTGCCAAACTGCAATCTGCTCCGCCGCTCCATTTAACAGTTATGACGCAGTCTCGATACTTTTTGATCAACCCTCGTATTGCTTTCCTGTTGGAAAGGTTTTGAAAGAGGTACTCAATATACGCGAAAATTCGGTGTCATCTTTCTTGTTTTATACTAAGTTCGAATTTCATACATACTTTGTTCATTCTGGTCCTTCTTGCCGTTGCAGACAGGGGCTTAAATTCGGGACATGGGCATCCTCTAACTCTGGGGATCTTAACCGTTTTAGTGGCATGTACCATTTTGGCATCTGGTGAAGCCAATGGACCCTTTCTCAGAAAATCAGAATAGCACGATAGCACCATATTTGAAGAAGTTTTAGGAAGGTAGTGTCTGACCCCAGGCCTAAAACTGCCCTTAGAAATAGGAATCTAGGAGATCTGCGTAAGTGAACTCAATAGAAATGGCAAACAGAAAAATGTAGTGAAACCAGATGGTGATCCGCGACACCAGTCCATATGGAATAGGGGGAAAGGAACGAAGCACCGCACAACATCACAGAGAACCACAACACCACCCGGCCGCCGACGCACCACGGAGTGACTGAAACTCAACGATACCAAATTCAAATGTCCGAGCAGAATCCATTTTCACCATCTCGATGCCAATCTGAAAAAGAAGGGGGTGGTGGTCTTTCGAACACCCACCAGTGTTCACATACTTACTCTCTCTGTCAAGGGGGGTCAACGACCGCCGCCTTAGTTCTGGGATACATAAGGAATTCGCTGGGATTGTAATCAACCGCGCCCCTAACAAGCCCATTAGGGTGGGTTTCCGCTTTCTTGAAGAACTTTTTGGCGAGTCTGGTGGAAAACTCATGTACCTTCTCGATTCCAAGTCTGTTCCTCAGGTTCCGAAGTGGGGTCCAAGGAGGAGCCCCAGTGATCATTCGAAGTGCTCGGCTCTGCACTCTTCGATTATCTCTCGTTGTTTCCTACTAATAGCAATCCAGATGGAGGAGGCGTAGGTAAGCACCGGCCTGACGACCTTCTTGTACAGCAGTACTTTGTGCCGTGTTGAAAGGAAGCTTCTCCGGCGGAGTAGTGGAGCTAGCTACCCAAGGCATTGTCTAGTTTTATTCGTGTGGTAGCTGGTGTTAGCCACCCACGAAAGTCGACAATCTAGTTAAAGTCCTAGGTACTTAGTGAAGGTAGCTCAGGGGATTACCTCTTGAAACACAACGAGTTTCGGTACACCTTGGAGAGATCCAAAAAACAACAGCGCACTGCTCTTAGACGGATTGATCTTGATCCGCCAGTAAGTGTAGTAGGTTTCCAGCTGAGAGAGAAAGTCCTGGAGGAGCTTCACTACTCTGCCTTTGTTCAGGGACCTGATGACAACAGCTGTATCATCTGCGTACATCATGACCTGCCCTTGTTTGGGTTTGGGTAAGTCGTGCAGATAAATGGAGAACAGCGTTGGTCCAAGAACCGAACCCTGAGGAACGCCAGCCCGAATTTTCTTTTCCGAAGAAAGCTCACCGTTAATCTTAACAGTGAAACTGCGGCTGTTGAGGTACGAGCCAATCAGCTCAACAAGTGGGCGAGGTGCATCGAAGCTTCTGCAACTTGTGCAGGAGACCATCATGCCAAACGCGACCAAAAGCCTTGCTGATGTCCTGGAAGACAGCAGTGGAATACTCGCTCTTATCTCGTCCTTCAGAAACGAATTCCGTATGTCTGATCAACTGGTGGGATGTAGCATGCTTCGTCCGGAAACCACCCTGTTCATCAGGAATGACTCCATTAGCTTCACAGAACTCTAGAAGCCTAGAGAGGATGACCCTCTCAAGGAGCTTACCCAGGACGGGCAAGAGAGATATTGGACGGTAATTCTCAGGTAAGGTATGATTGGTTCCAGGTTTGGGCAACACCACTACCACTGCTTTTTTTCCAGTCGCTGAGGAAATACTTCAGCCGGAGAGACCCGTTGAAAATCTCCACCAGTACCAGAATCCAGCTCTCAGGGAGCAGTTGAACAGCTCTTGCCGAAACTCCATCTCTTCCGGGAGCTTTCTTCACCTTTAGCTTTTTGATGTGTCGAGTTACGTCGAGGTAACTAACAAGCGAGATGACCTCGTCTGTATCATCAAGATCGTATGTAGCTAAAGCCTCTATGACCCTATCCGTGTGACTAGGACTTTGGATGCCATGAGGTGAGAACTTCTCCTCCAGGGTACCAGGAAAGGACCCAGCCTTCTCGTCATCACCGTACACCAAACCCTGTGGACCGATAATGGGCGGTATGACAGTCTTACTACACCGGAGTTTCCGAACGATGGTCCACACATCATCCTGACGAGGTTGGCCCACGTTGAGAAGGTACTTGTTCCATTGGAGTTCCCTGAACGCGCGGATTTCTGCCCTGACGAGATCGCGACGCGAGTTATAACGAACCCTGTCGTCGGCAGATCTCGACCGCTGCCATATCCTCCGGAACTTATTCTTCTCCCGGATCATCCGGACAATACGTGGAGGAAGTGCATAAGGGTCTCAGCCAGGAGCTGAGGGCTTCCTACATCGAACCAAGATTGCCTGTATGCAACGAGTGAGTTCGTCCACCGCACTGTCGACGTTCGAGCGAGTACAAGTGTCCACCGTAGGCGGATCAACCTGAGCAATAATTTCGTGGAACAACTTCCAATCAGTATACATCATCGTCCGCCGAGTGGCTGCGACTCCGTTTAGTCTCAGTAGGACTGGGTCATGATCACAGTCAAGCCCAGAAACCACAGAGACCTGATGAAAGTGCCTCACAAACTGGTGGACAGCAAAATCAATGACATCGCCAACCCCGTGTGACGGGGTGCAAGTAGGATGGACCGGACTTGCAACTGTAAGATCCAGCTTGTCAATGTATTGCGATATTGCCACCCCAGCACTATTAGTTGAACGACAAAACCAGAATATCAGAATGACGTTTTGAAATGACTTATATACGTATACAAGTCATCTACCACTATCAAAAACACCATTGCAATTAAATCGAGTATTCTATGTCAAAGTTTCGATGTATCGGTGAAAAAATATCATCGATATTTTTCAAAAAAATATCGATTATATTTAACGTCGAAAAAAGTACCATCGATATTTTCTCGACGTTTTTATTTTATTTTGTTTGTAAATAAAAGATCAAAGTGAGTAGCTATGGCAGAGATCTTACACCTTACCGCATACAAGGAAGCAGTGCTTAACGGCATTGTTTCGGACGACAGGGCTGAGTTGTCCTCCGCTTTGTCTTTCTTTTTGGAACTCAGTAAATTCCATGATAGTAGGCGCCAAAAGCAGCGCCGAGAAATCAAAATGGTGGAAAACTGTGGCAACTCTCTATGAATACAGTGAAGCTCTTCAACTTTTAAATATCAGCAACAGATCATAAATGTGCTGCGTAAAATTAAACACCGATATCTGTAAACCATCCTGCGAATTATATTTTTTGGATACACATAGAGGATTTCATTTTTTTTTTTTTTTGACTGAAGGTTTAACTACCACCATGAGCAACTCCATGAACTATAGGCAGTCGCCCGTCGCTAATTTAGGGCCACTGACTCCAGGAAATGGAGAGAGCCAGTGCCGTAAGACAAACACAACATCTATGCCTCACCGGGTTCGAACCCGGACCCTTTCTCGGACGAATGGTCATAAGCCAGCGCTTAGACCACTGCGCCACCTGGGCGGCGATTTCACATTCGTAATTTGATTGAAGATTCGGCTAAAGGCAAAATATATTAAATCGGGCATATTATTCATGAGACGATGATGAAAAAAAAAGTAAAATCATGCAATGCATTCATTATGATACGCTTTCCAACATACCAGAAATCGTTACTCAAGCTATTACTCAAGTTATGAGGATAATGGCTGTGGAACAAATCACGCTCTTGTGATCTGACCTTTGACCCCATTTCGATTATTTTAAACAGAATTGGTTCAGTATACCTCCGCAACAACATACTGGTATTTTGTCGCAATAGAAGCATTTGTATTCAAGTTATGAGGATAATGGCTGTGGAATAAATCTCGCTCCTGTGCCCTGACCTTTGACCCTTTTCGATGATATTAAACAGAATTGGTTCAGTATACCTCCGGAACAACATCCAAAAGTTTCGTCGCAATCGAAGTATTTTTACATAAGTTATTGCGCATAAGTGCAATGGAATGAATCCGGCTCCTATGTCCTGACCTTTGACCCCATTTCTCCCATTTTCAATGGGGTCAAAGATCAGGACATAGGTGGTCTCCTACCACATACTAAAATTTCATGGAAATCGAGCCATTTTTATGCGAGTTATGACGCATAAGAGCGATGGAATGGATCCCGCTTCTATGTCCTGACCTTTGACCCCATTTCGTCCGTTTTCAATAGGGTTCGTTCCCAGGTGGTCTCCTACCACATACTAAAATTTCATCGAAATCGAACCATTTTCACGCGAGTTATCGTGCGGACGGACGGACAGACAGACCTACAAAGCTGGAACATACACGTTTCTTCAACCTACGGTTGGAAAGCGTAAATAAAAGGCTGAACGTCTGATGTTTTCAAAATGTGCACCTCGAAAGTAAATAACTTATAATAAACAGAAATTTTAACCAAAATTAATTACTAAGGTGGCACTGTGACCAAAATATGCTACTCTAAAGATGAGAATTAATAAACATGTTGAGGAAGATGGGTTATATGGGTTACAATTTTAGCTAGCAAGTAGCAAAAGTATTACTTAAATACTATTTTTTGATCTCATAACGCAGTCACAAAACATCGCGCATGTAGCATCGATGTTTCACCGTTACTATCGGTGAATGAAACATCCAGTATTCGATACTTGTTGTTCAGTGAAAAACATCGAAGATTTTTGCCCATCTCTTAATCCAACTTTATTGTTACCACACTGCTAACAAGATTATTACACATAAAATGCATAAAAAATGAATATTTTTATAGTTAGGTGGGTTCGCAACACAATCATTCACTGCATTAAAAATCAAAATATGTGGATCGATTACACCAGGGCTACGCTGGGCACTATTCGGTTAGAAAAGATTAAAGACTGAAGAAGACATGCTAATGACGACCTAGACAACTATTCAAAGCTGTTTGTTGTACAAAACATATATCTTTCTCCCCTCCCCCTTTTCATTCTTTTTTACAATATTTTTGTGCACTGTAAAAAAATAAGTAGTGTGAATTCACGAAACATTTCCCAAAATAACGTGCGGCAAAGTTGCCGGTAGGTGTCCGCCTTTTTCAGAAATTTCGGTTCTTAAAAGTGCCCTCTTATTTTAACCCGTATTTTCACATATTTTCCGTATTCAGAAATTCCGTTTATTTCAGAAAAAACCATTTCAGGTTTTTCCGTGTTTAAACTAAAATTCCACAAAATCGAACGACCCTCCATTTTTCAGTACTTACCCCGGATAATCCTTCCACTGCAGTCAGGATCGAACCCCCGTCGTTTGGGTTGGTTCAACAGGTAACGCTCGCCTTTAACCACTAAGCCGCAAACGCTCGAAAATCCGAATAGTGTACACCCTAGAACAAACTGCGCGACGATTATCATTATTATTTTTTTGTCATTAATGCGAGTGATTTAGTTATTTTATTTTTTGTTGGAGCTTATTATTTTTCTGAAAAGGTTTGTAATATTTATATTTTTTTTTCTTAGGAGGACTTTTCACAAATTAAGCATTTTTCATTGTGATTTTTCGAAGCAACAGAATGCTTTGTAACTCGATTTTTTTAAATTCACAATGACTTTCAGTTATCTTTTAAAAAGGTGAAATGTACTTTTTTATAGTACTATTTCACCAAAACAAACAAAAAATAGACTCCGAAATATAAAATTTACTGTTGATAGCTATAATAACTTTTGTCTTAAGTTGTCCAAAGACTGATACATAGATATCGTATAATAACATCAAACAGAAGTCATCGCTCTTTCCACGTTTATAAGTGAGTCACGGAAAAATTCTCATTGGCCGCCACCCGGAATCGAACCCAGGGTCTTCCAGTTACGCGCCGGATATGCTTTCACTGCACCACAGCTGCCTCGAATTACTCCAGACTGCCAAGCCAATTGGCAGATTGCTTCTTGGAGCCCCGCACAATGCTGGGGATTCACCAAAAGATGGTAAACAGCAACGGAACAAATAATTAGAAGGCGAATGAATAATTAATACAGACATTTAACGTGGACTAGGAACATCAAACAGAAGTCATCGCTCTTTCCACGTTTATAAGTGAGTCACGGAGGAATTCGATTGTGAGTCTGGAGGAACTCGAGGCCGCTGTGGCGCAGTGGTAGCATATCCGGCGCGTAACTAGAAGACCCTTGGTTCGATTCCCGGTGGAGGCCAATGAGAATTTTTCCGTGACTCACTTATAAACGTGGAAAGAGCGATGATTTCTGTTTGATGTTCCTAGTCCACGTCAAATGTCTGTATTAATTATCGTATAATAGTCTGTACAATAAGTTAAGTACTGGGTTTCTTACAGATATACATAATAAATAGCTGGTGCACAATATAGGAGAGAGGGGAAGAAATATCCTGTGCCACAATAAACAAAATTCATGCTGTATGATATCCGATCTCGCTACGGAACTTCAAAATCAGATCCGTTGACAGACGATTGAAATTTAAAAGTTAATCAAACCTCAAGTATTCTCACCAATTGCTCCTATTACCGATTATTTCTTTCATACAGGTACGGAAAGAAGAGGTGAGAACGGAGTTTTTCGTTAACATAAGAAAGGAATTGCGGAAAGGTTTCTGAAAATTCAGAATTCTCCCGTGGTACGAAAACCCCGTGAAATTCAGGTTTCTTTCTGTCATTTGACGGAAAAGGTTGTATCAGAAATATGCTTCGTTAATTCACGAAAAGAATGACGGAAAGTGGATTTCAGAAAATGTTTTACACTGTGTTTTGTTCATTATTAATGAATAATTTTTAACATTTTAATCTGATTTTTCTGTATTAAAACCATTACCAAAATCACAAGAAATTGAGGTCAATTTTGAGATCGCATTTGTTTTCAGTTGTTAAAAGTTGCCGGTACGCCGCATGAAATATTGTTTTATCAGTCAATTCCGCAATTAACGAAAAAAATTGCATGCTTAAACTCCCTATCAAAACCTTTATGTACGTGACGGAATATTTATTTCTGCTTAATCTTGCTATTTTTGGACGATCAGTTCTAAGTGCAAAGATGGGTTCCATGATCAAGGGAGTGAGTTTCTGTGGAGGTGGAAGAGATTGATCCAAGTAAAATATTGTGTAGCCGTATTTTTGGAACCAGGAATTATTTAGGCAGTAGCGTTTTATAATGTATCTTTTAAGGATGCGAAGATTCTTCTGTCATCGGCAGAGCAATTATGCAATTTAGGCTGGCATGATGACATACCGGATCTACGCCACGGCCATTCAAGTGGTGACAAGAGCATCAGTTATGGAGACTAAGTGTGCATTCATTTAGTTAACCACATCCCGTTCCCATTTAGAACGTTAGCAGAACAAGCCAAATCCTATGTGAGTTATCGATTTCGCTTCATCTTAAAACCACTTACGGTTGTCTCCACATAACATTCGTCTGTATTTTTTTCGCCGAATTCAATTAACATCAAATATAAATTCGTAGTAATGACAAACTTAACGAAATATAGGCTGATTAAACTTCTCGGAAGCTTTTTTGCATGATAGCAACATGCATACAAGCAACACCAAAGAAAAGTGCGACTTAGTTCTTGGTAGCATGACTTCGAAAAAATGTCAAGTTTAATACCTTAAAGTAGGGGTTGTCAACATGGGGAACGCGTACACCTTGGGGGTACGCGGTTACACATTTGGGGGTACGCCGTGAGATCTGCACGAGGTGAAGAGAGAGACAGCGACATTTTTCTCGCAGTTGCACGTGAATGAACTGTGCAAGCATAAACACGCGCAACAATCTCAATGATTACCCTAAATAAAAATTTTATAATTTTATGAGGTTTGTTAAATTATTTGTATCCCTCTTTGTGTTTCTCGATATACACTGAAGAGCAATTGAATTAGAGATACCTGTCTAGTAACGTGTAGCACTACCTTTCGCCCTGATGACGGCGGCGATTCGTCTCGGCATGGACTCGACAAGACACCGGAAGCGTTGGGATCCACGGCCCTTGAACAAGCTCTCACAGTTTACGAAGATTTGATGGTGGGGGGTCAGAGCCTCGAACATCTCTCTCGACGGCATCCCAGATGTGCTCGATGGGATTGAGGTCAGGTGGCCTGTGTTCACCCGAACATTCGGATACAATTCGGGAGCGATGGCACGGTGCATTGTCTTGTTGCAGGATGAGGTCCCCAGTGGGATGATGAAGACGCACGAACGGGAGCAAATGGTCGTCCAGCATATCCCGGTAACGTTGACCTGTGAGAGACGATGTCACACGTACCAGGGGTCCCATCTCAGTCCACGTAAACAGTCCCCAGACGAGAATGCCACCCCCACCAGCTTGAAGAGTACCCTGCTGGCAAGAAGGATCCATCGCTTCATGTGGTTTGCGCCGTACTCGTATCCTGCCATCCGCATGTACCAACGCGAATCTCGACTCATCAGTCCAGGAAACATTTTCCCACATGTCTAGGTTCCAGTGGCGATGTTCCCGCACCCATGCTAATCTTTGCACTCTGTGATGTGTGGTCAGTAGCGATACCCTCGTGGGACGATGGCTTCTGTACCCCATAGAGAGGACATGGTTGTGGATGGTGTTGCTGCTTACACGTTTTTGTGCACCAGCGTTGAATTGCCGAGTGATTTGTTGCACTGTGGCCCGTCTATCCGCTGTTACAATGCAAGCTAGCCGACGATGACCCCGCTCATCCACACGCTGTTGTCCACAGCAGTTGGCCCTTGCATGGGACGGTTTTACCGGATTCGATGTACTCACGGTGCACCCGTGGCACCGTGGCTCGTGAAAATCCCAGTGCCTGCACGACTTCCGAGATGGAGTGACCCATTCGTCGGGCCCCGACAATTTGCCCACGATCAAATGCGCTTAGATCCTTTGTCTTACCCAAACTACGTCCGACTCTTACTGATTACCGTCGCATCACTTCTTATATTGTCGGATCGCTGCATACGTCGTGTCGTTTCCGTTTACGCCAGCTGTCTCTAATTCAATTGCTCTTCAGTGTATGTGATTTATGAATACAAAGTTTAATGTATGGGGTACACCAACTATATATACATTTCCAAGGGGCACGTGAAGCATAAAAAGGTTGAGAACCACTGCCTTAAAGTATTTAAAGATATTTTGAAGTACGTATTTACTAAGTGAAACTTCATCTCTCCCCCCCCCCCTCTCTCTCTCTCTGTTAGTTACGCCATTGTGAAGGCCCACAGAGCAAAACATCTCACAAGAAGGAATGCAGGTTGAAACGGATGTAACGTATACTCTATATTCACTTTCCTTTTGATTTTACTATCTCTGGTTATTTTATTTTACTATGTAAATTATCTTCTTACTGAACGAAATATTATTTCACCCGCTGAATGAGATCTGGCAATGAGTGTAAGTCATGACGTGGTGGTAGCTAGTATATAGGCGCGTTCATCGAGACTTACAGAGAGCTTTTGTGTTGTTATGAGGAGAGCTTTTTGTGGTTGTTATTAGAGAGCGTTTATAATACGAGGAGAGATTATTCATTATTATACAACAAGTTGTGTGTGTGCCTTAGTTGACCAAGAGTCGTATAAATAAAGAAGTTACCGTAAGTTAGTCTTTCTCAATTCATAGTTTTTGTCAGACCTCTGTCTGGCTGTTAGGTTTATAACATTTATTTATTATCATCAATAACCAGCGTTGAGACTTTGTTTACGTTCGTAATTAACTAGTAACAACACCCTTTTGAATTCACTATTTTGAAGCTTAGTACAAGTATATCATTAGCTAGCTGGTAGGAAGAGAATCATTCATATTAATTAGCTTAGCGGAAAGAAAATAAAGCTAATTCATTATACGGATGTATCCTCTGAAAAGTGCGAAAGTCATTTATTCGTTTAATCAACAGCAAGGAAATCGGAGATTATGCACTCAGTCCTGCACAAGTCTTGCATTCAGGCAGACATTTTTTGCCATCTTTTCAATATTTTGGAAAAATTTAGAAACAGGACAAGTCAGGAACCGGACTGATTTAGTAAATTTAAGTCCTCATACTCTTGAGATACGATAAATAAAGAATACATAATTTCAATGATTTAGTTTTAACTGGTTTAACATTCTTTCAAGAGTTCGCTAAATGCAACTGTTACCTAAATGTTTTTGCTTCTTTGTCTGAGGATTTACAATTTCCGTGAGCAACTCGATGGCCTACAAGCAGTCGCCCGTCCCTAATTCAGGGAGCTCTCAGTGTACTCGTGTGGAGGTGTTTTTCGTGGTATGGTCCCTGCTCATTCGTTATCGTGGACAAACCTGTTAACCAGCACGTCTACCTCAATATTCTGGATAATTATGCCTTACCAACTCTGTGGCAATACTATGGAACCGAGCCTTGTTTGTACCAGCAGGATAATGCACCGAGCCATAAAGCAAGGACTGTGACGGCGTGGTTTGACTATAGTTTCGTATCGTGTGTGGACTGGCCAGCACAGAGCCCTGATCTTAATCCCATAGAGCACCTATGGAATGAATTATAGCGCCGCATAAGAAGTTTGGAACCAAGGCTTACTACTAAGCAACTGTTAGCAGCAGCATTAATGCAGCTGAATGGAATCGCATACATATCGCTGTGTCCCAAAATCTCATCGAAAGCATGTCTCGAAGGGTCAGTGCATGCATTAAGGCCAAAGGTGGTCCGACACCGTACTAATGTATGTCAATAAATGCTATGTTGTGTTTCTCTTCTAGGTGTCCGGTGACTTTTGTCACTATACTGTGTGTGTGTGCGTGCGTGCGAGCGCTCTTATGTCATCATAATCAACCATTGCCAATCCACTGTTGAATGAAGGTTTCCGCAAGTATTTTTCACAGTTCGTTGGCTTGAGTAATTTCTTCCACGTCACTCTAGCATGATTTTGAAATTCGTTCACCCACCTCTCGCGTGGTCAGATTCTGATCCTTTTTTTCCCCCTATATATCCAGTCTAGTATTTCAGTTGTTCAACGATGGGCAGTTCTTCTAGCAATATGTCCATCTCGTTGCCACTCAGGAAGCTTCACTTTGATCATGGTGTCATAAATTCCTGTCATTTCCCTAATCCATGAGTTCGTTTTCTCCTTCTTCTTCTTTTTTTTTTTTTTTTTTGTTGCTTAAACCAAGTATGTAATAATTATGCACCTCTCCATATTTATACATATATCTATGTATGTGTGTGTATCTAGATACACTGAGTTAGCTTTGTACAATGTTAGGAACATCCCCGTTTTACGATAACGAAGTACCACGTGAAATCAACATCACGGTCGACGATTATAAATTGTGGGTGGCCTAGTGGTCAACGTTCGCGACTGCCACGGAGAAGACCTCGGGTTCGATCCCAGGCAGGTATGAACGTTTGAAGCACTAAATATCCACCGTGCGTCGGATGGGCACGTTAAGCCGTCGGGCCCTCGGTAATAAATAAGGGCATCTTCCTCCCCCTTTCTACCTTACTTCTGTGTCACTTTCCTATCGGACACTCTAGCCCAAATCTCCTAGCTTCCTATTTCTAAGGGTTGTTTAAGACCAGGGGTCAGACACTTCCTTCCTAAAATCCTCTACATATGATCTGATCTTATTTTTGTACGTAATCGGGCCGCGGATGGCCTACTGATCAACGTTCGTGACTGCTAAGGAGAGGTCTCTGGTTCGGTCCCAGGCAGGTACGAACGCTCGAACCACTAAATATCCGCAGTGCGTCGGATGGGCACTTTAAGCCTTCGGACCTCGGGTACTGGTTCTCCTGTTATAAATAAAGGCGTCTTCCTCCCCTGGCAGATCCTCGCTTTCGTGTCACTTTCCTATCGGGTACTCTAGCCCAAACATCCTAGCTTCCTACTTATAAGGGTTGTTTAAGATCTGGGGTCACACACTTCCTTCCTAAAATCCTCTACATATGATCTGATCTGTACGTAATCGTTAAACGTTTGCTAGTAGTAAGGAAACGTGGCGACTTAAGCCGATTTGACCGCGGCCAGATTGTTAAAGCCCGGAGGGCAGCTGTCAGTATTTTGGAAACAGCAGCACTAGTTGGCTGCTCCCGAATACTACTGTATCAAGGGTGTACCAGGACTGTATTAATCATGCACTAACATCCAGCAGAAGGGTTGTGCGGTTGTAAGCGTCGTGTGTCAAGACTAATATAAACAACATGCAACAGTCACCCAGCTCACCTACCCGGTACAACAGCGGCAAAATCGATGCTGTGCGCAGGGCACAGGTAACTAAATCCACCACTGCTCATTACTACTTAGTTTTACCTCTTTCTAGGAGTAACTTTCTCGCATTCGACTTGTAGAAGTTTGGCTTGCTGTGGGATAACAAGCACAGACGCTACGCCATTGTTTACAGAAAGAAAAAAAAATGAAAGGCAGATCTTTAGTTAAAATATAACAGCATTAACTTCATCGGAATTACTAAGGAATTCTGAAAAATGTTTTGAGTCAACAATCGCTCTGTTTTCTTTTGCTCTGTGATGGTAGTTTGGTTAAAATTATAATAAAATTAAGGAGAAATTTTATCACCCACCCCCTCTTTCCCCTGACCCTCAACTTGAGCTCTGCTCCTATCTTGATTGGAAAGTCTAGGCGTGGGTGTGTTACGACATGAAAAAAGTTTGAGGGTCACTCTCGAAATATCTCAGATATGTATTCCACCTTCTAGGCCACACAATTTATTTGGCCCACTCGCACGTAAAAATGACTGTATACTGTTAAAAATAAGTGGTGTGAATTTACAGAAATTTTCGAAAAATAACGTACAGCAAAGTTGTTGGTAGGTGTCCGACTTTTAACGAAATTTCTGTTTTTAAAAGTTTCCGTTTCTTCTAACTTCAGTATTTTGACAGGATTTTCGTAGTCCGTAATCCCGTTTATTTCAGAAAAGTTCGTTTCGGGGTTTTTTCATATATATTAAGAAATTTGGCAAAATTTTTGATTTTGACTTTTTAAGAATCTTTTCTTCCCGGTGGATTTCGAGCCAGGAATTTTTCTATGGGAACCGCGCGTGCTACCGTTCAGCCAGAATGACACTCATCACGAGGTCACGTATAAGATAGAACTCTGATCGCGCGATGATGACAATTTTTTTTGACGTTATTGTTATTAATGTGGTGAACTAGTCATTTTATTTTCTGTTGGAGCTTATTATTTTTTTGAATAAGTTTTTAATAATTTATTTTTTTCTGTAGGGGGACCATTACAAATTACGTATTTTTTCCATCGTGATTTTTTCAAGCAACAGAATGCTTTGGAACTGAGATCTTTCTCAACTGACAGACTTTCAATTATCTTTAAGAAAAGGGGAAATGTACTGTTTTATAGTATTATTTCATAAAACTCCTAAATATAAAATTTATTCTTGATACGAGCCTGTACATTGTGATACGAGGTTGTACAACGAGCCGTATACCAGCTTTGTATATTGTTTTTTGTCTTAAGGGATCTACAGACTGATACATAGACATCATATACAATCACTTGTATAATAATGTAAGCACCTGGTTTCTTACGGTAACAAAATGTACAAAGCTGGTGCACAAAACGGGGAAGAGGCGAATAAATATCCTGTGCCACAATAACCTTAAATATCATGCGATATGCTATTCACAACATCCGGTCTCACTACATAACTTCAAAACCAAATCCTCCGACAGGCGATTGATTGAAATTTAACAGTTGATCTAACCTCAGTATATTCCCGTGAATCCTATATATTTCCGGTCCTATTACTTGAAATTTTCCGTCATGTAGATACGGAAAAAGTGAGAACCGAATTTTTCTGCTAATATGGGAAAAGAATTGCTGAAAGGTTTCTGAATATTCAGAATTTTCCTAGCATACAAAAAATTCGTGAAATTCAGGTTTTTTTTTCTCCCGTGATTTCATTAAAACGGTTGTATCAGGAATACTCTTCGTTAATTCGCTAAAGGAATCACGGAAAACAGCTCATGAATTTCAGAAATGTTTTTACAGTGTATGAAGAATTCACACGGTAAGTACCATACACACATTTAGAGAGAGAAAAAAGATCCAAAAGTTATATTCCCCAAACGATGTTGCCTCCTATGTTACCTTGTACGGACTTGTTTTATTCTGTGTAACAACATGACGATTGCGAAAAGTATTATATATAAACAGGAACAATTCCCATCGAATCCATTCAGTAGCCTTTTTAGCACGTCTTTTGCAAACAAGTTAGTAAAATTATGCAATGCATTGATTATGATACGCTTTCCAACATACCAGAAATCATTACTCAAGTTATGAGGATAATGGCTGTGGAATAAATCGCGCTCCTGTGCCCTGACCTTTAACCCCTTTTCGATGATATCCAACAGAACCGGTTCAGTATACCTCCGGAATTACATGATAAAGTTTTGTCGCAATCGAAGCATTTTTACGCAAGTTATAGCAAGTTATGACGCATAAGGGCAATGGAATGGATCCCGATCGTATGTCCTGACCTTTGACCCAATTTCGGCCATTTTCAATAGGGTTCGTTCCCAGTGGTCGCCTACCACATACTAAAATTTCATCGAAATCGAGCCATTTTTACGCAAGTTATGACGCATAAGGGTGATGGAATGGATCCCGCTCCTATGTCGTGACCTTTGACCCCATTTCCAATAGGGTTCGTCCCCAGGTGGTCCTCTACCACATGCTGAAATTTCATCGAAATCGAACCATTTTTACGCGAATTATCGTGAGGACAGACGGATGTCGGACAAAGCTGGAGTATATACGTTTCTTCAACCTACGGTTGAAAAGCGTAAAAAAAGATCGTGCTTACGTTATCGGTTGGCCCGTCCGTCCGTCCATCTGTAGACACCATATCTGTGCAACTATTAGTCCGATTTGAAAAATTATTTTTCTACTGGGAAGCTTAAAATGATAGAATGATGATCCTTGCATTTATTTCGAAGTTGTTGTTTTTTTTTTCGATGTACAACTTTGCCGATGATATCGGATTTAAAATACATTTTATTGCATATATTTGCTTCTAAATATCACATTGAAAAAATATTATTTCCTGCTTTCGATGCCTTTTATAACGGATACTATTTTAAGTACAATTTCTTTTTCAAGTAATGCATATTTTCCGCTAGGGGGCGTTAAGATAAATTGCGTTTATCTCGATGTCTCTGTTTCTAAAACTCTGATTTGAGAACTTCTTCCTGCATCGATAACAGCTCCTCTGTGGAAATGTTTTTCATATAATTTTAATTTTCGTTAAGGAATGGTTTGGCCACCAGAGGCGTAAGTGTCTATTTCTGCTTCTGATGTATTTGGAGCAAAATCTGAGCTTCTGAAAACTTGATGGAAAAAATTATTTCGTTGACCGATACCGCTCAACTTAGAAAACTTCTTGAGAAAAACCTCCTGCTTAAAACAGCGCACTGTTTCCCGCCAGGGAGCGTAGATGCATATCTTATTTTTGGTCGATATCTCTGCTTCTTAGAGTCCGATTTGAAAAATTATTTCTTTGTTGCAGAGAGTTTTCGGTGTGAAATGATTTTCACATAGTTTCAAATTTTTCAGAAAAAGCATAGATTTTCTTTCCACTACGGGGCGTAATGGTAAATTGCGTTTTTCCTCGATATCTCTGCTTTTAAAACTCCGATTTGAAAAATTTTTCCTGCGTCGGACACAGTTCTTGATGGAAAATATTTTGATTATAAATTATAATTTTTCATTAAAAAAAATGGTTTGGCCACCACGGGGTGTAAGATTTTATTTCTGCTTCTGAAGTATTTGCAGCAAAATCTGAGCTTCTGAAAAGTCAACTGAAAAAAATTACTTCGTGGAGTGATACCGCTGATCTCGGAAAATCTTTTCAGAATACTTTCTTCTTAAAATATTGCACAGTTTTTCCACCAGGGGGGCGAAGGTGTATAACTTATTTTCATCGATATCTCTGCTTCTAAGAATCCGATTTGAAAAATTTCCTCCTTTGTTGGGGAGCGTTTCCTCTGTGAAATGTTTCTTATAAAGTTTCAAGTTTTTCTTAAAGAACAAGTTTGCCACTAGAGGACGTAAGTTCACGTTTCCGTTTAAAGCAATATCTGAGGGAGTAAAAACCCGGTATAAGAAATTCTTTTTCGGTCAGATATTGCTAACTATGAAAATTATTTGTACATTTTCTTTCCGAAAATACGCGCAACTTCGCCGCTAGGGGCGCAAATGTTTAAAAATGTGTTTTTCAATATCTCTGTTTCTGAATGTGCGATTTAAAAACGTCTTTCAACGCCGGATGCCATTTATCTTGTGAAACACTTTCAAGTTGTATTTGAGGAACTAAATAGTTCACAGTTCTATCACTAGGTGGTGTTCGTGTACTTCTGTTTGCAGCTGTACCTCCGCTTCTAAAAGCATTACTGAGAAATTTCTTTTCCTCAGTATTTCTTTTTATTTTTATTTTTAACTGTATACCATTCGCTATAGTAGAGATGTGGAGTATTGCTGTTTTTAAGTAAGGCTCAGCTTTCCCTCTAGGGGCGTATAGGTTAAAACCTTTCCTCGCTATCGAACTTTTCGCATTTGAAAAGTTAATTTTCCATATCATAGCTTTTTTCCATGAAGAATATTTTTCGACTATTTTCAACTTTTCATGCCGTCTCTGTGGCGCAGTGCTCTAAGCGCTGGTTTGTGACATTCTTCCGAGATGGGTCCGGGTTCGAATCCCGGTGAGGCATGGATGTTTTGTTTGTCTTACAGCACTGGCTCTCTCCCTTCCCTGGAGTCAGTGGCTGTAAATTATGGACGGGCGACTGCTTATAGCCCATTGAGTTGCTCACGGTGGTCGTTAAACCTCCAATAATAAAAAAACAAAACTTTCCCTATGCAAAATTCTTTCTATAGAAGGCGTAGAGTTATAGCATATTTCCTTTTATATTTCTTCTTTTAACTGTTCGATTTGTAAACTTGTTTGTTTCCGATACCTTCCTTTTGCTTTGAGAAATGTTTCGTGCATCATTTGCTAACTTGCGTAACATACGTTTTAGTCACTTGTGGAAGTAAATAGCTGTTTTTCTTTCTAGATGTTTTATCGATTGTCGAAATCCGGTTGATTTTTTTCTAACTGGTTGCATTGAGTTCGAATAATTTTGATAAATCTAATTTGTGTCAGAAAGGATTCAAAAGGCACACTCATTACAAGCAAAAATTACGTGTCATCTTTTTTGTTTGCTTTCGAATTGGGTTTGACATTTTCGCTTTCTTTGCATCTCAATGACAAGCTTCCAAACTCTTTTGACAGAGACATGGTCACGGCAAGCAGTGAGTCATCGCGTCACTTCATGGCTTTCAAGAGATGTAAGTGACAGCTGATCTAAAGAAAAGAAAAGGGTGTATAAAAAAAAAAAACCTCTTTCACAACATAAAACTATTTTAAGTTCTCATGCGTTCCAATGCCAAGTGGAGCCATTTCCTTTTGCCGGATTTCTTCGAAGCACTTATTACGTCTTCATTTAAGATTCAATACGCAATATTTTCAAAACATGCTTACATGAAAATCTACAACGAATTATTGATCGATTTAGCAATGCATTATTTTTCAATCCTCAGGCAACAGCAGAGGTTGGATTTGGAAAAACATCTTGAATAATCAAATGGGCAAGTTTTGAAATAAGGAATTAGGGAGGAAATATTTATTCCATAAAGTATTTCAAAGTGCATATTAAAAATCTTTAACCTGCTCCACGTTGGTACCAGGTTTTCAGCATGTCCTTAATTTCGTGCTTATAAACACGTCTGTCCGTCTGTCCAGCAGTGAATGAGATGGCACATTGTTTAAAAGTTGGATTCAACCATTCTTTTTTTGCAACGAAATATTAGCTAAGCATGAGTACGCTAATTTCGATAATTCACGCATAGGAGGCGTAAATGTGTATTAGGAGGCGTAAATGTGTATTTCGAAGAGTCATAAATATATACTCGCATTTGGTACGATATCTTCGCTTCTAAGAGTGCGATCTGAAAAATTCTTATTGTCCGTCAGATGGAATCCCCGGTAGCACATTACATCGATTCGACGTCGAATTTTTGATCGATTTGTGGTCGATATGAAACGTCGAATATAGATATCCATGCCCACTTTTGTTACGTCTTTTCGACGTCGAATTTTTAATCGATTTTTGGTCGATATGAAACGTCGAATATAGATACACATGCCCACTTTTGTTACGTCTTTTCGACGTCGAATTTTAAACCTATTAAGACAACAGTAGACGAAGATTCGACCTTTCGAGAGAAACATACATTTTTGCTACGTATTGTAGACGTCGATTCTACGTTGATATTACGCATTTTAGTCATCGATTCAAGTACTGTTGTAATGTCGAACCTACGTTTACTCTACAATTTAGATGTTGAAACATGAAATTCTAAACTTTTAATCGTGGCATAAAACATAGAATGTATTCGTATTTGCAGTACGATTGTATGACGCTGTCTACGATTAAAAAATCATAATTTTTTTATTGTTTCAACATCCAAGTCATTTCGGATGCATTCGAAAAGACACATATTTCTCAAAAAATTTCCCAGAATGTTTGTCGATCTGTCAGCATCGCGCTAGGCCTATCCCTGATTGGGATATACGTACGTACAAATTATATATCTTAAAAAAGTAATTCCACTTAAAGAACAAGATTCAACTTCCTATAAACGCACTTAAGCAAAAAAAAAAGTAAAAAAAATAAAGTTAACTTACCGGCGACAAAGGAGACAGGAAAGAATCTCGTCTTACAACAAAAACAATACAACCGACCAATACCCCAGCATCCAAAAAGTTTGTTTGGCGTAATGGTTGCAAAGGCGCATGCGCGCGATGCTTGCAGATCACATAAAAACATCGATTATTCGACCTAATGGAACTAAAGGGATAAACTGCGTAAAACCGTCTACATGTATACTGAAATTCAATGTAATGATTTTTCTTGAAATTCCGTCTCATCGATTTTAACTAGAAAACTATGCCTCGACGTAATATTGACCTGGTAACCAAAAATTGACGTCTATTCGACATTACTGTTCTACCGGGGATAATTACAAATTTTTTGTCTGACGCAAATGCTTCCTTTTTGCGGCATGAAGTTAAATTTGTCGTTCAACTATATTTCAACTTTTGTAAGCTTGATCACTATTAAAATACTTTTAACATCAGCCAGCTTTAGTCATGACCAATGAAACGCAAGTACTTTAACGTTGGCCTGCTTAATCACAGTCACTGTCATGTATTTAAGCATAGGCTAACTTTAGCTGTGATCAGTATAATTCATGCACTTGATCTATGCGATTTCACGGGCTACAATACTCTCGCCTAAAAAATATGAACTTTTATTTAGCATTGACTACGGCCACCACTGTTAATAATAATAACAAGTATATAAGGCCGCATTGATTCTATAAGATGCTTGAGTTTGTTTCGATCTAAAGATTTTCTTTCTTGCAGCAAAATATCGCTCAGCTGTGTCAGTTTTGAACTGAAGAGTACATCGATGCCGAACAGCCCTCACCAGTAAGGATTTTCAACAGCTCTTTCCAGTATGTTCTTCACACTTTCAATAGGATTGAGATCAAGATAATGTGGAGGCCACAGAGATGTATAAAGTCCTTTTTGTGCTCATCAAACCATTCTGGCACGCGGTGCTGGTGCAGTGTCATCCGTAAAGGTGCCATTACAAGCAGAAAAATAGTGCAGAATTGCAGGGAGAACTTAATCCGCTACAACACAAGGGTACTGCCTGAATGACATCACACCGTTCACTGGTATCAGCGGACCCAGTCTGTGATAACAGTGTTAGTCTGTGATACCAGTGGTGGATGGTATTCATCGAAAGAACACTTCCGGATGCCTGTTGAAGCTCCTCTCGGATGTGGCCCATCGATTTGTTGCGGTTCTTCCGAATTTCTCTGGCCAGCACCCGTCGGTCTCTAACTCCCAGTTTTCTGGGTCTGCCGGGTCAGGGCACATTCCGACAGTCACCTCTCATCTTTCACTTACCAATCACGTAGGCCACTGTCGATTTTGGGTACTTCAACTCGCTGGATATGCCACGTATGGATCGGCCATTTCTGTGATACCCGACGATTACCCCTTTCTCGAAATCAGAGAGCTCCGAACTGCGTGGCATCTTGCATGCGACTGGTTGCGTTGTTGTTTCCCACACGATATTTAACGGCGGCGGCCGTGACGTGTATCAGGACCGCAGATATCGTCGATTGCAGGGGTGTCCAATTACTTGTTAGTAGATAGTGTATCTACACACTCTTTGCTGACCATCAATGCAAAACAATGAATAATGTGATTCATCTGACCACATAACTTTCTTCTGCTACTCTACTGCCTTTTCGTGGCAGCGCTATAACAGTTTCCCTCTGTTTTTTGCTGAGAGAAGTGTTTTCTGAATCGGTGGACGACTTCCAAGATCCTATTTCATTAACATTACGCATGGATCGGATCAAAATGTTAGTTGCTGCAAACTGTAAGACCTGTTTTTCGGTACAGTCCTCCTCCTCGTAACACGACGTTCATGCTCTGTACGTCTAGATTTTCGGCCACATTTATGCCTTTCGGATTTAAAAGATTCTTTTGTCGTCCAGTAGGTTAACACCTTTGAAATGTTTGCTTTCTGGAAATCATGTTTCTAGGAAGTTTTTTGTAAAAAAAAAAAAAAAAAGATACGGGCTTGTGGTATCACTTTGTCAGTCCATCTGTCTGTGGACACTATATCTCTGCAACCGTAATTCTGATTTGAAAAATTCTTTTGCATTAGGAAGCTCGAAATATGAGACGACGATCCTTGCTTTACGGCAGGGACGTCGCTAGACTTCGAAATAAGGGTGAGCGCCGAGTGGGAGAGTATTAATTTTGGTAGGACAAGTTTGATAGCAACTTTACTTGAGAAACACTGAAAGAAAGAATTTTTTATGCTTTTCGCTATCGACTAAATGGAATTCTTGCACCCCTTCCTCCCGGGATCTGATTAGATGGGCCTCTGATATAAGATACAAATGTTGGTAGAATGTCGGCTTCAACTTACTTCTTGCTATGAATACATTCTCTTTATTGCTTTTCAAAAGTTTTCATTTTTGCTTATGAAAATAATACTTTACTTTTTAAAGGAAAATGTCTTTTTTGTTTATCTAAATCAGATTTCAACGTCGTGACACTCAGGCACAATACCTAACCCCTCTTTAACTCACTTCGCCTCCCCAGTGACGCAATTGTCTAAGCGCTGGCTTCTGATCATTTGTCCGAGATGGGTCTGGGTTCGAATCCCGAGTGAGGCATGGATGTTGTGTTCGTCTTATGGCAATGGTTCTCTCCCTTCCCTTCAATCAGTGGTCCTAAATTAGGGACGGGTGGCTGATTATTGCTCACCGAGTTGCTCACGGTGATCGTTAAACTCCCCCAAACAACAACAAAAATATTAACTCCCTTCCTTCAAGCCATCGACCTTACCTTGCACTACTCTCCTCCAAAGCAGTTGTTAGCCCCGTCCTGCTGCCTCACTGCACCGGAAGAGGTTTAAGAGCGCAGGTGTAGATTTTTTTTTTCGGGTTTAATGGCTAACGCGAGTAACTCATCTATGCGGTATAAGTAGTCGCCAGTCCCTAATTTAGGGCCACTGGTTCCAGGGAAAGAGTAGAACCCCTGCAGTATGACAAACACAATATCCATGCCTCACCGGTACTGAAGTCAGAAGTCAGAGCTTAGACCACTGTGGCACCGGGGCGGCATAGTATAGCTTTAGATTCCACTTTCCGTATTGGGGTCCCCTACATTATAACAGAGCAATTACTAATAGCCTCCCTCAGTGAAGTCCTATCCACCATCCACAATCTCCCCTGCCCATTGTAATTAAAAAAAAAAAAGCTTCAACTAAAGGTTTGGAAGAGTAGGAACAATTGCATTTTCATGGCACTGGGAATGCTATTTTGATAACATTTCTACTTAGACGTAAACTACGCACTTCCTAGGGAGAAATACACTGCTGGCCACCCAAAATGCAACACCAAGAAGAAAGCATCCGATTGGCCTGAAATCGCAGCATACGTCGCCCGCAAGAGGACGTGCAAACGATTAGCATTGCAGGGCATATGCAAATCATGTGCGCCCGGCACGCCACCGCGAAGCACTATAAGAAGGGTGCACAGAAGGCGGGGTGTAAGTAGTGGAAGTGTGTTGTGCTGCTGGACCTGTGCGGGGGAAGCTTCCTGATGACTCGTCGCAGAATACGGAAGTCATTCCAGCACGTTTCGGAGTTCGACAGAGGACGAATAGTGGCTTATCGAGACAGCGGTTTATCGTACCGAGACATCGGCGCCCGTGTGGGACGACATCCAGCCACAGTGATGCGAGTATGGATTCGGTGGGTGCAGGAGGGATGGACGAACCGACGTGAGCGATTGCCGCAGCCGCGGCACACCACCGAACGAGAGGACCAGCATATTGTGTGGCGGGCATTGACGGCTCGCACCGCCACATCACGAAAGTTAGCGCAGGAATTAGGGTATGTTGCGCAACAAGTTGTGTCAGCGCGTACCGTTCGACGTCGTCTGCAGGAGCGGAGACTTGTCGCACGGCGCCCATTGCTCCGATTACCATTGACGTTACACTACCGGCGAGTGCGGCGGCAGTGAGCAGTTGAACGCCGCACCTGGACTACGAAATGGCACGACATTGTCTTCTCCGACGAATCCCGCTTCTGCCTGCAACACCACGATGGTCGGATCCGCGTGTGGCGGCACCGCGGCGAGGGACTTCATGACGCCTGTATTATGCATTGCCATACCGATCCGTCGCCTGGCGTTATGGTTTGGGGCGTAATTGGATATGACACCCGCACCCCTCTGGTACGCATCGCCGGTACACTCAATAGCCACCGCTACATCTCCAACGTTTTGGAGCCTGTAGTCCTCCCTTACCTGCAAGACCTGCCAGCGGCCACGTTTCAACAGGACAATGCGCGCCCGCACGTGGTACACATGGTGCAACAATTCTTCACTGCCCACCAGGTGTCACTGCTACCGTGGACCACCTGTTCTCCCGATATGTCGCCCAGCGAACGCGTCTTGTCGCTGATTGCCAACCGAGTGGCCCTGCAAGCACCACCCGCGGCTACGTCTGATGAACTGTGGCAACGTGTGGAAGCAGCCTGGACCGACCTACCTCAAGCCCAGATCCAAAGCCTCTTTCGTTGGATGCGTGGCGTGTAGCCTCCGTTATTGCCAGCCATGGGGGCCACACGAAGTATTGAGGTCTGCGTGTTCCGCAAGTCGCACAGGCCTGTAAGCTCAATCGTTTCATCTGTGTATCTGTTATTATATGTCCAGTAAATCTGGCTTTGCTATCTCGTGTCCTTCTTGGTGTTGCATTTTGGGTGCCCAGCAGTGTACATAGGACTACGTGACGAAAAACAGGAGATTTGTTATTTGAAAAAGTCCAGATAATATTTTAAAGTTAAATATTGAAAAGTGATACATCTTGAACTGGGTAGGCGCAGGGTGGGCTAGAGCCCACCTTCGTATCCCCTTGGCGACGTCCCTGATTTACGGGTTTTTTCTGTGCATAATTTCGCACAGAAAAATCCTGTGCGAAAATATGAACATTGGGAGCGATGAAATGGAATAAATGCATTTTATTCCATATCATCGCTCCCAATATCCGATTGAAAAAATTATTTCTTCCCTTCGACACTACTCATAACGAAGATCATTTGGTGCACAGGTTCTTTTTCCAGCAGAGTCCCGTTTTTCCGCCAGGAAGCTTAACGTAAAATTTCGATTTCCCCGATACTTCTGCTTTTAAAAGTCCGATTTAAAAAATTATAAATCATTTCTACATGTGACAGAGCTCCTGGAGATAAACGTTTTGCACATAATTTCTAATTTTTAGTAAAAATTGATTTTGCCACTATCAGGGGATAAGTGTATATTTCTATTTCTGATGTATTTGCAGCAATATCTGCGCTTCTGAAAACTTGATTGAAAAAAAATTATTTTGTGCGTAGATGTCGCTCACCACAAAAAAACTTTTTGGTATAACTTCTGCGTAAAATCTTGCACAGTTTTTCCGTCAGACGGCGCAGTTGTAAATCATATTTTTCTCGATATTTCTGCTTGTAATAATCCGATTTTGAAAAATTCTTTCTCTGCCGAACAACATATCTCATGCGGAACGGTTAAATTTATATAATTTCAAATTTTCCCTAACGCAATAGTTTTCCACTAGAGGGCATAAGATCCCGTTTCCGTCTACAGCATATTTAGCAACAATATCTGTGCGTCTAAACACCCGATTTGAAAAATTCCTTTTGAGTCAGATATTACTAATTACGAAAATATTTTGTACGCACCTCTGCCCAAAATAATGCACAGTTTTCCTGATAGGGGCGCAAATGTTTGATATATTTTTTCTCGATATCTCAGCTTCTAAAAGTCCGGTTCAAAAACTTCTTTTGACACCGGATCCCATTCACCATGTGGGGAACCTTTTGCATGTACTTGTGAGTTGTTTGTAATTCACAGCTCTGGCGCTAGGTGGTGTTAGTGCGTACTTCTGTTTTTAACTGCATTTTTCAGCTTCTAAAAATCCAGTTGAAAAATTTCTCTTTGTACTGTATGCCATTCGCTGCAGTAAAGATGGGAAAACATTATTACCCTGTTTAAATAATGCACCGTTTTACGAATAGAGACGTAAATGTAAAAACTTTTTCTCACTGTCTCTGCTTTCAAGAGACGTATCTGAAAAATTATTTTTCCTTAGCATAGCTTTTTCTATGAAAAATACTTTTAGTATATTTTCTACTTTTTCATTATTCAAAATTCTTTCGTCAATGGCGTCAGCGTATATTTCAATTTAAAAGAGTTAATTTGATTCTAAAAATTTCTTAGAAAAATTCTTTTTTGGTAGGATACTCTTCATTATGAAGAGCATGTTCAACTCATTTTCCTTTTTTTTAAGTAACACAAAGCTTTTCCGCTAGGGGGCATAGTGTTATATTATGTTTTCCTCCATATCTTTGTTCGATTTGAGAAGCCCTTTGTCTCTGATATCTTCCTTCTTCTATCAAAAACTTTTTTGTTCATAATTTGTTAATTTTTTGTGACAAACTTTTCAGCCGCTAGTGGAAGTAAGTAACTATATTTGCATTTCTGGATATAGGAGGGTCATTTCAAAAGGTTTGCACACTGTGGGTTATCTGTTAAAAAACGAATTTATTTCACAACATACCTTACAGGCCTTCGAAGTAATCTCCATGTTCCTTTATGACAGTGGTTCTACGTTTGGGCGAGTCTTGTATTCCAGTCAGCACACCTCCATTGTTGAGGCGTCGGATTACTCGGGTCACTTCATTAGAAACATCCTGAATCGTACTGAATCGTTTTGCGTTAAGTGGCTTCTTCAGTTTTGGGAACAGGTCATAGTCTGGTAGGCTCATGTCAGGACTGTATGGCACGTGGGGAAGCAATTCCCATCCATACTTTTCCAAAATGTCTCTTAACGCATGGGCAGCATGCGGCCTTGCGTTTTCGGGCAAAATGATGTCGCCAGTTTCGAGCATGTTGGGCCTTCTTTGGCGAATCTTTAAGGTGGTTCCACCTAAAATCTTTGCCGTCCCGGTGGCGCAGTGGTCTAAGCGACGGCCTCTGATCATTCGTCTGGAAGGGGTCCGGGTTCGAATCCCGGTGAGGCATGGATGTTGTGTTTGTCTTACGGAACTGGCTCTTTCCCTTCCCTGGAACCACTGACCCTAAATTAGGGACGGGCGACTGCTTATAGCCCATTGAGTTGCTCATGGTGGTCGTTAAACCTCCAATTAAAAAAAAAATATCTTCCTTATGTTTCCAATAGCAAAACTTCTTTACATATTTTCTTCGCAATTAATGTATTCTCAAGGATGAAAATTTGCACATCGATAAAACTAACAAAAAAGTTTTAGCGGTGGATACTTAACACTTTCTAAAACAGAACCATAATTAAGCAATCCGACATTTGTTTGTCTACTGATGTCATCAATGTACAGGTCGCACCATCTATTAACAGGTCTGAACATTACTCCAAGAAAAATTATTGATTTTTTAATATAATTATAATTATATTACTCCAAGAAAAATTATTGATTTTTTAATATAATTATAATTATATTAAAAAATCAATAATTTTTCTTGGAGTAATGTTCAGACCTGTTAATAGATGGTGCGACCTGTACATTGATGACGTCAGTAGACAAACAAATGTCGGATTGCTTAATTATGGTTCTGTTTTAGAAAGTGTTAAGTATCCACCGCTAAAACTTTTTTGTTAGTTTTATTTCATCCTTGGGAATACATTAATTGCGAAGAAAATATGTAAAGAAGTTTTACCATTGGAAACATAAGGCAGCGATTTTAGGTGGAACCACGTTAAGCACAAAACATGTTGCAGAAATCTTCTGTAGTATTTCGCTGTTACAATGGTCCCCTCAGAAACTTGGTTGATATCACTTCAACCTTGTCATAGACATAATCATCATCAGCTTAACCTTCGATTGTTGGCGGCGGAATTTTTTCTGGCGAAGGGATTTTGAATGTTTCCACTGAGCGGACTGAGATTTCAGTTCTGGTTCCAAATCTGGTATCCATGTTTTGTCTATAGCAAAACATGGATACGAGATTTTGAACCAGAACTGAAATCTCAGTCCTCAATTGCTCGCCTTGTGTCACGTACCGCTGAAGCAATTTTTCTGCGATACTTTTGCGAACTGCTGGCTGCTCTTCACTAAGGTTATGCGGAACCCATATTTGGCAGCTACTTTTCTCTTCTATAATTTTTCAGTTAGATTCTGAAAACCGAAGCGGTAGACATGTTTGCTTCATATGCAATCTCTTCACATGATCTTCTTTCAAAATGCTGTTGACGATAAACACAGATGTGTCGTCCGTTGCATCTGATGGCCGGTTGCTTCTTGGTTCGTCTCGATGCTTTTCCAACCTTGGCGGAAACGAGAAGCCCACCATGACACTCTGCTACGATCTAAAACGCTAATCCCACAAATTTCACACAAAGTTTTATGAATTTCCGTAGGGGATTTTCCTCGCAAAGTTTCAATTTTAATGTAAGATTGCTCGTCGCTACACGAGATCCGACCTGACTCGCTTTCGAGGACCATTTCTAGGCAGAATTTTTCGAAACAGGAACAAATTAGCCAGCAACTTTGTATACTAGAACAAATTAGACACAACGTTGTATACTCAAGTCTGACTCAAAACTGGCACAGCGATTGGAGCGACTGTATCATCCTACGAACAGCGTCTGCGCAGCGTGCAAAACTTTTGAAACGATCTAAGTATACGCTATATTGACAAAATTCACAGGGCATCCCTTCAAAAACAAATGAACTGATCCGCTGCGTTGTTAAGATGCACGGTACAGCTGCAAATGGTATAAAAACAATCCTGCAGCTGACCACGATCATATCTCACTGAGAGGTTGAGTGAAAATGTCACGGCGGGAGAGAACTGACTTTGAGAAAGGAAATATTGTTGGGTGTTATATTAGTGGGTTGTCCATAAGAGAAACCGAGAAGCGTTTAAACATACCTAAGTCAACTGCTTAAAAAAGTTTCTGGGTGCAACTTTTTTGAAGATGAGTGTAATCATCAAGTCGTCAGGTAACAGTCCGGATGGTCACTTCCGTACCTGTAGATGACGCAACATGGTCACGGAGGGTTGAGAGCGACGATTTGCGGATGGCTGAGTGCGACGAATTTGGATAGTTGAGAGGAACGATTTCGGATGGTTGAGTGCAACGAATTTGGATGGTTGAGAGCGACGAATACAGATGGTTGAGAGCGACTAATTCGGATGATTGAGAGCGAAGAATTCGGATGGTTGAGAACGACGAATTCGAATGGTTGAGTGCGGGGAATTCGAATGGTTGAGAGCGATGAATTCGGATGGTTGAGATCGACGAATTTGGATGGTTGAGAGCGACGATTTCGGATGATTGAGAGCGACGAATTCGGATGGTTGAGAGCGACGAATTCGAATGGTTGAGAACGACGATTTCGGATGGTTGAAAGCGACGAATTCGGATGGTTGAGAGCGACGATTTCGAGCAATTGTGAAAGTCGTTCGTGAAGCTTTCACAATTACCGTGTCGCTCCGATCCAAATGCCTGGCGGTACGGCGACTTGACCAATCGGCCTCTCTCAGCCCACTTATTATACGTTCTTTATCAAACTAGCTCAACTGCTCGTATTATGCTTGGATCCGACGTAGGCATCCTCAGAGTTCGTGGAGGTCAATGCAGCCGTACCCCTCTGTCACAATTGTCCCAGCGTGCGAGCTTTGCTCTTGATACTCTCTCCTCGATGCAGGGTTGTGGCGGACACTATTTTGTACTGTGGCTGACACTATTTTGTACTGTGGTAGACACTATTTTGTACTGTGGCGGTCGTTATTTTTTAATCATTTGCATATTCGGCCCTGCGGTACTTACATGTGGAGCATCATCAGGATTGAATGATATTCTCGAAGGGCTTCGCTTTTTCTTTCTTTCTTTTTTTTTTTTTTTTTTTTTTGAAAAGAGTGTATAATGATCTAGTTTCAAATTCCATTTTCAAATATTTTGAAATCTGTAACGTGCTGCGTGACATGACGTAGATGACGTACTACTGAGCTGACACATGAGACCAATCGACAATGAAGCAACGATAAGACTGCCGGTGTAGTTCAGTTGGGAGTGACAGCCGTTCCGGAGTACGATAGAAAAAAATATTTTAAACGTCAAGAGACGTGGCAAGTGTTAAAATTTGTTAAGTCAGATGACAGATGGCGCCAGGTGTCTCATGTAATGAAAAATCTCTTCAAACATGGAATGCAACAGACATGGCTTCCACAGTGGAAGCGGCAGTGTGTGTGTTTTGGTTTGCGAGTCAAAATCTCTAAAAACAGTTCAGCGTAAGTTCAGAACGAAGTACAAGAGACAGCCACCGACACGAAGGACCATCAAACAATGGGTAAATAAATTCAAAGCAACGGGAAATGTCCACAAGCACTGGGACACCGTTATGATAGTAACGGTTCACCGAATCAACCGTTACTGGCATAACGTACCTGGACATGTTAGAACAATGGAATTCCACAACTCCAGTATATTCAAAACATCATTTTCCAGCAAGATGGAGGGCCTCCGCACTGGTCTTTGGATGTAGGCAGATCTTTAGACAATCATTCTCCAGGGCGTTGAGGTAGACGCGGGGGTCCGACGGCATGGCCACCCCGTTCTCCTTATATTACCCCCATGCTATTTTTTTCTTTGCGGCTTTATTACGGACAGTGTGTACAAGAAAAAGGTTACAACTATCGCTGAGCTCAAAGAACGCATTACTGCAGCCTTCCTTCTTATTATACCTGACGTTCTGTAGCGTATTTAAGTGGAACTGGACTATCGTTTAGATATTCTACGAGCAACCAACGGGCACACGTGGAGACCTACTGACATTAACAAAAAAACTTTCACAGTTACCATGTGTTTTGACATTAAAAGTAAGTTGTTATTTATTATAGTTTTTTTTTAACAGCATACTGAAATTGTATGCTTCATTTATGGACACCTTGTATATCATGAGAATATTCGGCCATTGGATACAGACTGGAAAAAAGAAAAAGAAATACGGTATCGTAAAAGGGAGATGTCAGAACTTTTGTTAAACTTGTTATAAAATTTAGTTTCCACGAACTCGCTTATTGAAGGGTAGTCACATTATGACGTGCACTCAGACTCGCAAGTCTAGAAAATGTATTGGTCACCTAATGTATAAAACAGTTGATATATAAATGCGCTTACTACCATTCCGAACACTAAAAAAAAACAGATCATGTGAACTTTTTTCACTTACCACAAATCTGTGATTCTGATAAACCTTTGCAAGCTTCCTGGAAGAGATAAATTCATTTCAGTATCATGTTTGAAAAACAGAATTGTATTTGCAAAAGTTACACTTCATGAAATAGGGAGATTTATTATGCGTGAATACAAATTGGAGAATGTAGTCCGGCTTCCAGCAAGTGATTGAGAACTGTATAGGAAGGATAACAATGCTCCTAATCTGGACAGAAGTGAATGAAATACTTATTAAATAATAAACACAACCGTTGGATGGGTCTTAAGTCGAGGTTTTTGTAACTGATTTTCAATTTGTTTTTTTTTCTCCCATTATTTCCTTCACCGATGAACAGCAAACACCTGAACACCATTTCAAACCGTTGTTACAAGACTGGTTCTGCTTTCTCGAAATCTCTGAGTTGGCTACAAAACAATAATTTGTTTTCTGCTAGGCATTAATCTATTTCAATTTAAAAACTGAAAATTGTAAATGTCAGAGAAAATAACACAAACAAGAAAAAACTCAGGTAGGGTCAGTTCTGATTGAGATGTCAGTTTGGAACGTAGGACTACGACTTGCAGATCAGAGAGTCGAAATCAGCTAGTCGGGTATGGTTTCAAAGCGTTTGTTATAGTCAACACAGGTCTATGATATGAAAAGTAGCTTACATAATTTTTACAAACAATGCTAGATACATTGCGAACACAAAGCAGATCGATACACGAATTACCCAACGTGGTGCTCTGCGTGGGATCGGTTCAACATCCATGCCGAAATCTCGCGGTCCCGGAAGATTCGTCCAACGACGATTGGTCCAATGCCGATTCGTCCAAAGGGACAATTGGTCCAATGCCGATTCGTCCAAAGGGACAATTGGCCCAATGTCCGATTCGTCCAAAGGGACAATTGGCCCAATGTCCGATTCGTCCAATGGTACGATTGGTCCAACGCCGACTCGTCCAATGGTATCATCTTACCAACGGTCATTTTTTTTCCAGAAAGGGATAATAATTTAAATTATTCACTTTTTTTTTTAAAGATAATTTCCTTATATTTGGTAATTGTAAACATTTTACATAAACCTAGTAAAAGGCACTCAATGGAGCATTTCTCTGGTCTTTACAAGGCATCTAGGCCGCGGGCCTTTTTAGAAGATCTTAAGTTACAACCTAGATATTTGATATTTGTAAACATTTTATAAAACTTTATAAACGGCACTCATCGTATAGTTTCTGAGATTTTTACAAGGCACCTGGGCCGCGGACCTATGAATTAATATTTCGTGCTTAAGTAAAAGCGCAATATTATTAACTTGCTTTAATATGTAAACATTACTAATCTGACATCGGTAGTATAAAAACTGTTGAAAAGGCCTAGGCCTAGGTTTTATGAATTAATATTTCGTCCTTAAGTAAAAGCGCAATATTATTAACTTGATTTAATATGTAAACGTTATGAATATGACATCAGTAGAATAAAAAGTGCTAAAAAGGCCTAAGCCTAGAAGCTATGAATTAATATTTCGTGCTTAAGTAAAAGCGCAATATTATTAACTTGATTTGATATGTAAACGTTATGAATATGACATCGCTAGAATAAGAATTGTTGAAAAGGTCTCTGTCCAAACCCCGACCAGTTGTTTCCATTGTCCAGTTGGCGGAACCCCACTGCATGATACAAACAGAAACGGAAAACTAGTATTTTATATTATTTCATGCAAAAGAGAAACATTGAAGTTGATTGAACGGCTCGTACATCAGTAACTTCATACGGCAGCAAGAACAGTATAACAAAAAAAAACGCGATTCCGAAAAAAAAAAAAAAAGAAAAAAAAAATATGTAACCACAATATTACGCATGAAATGTAACATTATTTTACATTCTTTGGACTACCGGTACTTTCGTATAACATCGGAGATAAAATCAGAAAAGCTGAGATTTTTATAGCACGAGTAGCACTTTGGACAGATAGGACGGAATTAGACCAATCGTCCATTGGACCAATCGTACCATTGGACGAATCGGCATTGGACCAATCGTACCATTGGACGAATCGGCATTGGACCAATCGTACCATTGGACGAATCGGCATTGGACCAATCGTACCATTGGACGAATCGGCATTGGACCAATTGTCGTTGCACCAATCGTACTAGACCCGAGATCTCGGGACATAAACTCTTTAAATCTCTCACAAGTGGCTCTGTCTTTGATGTTCAAGTTGAAATCCCGCAACATAATGATCGGTATGTTGCGCTTTCTGGCCAGTTACGAAAAGGCTTCTGAAACCTTTGGTGTGTATAATTCAAGATTACTAAGCATGGACGTTTCCAGGTCGTCGAAGGAAGTACCGGGATTGATGTAAACGGACACGAGTAACGTTTTTGCATTGTTGATGATGTCTTCTGCTGCGCACATATCACCAAGGGTATCGGCATATTTGAATATTTCTTCGAACTTGTAGACTTTCTTCAATATGTGCGGTCTGGCCATATTGCATTGTTGGACTTTTGTTTGGCGTCCGCTGCTTTCAGGCGTTCTCGATACTCTCTGGTTCGTTGGGCTACAGTCTTCTTGCACTTCTTATATTCCTCATCACTTGCAATTGCCTCTCGTTTTGATTTTATCCACTTTTGCTTGCGTTCATTCTGCGAATTCCGTGGCATTGTCGAAAATGTTAACCCGTTCACACGAAAACAATTTGAAAATGTTTAGTTTAAACCACTGCGATATGTTCTTCATGTACTTGAATAGATCTTGTCGAGAGCTTTAAAACGATACCACGCACGATTGTGTTGCGCTCAGGGTTGCCGAGATAGACTGAGTCCAACGCGGGGCACAACCAGAAATATTGCAACATCTCCTCCGAGCACAGGGAACGAGGGAGCTTCGCGCGCACGATGTATTGCGCAGAACGCGAATTGGACTCCATGCTGTTTACAAATATGCTAACACGATTAGTGTGCGGCAAGTATTTTTAGCGCTATAATGTTTTCAATTGGGACCTATTTTTGTCACAGGAGGTCGGCCGTAAGTCGCCCCATACTATCCGCGGAATTAGACGTAGTCCTACGTCAAAGCAAACAGAAATTCCATTCTTAAATTTGCTCACAAATAATTACGTCTCTCTTACACAGAATACAAATCCTAGGAAACTTAATCATTCTTTCCTATAATTCCACATTACACCTGTGCTACATTTCATCGAAATGAACTAACCGTTATTGGTATTCAGTTTTCTGTTATAATTAACATACATTGGTGTTCATAATTAAAGCAACAATCACAAAAACCTAGTTAACACAGGAACCCTGCCCAGAAATAACGGTACACAAGAGGCCGGTCATGTGAAGTAGAAAATGCCGTGGCTAATAAACGAAAAACGGCGCTATAGGAGGACGTGGGATAGCAAAATTTTCATATAGCACACACAAATGAATTCCGCATATTAGCGATTGTAGTCGAATACATGATATTGGGGTTTGCACTGTCAGGTGAAGTGACAAGACCTCATTATGTCTCGGAGGGTTCTATTAGATGATTCATTTGCAGTGGAGAGCTATAGGGAGATTATAGAAACACGGCAGTATCAAGCTGAAGTGGCCGCAGGTGATTAAATGTGGATCGATCTATTATCTGCCGCTTCTGGTGGCAGTTTAAGGACACTGAAAACATCTCAAGTAGATCTGGCCAAAGACGTCTGAGTGTCACTTCTGCTCTGTAGAACCGCTTATTGGTGTTGACCGCTGGCCACCATATCCAAACAACACTGCACATCAATTGGTCCAGACGCTCACTGCGCAACTAGGCAGACTGTATCCCGATATACGATATACAAAGATTGCATAACAGTGGTATGCATGTAAGACGGTCTATTATGTGTGTTTTCTTGAGTATATCTCAGAGAACAGCTCGCTTCGTGTCGCCAACATGTTCATCTGGCCCACCAAGAATAGGCATGCGTACTCTTCACCGATGCAGCCAGGTTCTTTGAGATCATTCATATGGCGAGAATGTGGGATACGATATCAGCCGATGAACGCTCAGGAACGGTATCATTTCGAAGGTGGGGAATAATAGTTTGTGCCCGAATCTCTATCACTGCTTGTTCGCAGGGTTAACCAGGGAAAACTCTCAAGGTCTAACGGCTTCCTGATATCGCAACGAGATCCTGGGTCCTCACGTGCGTCCGTATTTTCTGTTAATGGACGACAATGTGCGACTCATTGTTAGTCAATAAATATCTTTAAAACGAAGGTATTGCATGTATGGATTTGTCGGTACTGTTACCAGATCTTAATCCGAGTGAGCATGTTTGGGACTTTTAGTTCAATGAATTGTTGCTCTCTCTTCTTGTTACAGTTTCACAGGATTTACCATGTGCTCTTCTCAATGAATAGAATAATTTAATTCCACATTCTCTTCTGCACACCCTCATTCAAAGCATGTTTCCTCGCTGTGAAGCTTGCATTGCCATCCGCGTTGATCACCTTCCGTATTGAAAGGCTGTGGTACCATTTTTTCTTGATTTATGTGATATCGTTTGATGTCTTATTTCACAAATGTTTTTCACTGGCCCATAATTTGGTTGCATTTACACATATCTTAGTTCTTTTCAGTGGCGGCTCGTAACCAGAGGAAAAGGTGAAGTGTTACAAAATGAGAATCCATGAAAAAATGCATGTATTTCTTATAAAGAATGCCATATCTTCTATCTTTCAAGGAAGCATAGAGGTCAATGATGCCATCGTAAAACGCCTGTTTAACTAAAAATTTGGAGATAAGTTTTTTTTTATATCGTGAAATTAGATAACGATGATGTTCTTCGCTGTATAATAGCGTTCCTTACGCTAATTCTTTGTTTCAAACAGGAAAAACCTTTTTCGACTGGCACAGTGATGAGGGTGAAGTAAGAAGTAGAGAAAACAATTTATACACTTCTTGGAATACATTGTAATGGGCATTATATATCTGCAACAACGCGTACACTGTATCATTCTCTGGGTACATTTTTTAACAAAGGCATGGATCCAGAACGCACGGAGAATAACAAAGAAACAGCACTGAAAGTGAAGCTCACACTCGCAGTTACTGTACAGCGGATGAACCACAGAAGAATCGCCTAAACTCAAGATTGCCGTACGGGGAAGTGGCAGCTATTATCGCTTCACCTCGTTCGTTGACGTCGTTGGTTGCCATAGCAACCACCTTACTAAGTGAAGTCCAGGTTCCTACGTCGCGCTCTTCACGGTCCCGGAGTGAAGTGATTTGGAACTGCGGTTCTTATCTCTCCACATGGTCTACGCGCATTTAATAGGTCGTCTGTTCATCAATTCGTAGTGCCATTTAAAACGGCGTTCTCACACTTCCAGCTTGCTTTTAGAATCGGGAGAGCTTTCGTTTCAAAGCACAGAAGTCATTCTTGTAAAGGAAAAAGTGACTAATTTTAAAAATTCGCTGAATCATTATAAGAAACTTTTTTTTTTAATTTTTGGTGAAGTGGCACTTCACTCACTTCACCCGACGAGCTGCCACTGGTTCTTTTATGTTCACAAGTGTGAATCACTGTACCACACAGCGTACATAAAATTCCTTTCCTTACATAAAGTTGATATATCTCCTTTCCACAAATAAAGTTCCTTTACTTTGTCATTTATTATCTGTTACCTAGGTTTTTGTGGTTGTCGCTTTAATTTTGAGTGCAAGTTCATTGCATTTTAATAATTGTATATCTTATTGGCAGAGCTATGGGGGTTTCTTCTTTTTGTCTTTAACTGCAAACGAATAGCCGGCTTTCATTCGTTATTTATTTTGTCTGTGTGTGTATGGGTGTGTGTGTGTCCAGAAAGTTTAATGCCAGAATAAATCTGAATTCATTCTACGAACTATCTGTCTGGATTTGCATTTAATTTTACGATTTTTGAGAAATTACCGTTAATCCATTTGCCATAAAATATCCGTTAACATGCACGTCAAGAAAGAATAATCGCTTATTAAATTTCTCTCAGAGGAAACAAATTTTATCGTACTACCATGATATTTGTCATTTTTTTTTCATTTCGTTAAATTTACTTGCTAACCCACCACAGTTATAAAATTCATCACAGTAGTTTTATGTTTATATCGGATGCTCTAAGATATGAGAAGGATCTGTCCTAGATATCATTTCATTGTTTTGAAATTTATTTTCTTTTTCATTTTAAATGTAAAGTGAAGTCCCAAAATCACGCACCTTTACGGATAGAAGAGTGTAACACTATATGTGATTTATACTGAAGAAAATACACTCTCTTGAAAATAATCATACAGAGTACAGAAAAAAAGAATCAGTAAAGCGAAAAAGAAAAGTCACACAACCACTGTTTTATCGCTTAAAACAAATGAGATTTTTTTCTGTTTCACCTTCTTATGTATGTTTCTTTTCATTTGTGTCTGCCTTAGTGATCTGTCGCCAATCCCAGCCCTTTCTTTATAGAAACTAAACAAAGTCAACCAATCAAGTAACTGTTTTGCATTGCAGAATTATAACGAGTTATAGCCAATTCTAGTCCGTGTTCTACGGAAACAAAAAAGATGACATCGAATTTATGTTTGAAATGATCAGGTGCTTTGAATCCTTTCCGACGCGAAGAAAAACAGGTTAAATATTTGAGCTCCCAAGCCGCGAAATTCTGACCGAAAAAGAAGTTTGACCAAAAAAAAGTTTCTCAGTCGTGTTTTTAGTTCCGCAGATATTGCTGTAAATGGAAACGTGAACACTTGTGCATTAAGAAAAATGTGTAATTATATGGGAAACATTTTACACCGGATACGCTCTCCAGCAAAGTAAGAATTTTTCAAATCGAACTCTTAGAAGCAGAGATATCGACAAAAATAAGATTTATATCTACGTCCCCTGAAGGAAAACCATGCACTATTTTAAGCAGAAGGTATTCTCAAAAGTTTCCCAAGGTAAGCTGCATCGGTCCACGCACGAAAGAATTTGTTCATTCAAGTTTTCAGAAGCTCAGATTTTGCTGCAAATACAGCACAGGAAGAAATAAACTCTTACGCCCCTGGTGGCCAAAAGCTTTTTTTTTTTTTTTTTTACCAAAAAATTAGAAATTATGAGCAAAAAAATTCCCACCAGGAGGTGCATTCTATTCAGAAAGAATTCTTTAGATAGGATTTTTAAAAGCAGAGATTTTGTGAAAAACGCGATTTATATGCGGAAAATCTATGCATCATTTGAAAAAAAATTGCATCTAAAATAGTCTTCGTTATAAATGGAATCGAAACGAAGTAAGAATTTTTCAATCGGGTATTTTGAAGCAAATGTATAGAATAAAATATATTTTGAATTCGATATCATCTTTATTTACACCCTCTAGTGGCGAAGTTATGAACCTAACTAAAGAAACCGGATAGCAAGGATCATCGTTCTCATTGATAGTTGCCGAGATATGGTTTCCATATGCGACGGACGGTCAAAGTGATGCAATGCCCGTACTTTTTTTTACAAAAGACGTACTAAAAAATCTTCTAAATCACTGTTTTACATCGCAGAATATCGCCAATCCTAGCGCGCGCTCAATAGAAAACAAAGTCTACCAAATAACTAACTCTTTTGCATCGCAGAATATTAGCGGTCTGTCGCCACTCCTAGTCCGTTCTTCAATGGCACACCCAGGAATTTCTGTTGGGGAGTGGGGCTATATGTGTATGTGTGTCTGTATACGCACATAATGTATATATATATACACTGAAGTGCCAGAAAATCTGGTGCAGACGAGCTTGTGCAAAATACATAGCAACGTCACCTATGCGCGTACTCGGTTGCGTCCGCCAGTGCGTATGCAAAGCGATAGACATCCTTGCCAGCTGTCAGAGTTGTTTTCGGCATGAGAATGACAAGTAATAATGATTTAAGTAATTTTCAACGCGGTGTCATAGTTGGCGCTCGTGAGATGGGCCAAAGTATTTCGGAAGTAGAAACGAAGTTCGGATTTTCACGGACGACCATTGCAAGGGTGACTACAAGAATTCCGGAAAAACTTCCAACCTACGATAGTAGTGTGGCCGTAAAAAGACATTGTGGGAACATGACCATCGTCGGCTGTCAAGAATTGTTTCACGCGATAGGCGTGCAACACTCCCGCAAGTATCATAGGAATTCAATGCTGGAGCCTCAACAAGCATCAGCGTGCGGACTGTGCAATGTACCCTGCACGATATGGGCTTTGGGAGCCGACGCCCAACTAGAGTCCCCTTGATGGGTGCACGACACAAAGCTATGCGCCTCGCTTGGGCACGGCAACTCCGCCATTGGACACTTGATGACTGGAAACAAGTAGCCTGGTCTGACGAGTCCCGTTTCCAACTGTATCGGGCAGATGGAAGGATTCGTGTGTGGCGCAAACCCCATGAAGCCATGAATCCCGCCTGTCAACAAGGAAATGTACCGGCTGGTTGGGGGTCCGTAATGGTATAGGGTGTGTTTAGCTGGACTTCACTGGGATCCCTGGTACGTCTACAAACGTTTGTGACCGGCCAACGCTATGTGCGCATCCTTTCTGACGAGGTACACCCGTTCATGTCCTGCATTCATGCTGATGAGTTGGGCCTGTTCCAACAGGACAATGCACCTCCACACAAGTGTCGGGACGCCACATTATGGTTAGAGGAGTATTCATCTGAGTTTGGAGTGTTGCCATTTCCACCCAAGTCCCCAGATCTGAACGTGATAGAACACATTTGGGATGCCATGCAACGCGCTATCGAACACGGGAATCCGAGACCTCGGAATACACCCGAATTATGGAACGCTCTGCAGGAAGTATGGTGTGCATTGCCTACAGCATATTTTCAGAAGCCAGTGGAGTCCATGCCCCGTCGTATTTCTGCATTCTAGCGATCCCGTGGGAAACCTACCAAGTATTAGACTGGTGTACCAGTTTTTCTGGCACTTCAGTGTATATAGATCTTCCCAAGTTTCTTCCACAACGGTCTGTCTTGTGCCAGTCCCTTCCATGTTACTCCCGCATACTTCACAATTTCATCCACCCATCTCCAATCTGGTCTTCTTCTGGGTCTTTTCCTGTCCCTTGGAGTCCAGTCTAAAATTTCGGTTGACCGTCGATGGTATGTTCTTCTGGCAATATGTCCAGCCCATTGCAATTTCAGCAATTTTACTCTGATCATGATGTCTTCCACTCTTGTCATTTTTCTGATCCACGAGTTCCTTTTCTTATCTCTCCTGGTTACACCAAGCATGCGCCTCTCCATGCTTCTTTGAGTTGTCTGCAGCCTTTGTATATCTTTTTTAGTTAAGGTCCACGTCTCTGCACCATATGTAAGCACCAGAAGGATGCATTGATCAAACACTTTTCTTTTAAGACACAATGGCATACTGCTCTTGAAAATTATACTGTTTCTTCCAAAAGCTCTCCAGGTAAGTTTTATACGCCGATTAATTTCTTCATCAATGTAACCTTTATTTGATATTTGCTGTCCAAGGTAAATGTAGGTGTCGGTTATCTCCAGCTTTCCCCCATCGATCGATAAATCTTCATTTCTTCTAAAAGCACTAAACATCCATTTTGTCTTCTGAAAGTTCATTTTTAATCCTACTTTTTTACTCTTGTCAGCAAATTCCTGGATCATATACTGCAGCTCTGACGGGGTAGTTGCAAAAATGACTACGTCCTCAGCAAAACGAAGGTGAGTTAGATAATCTCCATTAATCTTTATCCCTTTGTTTTACCAATTCAGTGATTGAGAGACATTTTTCAATGTGGCATTAAAGAGTTTGGGAGATATGGTGTCACCTTGTCTCACTCCCTTTCCAATTTTTATGGGTGGTGTGTTCTCAAATAGCCGATCCTTTGCACTGACATTTTCACAGATGTTATTAATAATATTAATGTCTTGATCTTCAATACCGCAGGATATGAAAGCCATTGTAATTGCTGATGGTTTCACCGAATCAAAGGCCTTTTCATAATCGATAAAAGCCATGCACAATGGAAGTTCATATTCCCTCTCTCTTTCAATTAGTTCTCTCAGTACATGGATATGATCTATAGTGCTGTAGCCACTCCAGTTTGTTCTCTCGGTTGAGCCACTTCCAGTGTTACTTTCAAGCAGTGTGAAAGAACTTTAGTGAAGATTTTATAAACCACTGATAGGTCTGTAGTTCCTGAGATCCTCAGTGTCACCTTTTATATGTAGCAGGATCATTACAGCATTGTTCCAATCCTCAGGAATCTTCCCTTTCATTAAGGCATCTAGTGAAAACTTGGGCGAGTACTGTTTCAATTTCTCCACTTGCTTCTTGTTTGATGTCTACGGAAACTCTATGTTCTCTTGGAGCTTTCCCCCGTTTCATGTTCTTGATTGCATGTGCAACTTCTGCTGGGAGGACTGGATGAACTCTGGTAATGGTATCTTTCGTAATGTCTGGAGTACATGTATCATTTCCTTCATATAGTTTTGAGTAGAAATCTTTCACTATTGTCAAAATTTTGCCTGTATTTCTTGTTACAGAACCATCTTCTTTTCTCATATATATATACACTGTATGTACAGTATATGTATATGTAGCCCCGAAAGCCCTTCCCTTAGGTGTGACAGGGCCGTTCTTCGTAGAAACCAAATAAAGTCAAACAATTAACTGTTTTGCATTGCGGTGTCTTGGCGATCTATCGTCAGTTCTAGCTTGTGCTGCAAAAAAAAAAAAAAAAAAAAAAAGAAAAAAACAGCAAACTGTTTTGCATTGCAGAATCTTCGAAATCTATCGTCAATCCTATCCAGTGCTCAATGAAAACCAAAGTCAACAAAACAATTAACCGTTTTATATTACTGAGTCTTGGCTATCTGTTGCCAAGCTTAGCTCATGCTATGTACAGAAACTAAACAAAAATGTTTCCATTGCAGAATACGACACTTCACATATTTTCGAAATGATAATTCACGTATTTTTCAACATAGTGAAGTCTGCGCACACGATAGAAAAGACAGCTTGTGACAAAAGTCAAGTTTCTGTTACAGAATTAGAGAACGTTAAGCCTGGTATTTCTCCTTTAATTTCTAAGCAAATTTTCCGCCATGTTAGGATATTCTCTTGTGAACCTCTTTAGAAAAGTAGATAGAAGAAACGTAAAGAACCTTATAGGTACAAGTGGAGGATATCAGAAAAATCTCAACTAAGTTTTATCTGAAATAAGAAATGCTTTAGAAGCATCTCAGTTGGGTTGGAATACTTAAAGATCCTGCGTGTCCTTTAGCGTGAGACTGTAAGACTAAACCGTAAGATTTCACCTCCATGAATTTCAGAAAGTGAATGAAACGTAGCTAACCCTCGGCTCAAAATTTATATGGTGTCTTTTCTGTTAGAAAACTTAAATTGTTTTGTTGCTCGATCTCCGAATTTCTTCTTTTTTGGGTGTGTGATAGCTATCAGAGAGACCAACAAATGCTTATTCTCTTCCCAGAAATTCTCAACATGGGTGACTTTTCTGCAGGCGCGACGCTACGAACTTTTCTTTGAGCCCACACATTTTAGAACCCTCCTCCCTCCCCTGTTAAAAATATTTATGCTTTTAGAACATATGGCTGGTGCAACCGTCGAAGATTTTGGAGAACTTGGATAAACGTACCTGAATTTTTCGAGTTCACAGAAATCTTGTTATATAAAATGAATTTTTTGTTAAGTCTGGTGTTTGTACTTCTATGAAATGGAGGAACTCTTCTGAGCAAATTTCTAAGAGAGTAGTAGAGTAGATACAACATTTTAATAATTATGCCATACTTTAAACAAAAGATCAGAACAGACACAGAGAGAGAGAGATATATTCCTTATCAGGTTACAAACTAAAATTAATAAACAGCCTTACGACATTAAAAGAAAAAAAAAGAAAGAAAAACGACGTAAGCTAAAATTGCGAAGAAATAGTACCTTGCCATAGAAATTTGTACCCATGGTTCCCATACTTCATACGTTGAATTAATACCACGTACAGTATGCACTATAACGAAGTGAATTTCTCCGTCATTTTTATCCGCGCCAGGATTCGAACCCGGGTCCACTCATTCCGGAATAAGTTGCTCTACCAATTAAGCTACGCGGACATTTTATTCTGATTCCTATCTGCCTTTATGTCGTGTGCATCCTTCTGGCAAGTACGTCACATCTCCTGGTACGTTACATCATCTCCCCCTTATTTTTTTTTTTTTTCGAAGTGCTGCTCTTATTTTTCCTATCTCGCGGTGTGGAAATAACATCACACCATTGCGAGATTGTGAACGGTCGGGTCATCCGGATAGTACGGGCGCCATTATAACGAAGTGAATTTCTCCGTCATTTTTGGTCTACGCCGGGATTCGAACCCGAGTACGCTTATTCCGGAACAAGTTGCTCTACCAACTGAGCTACGCAGACATGTATTCTGATTCCTATCTGCCTTTATGTCATGTGCGTCCTGCTGGCAGGTACGTCACAGCACCTGAAAACTTCTTTGACTATCAATAATATTATCAGCGTCGGGTAAAATCCACATAAACGGAATTATTTTGCCAGAATTTCAGCATAGCACTTCAAAATTTCTTCCCCCATATCATACTTTGCCCCCCTACTAATAGTCCATGCAGTTCTGAGAGGTCGCTAATGCCTTTCTGAAGGTATATATATCCCTAAAACAATGCTTCAAAGAAGAAGCACGTGCTTGAGAAGTTAAATATTAACAATGCAGGAAAGTCTTTTTATTGGTCTTCTTTCTCTTCTTTTTTTTTTTTTTGTTTTTGTTTTTTGTTCAGACTGCTTTAATTTTCAAATTAATGTCATTCAACATTTGCAGTGCTATCTTATCTTGTCTAGGATTCTTTCGCAGAAAACAGTAACCGCAGACTTGGGGTTTAAGTGAAAAAAAAATTGGACTGACCTTTGCAGTATCCTTGAGACCATAAGTTTTTTCGTCTTCGACGATTTCGGTCTTCAAAGTGATGTCGCATCTCGCAGACGCCATTTGCACCAAATATACCTCTGTCAACACAAATCTAAAAAGGAATTCCCTGGATAAGGATCATAACCAATTAGTGGAAGGCAATAAAGGCTGTTGGTTTGTTCTCCAGGTGTCGACGAATCGAAAAAGAACCGCAATTTCGCCTTTGCTGCTGTTAGAACACGCCGAGGATGGAACCGTGTCACCATATCTGCCGACGTCAGAATTCGCGTCTGCCAAATACACTCTCAGCAAGCTCTTTTTTACATACATTTCTGTGTCGGAGGAGTAAGCGCAAATTAATGCAGGTACAGAGGCCACCCCTGCTTCGTGGATTCCATCCAAATCGCAAAACAACGCTCAGTTTAAGTGTCAAGATCATTCCGATTATACGGCATTTAAACGTTGCTTATCTGCTTGTGAACTTTACAATCTCACTTTCGAAACTCATCTTATTATGTCTCACGTTCTGCAAATTCCTTTACGGGGAAGGAAAGGGGAGATCACTTAACGCGTCTCCATTAGAACATACACTTATTGGCCACTTTTATTTGATACACTCTCATTTGTGTTTCTGTAAAGAAATACTCTCCTGTGGCTTAATCAGGACCGGATTATGTCATGCTGTGGCCCGCTCTCGGCTCCGAATTTTGAATAAAAAAACTTTTCCTATTTTTATAAGTTATTAACTAATCAATTACGTTCAGGATACAACACAAAGTTTTCTTTTGCCGCCCCGGTGGCGCAGTAGTCTTAAGCGATGGCGATCCGAGATGGGTCCGGGTTCGAGTCCCAGTGAGGCATGGATGTTGTGTTTGTCTTACGGTACTGGCTCGGTCCCTTCCCCGGAGTCATTGTCTCTATAGTAGAGACGAGCGACTATTTATAGCCCAATGAACTGCTCACGGGGGTCGTTAACCTCCTAATCAAAAAAAAAAAAAAAAAAAAAAAAATCATGGTTATCTTTGCTGGGTGATAATGTTATCAGAAAGAAATCATTGTATCACTATTATTATTGCTATAAAAACCATAGTTATTATTTTCATTATTGCGCATTCTGCTTTATCTAATTCATCATCAATCCACTGCTTGGTGAAGATCTCCCAAAGTTTCTTCCATGACAGTCTGTCTTGCTTCAGTCTCCTCTATGTCACTCCCGCATGCTTTCGAATTCTATCCACCCATCTTCCATGTGGTCTTCTTTTGGGGTTTTTCCTGTCCCTTGGAATCCTGTCTAAAATTTCGGTTGCCCATCGGTGGTCCGTCCTTCTGTATCAAGCCCATTGTCATTTCAGGAATTTTTATTTGTTCTACTTAACCAAATCAACAGCTTTTAACTAAAAACAGTTTGGAAGACTACATTAAAAAGATGACGACAGTAAATTATATTCAGGAGTATTTAAATACATTTTCTTAATTTAGAAATGATATTTTCGTTAGCACAGTGTGAACAAGCTTTCAGCTTAAAATACAGGGTGTCTATAAATGAAGTATACAACTTCAGTATGCTATTGAGAAAACACTACAATGAATAACAACTTCCTTTAATGTCAAAACACATGGTAACCGTGAACTTTAAAAAAACGTCAGTAGGTCTCCACGTATGCTCCGTTTCTTACTCGCAAGATGTCTAAACGACAGTCCAGTTCCACTTAGGTACGCTTCAGAATGTCAGGTGTAACAAGGAGGAAATCTGCAGTAATGAGTTCTTTGAGCTCAGTGATAGACGTAACCTTTTTCTTTTACACAATGTCTTTAATAAATCCCCAAAGAAAAAAATCGCATGGGGTAATATCAGGAGAACGGGGTGGGCATGCCGTCGGACACCTACGTCCAATCCAACTCCCTGAAAAATGGTGGTCTAAAGATCCAAAGAACAGTGCGGAGGCCCTCCATCTTGCTGGTAAATGATGTCTTGAATATCCTGGAGTTGTTGAATTCCGAATTATTCCAAAATGTCCACGTACGTTATGCCAGTAACGGTTGGTTTAGCGAAGAAAAAGAACCCTATCACTCTGTCTTCCATTAGGCAACCGCAGACATTAACCTTTGGGTTGTTTCTCTCCTGAGCCACGACCACATGGGGATTTTAAGTGCCCCAGATTCGGCAGTTATGTTTATTCACTCTGCCAGAAACATGGAATGTCAACTCACCGCTGAAACAGATCCGTGAAAAGAGTGTGGGGTCTTCGTCAATGCGATTAAGCATGTCTACAGCAAATGCTTTCCGACGTGGTTGATCATTTGGTCGAAGTTTTTGCACTAACTGCACTTTACATGCATATAGGCGTAGACGTTTATGCAGAACCTTGTGAACCGTAGCTCGCGGTATTTCAAGTTCGCGACTTGCGACGCGGACGGACTTCGGGCTCCCTGCATAAGCCTTACGCACGTTTTCCACATTTTCGTCCAAAATGGAAGGTCTCCCAGTGCTTTTGTCTTTCAAGACACTTTGTGTTGCTTTGAGTTTATTTACCCATTGTTCGATGCTCCTTCGTGTCGGCGGTTGTCTCTTGTATTGTACTCCGTTCTGAACTTACGCTGAACGGTTGTTAGAGATTTTGACTCCGCAAACCAAAACACACACGCTGCTTTCTCCACTGGGGAAGCCAAGTTTGTTGTATTCCGTGTTTGACGAGATTTTTCATTACATGAGACACCTGGCGCCATCTAGCATCTGACTTAACAAACTTTAACACTTGCCACGTCTCTTGACGTTTAAAGTAAGTTTTTTTCTATCTTATTCTTTTAATAGCATACTGAAGTTTTATACTTCATTTATAGACATCCTGTATAAAGTATTCAAGTTTACTTTTAAGTGACAGAAATGCCGGCGATTTCACAATGTTTTAAGTAAAAATTTTCTTTCGTAATTTTACGTTTGCGAAGTTACTTATTTTTTTTTTTTCGAATATCAGTCAACGCAGTACATCCCTTTCAACAGACATTGAAGTTAATGCATTTAAACCTTTTTCACTTAATCAATTCCGTGATTTCAAAAGAGAACGCTTTTAGAAGGACGATCAAGACTCGCAGCTGGATATTGGACTGATAAATATAATCGTAAAGTAATATAAACTTTGGTTAGAAAGAAAACAAAATAACAAAGAATTCTTCTGCACAGTAGACTGAACTGAATTTTCGAATACAATTATCCCTCGCTTTTCGAAAGTTCGTTTTACGCCACTTCGTTTTTACGAAACTCCTACGTAATCTAAAGGAAGCTGAAGAGGATTTCCGGTTTTACGAAAAAAGGCGAAAAGTAAAAACAGCCTTCAGCGTTTGATCTGATCAGATCATATGTAGAGGATTTTAGGAAGGGAGTGTCTGAACCCAGGCCTTGAACAACCCTTAGATATAGGAAGCTAGGAGATTTAGGCTACAGTGCCCGATAGGAAAGTGACACGGAAGCGTGGTAGAAAGGGGGAGGAAGACGCCTTTATTTATTACCGGGGGGCCAGTACCCGGTGTCCGACGGCTTAACGTGCCCATCCGACGTACGGCGGATATTTAGTGATTCGAACGTTCGTACCTGCCCAGGATCGAACCTGAGGTTATCTCCATGGCAGGCACGAACGCTGACCACTAAGCCACCCGCGGCCCCCCTTCAGCGTTTGTTTTTCAGCAAGCCATTATAGAGGCAGCGCGCATCCCGAGCAGCGAGTGTGGCTCCGCCAAACTCCTTCCCCAGGAACTACACTCGGAGTCAAGCCGCCATAACTTTGAACTGTGTCTGTGAGCATCTATGCTTTATCTCGATTTATTTTATGCATCCATTAGCAGGATGTGTCCGAAGGTATCAGAAAACCCCAAGAGAACTCGTAAGGGTGTTACGCTTAGCATAAAACTGGACGTAATTATGCGTTTCCACCGTGGTGAACGAAATAAAGACATGTACGTGAATTGAACTTGCCTGTCCATCATACTATTTACACGCCGAAAGAAGGAATCTTGAAAGCTGCCGAAGTTACTGTTGGTTCTGTTAGTAGCAAAGTGGTTTGCTTTAGTCGGCATCTAGTAATCGATAAAAAGGAAAATCTATTGCTTGAGTGAATTGATCGGTGTACAAAGCTTGGTGTTCCGTTTAGTTATCTTATACTTAAGGATAAATCAGTTAGTCTTTTTAATAAACTGAAACAGAAAGCACTGGACGATGCCGATGAAAGTGGAATTTAAACTTTATATAGGCTGCGTATTTATCATATTAGTTATTCCTGCTTTTACTATATGTTAGTGTTATTTTAGGCTTCATGTGTTATTTGGTATGATTTGGTAGGTTATTTTTGGATTTGGGAACTCTCAAAAATTCTCCCATGTAAATAAATGGTAATTGCTTTTTCTCTTTACACCATTTCGGCTTACGAAAGGTTTCATAGGAACGTTTTGCTTTTGGATAGCGGGGAAAATCTGTATCTGGATCTTTTTAACGCTCAAGCAAGGAGGAAAAAATTATCCGTCTTACTATTTGCAAAAGAGATTTTAAAGCTGTGAGAAAGTTAAGCTTAAGCAAAGCAAGTGCAAGGTACAAAAGTTATTTTTAAGGACATACGTGGAGCCCCACCCTAGGTTGTGGCCTGGGGCTTTAACCCCTCCTCTTTAATTCGGCCGTGAGCTTGTGAGTGTCGAAATAACAGTTGCTTTCTAAAAAACGTGCTTAACGAATACTGTGAGCAGGGACGTCATTAGATCATTTCAGGGAGCTGAACCCCATCCAATCGAATCTGAAGCTCCCCACCCCATAATCTTACAGTAATGACAAAAAGTTTGTTTTTTGTATAAGTTGAAGAATTAATTTCTAAACTTTAAAGTACGGAATATTACACTGGTGTGCAAAAATTAAGGACGAAGAGGAGAAATTAGCATAACAACGGAACGAGCAGGCAGAACGGACCGAAAGACCACTCAGGAGATAGACTAGGTTCCGGTACGGTAGGGCATGTGCATGTATGCAGCATGACGTAGGGGGAGGGGGAGTGTCAGAAGGGTATAAAGCATACGGGCGGTGTACGCTCAGCAATTCGGTGAAAGTTATTGCACGGTGTACATCGGTTTGAACGACGTCGAGTTGCTGCCACCGTGTGATATGGCCAACAGGCAACTCAGTAGACGACATCTGGATTACTTTACCCGAGATCGAGTCATTGGGAAGTTGGAAGAATGCCGAAGTGTGACTTGTGTGGCCGAGGAGTTCGGGATCGCTCACAGCATCGTTTCACGAGTTTGGAGAGCATTTCAAATGACAGGAACAGCTGTCCGAGAGTTTAGTAGTGGTCGTCCACGAGCAACCACGGCGGCGGACGACCGGTATATTGTCCTACAGGCGAGAAGAGACAGACGGCAGACAGCTGGAGAATCGCAATGCACATGCAACAAACAACTGGACGTCCGTTATCGCGTTTCACCGTGGCCAGGAGGCTGCACAAAGGTAGTCTATTTGCACGACGACCAGTACGGTGTGTGCCATTAACGCCTGCTCATCGGAGACGGCGGTTTTTGTGGTGCCAGGAACACAAGAATTGGACACATCAGCAATGGGGTTCTTTTTACGGATGAGAGCCGATTTAGTCTGACGAGCGATTCTGGACGTATACACATCTGGATATATTCCCTACTAAAGACTGGATTTTTATGCCCGATTTACATTTTTATGTCCGATTTACATTGTACCATTATAATGCTACCGAAGGACGCGTTAGGAGCCATCTCTTGCTTAAGGACATGTCCCGATGATCGTCGGGTATGGTTCGTTTTTTTTTTTTTTTGTTTTTTTACTTTTTAGCCAGAGGTTTTTTTCTGAAGTTGGCATCACTGTATGCGCCTGGTGGACGCAGACATCGATTGGGCGCTCAGGGATTTTGGGTCTCACATGCTGAATCTGAGATTACCGAGCGTGTTTTCTTGCATTGTGTGTCTCTTTCTTTATTACTCTTAATTACATTTAACTTAGGATGCTCTATCTTCGAAGTCTGGGACGTCGTGGCGTCGACACCCCAGTAAACCAGACCACTCAGACATCACGCTGGAGAACACATAGGATCCACTATTCGCTCTGTCCCTTGCTCAAATTTCGAGAGCTATAAAATCAAAAGCTTGACTTCCATGCTATCCGCATACGGAATATGTTGCTCGTCCTAACGAAAGATACAAATAAAAATCCACCTAAGAAGAAGAAAGTTGAACGCATTGCACCACTGCCCAATACTCCTCGCCGCATCAAAGCAACTTGGAGCCATCTCCATATTCTCAAAGAAACTTACTGATTATCAGAGAAAATATTATTTAAATAATATTAATGCTGCGCTAATATGAATTCTAAAACTGAAAAGCTCGGAGTACACTGCAGGTTTTGTTGTTGTTGTTGTTGTTGTTGTTATTGTTGTTTTTGTTTCTTTTTTTTTTTTTTCATTGAAGGTTTCACGACCACCGTGAGCAACTCGATAGGCTATAAGCAGTCGTCTGTCCCTAATTTAAGCCCACTGGTTCCAGGGAAGGAAGAGCGCCAGTGTCGTAAGACAAACACATCCATGCCTAACCGGGATCCGAACCCGGACCCTTCTTGGTTGAATGCTAATAAGCAGGGCCCGATGTAGCTTTTGCAGGGCGCGGGAAGAAATTTCATTCCGGCGCTCGCAGAAAAATTTCATTAGGGGCCCCAGAAAATAAATCAAATTTTTTAAAATAAGTCGTTACGTGAAAAATGTCGTCCGTAAAGAACGCACACCAAAGCTGTCATAAAGACAAAATGAGTACCTCAAAGAAGTATTTGCTTCAGTTTAAGAAAAAGACCATAATATGGATGGACAAGAGTGGAAGACATCATGGTCAGAGTAAAATCCCTGAAAAGGCTGGGCTGGACATGATGCCAGAAGGACGGACCACCGATGGACAACCGGAGTTCCAGACTGGATTCCAAGGGACATAAAAAAACCCAGAAAAAGACCACATGGAAGATGTATGGATGAAATTCGAAAGCATGCGGGAGTGACGTGGAGGAGACTGGCACAAGACAGACCATTGTGGAAGAAACTTGGAGAGATTTTCATCCAGCAGTGGATTGATAATGGTCGACAATGATAGTGATGATGATGAATTGAAAGCTCAGAGAGAAAGAGAGAGAGAGAGAGTGTGTGTCAAAAGTGTTAAAACTACAATTCCCTTTCCAGGTAGAAGGGGTTGATTCTTAAAAGAACTTCCTCACAAAATGATAAACAGATAACTATAACTAATCTGCGTGGCGAATGTTTTTGTGTAGGAAATAATAAGGATCCCTCCTAAATAAATTCGTATGAATAGCCCCCCTCACCAAGATACATGTTTTAGTGATTTATTTTTAATGGAAAGTAGAGTAACCTACAAATTAGTGACTTTTTAAACTTTTATTCACGCTCATACATGAAAACAGCTTTTTTTTTTTTTCGAATTTCTAGTAACATTTAAAGTCACTGAATAATTGGCTTCCATATATAGCCCCAAAACAACTTTGATATTATTCTATGATTTTTTTAAAACTTGAAGTATCTGGTTTAGGCACAAATTGTTGAATATATAAAAGTTGGGGTCACAAAATGATGAAATTTAATTTCCTATTTCATGAACGCCGAAAATATTAAGGTGGTTACAATGATTATTTGAAATCAGCAAATCTCAGTATCTGTACGGCGAAGGGCGATAACCTATTCGACAGTGGGTGGAGGGGGGTAGAAACTAAAAAATAAAACGTTAAAAATATATTTAAAAAAAAAATCCCCAAAACTGAATAAATATAAAAATTTCGACCGAAAATGTGTTTTTTTAATTTCGTAAACTACGGGGCCCTGTGAAGGAGCGTGGCCCAGGGCGACTGCACATGAACGGTCCAGCCGGCCCTGGTCATAAGCCAGCGCTTAGACCACTGTACCACGGAAGCGGCTTATATCGGCTTCAAATAAAATAAAATTAATTTAATTATTTTAAATTTGAAACCCAATTAAATTAAAAGTGATAACTATTAATTTTAAAATTCTGCATTATTATTTTTTTATTATGAAAGAAGGGCATTGGTATGAACACGAGGTAATGAAAAAAAAGCCCTGTTCAGCCCCCAACATGCTCTTAGTTTAGCAACTAAGCGCCATGAAAAAAAAAGTAACTCGAATTTATCACCATTTACTGCATTTGCATTGGGATTTAATGACCATTATAAACAATCCTGAGGGATATAAGCAGTCTGCTGTCCCTAATTTGGGGACGTTCGTTCAAGGGAAGGGACAGAACATGCTCCATGGGAACCTACTCCTTTGACCCAGTCGACTACCTGTTCAGCTATTTATTTACCAGATGAAGCATATGGAAAGGTTCCCACATGCTTGCTTGTCTGTCTCAGTTCTGTTTCAAAAAGAGGGAGGAAAGACAGCAAATTTATTTTCTGTATGAATTCAGCACAGTGGCGGACAGGTGATCCATGAACGGCCCTGGAAGCTATATTGTGCGGCCCATTTTAAGGGGGAAATTATCGAGATGTTTCATTCCTAAACAAGTTAGTAAAATCATGCAATGCATTCATTATGATACGCTTTCCAACATACCAGTAATCATTACTCAAGGTATTACTCAAGTTATGAGAATAATTAATGGCTGTGGAATAAATCTCGCTCCTATGTCCTGACCTTTGACCCCTTTTTGATGATATTCAACAGAACCGGTAAAGTATACTTCCGGAACAACATGATGTTTTGTCTCAATCGAAGCATTTTTACATAAGTTATAACGCACAAGGGCGATGGAATGGATCCCAATCCTATGTCCTAACCTTTGACCTCATTTCGTCCATTTTCAATAGGGTTCGTCCCCAGTTGGTCCCATACCACATACTAACATTTTATTGAAATCGAACCATATTTACGCAAGTTATGACGCATAAGGGCTATGGAATGGATCCCGCTCCTGTCGTGACCTTTGACCCCATTTCACCCATTTTCAATAGGGTTCGTCCCCAGGTAGTCCCCTACCACATACTAAAATTTCATCGAAATCGAACCATTTTTACGCGAGTTATCGTGCGGACAGACGGACAAAGCTGGAGCATATACGCTTCTTCAACCTACGGTTGGAATGCGTAAAAAATTACTTCCGTTGCTTAGAAGCAAAGGTAGGTTCTCTGAAAGAGACCTACCTGAAGACTGTATTCCATTTTTATGAATTTTATTGCGATAACTGAATTTATAATTTAATAGTATCTCCGCTTTTAGTGAGAACGGAAATCCAAATGTGCCAAAAATTAAATTTTTTTCAAGACTTACCTATCTTTAATAAAAGAATTACGAAAAATCTCTTGAAAAACAGAAAATGCCCAGGATTGCAAGAATTTCAGTGCAAATTTATAAAGTGAGAGAAATTAAAGGCTGCGAAAATTATTTTTAATTTCTTTTACTTTCAAATGGAAAAAAGTACTTTTGCTGTAACTGAAACACTTTCCTAAACTGCAGTTCAAAAGTTCGTGTAACCGTGAGGCCTGAAAAGTAGTAAATAAGATGCACACCTCGTTTAAAAATAAATAAATAAATAAATAAATAACAGCATATGCGTTTGAAAAGCAGCAACCCCAAAATTTTTAATTTCGAGTTTCTATCGCAGATAATTGATAGCGTAGGTGCTTATACTGCATTGATTATTAAAATGCAACCCCAATTGGCTACAGCGGACTGAGGTAGAAGATATCAGCCCAAAAGGGACGGGGCTTAAAAATCGGGAAAGGAGAAGGCGGGGTATCAAAACCAGTGTTTGGCTCAACAGGACATTTGCTACACAAATATTCTTTTTTTTTTTTACGCTTTCCAACCGTTGGTTGAAGAAACGTATATGCTCCAGCTTTTTCCGTCCGTCTGTCTGTCTGTCGGCACGATAACTCACGTAAAAATGGTTCCATTTCAATGAAATGTTAGTATGTGGTAGGGGGCCACCTGTGGACGAACCCTATTGAAAACGGGCGAAGTGGGGTCAAAGGTCACGACATAAGAGCGGGATCCATTCAATTGCCCTTATGCGTCATAACTTGCGTAAATATGGTTCGATTTCAATGAAAGTTTAGTATGTGGTAGGAGATCGCCTGGGAACGAACCCTGTTGAAAATGGGTGAAGTGGAATCAAAGGTCAAGAATAGGAGCGGGATGCATTCCATTGCCCTTATGCGTCATAAGGTGCGTAAAAATGGTTCGATTTCGATGAAATTTTAGTATGTGGTAGGGGACCACCTGGACAGGAACCCTATTGAAAATAGGACAAATGGAGTCAAAGGTCAGGACATAGGATCGGGATCCATTCTATCGCCCTTATTCCACACTGTTAAGGTGGACGTCAAGTAATTTTGCTTCCTATATTTCCAATGGAAAACCTTTTGTACACATTTCCTTCACAATTAGTGTGTTCCCAGGGATGGAAATTTGAACATCGATTAAAATAACTTCATACTATAACTTGGAATACTTAACATTTTCTAAAACATAAGCATAATTATATTAAAAAACAATAACGTTTCCTTTGGTGGTGTTGAAACCAGAAAAAAGATGGCGCGACCTGTACTTTGATGACGTCAGTGGACAAATAAATGTTGGATTGCATAATTACGGTTATGGTTTAGAAAATATTATTACGGTTATGGTTTAGAAAATATTTTTACGGTTATGATTTAGAAAATATTAAGTATTCCAAGTTATGAAATGAAGCTATTTTAATCGATGTTCAAATTTTCATCCTTGGGAACGCATTATTGTGAAGAAAATGTGTACAGAAGTTTTTCCATTGGAAGTATAGGAAGCAAAATTACTTGACGTCCACCTTAAAGTAGCAATTCTTGTATGTATGTATGTACATTTTATTTTGAAAACGGCTCTAAGAATTTTGATGAAAGTCGTTTACCTACCGTTTTCTGGTACTAGAAATCGATTTAGCTTGATCTCGACTTTAGGAGAATTCGTTTAGTGGGTTAAATAACCATCCCGAATTATAACGCTTTTAGTGCCATGGCGTCGTTCCATTAATGTTACCAATGCTTAGAAATCTTATGATGTGACAATCACGCGTTTGAGAATGTTGGCGCGCGGTCACGCCATCTGTCTCATTACGTCACGCGTTGTGTGTGGATCCTATTAAAGTTTTATGACGTCACACTCTTGCGAGCAGATGGTCGCGATTCCCATCTGCTTCATTACGTCACGCGTTGTGTGCGTATGTCCGTCCGCACGATAACTCGTGTAACAATCGTTCGATTTCGATGAAATTTTAGTATCTGGTAGAAGATCACCTGGGAAGGAACCCTATTTAAAGTGAACGAAATGGGGTCAAAGGTCAGTACATAGGAGCGGGATCCATTCCAGTGCTCTTATGCATCATAACTAACGTAAAAAAGGTTCGATTTCGATGAAATTTTAGTATGTGGTAGAGGACTTACTGGCGACAAACCCTATTGAAAATGGGCGAAATGGGGTCAAAGGTCAGGACATAGGAGCGGAATCACTTCCATCGCCATTATGCGTCATAACTTACGTAAAAATTCTTCAATTTGGATGAAATGTTAGTATGTTGTAGGGGCCTGCCTGGGGACGAATTCTATAGGAAATGGGCGAAATGGGGTCAAAGGTTAGGACACAGGAGCGGGATCTATTCCATAGCCCTTATGCATCATAACTTACGTAAAAATGCTTCGATTGCCACAAAACTTTATCATGTTATTTCGGAGGTATACCGAACCAGTTCTGTTGAATATCATCGAAATGGAATGAAAGGTCAGGGCACAGGACCGAGATTTATTCCACAGCCATTATTCTCATAACTTGAGTTATTATTTCTGGTATGTTGGAAAGCGCATTATAATGAATGCATTGCATGATTTTACAAACTTGTTTCTTTTTTCTTACGTTTTCCAACCGTAGGTTGAAGAAGCGTATATGCTCCAGCTTTGCCCGTCTGTCTATCTGTCTGTCCTCACGATAACTCGCGTAAAAATGGATCAATTTCGTTGAAATTTAAGTACGTATGTGGTAGGGGACAACTGGGAACGAACCCTATTGATAATGGGTGAAATGGGGTCAAAGGTCAGGACATAGGAGCGGGAACCATTCCATCGCCCTTATGCGTCATAACGTACGTAAAAATACTTCGATTGCGACAATACTTTATTGTGCTCTTCCGGAGGAATACTGAACCAGTTCTGTTGAATATCATCGAAATGGAGTCAAAAGGAGCACAGGAGCGAAATTTATTTCACAGCCATTGTTCTCATAACTTGACTAAAAATGCTTCTATTGCGACAAAACTTTAGTATGTTGTTCCGGAGGTACACTGAACCAGTTCTGTTGAATATCATCGAAATGGGGTCAAAGGTCAGGGCAGAAGAGCGAGATTTATTCCACAGCCATTATCCTCATAACTTGAGTAACTTGAGTAATGATTTCTGGTATATTGGAAAGCGTATCATAATCAATGCATTGCATGATTTTACTAACTTGTTTCAGTTAGTATAAGATCTACCAGCCCTGAACATGTCGGCCCAGCGGAAATTCTCCCGGTATCCCGGCGGCCCAGTCCGCGCCTGGTTCAGTATTTTTGAAAGTGTAGATGGACAACACTAAGGCAACGGATATAGCTTGACAGAAATGACGTCATCTTCCATTTCCTTAGCCATAAGAGTAAAATTACTGCTTGGTACTCAACGCGGTTCCCTTTACGCTGACGTCACCCACTACTAATCTGGCGTGAATCTCAGTGGCCCCGTGACCGCAGTATTTTGAGTGTTTCAATTTCTATCAAGACGATTTTAGAAACTCACTCAAACGCTGTTGTTCTTATGTTTTATAATTAGAACCGTAAAAAGAATGTTTATATCTCCCCCACCCCCTAAAACAATTATGCCGTGTGTCCACAGTGTTGTAAGTAGCGGGCGTAACTTTTGCGATGTTTCATAGTGATATCTCACTTTCTAGTGGTGCGATTTAAAAAATAAAACAAAATTACGCCACGTGACCGCAGTGTTGTGTGTAGTAAATGTAACTCTTGAAACGCTGCATAGTGATATTTCAATTTCCAGTGATGCGCTTTTGAAAAATCCAAACGCAGTTGTCTTAGAATACGAGATGGAACGGTAAAAATAAAGCAACTTCTCCCCCCTTCCGAAAAAAAAAGATTTTAGGGACCATTAGATATGAAATAATCTACTGCTGAACGAATGCGATTGTATGGAGCTCTACTTGCGGCTTCTAAACCGATTAGACCACACAAAACGAGTAATCATCAACACAAAATGTCTTAACAGAGTCGAAATTGTTCGAAATTGGCGAAAAAAAAATGAAGGGGGGGGGCGGTAATTGAATTTCTTAAATGGAATGTACTGATTTAAAATTTTATAAAAATTAAAAATATTTCACAAATTTTACTCGGTTTGATTTTTTTCGATGCACACAAGATGTTTCGCATAACAGGTGGTCTTACAGGCGTACATGGAATTACCATTTTCTATGGGTTTTTTTAAATTGTGGGGGAAATGTTTTTTTGTTTGTTTGTTTGGCAAACAAGAAGAACCTTTCCAAAGTAAGGAAGAGATCGGTGACAGAAATGCATTCCCAATTCACCGTTTCTTTGTTTTGGCAGCATTCCCTCCAGCGTGATGCAATAGGTTTTTCGAACATCTTCAGCATTTGTTCCGGAGTTTTAAGATTACTTCTACCATGACAAGGTGAAGACATTTTTCGATTCCCTACCACGTTATACAGTATAACTGAAAGTGTTCCTTCCCGGTGCTGAAGTTGCTTTTATCCTGATCGTTTATCTCCTGTGAGCAAGGACTTCGAAATCAGAATGGGCGACGGATGGTCGAGCGTTATTTTCGGTGGGGCAAGCTTGAGCAACTTTTTTTACGAAACGCTGAATGAACGAACTTTTAATGCTTTCTCTACCAGCTACAAAGAAATTCATGCAATCTCCACCCCTCCACCTAGACACACACATACATACGCGGATATGGTTAGTTATGCCATTGGTGAAAGATACAAGTGTTATTGGAAAATATCCTTTAGCGTTTGCTTTCTTTGAATGCATTTTCTTAAATTGCTTTTCAAACTTTTGCATTTTTGCTTACGAGAAATAGTACTGTACTTGAACAGTTTATTTAAAGGAACAGGTTGTTTTTGTTTACCTAAATCAAATTTTAACGTCGTGTCACGTAGACAAAATACACTATCTACCAACAAGTAATTGGACACCTGAGATAGCAAAGTAAAACGAAGTTTATTCACCTTCAATGGTTGGTGGAGCCTCCACGAGCGGCGATTACAGCTGCGACCCTCCGGGGCATACTCTCAACCAGGCGTTGTACGACGGCTAGCGGTGTTTTCTTCCACTCAGCTTGGAGAAGACAGGTCAGTTCCTTCACCGATTTCGGACGGTGGGGGCACCCCTTAAGTCGACGCTTCAACTTCGTCCCAGAGGTGTTCGATAGAGTTAAGGTCCGGGCTCTGCGCAGGCCAGTCCATTCGATTAACCCCATTGTCACCATACCAACCGATGGTGCACCTCGCAACATGACAGGTGGCGTTGTCATCCTGAAAGTAACATGGGTCCACCCCGTAAAACTGCCACAACGTAGGAAGCGCATGGTTATCCAAAATGGTGCAGTAGGTCTCGGCGTTGAATCTACCAGGAATTGCAACCAAGGGCCCCGTGCCATACCAGGAGAAACACCCCCATAGCATAATTCCACCGCCGCCGAACTTCACAGTTGGCACAATACATTCCGGCTGGAGGCGTTCTCCAGGCAGAAGCCAAACCCAGACCCTTGCCATCCGAACGGTAGAGGGTGAACCTTGATTCGTTGCTCCAGAGAACCTGTTTCCACTGTTCAACGGACCACTGTCGACGTTCTTTGCACCACGTTAGCCGAGCAGCGCTATTGGACTTGGTGATCATAGGCTTGTGTGCGGCAGCACGTCCATGATAACCAAGCAGATGGGCTTCCTTACGAATGGTATTCATCGAAAGAACACTCCCGGATGCCTGTTGAAATTCCTCGCGGATGTGGCCCATCGATTTGGTGCGGTTCTTTCGAATTTCTCTCGCCAGCATCCGTCGGTCTCTAACTCCCAGTTTTGTGGGTCTGCCGGGTCGGGGCACATTCCGACATTCACCTCTCATCTTCCACTTGCCAATCACTTAGGCCACTGTCGATTTTGGGTACTTCAACTCTCTGGATATGTCATCGGCCATTTCTGTGATACCCGACGATTACACCTTTCTCGAAATCAGATAGCTCCGAACTGCGTGGCATCTTGCATGCGACTGGTTGCGTTGTTGTTTCCCACACGATATTTAACGGCGGCGGCCGTGACGTGTATCAGGACCAGAGATATCGTCGATTGCAGGGGTGTCCAATTACTTGTTGGTAGATAGTTCATATGTACCTCCTCCCTCCTTTACTCCCTTCCTTCAAGCCAGCGACTTTGCCATGCGCTCCTCTCCTACAAATTAGTCGTCAGCTGCTTCCTGCACTTTCACTGTCTCCGGGAAGTCTTAAGAGCTCAAGTGTAGCTTTAGACTCCTTTCCGTGTTGGAAGCTCCTATTTTGTAAGGAAAACAAACAGCAGAGCAATCAGTAGCGACCCCCTCAGTGAATTCCTATCCATCATCCTCATTAGCCACCTGGCCATAAAAACATGAAAAAGCGGCTTAAACTAAGGAATTGGAAGAGTGGAGAACAACTGAATTTTCATGGCCCAGAGGATGCTATTTTGATAACTTCTTTTGGAGATGTAAACAACGCACTTCCTATGGGAAATACGTAAGGCTACATGAAATAAAACACAAGACTTATTACTTGTGAAATTCCAGATTATATTTTAAAGTTAAATAACCGTTCATCCAAGTGGGTCCGGGTTCGGATCCCGGTGAGGCATGGATATTGTTTTTGTCTTACGGCACTGGTTCTCTGCCTTCCCTGGAACCAGTGATCCTAAATTTGGGATGGGCGACTGCTTATAGCCCATTGAGTTGCTCACGGTGATCGTTAAACCTTCAATCAGAAAAAAAAGGGGGGAGAAATAAGTGTTAAACATACTGAAAAACGGCACATTTTGAATTAGGCGGGCGGCAGGGTGGGCAAGACAAATTTCAGGGTGGGCTCAAGCCCTCCCTAGCACTCCCTTAGCGACGTCCCTGCGTGTGAGAGATTTTGGGCTAGTAACGACTCAGATATATATGGAAAGTACTTTTGTTGTACTTGCATATACAGCTTTAAACTATGGATTTATATACGACCCCAAAAATGAGTGTGATCAAAAATTTAACATCCCTTTTGGCTATTAACTTGACAGGGCTGCAACAGGGACGTAGTCACGGAATGGGGTTCCTAAGGTTTTCGGACCCCCGAAATCCCACCCACAGCATTTTTTAGATTGTTTTCTACAGACATTTCAAAACACGTATTTTTAAAGATATGATTATATATAGTCTGTGCACTGATTTTCTTCTCAAGTTTGTAAGATTACTGAGGTTAACGGTAGTTATTACAACTGCGTTTGAATATACATTATCTTATACTGATACACTTTCAGTATTTTTTTTTATCGTTACACATTTTATGTGTGTTATTTTCTCCTCTCTCTCTCTCTCTCTCTCTCTCTCTCTACTCGTGAGGGAACACAGTGGTTTCTGTGCATTAGGGACTTAAAATATAGCCGAACAAAGCTGATTTATGTATTGCATCACTTAGAGCTTTATTTTTAAAATCTGTGGCTTGTACAACAGTAAAGTCAGAACATGTTATGTTGCGTGAGAAATAGAAACGGAAACAGACCTCCACCGAGGAAAATGAATACCCGCCGATGTTTCTACAGCTGCTCTTGCCTGTGGATATGAATTCTAGCCAAGTATTTGGAGGCTATTAACATTTCTGAGTTGGTTGCCAGTCTCGAAGGGAAGGGAGAGTCATGATCATCTGGCATTTGTTTTGTTTTTGAATCTCTTGTAAAACTGTTAGGTAGGTTTCTAGCAATTTTGTTTGCGTTTCTCAGGCATTCACAACTTTTAGTTTTTGGAGACTTCTGAGATCACTCCCTATTAAATTTTATTTTGTGGTGCAGAGAGCGTTTTCGCTAGCGCTTATCTTAGGCCGGCTTTCTTATGGGGTTCTTGCAAGGGTTTTATTTCGAGAGGGAGGGATTCAGGGTAATTTTTTTTAATTTTATCTATTTTATTTAGAGCCCATTTATTATTATTATTATTATTATTATTATTATATTTTATTTAATTTTCTCATGTACAGCAATGGCATCTGTAGCATGGTACTCTTGTCAGTACGGACATGAAATCAAGTAAAGACATAGTACCTCATGGTTTAAAAATCGTCGTACGATGTGGCACGTATCAAGAATGCCGCCCCGGTGGCGCAGTGGTCTAAGCGATGGCCTCTGATCATTCGTCCGAACGGGGTCCGGGTTCGAATCCCGGTGAGGCATGGATGTTGTGTTTGTCTTACGGTACTGGCTCTTTCCCTTCCCTGGAACCAGTAACCCTAAATTAGAGACGGGCGACTGCTTATAGCCCATTGAGTTGCTCACGGTGGTCGTTAAACCTCCCTCCAACCAACCAACCAACCGTATCAAGAATTACAGCTTCTTGCGTTTTGGGCCTTAGGTGTTGTAGACCTAAATCATCAAGCCGAGTTATAAGAGTTGGAGGAATTATACCAGTTGCAGTAATAATCAGTGGACGTATGTGAACTGTTTTCAGCTTCCACATCTATTTAATTTCTTCAGCCAGTTTCACATACGTGTTAATTTTTGTTGCATAGGTATTCTGAGTATTACGGTCCAATGGCACCGATATGTCGATAATGACTGCTTCCTTATGCCTTTTGTCATATAACACTATGTCTGGACGATTGGCAGAGATGGTTATGTCTGTTTTAATCTCACGTTTCCAATATAATTTGTATTGTTTATTATCTAGTACCTCAGTGGGTTGATATTTACACACTGCTGGCCACCCAAAATGCAACACCAAGAAGGACACGAGATAGCAAAGCCAGATTTCCTGGACACATAACAACAGATACAAAGATGAAACGATTGAGCTTACAGGCCCGTGCGACTTGCGGAACACGCAAACATCAAAATAGTTCGTGTGGCCCCCATGGCTGGCAATAACGGCCACTACACGCCACGGCATCAAACGAAAAAGGCTTTGGATGTGGGCTTGGGGTATTTCAGTCCAGGCTGCTTCCACACTTTGCCACAGTTCATCAGGAGTAGCCGCGGGTGGTGCTTGCCGGGCCACTCGGTTGCCGATCAGCGACCAGACGTGTTCGATGGGCGATATAACGGTAGAACAGGCAGGCCACGGCAGCAGTGACACCTGGTGTGCCGTGAAGAATTGTTGCACGATGCGTGCCACGTGAGGGCGCGCATTGTCCTGTTGAAACGTGGCCGCTGGCAGGTCCTGCAGGTAAGGCTACAGACTCCAAAACGTCGGAGATATAGCGGTGGCTGTTGAGTGTACCGGCGATGCGTACCAGAGGGGTGCGGGTGTCATATCCAATTGTTCCCCAAACCATAACGCCAAGCGACGGACTGGTATGGCGATGCATAATGCAGGCGTCATACAGTCTCTCCTCTCACCGCGGTGCCGCCACACGCGGATCCGACCATCGTGGTGTTGCAGGCAGAAACGGGATTCGTCGGAGAAGACAATGTCGTGCCATTCCGTAATCCAGGTGCGGCGTTCAACGGCCTACTGCCGCCGCACTCGCCGGTCGTGTAACGTCAATGGTAATCGCAGCAATGGCCGCCGTGAGACAAGTCCCCGCTCCTGCAGACGACGTTGAACGGTACGTGCTGACACAGGTTGTTGCGCAACACACCCTAATTCCTGCGCTAATGTTCGTGATGTGGCGGTGCGAGCCGTCAATGCGCGCCGCACAACATACCGGTCCTCTCGTTCGGTGGTGTGCCGCGGCTGCGGCAATCGCTCACGTCGGTCCGTCCATCCCTCCTGCACCCACCGAATCCATATTCGCCTCACTGTGGCTGGATGTCGTCCCAAACGGGCGCCGATGTCTCAGTACGATAAACCGCTGTCGCGATAAGTCACTATTCGTCCTCTGTCGAACTCCGAAACGTGCTGGAATGGCAGCCGTATTCTGCGACGAGGCATCAGGAAGCTTCCCACGCACAGGTCCGGCAGCACAACACCCTTCCACTACTTACACCCCGCCTTCTGTGCGCCCTTCTTATAGTGCTTCTCGGTGACGTGCTGGGCGCACATGATTTGCATATGCCGTGCAATGCTAATCGTTTGCATGTCCTCTCGCGGGCGACGCATGCTGCGAATTTCAGCCCAATCGGATGCTTCGTTCTTGGTGTTGCATTTTGGGTGGCCAGCAGTGTAGTATGGTACTTCTGACACTGATAGTTCTGTATCGTGCGCTAATTATTGATGATCTTAGCAAAATTGTGTTTCTGCATATAATCAACGTTTGCTAGCGTGGTGCATCCTCCGAAGATGTGTTCAATGGTCTTACTGCACATACCACATCTACATTTGTCACTTTGCAGATTCTCCTTTAAAATGTACAGTATTTTCCATAATTTTTGGTTGCATTCACTTTGTCTTGAACAGCCATCATAAATTCAATAGTCTCTCCATATAATTTTCCTCGCTTCAACCACTGATTTGAGGCTTTCTAGTCAACTTCTGGCCTGTCTAACTGGTTTGGATGAGCCCCATTAAGTTTCTTTTGCTTCCATTTTCGAATCTGGTCTTATGTAGACGATTCTTCTATTTTAGCATCTGGTTTACTTAACATTAGTGGAGTTCTCTCTTTGTCGGCAATGCATAAGGCATCAAACATATTATTTTCATTACACTCAGAGTGAAAGTATTTTCGCAGTGAGCAAATTTGCGCATCGTGAATGCGTTTTGCATCAAGAATACCTAATCCTCCTTCTTCTTGTGGGAGCGTGATGCGTTCTACGGCTGCCTTTGGATGTCTCATTCGATGTTGCGGGTCATACTTGATCTCACAGCTCTGTTAAATTCCTCGAGATCTGATAATACCAAAAGAATAATAACCGAGACCACGAAGGTATTAATTGCCTTCACCTTATTAGCTGTGTTTAGGTATATCTTTAGAATCATTTTAAGTCGATGCTGGAACTTATCTTTTATATCACTCTTAATTTTACTGTGTTTAATGCGACGTGCTTGTAAAATTCTCTGCTACTTGTATCCATTTTCTGCATTTAAATCTTCAATTATTTCATTGTTGTCTAAAGAAAAACCTTCAGGTTTAACCAGAACTCCTATTTCTAAATGCACCACCTTACTTTTGTCCAAGCCAAAGTCCATATGAATTGATCTGCTGAAAGTGGCAGCAATGTGTAGAAGCTTATTCAGTTGTGTTTTGGAATTGCTGTATATCTTAAGGTCATCCATGTATAATAAATGATTGATTGTATGACTTTGTGTTCTAGTCCCATTCATGCTTAATCCATATTTCGTGCTGCCTAGTATGTGACTGAGAGGATTAAGGCCTATGCAAAACCAAAGTGCACTGAGAGAGTCCCCTTGAAAAATACCTTTCGTGATTCTGATATTTCTAGAATTGATCACTTTCGTTCCATTTGGTATATAGAGATTTTTTTGCCACTGAGACATGACTTGTTGAAGCACTTCATATATATTCAGTATTTCTATGAGGTAATCACGCGGAATTGAATCAAATGCTTTTTTGCAGTCAATGTAAGCCATGCTCAAGTTCCTTTTCTTCTTAACAGCCTGATTTACCACAATACTATCAATAATAACTTGATCTTTGCACCATTTAGATCTCCTATAACATAATATTTGTTCTTCTGTCATCACACCGTTATCTCTTAAGTGATTGTTAATCTTCATAGTTAAAGTGGATGTTAGAAGCTTATAAACTGTCCTCAGACATGTAATAGAATATTACTATTATTATTATTATTAATATTATTATTATTATTATTATTATTATTATTATTATTATAAAAGATGATTCCACCTCTTCCTTCCGGGACGGGTATGACGTACCAAGTCTGGGAAGTGGTATTTCCTTCTCTCAGTTGTTCATGAACTTCCTTACTATTATACTACAAGTATTCAGGATAGCTACTTTTTGTAGTTCCGTGTAGGTGTTAGGTTGAAGGTCTAGTGTCTGTATAGAGCTGTGAATAGTCTTAGGTACTACTCCTGTGGCTATTACTATGGAGTCGGTGGCAACGTTCTCCATATGCCACATTTCCTTGACTTTGTATCGTACGTCGTTATAGTTTGAAAGCTTCTCTCCGTGCGTCTTCCGGATGCTGCATGTATTGGGCACTGCTATGTCAATGAGGTACTGTATGTCGACTTCTCTTTGTCGACAAGGACGATGTCGGGCCGATTGTGGGGGATGGTCTTATCTGTTCTGATCGATCTAACCCAGTACATCTTGCGGAATTGAATCACTTATTATTATTATTATTATTTTCTTCCAGTGCATTTAGATATTCCTCTTAGTGTAGACGAAGTCTTAGATGCAATGCCTCTCGACCCAAGGCGTCCACCTTTTGCTCTCCAAAATAAAATCACCAGACGTGATCATGATAAATGTTCCCTTTTGAAATTTCTTAACACTAAGAAAAAACTTTTGTAATGATTATGCCATCTTGGACTATGTTATTGAAGCGATTCAGAAGCAAGAACAATATTCTTGATCATGTTACTGAAAAATATCGTTTTAAAAAATGCTATTACTGGTGGAAAGCTTCCGTGTACACCTTTATTTATAGAAACAGTACACTGTAAAAAAAAGTGGTGTGGATTCATGGAAAATTCCTGAAAACAACTTGCAGATAATAATTCGTCGCTAGGTCACCGTCTTTCAACGAAGTTTTCGTTTCTATAACTTCCGTATTTTGACATTTTCCGTTGTCACTAATTCCGTTTGTTTCAGAAAAGTTACTTTCGTGTTACACAGAAATTTCGCAAAAACTTCGACTTTGACGTTTCCAGCTCTTTTAACCGGCGCTTCTTTCCTGGAGTACACACAAAGTGAACAAATCCTTTCTCTTTGCAGGTTTAAAACCGGATACATTTTCAAAGACGTACACGCAACCGAGTGACCTAGAAAGGCCGTATTAGTTAAAAATGAAGAGGGACTCCAATGGCACGATGGTGAAATGTTTTTCGCTATTAACGCGGGTTACTTATTTTATTTGCTGTAGGAGCTTATTATTTTTCTGAATAGATTTATAATAATTTTATTTTTCTATAGGAGTTATCACAAATTGCATTTTTTATAGTGAATTTTCGAAGCGACAATGTTTTGGAACTCGAGATCTTTTTAAACTGACTGAAAGTAGTAGAGATGGTTTTTTTTACATGTAGTTTTAAATAAAAATACAAATTTTAACTCGTTTTCAGGGCCAGATTAGAAGAAGAGGATGAATTTAGGAACTGAAGCCCTGGGGCGTAGCCTCGGAGGCGCTTCTACTGATATCCTTAAAAATTAGTCATATACACTCATCGTCAGAAATATAGTTGCACCCAGAAGGATGTGTCGGATTGCATTGCTATTCGGGACAAAGGTAATGGTCACCAGGAACAATAAATGATTGAATATTGCGACTGACATGGGTAATATTTATTGAGCTACGTGCCAATAAGTAGTGTCTCTCAGTATGGCGTCGGGCCGCCATGTTTGCTCTCACAGCATGCCAGACGTTTCGGCATGGAGCTGTACAAGTTCCTAATGGTGTCCTGCGATAAGCCATCCCATGCAGCTTGAATCTTCTCACGCAGTTCCTGCGGATTGTGCGGTAGGAGTGGAGTTTGGATAGCGCCTCCAATAGCATCTCGCAAATTTTCAATCAGCGATGGGTATGGCGATGCGGCTGGTCATGGCAGAGTGTCAGTGCCTTGAAGGCAAGCTCTCGAGACAGCAGCAGTATGTGGACTAGCGTTGTCCTGTTGGAAAATCGCACCGAAGTGAGCGTTCAGAAAAGGTAGGGCCACTGGTTGAAGGACCTCGTTAACGTATCGTTGGGCTGTCAAAGTTCCTGTAATGGACACCAAAGGTGATCTGGCATCGTAGGCAATTGCATCCCACACCACGACAACAGGCCTTCTGGACATGTGACGCTCGACAACAAACTCTTAATCTTGGCGCTGACCACGGTGCCTACACATACGGATTCCTTGGTCGTCTCCTCCAAGACAAAAGCGGAACTCATCACTGAAGATCACCCGCTGCCATTCTGAGTGGCTCCATGACATTCTGGCACGACACCATTTCAGTCTTTGGCGATGGTGCAATGGTGTTAAGGGCAGTCGTAGTAACGGTCTGCGTGTGTGTGTAGTCCTACGTCGTGCAGCCATCTGACAATGGTGCTGGCACTAATCGGACGATGCATAGAAGGTACCACTGCTCGCTGAATATCCGCAATCGTGGCTGTTGGTTCACTTCGCGCATCCGGAGTGACCCAAACAGCCATGCTCTCTCCGTGGCTCGTCTAGGTCTCACAGACACTTCCTGTCGCTACTGCGTACCTTGTTCTATCCACTGCCGCCAACAGCCTACTATGGTGATATCTGCACCGACCGGAATGGCGCGTAATACGGCTATATAAGACAATCCCGCTTCCCGGAGCCCGACGATGCAGTCCCTCTCCAACTCCTCGAATTGATTCCGAACTTTTCTCCGAGGCATACTTCACTTGCAAAGGATGCAACCAACACAACAGCACGAGTCAGAATGGCAAGCACGCGTAACAGGGAGACCTTATACACTGAGTGGCCACTTTGTTATGACCACCCCCTCAGTACTTCGTTGGGCCACCTTTTGCCTTTATTTAATACTGCGTCGATTCTTTGTGGCATGGACTTCACGACATGTTGATAGGTGGTTTGTGGAATCTGAGACCATGCTTGATGAATAGCCCTTTTCAGGAGTGTGAGATTGCATTGTGGATCCAGCTGTCTGATGGCTTGTTCAACTTCATCCCACAAATCCTCAATGGGGCTGAGATCTGGTGATTGTGGGGTCCGCCTAAGCAAAGTACACTCACCGGCATGTTCCTGAAACCAATCCTGTACAATACGAGCACTGTGGCAGGACGCATTATCTTGTTGAAAGTAGCCATCGCCATTGGGATAAACCATCCACATGACAGGATGCACTTCATCCGCAACGATTTTTAGATATGATGTGCCAGTCAGACGTTGATCAACACGAACTAAAGGGTCCAAAGCATGCCAGGAAAACATTTCCCAAACCATAACGTTGCCTCCACCAGCTTGAAGGGTTGTAGCAATACATTTGGGGTCCATGCTTTCGTGCTGTTTTCGCCAAATTCTCACTCGGCCATCGGCATGGTGCAACTGAAAACGTGATTCATCGGTCCACATAATTTGTTTCCAATTATCGACTGTCCAATCCTTGTGCTCCAGTGCGAACTGGAGACGTTTTCTCTTGTTAACTGCAGACAGCAAAGGTGTTCGAACAGGCCTTCGGCTGCCATATCCCATCCCATGCAGCGTACGGCGAACAGTGCACGCAAAGATCCTTTCAGGGGATCATTGATTAAGATGGTTTTTAATTTGCTGCACTGTTGCCCTTCTGTTGTCTGTTACCAGTCTGGACACTCTCCGTTCTTCCCAAGCAGTCACTAGTCTATGACGACCACACGTTGCACGTAGAGAACCAGTTTTTTGGCTGACAGTCGAGTATTTAAACACTTCAACAACAGTTGCTCTGGAACATTTCACGAATGCGGCTGTTTCGGTGATACTCGCTCCATAGCTCCGAGCTCCTACAATCATCCCACGTTGAAAGTCCGTCAAATCGCATTCTTTACCCATCTCGTCACCCAAATATCAATTCTACTACTTTCGCAAGCACTAAGCTTTCCCTTTTCATACTAGCCTCACACTCTGGCGGCAACAACGTTCAGCCATACCTCATTTGCTTAAAACTGTCAGGTGGTTATAATGTGTACAGCCGGTCAGGCACAAAGCTACGACCCCTCTTTGCTTGCGTCACATGCGCTGTCGAGCGTGATTCTTGAATCATTTGCATGTCTCACGATGTTAAACCTACTCACCAAGTTTCATTCCTGTTGGCTGATTTCTTCTGGGTGCAACTAGTTTTTTGACGATGAGTGTAAATGTTCACGACTTCTATCCTAAAAGGAATAAACATACCAAACATTTTATGCTAGGGTGAAAGGGCGTCTAGTTTCTTCTTTGTTAATGAAATCAACTGACTTACCGGCTTCTTTTTTCACTTTTTTCTTTACTTGCAGTAGACTTATTAAATGCCCCTCGTATATATGATAAATACTGCTCATGATGAACGCATAACATTTTCAGATACTTTATGGTTATTTTTCTATCTTTACAGCAAGTGCCATATATGCGAGTAGTGGAGAAATTCTTTAAAAAGGTACAAAAATGCAAATACATACCTCTCCAGGGTTTTACAGTTCGTTCTAATAATTTTCATACCTTACAAATATAAATATTTTTTCTTTAACTTCAGAGCTAACTAAGTATTCCCCTCCGCTATATTTTTCGAAATTCCTAAAAAGACTGGTTAATAAGAACATGGGCCCGGTGACAGTTCTTGTCCGGAGCCCTCAAACCTCTGGATCCGGCTCTGTCAACAATTCCTTCATGCCATTTCGTGGATCCACGGGAAGGAAACATAATAGTAAAATAAATAAATAGTTTTTACCACGTCTTTTGTAAAAAAAGATATTGCGTATGTTAACGGTTTGTCCGTCCGTTCGCCTTGGGCATCATATCTCTGTAACTATTTGTCCGATTTAAAAAACCATTTTTTCATTGCGAAGCCAGAAATGTGAAAATGATTATTCTTCCTTTCTTTTTTTCTACGATGAACAATTTCGCCGCCAGAGGGGTAAACGCAGATGATGTCGAATTCAAAATACGTTTTACTCCATGTATTTGCTTCTAAACATCAGATTGAAAAAAATATTTTACCTTTCGATTCCATTTATGTCGAAGATTGTTTTAGGTATAGTCACTTTTTCAAGTTACGCATAGATTTTCCAGTAGGGGGGGGGGGGTAAAAGTAAATTGCGTTTTCTCCAATGTCTCTGCTTCTAAAACTCGGATTTGATAAATTCTTTCTGCAGCGGATGCAACTCCTGGTGAAAAATTGTTCGCATATAATTTCCAATTTTGGGTTTGGCCACCAGGTTGCGTAAGTGTTAATTTCTGCTTCTGATGCATTTGCAGCAAAATTTGAGCTTGTAAAATTTCGATTAAAAAAATCTTTCGTGAACCGATACCACTCACGTCAATAAACCTTTTCGATATGTTGCCTTCTTAAAATATTGCATGGTTTCTCCGCCAGGGGCGTACATGTATATCTTATTTTTGTCAATATATCTTCCTCTAACAGTGCGATGTGCAAACTTCCTTCTTTGTTGCATAGAGTTTCCAGTGAGAAATGTTTTTCATAAAATTTCAAAATTTTCAAGCAGTTCATAATTTTTCCGCTAGGGGGCGTAAAGGAAAATTACGGTTTCTCCGATATCTCTGCTTCCAAAGCTCCGATTTAAAAAAATTCCTTCTGCACCGGATACAGCTCCTAGTGGGAAAGCGTTCGCGTATAATTTCTAATTTTGGTAAAAATGGCTTGGCCACCAGAGGGCGTAAGCGTTGATTTCTGCTTCTGATGCATTTGCAGCAACATCTGAAATTCTAAAATCTCGACTGAAATAATTCTTCCGTGGACCTATACCACTCACGTCAATAACTCTTTTCGGAATGTTTTCTTCTTAAAATAATGCCTGGTTTCTCCGCCAGGGGCGTAAACCTATATCTTATTTTTGTCAATATCTCTGCTTCTAAGAGACCGATTTGAAAATTTCCTTCTTTCTTGGATAGCGCTTCTGGTGCGAAATGATTTTCATACAATTTCGAAATTTTCCATTAATTCATAGATTTTCCGCTTGGGGACGTAAAGGTAAATTGCGTTTTTGCCGATATCTACTTCTAAAACTCCAATTTGACCCTGCATCCCATACAGCACCTGACGGGGAATGTTTTGCATAATTTCTAATACTTGGTTGAGAATAGTTTGGCCACCAGGGGACACAACAGATAATTTCTGCTTTTGATTATTTGCAGCTAAATCTGAGCTCCTAAAAACTCGACTGAAGAAATTCTTTCGCGGGCCGATACCGTTCACATCGAAAAACCTTTCGAGAGTACCTTCTTCTGAAAATAATGCATTGTTTTTCCCGCCAGGGGGCGTAGATGCATAGCTTATTTTTGTCCATAACTCTGTTTCTAACAGTCCGATTTGAAAAATTCTTTCTTTGTTGGAGAGCGTTTCCGCTGAAAAATGTTTCTCGTAAAATTTCAAATTTTTCTTAACACACAAGGCTGCCACCAGAGGGCGTAATTTCCCTTCTTCCGTTTACAGCAATATTTTGGGACTAAACCCCGATTGAAAAACGTTTTTCTTCTGTGAGATACTACTAATTAAACAAACTATGTGTGCGTATTTTCTTCCCATGATAATGCACAGTTTCTTCACTAGGGGGCGCAAAAGCTTAATCTGTTTTTCTCAATATCTTTGCTTCTACCAGTCCGATTTAAACAATTCTTTGCAAAACACTTTAGACAAATATATGAGGAATTTTGTAATTTACATTTCTGTCGGTAGGTAGTGTTTTTGTACTGCAGTTTGTAGCTGTATCGTAGCTTCCAAACACAATATTGAGAAATTTTTTTACTGTGCGCCATTCGCTACAATCAGTACTGTAGTCGTAAAATCAGCAGAGGGTATACTATGTGCAAATCCTAAAAAGTCAGAGGTTATACTACATAGAAAAAAAAAAAAAGGCACGATACCCTTGTGGGGATACCGTGCCTTTTTAACAATTATGACTATGAGCTCACTTACAGATATGAATAAAGTACCTTCTCCTCTCTCCAGGCAATTACGGCATGTTGAAGAGCATGCACAAGATTATTTTAATTTTTATTGAAATATATCCGATAAAGCCTGAGCAGCCCCGTTGACTCTGATCATTCGTCCAAAAGGGATTCGGGTTCGAATCCCGATCAGGCATGGATGTTGTGTTGACAGTTGTCTTACGGCAATGGCTCTCTCCCTTCCCTGGAACCAGTGACCCTAAATTAGGCACGGCCGACTGCTCATAGCCCATTGAGTTGCTCACGGCGGTCGTTAAAGTTCCAATAAAAAAAAAAAAAAAAAAAAAAAAAAAGCCTGACGAGATAAGTCCTTACACGACTGTTCTCTAGAAGAAACTCTTGATCTACTATCAATTGCTGAACGATGATTTATCATCCAAGATCTTACATACTTTTTTGGATAAAATCGTTCAATGGGCGGTCCATTTGAATTTATGAACATCAGGTTAGATACATTGAAGATTAACTAAGATGCTCTGAGATCGGTTATAATGTTGTTTATAAATAAATACATCGCTCTTTCCACGTTCCAGAAACACATAGCAACCGAAAAATTGTTTTCAGCCGCCGCCGTAGAATTGAACCACGGAACTCTCGATTACTAACCGAGCATTAACGGCACTGACTATATATATTATAGCAGTTAAATCCAAGGGCGAGATCAAGGTGAAAATCCTCCAAATACGTGGCGTTAGTAAATTAATAAATACATCGCTCTTTCCACGTTCCAGAAACACATAGCAACCGAAAAATTGTTTTCAGCCGCCGCCGTGGAATTGAACCACGGAACTCTCGATAACTAGCCGAGCGCCTTAATTTTACACCACGGTGGCCAACAAACAATTTTTCGGTTGCTATGTGTTTCTGGAACGTGGAAAGAGCGATGTATTTATTAATTTACTAACGCCACGTATTTGGAGGATTTTCACCTTGGATCTCGCCCTTTGGATTTAACTGCTATAATATATATAGCCAGTGCCGTTAATGCTCGCCAGATGGAGACGCCTCAGTAGCTGAGCTCATCTTACTGATTTATGATGTCAGAAGCTGACTTAAAAATACACATAGCACCGTGGATTGTTGGCCACCGTGGTGTAAAGTTAACGCGCTCGGCTAGTTATCGAGAGTTCGGTGCTTCAATTCCACGGCGGCGGCTGAAAACAATTTTTCGGTTGCTATGTGTTTCTGGAACGTGGAAAGAGCGATGCATTTATTTATTTACTGACGCCACGTATTTGGAGGATTTTCATCATAATGTTGTTCATTAAACTGAATCCTCGTTCGCATTCAGCTGTCGAACAAGGAAGAGTTGAAATCGTTCTTAAGAGGGGTGTTAAGTTTTCTGGTACAGCTTGGACGCCTTCAGTATATTCTCTCAGTCTCTGAGAGAATATACTGAAAACGAGAATATTCTGTCAGTCTCTGAGAGAGTACAACTTGGTTGTTATCAGTATATTCTCTGATTAATGACATTTTATCAACATTAAAACGTCTACAGATTCGCTTTGTTTCTAGTTCTCCATAGCGTACGTCGTCTGTTTTAATATTTATTCGCTCTAATGGAGAAATATCTTGAAGAAGTTGTGCATTTTCACTGTTTGAATCTGAACACAGTCTTGATTTCATCCTGTCAGCCGTGCTTTGAATAAACTGGTTTGGTTAATAGGTACAATTTTGTTGTTAGGAATCAATGGGATATTTTAAAATAATAATTCCTCGTTCGCTGCTAATGCTAAATGAGTTTTTTTCCCCAGGATTTTCTCCGCTGCTAATGCTAAGTAGAACTAAATCGATGTTTCTATTTCCGGATGTTTTATTGATTGTAGAAACCGGTTTCATTGATTTTGAATAGCTCTTATTTAATTCGCGCCAGAACGGATTAAAAAGGCGTGCTCATTTCAACCGCAAATTGAATGTCATATTTCTTGGTCATGCTAGTACGAAGTTATCTTTCCACCAGCAAACAAACTCTAATAATGCGATTTATTTTTTATTCTTCAGGACAGTTCAGACCCCATTCCACTCGCCTGTGAAGTAAATTAACAAAAGGAACGAAAACACAAAACAAAAAATTGCTTCTGTTTTCGCGAATAAATATAGTTTGCTATTGAATACAGACCCCTCCCCAGATGAGTCTCAGTCCTTCCCCTGCTACGACCCTCTCCGTGGTAGGACTGAAGCCTCCGTAATGTAACAACTTACTAAGGCTACGCTTCATGTTTGGAGTGCTGCCATCTGCTGGGGAAATTGTTAAACGGGGATTTTGGATTGAAGTTTTAACGACCACTGTGAGCAACACAATGGGCTATAAGCAGTCGCCCGTCCCTAATTTAGGGTCACTGGTTCCAGGGAAGAGAGAGAGCCAGTGCCGTAAGACAAACACAACATCCATGCCTCACCGGGATTCGAACCCGGACCCTTGACGTTCGAATGATCTTAAGCTAGCGCTTAGACCACTGCGCCACCGGGGCGGCAAACGGGGATTTGAACATTTAGTAATGTTTATAATAATGAAATACGTCAAACTGAAAAAGCTTTTACAAAAGGCTTTTGATTTACGATGAGGAGTCATGTTTTGTGAGTCGGTAATAAACACTGCGGGGTATCTTCCAGGAAGAGACAAGCTAGGCAGGATTGAGGAGGTGGCTGAATGACTGAACATTTTATCAAGAGAGTCTAACACCCTTATCATTCTTTGTTCTCGTATTCAGGAGAGATTTATTAAACTTATATTTTTCTATTGTGACGCAAAAGGCGAAATAATAAAAAAAATGGAGTCAAAATGCGAAATGCCTGGTAATGATTATAATCAGGGCCACCCCTAGGATGTGTGGAGCTCTGCGCAAATATTTTTTTGCCGGCCCCTCTTTATATATACAATATGATTTAAAACGTACTACAAGGATTTAGAATAATGGGTACAGAAGAATAATCTACGTATTTGTTTAATGTCGAATCAGACCAGCTCTGTAGGCAGACCCTAATCGCTGCATTCCTAGATCTCTTTCAATGTTTACCATGGTCTCTCTAGAGATTTATACAACAGTAATGACCATGGGCACGGCCGGAGAAAGGTTTTCTTATCTGAGAGGGCGAGACTTGAAATTACGCTCCTTCGAATTCAAAAGTTCCTTACTTCCATTCAAATAGTAAGAAGTTTTTACTTTCTCACTCCTCCGTTATGAGAGAGAGAGAGTGAGAGAAAGAAAGAAAGAGTGAGAAGAGAAAAAAGGGGGAGAGAAAGGAGAGAAAGAGAAACAGAGAGATAAAATAGGGAGGAGAGAGGGGAAGAGACAGACAGAGAGAGAGTACTGAACAGTATAACTTTCTTTTTGAGTTAAAATTTTCAGGAAATTTATTCACACTGCGCATTTATATTTTTGGTTGTCCTTCAGAGTATGAATTTACGCCCGTGGTGTGACTATTCTGGGAGGGCAACCGCCCTCCCTGCAGCTACGGCCTTGATCATGGACATCTTCCCATAGCACGCGACAATTAAACAAATGTGGAAAAGGAGGGCTTTTCCTCTTGTTTTTGGAATCCTAACGGAAAAGAGATCTAGCAGCGGTTAGGGGCTAATTTGTCCATTTCATTCTTTTTTTTTTTTTTTTTTTTTGATTGGAGGTTTAACGACCACCGTGAGCAACTCAATGGGCTATAAGCAGTCGCCCGTCCCTAATTTAGGGTCACTGGTTCCAGGGAAGGGAGAGAGCCAGTGCCGTAAGACAAACACAACATCCATGCCTCACCGGGATTCGAACCCGGACCCCTTACGGACGAATGATCAGAGGCCAGCGCCTTAGATCACTGCGCCACCGGGGCGGCGTCCATTTCATTGGCAGCAAGCCTTATTGCAATGCATCACATTGAAACGAACGCAATGATATGAAATATACGGAAGTAAGACTGAAATCCGGACTATAAAACAGATCCTTTCTTGTATATAAAAAATATACACTCAGCAGACAAAACATTAGAGATAGGGGTGATGAGCAGTGTTGCATTCAGAGAGGTTTTTTCGGGGGGGGGGGCAATCACAAATTTCGAGGGGGCTAAAACTTGTTGACTGATTACATACATATAATTACAATTTTGATATATATATAAAGTACAAAAATTTCTTATGCTCTTATATCGCAAATGCAAATTCCAAGAAATCTACACATACAAGTGATTAAAAATATTAAAATGTTATACCTTTACTTTTATTCACTAATGGACCACGGATGTCAGCATGGGGTGGTGTAAAATATTGAGGATGCTAGTAAGGTAAGCCTGTGTGGAGCCCCTCCCCCCAAGACATTAGAAGTGATAAAAATGCCCTCTCCTTACTACAAGCGTGTCTCTGATTATCGAGGAATCATTACAGTGGCAAGGGTATGGCTTACACCATTGAAAACGAATGGTGTAAGCCATTCCCCTGCCATTTGGTTTCAGCCCCTTTAGATTATTTAGATTAGCAAATAGTAGTAAAGAAACAAAAAATAACTAACCGTTTGGATGGCAGTTTGAGGTGCCTAGATTTTTTTTTACTTTTTTCTTATATCACAGAGAGTGAATCACCAACGTCAGAAAAAAAAAACATTCTTGTGTGAACAATTTCTAATAATTTACTATTATTAAAAATTAGGTAGCAAATATTTTGTTGTATTGGAAGCACTAACTTCACGTTAGCTACACTGAGGCTTAACCGTGTATATGGAAAGTCGGCATTCGGAAGACTGGAAAAAAGCTGAATGCCAGCTTCCAAAATATGATGATGTATGTACTCTGTGGAATTAAGTTTTTATCGCGGAAGTAGTCCGAGTTGTCAATGCTTGAAAAATTGTCCTTTCAGCGAGGACTGTTTCATGTTTTGTTGAAGAATGATAGAAATTTCAGATTAAAGTCCATGCGGATGTTTTATTATTATGTATTATTATTATTATTATATTTTCCCTCATTTTCTTAATTTTTAAATTAATATCTCCAAATATTCAGCTATAAACAAACACAATTAGACTAAATATAAGGGGAGATCGCCAAAAAATCTACGGGGGGGGGGGGGGTTCATGGATTTTCGGGTGGGGGGCTAATTACCCCCGAGAAGATGCCTGAATACATCACTGAGGATAAGCAATTGAATGGAACAGACCCAAACCGTTCATGCGGATGTTTTTTTTATTATTATTATTATAATATTTTCCCTCATTTTCTTAAATTTGTTTAATTAATATCTCCAAATATTCAGCTATAAACGAACACAATTAGACTAAATATAAGGGAAGGTCGCCAAAAAACCTACGGGGGGGACTAATTACCCCCGAGAAAATGCCTGAATACATCACTGGTGATGAGCAATTGAATGGAACAGACCCAAACCGAACGCAATTGACAAATAGGAGGACAGCAGGGCTTCCCAACAGTGTATCGCAATCGACGAACATAGATAAACGTGGTGATCTGAGTGATTTTGATCGTGGACGTATTGTCGGTCAAAGACAAATGGGTCCTTCTATCATCCAAGTGATAGGAACCCTACGGTTCCCAAGGGCACCCTTGATACGGTTTCCCAAGGGCAACCGTATCAAGGGTGTACCGTGAGCATACGATCGACGGACGTAGCATCGCCCAGAGAGCAAGCTGTGGCCGCCCACACACCACTGATGACCGGGGTTGACGTAGACTATCCAGGTTCGTACAGACAGACTGCTTGGCAACGTAGGCACAAATCACATCCGAGTTAAATGTCGGAGGCCCAAACAGCGTCATCGAGTGAACAGTACGGCGCTCGTTGCCAACGTTGGGCTACAATAGCAGGCGCCCTACTCGTGTGCCTCTGTTGACTGCTTGTCATCGGACATTACGCCTCGCCTGGTGTCAGGAACATCAAAACTGGACCACTGCAAGGTGGCGCCGCGTCGTGTGGTCCGATGAATCCCGTTTCCATCAGTGCCGAGCTGACGGGAGGGTGCGGGTGTGGAGTCAACAGCATGAAGCCATGGCCCCGTCGTTCCAGGTCGTTTCTGTTCAAAGCGGTGGTAGCTCTGTAATGGCTTGGGGATCCTTGTCATGGGGCACATTAGGTCCCTTAGTGTTTCTGTTGAGGTCCTTAATCTCTGCGCGCAACCAGCATGTTCTGGCTGATCACCAACATGCTTCTATGGCCTTCCCGCATCCTGTGGCAGATATTCTGTTTTAACAGAACAATGCGGCTTCCCTCAGGTCCGCAACCACCCTGGCATGGTTCGAGGAACACTCATCTGAGTTTGGAACCATCCAGTGGCCCCAGGGTTCGCCGATTTAAACCCTGTAGAAGCTCTCTGGGATGACATGGAGCGGGACATCAGATCCATGGATCCTGGACCTGTCTCGGGCGGAGTTGTGCCCAATATTGCAACAGGCATGGCTGGCATTATCTCCTGAAACTCTCCGGCATCTGGTGGAATCGATGTCTCGGCGTGTACAGACTGCTATTCACGCTAGACGAGGACCAAAACGCTGTTTTAGGTATCTGTAATGTTTTGTCCATTGAATGTATATTTGGATGTTATATTCACAGGCTGACGGACATATAAAATGACAAAAAATTCATAAACTATTAAAAGTTTATATACTAGAAATTGTATATTTGAATATAACTATTGCAAGTTTATACAGGGGGTTCGTAAGCTGTTTTGACAAAAGAAGAGGGGTAATAGTACCCATCAAGACGAACAATATTTACAATGGAACCTAGGGTCGCATTCCACTCTGAGTGTCAGAAAAGAGTAACTTCGAAATACGTCCAACAAGCACAAGTCGTCACCTCAGAAGTCATTTCTTTCGTGCCGGAGAAGTAGCACATCGCCAGAACATCACCGTCAAACATTTCCCGTATGCAAATTGCCAGAGAAAAGGCGCAGCATCGACAGTTTCAGCTAATTGGCTTATCAAGGTGCAGTAGACACTTCCTGAATGCCACACATCCCGCACGATGGATTGGACGTGTCGGACCTGTGGCATGGCCTCCACGCTCACCGGACTTAAACCCACTGGACTTCTTCTTCTGGGGGCACATGAAATCATTGGTGTACGAGACGCCTGTGGACTCCGTGGAAGATCTCGTCGCGAGAATCGTTGTTGCAGCGGACAGGATAAACACGACACCAGGAGTCTTCGAGAGGGTGCGCCAGTCTTTCATTCGCCGGTGTGAATTGTGCAACGGCACCCGTGGCCGCCACTTTGAGCATCTACTTAGAGTCTGTCCCTGATCTCCATAAATGGGATTGTGCAATTTATTATATCGTTTATTTTCTTTCTTTGCACTGTTGAAAGTTCAACTTGGACATCAAACTTTACTCTTTTGTGACATTCAGAGTGCAATGCGACCCTAGGCTCCATTGTAAATATTATTCGTCTTGATGGGTACTATCACCCCTCTTCTTTTGTCAAAACAGTTTACGAACACCCTGTATACCAGAATATATATTTGGATGTTATATTCACAGACCAGCGGACATAGGATATAAAATGACAAAAAAGTCATAAACTATTACAAGTTTAGATACTAGAAATTTAATTTCTCTTGCCTTCATTTCACCAAAATCAATAATTATGTGGTTGTAAGGCAGATTTTTACATAATGTATGTTCTATTGACATTAATGCTAAATTAGACCGTTCTTGGGTTATTATAGCTCTAATTGATAATTCAATTAAGACGTCGCTCTGCTAACGCAACGGTAATTAAAACTATCAAAAAAATTCTTAAAGAAATGCTGAAATTTGGAATCGAAGCAGTTTGAAAAGTACATACGAGCATCCAGGTACTATGGAAATCCTTAACTACTGCATCTAATGCAGGACAATTTGCTGGCTTCTTTTAGGTGTAAGCAGAAGTTCTCGTACAAATAAAGTAACATTCGCTTCGTTATGCAGGTCATTCATAATTCTTTTGGTTTGTTCTACAAATTTCATATTTTAACTTAAAAAGTTTTGTGCTTATGATGAGCGGGGGCCGGAGCAGGTGCTCCGCTCGCCCGGGTCTAAATGCGGCACTGATTGTAATCACCATTTGATATCGACTTACAGAGGGTGAGTCGAAAGTTTTGTAATATTTGGATCACTTTATGTCTTTATACGTACCTTCGCGACGAAAGTTGACTAGCATTCAAAGTATAGGTCATCGTGTTGCACCGTCTTTAGCCATTTGTCTGGCAATTCTTCGATTCCGCGGAGGTACCAGTTTTTGTCATTCGAGGCGAAGAACTCCTTCACCCCAGCTGCCACCTCCTTCTGGTTGTTGAAATGCCTCCCACGAAGGAAGTTGTCCATGGACCAGAACGGGTAATAATCCGAAGGGACAAGGTCCGGAACATATGCTGGGTGTGTCATCAGTTCGATTCCCTCAAGTTCCTAGAGTTTTGCTCGGGTCGTTCGCGCGGTATGCGGCCGAGCGTTGTCCTGCTGTAGGAGAGCGCGCTTTCTGTTCACCCGTACCTGGTACTTCTTCTCCTAAACGATATACATCCGCTCCAGCTGTTTAGAGTATAGGCTGGCATTGATGGACAGACCGCCTAGAACAAATTTGTAATGGATATTCCCTTCGAAATTCCACCAGACGCAGAGCATCACCTTGTGCTCAAAGCGCCTACGTTTGGTAACAGGCTCAGGAAGCTGGCCCCGGGCTCAAATTCTGCCGTTGTGCGTTGGGATTACGAAAAGAGGCCCACTTTTCACCGCACGTAACAATTCTCTTGATAAAACTTACATCGCGTAGGTTTTCTAAGTGTTTCGTGCACACTTACATTCGGCGGTTTACTTCAGCTGCATGGCGTCAGTTCGTAGGGAAAATGCGGCAGCTCCTGTAGATCTTGCCGAGGTCCTGAAGGTGACGAACCACGGTGGTTGAGATACGTCTAGATCGCCTGATAATCTCAGAGTGCTGGTTGTCGGATTTGCCTCTACGGTCTGGCGCGCGGCATCCGAATCCACTGTTCGCGGTCTACCTGACCTTTCGCTGATCGTTGAGGTTTCTGTTTCCTGAGCGAAATTTGTTGGACCATCTCATTGCTGTGCTGTGGTCCACGGAACCTTCCCCTTTTGCATGACAAATGTTCCGTGTTGCTTGAGCAGCGTTATGGAACTTTTAATTAATTAGGGAACTTTTGCTTTACGAGTTTATGATGTTCAAACTCATAAAGCAAAAGTTCCCTAATTAGCCGGTTCCGGCTCTTCATCTTTTAGGCGTCCCAACTACAGACAGAACGACGACATGCAATACTGTTCACAGCAACGACCACCAGTTTATATCCCTTTCGACTGACGATGCGCGACTTGAACTAGTTTAAGCACGTGAGATATCCGCCGCAGCACATGCGTTTATGCAAATATTGCAAAACTTTCGACTCACCCTACTAGATGAAAGCCCGTCAATAATGACGGGGGAAAATAGAATTTATGATACAGAAATTATTGACATTTATTTATTGAGTTTTTGAGTTCCACGTCAATAGATGGCGACTTTGGCTCACAACTTTCTGAAAATTTCCCGAACAGTCGGTTATGGAATTTGATACAACGGGCTGTTTGTTTGTTATATGTTTTGTAAAACCTTTAGTCCCTATTTCGTCAACATTTCCTTGTACACAACGTTTTTCGTATTTACTGACTGTGAACCCTGTATCAATTTCCCCTGTTCTTTTCCGTGAACTATTTTCACCTTGAAGTCGTTAGATCGTCGTACTCTTGACGTTGCCACATACAGATGGCTAAACACCGGTTCAGGTAGTGAACCAAAATTCCTGATCTAAAGTTTTTCGTACCCGCCCCGGTGGCGCAGTGGTCTAAGCGATGGACTCTGATCATTCGTCCGAAAGGGGTCCGGTTTCGAATATCGGTGAGGCATGGATATTATGTTTATCTTACGGCACTGGCTTTCTCCCTTCCCTGGAGCCAGTGACCATAAATTAGGGACGGACGACTGCTTAGCTCACGGTGTAGCTCACGGTGCTCGTTAAACCTCTAACCAAAAAAAAAAAAAAAAAAAAAAACGTTTTTGTATCTCTAGAGTTGACCGTGTGTCCTAAAGCATCACTGACGTCATGTGAGAATGATTTGAATTAGATGACGTCATACCAGTAGCTGTGATATTTGTTGCTATGACAACAAAACAAAGTGGTATACGCGTGTAGGTGATGACGTCACCTACACGAAAACACGAAAAGCTAAGCGTGACGTCACAAACATTTGTTTCTCGGTTGTTGCTATGACGATTTAAGATTGTCACGGAGAACGGCTCTAGCAGATTATTATTAGAGATTGCTGCAGATGAAATGTCGGATTTTACATACTCGTGCTGTTGGCAAATAGTTTAAGAATTAATACATCGTATGATGTGACTTGTGTTATGTGAATTTAAAGCTTCAAGCCTTAGGTCAAAGCCATGTTGAAAACTCAAAGCCATGGCATTAGAGAGACGAGTTCCTTCCGTTTGTGACGTAACTTTCATGTTACACCGCAGTGTCTTAATTGGCGCCGTACACAACAGTGTTAGAAACGAATCGGAAGCCTTGGTTTCCATGTCACGTCACTAAAAGAGGGAACTTATCCTTTTGATGTCATTGCCTTGCATTTTCTGGAAGGCATTGCTTAAATTCACAAGTCACATCGGGATTGTGCTGCAGTGAAGACGTCCAAGGAGATTATGTTGCAGGGAAGACGTCCAAGGGGATTGTGCTGCAGTGAAGAGGAAGTCCAAGCTGATTGCGTTGCAGTGAAGAGGGCGTCCAATTGGATTGTTCTGCAGTGAAGAGGACGTCCAATGAGATTGTGCTGTAGTGAAGAGGACATGTAAAGGGATTGTGCTGCAGTGAAGAACACGTCCAATGAGATTTTGCTGTCGTGAAGAGGATATCCAAGGGATTGAGCAGCAGTGAAGAGGACGATAAATCAGATTTAAATTTGTGTCATTTTCTTACACGAGTTCAAATTTGGACACTTTCTCTCTTCCGCGCGAAGATTCTCCCTTTAGCATAATTTTTTAACGTCTAAAGGGGTGCATTTAGTTAAAGCGTTTCCACAGAAACACTTCTTTATAGGCAATTAACCAACTGAAAGTTTTTGAACAGCAGCTTTGCATCTCATAGTAACTTGGAAAAAGAAGAAATATTTTAGTCTTCAGTGCAAATACGCCTCCACACTTAACTTCTTTTTTAACTTGTTCTTCTGATCATGCAGTTGAGAATTACTGAATTTGTACTATAAATTCACTTCAAAGTTGAAATTTCTTTTGAGTTGCGTTCATGCTGCTCCATTTCGCTATTACTTCAATTTTAAAAAATCAAGTATATGAATAAATAGATAAAGTATTTATGTCTGTGACGAAATGCCAAAATAATTTACGTAAACCGTCGAAATAAAAGTTCAGAACATTTTTAACAGCGCCCATTTTCCAGGGGGCTCGCTACCTGCCTCTAGCCACTGCTAACTACGGTCCTCTTGGAAGTCCGCAGTTAGTCCCCTTTCTGCTCTTTACAACCGGATCGGACCATAACGGAGAACAGGTGCTGTCAAGAACTTGATATTATGCATGGAAAACTGTCCACCAAACAACCGGCATTTGCCCATCGCCTTGTACCGATACTTCTCCATGGTAACGCGAGGCTCCACTTTGCGCGCCAGCCAATTCAGAATCTGCACCAGTTGAGGTAGGAAGCCTTGCATCTTCCACCTTATTCATCTGATCTATCCCCTACGCCCTATCACTTCTTCAAGCACGGGGACCCCTTTCAATAGGATAAACTGTTTCAAATCAAGCAGCAGTTGAAATGGCATAACATGAGTTTGTTACATCTCTAAACACGACATCTTCCCTGACGTCATACAGAAGTTTGTATCTCGTTGTCAAAAGCGTGTTGCTGCTGGCGATGAATATTTTGATTCTTAAAATTTAGTTTTCATCGTATTTTGGGCGCGGTTGAAGTTTCTATAAATACTCTGACATTTCACTTGCAACAAGCTAATATTTTCTATCTTCTTATATTACTAATAGTTTAGGAAGGGGAAGTAAAGTGAAAAACAAAAACTGTTAATAATATCTATATGTATCTGGAGAAAGAATACCAAATTCGTATTTCTTTCGGCGACCTTTTCAAAAAGTTTTAAGTGGAAATGGCAAGCAGCCATTCATTCACAAGCTAGGAAATTATCGTTTACTGAAAAAAGAAGAGAGACAGAAAGAGAAGAAGGGAAAAAGAAAAAGAGGAGGAAAATGGCGTTCATTTCGCCAAACACTTGACACGCGCAATAAATGTATTACCAGCAGCTTCTCTGTATTTTTGGAGGTTTGAAAAGTTATGCATGGAGTGGCACGCTCTGTGTGAGACAGAAATAGAAGCTTTTAATCATTTAAAGGCGAAGAACAAAGATACCCCATGGACTGGAAGTTCCGTTATTTTTAGGAAACAAAATGCAAAAGAAGACTCAGAATAAAAGTTACTGAGATTTCTTTTCGGACTCAATTTTATACGTCTTTCGTAAAAAAGATCGTGCTTATGTTATCGGTTTCTCCGTCCGTCCGTCTGTTTATACCATATCTCTGCAACTATCAGACAGATTTGAAATTTGTTTTTTATCAGTCTAATTTGAAATTTGCTTTGTTGCATCCGGAAGCTTGAAATATGTGAATGATGATCCTTCATTTCGTTTTTTTTTTTTACGATGTACAATTTCGCCGCTAGAGGGCGTAAATGCAGATGAAGTCGAATTCAAAATTACGTTTTATTCCACATATTTGCTTCTAATCATCCGATTGAAAAAATTATTTTATCTTTCAATTCTATTTATGTCGAAGAGTATTTTAGATATAGTTTCTTTTTCAAATTACGCATAGATTTTCCGCTAGGGAGCATAAAAGTAAATTACATTTTCCCCGATAACTCTTCTTCTAAAACTCCGATTTGAAAAAATTTTCTTCAGCGGATACATCTCCTGACGGAAAATCTTTTGCATATCATTTCGAATTTTTGGTAAAGAATACTTTGGCCACCAAGGGGCGTAAGTGTTAATTTTTGTTTCTAATGTATTTGCCGTAAAACCTGAGCTTCTAAAATATCGATTGAAAAAATTCTTTCGTGGTCTGATGCCACTCACATCGATAAACCTTTTCGGAATATTTTCTTCCTAAAATATTCCACAGTTTCTCCGCCAAGGTGGCGTAGATGTGTATCTTATTTTTGTTAATATATCTGCTTCTAATGGTCCAATTTGAAAAATTCCTTCTTTATTGGAAAGAGTTTTCGGTGCGACATATTTTTCATATAATTTCAAAATTTTCAAGGAGTTTAGAGACTTTCCGCTAGGGGTCGTAAAGGCAAAATTCCGTTTCTCCCGATATCTCTGCTTCTAAAACTCCGATTTAAAAAATTCTTTCTGCACCGGATACAGCTCCTGATGGGAAATCGTTTGCATATAATTTCTAATTTTTGGTAAAAAATGGTTTGTCACCAAGGGGCGTAAATGTTAATTTCTGCTTCTGATGTATTTGCAGCAAAATCTGAGCTTCTAAAATCTCGACTGAAAAAATTCGTTTGTGGAACGATACTACTCACGTCGATAAACCTTTTCGGAATATTTTCTTTTTAAAATATATTTTTCTTTTGCATGGTTTCTCCACCAAAGGGGTAGATATATATTATTTTTGTCAATACCTCTACTTTTAAGAGTCCGATTTTAAAAAATCCTTCCTTGCTGGATAGCGCTTTCTGTGCGAAATGCTTTTCATATAATTTGAACATTTTCAAATAACTCAAACTTTCCGCTAGGGGGCGTTAAGGTGAATTGCGTTTTCCCCGATATGTCTGCTTCTAAAACTCCGATTTGAAAAATTCTTCCTGTATCGCATACAGCCCCTGATGGAAAATGTTTTTCATATATCTAATAATTTCTAATATTTGGTAAAGAATGGTTTAGCCACCAGAGGGCATAAGTGTTAATTTCTGCTTCAGATGTATTTGCAGCAAATTCTGAGCTCCTGAATACTCGACTGAAAAAATTATTTCCTGGACCGATACCGCTCACATTGAAAATCATTTTGAGAATAGTTTCTTCCTAAAATAATGCATGGTTTTCCCACCAGGGGACGTAAAGTCACATTTTATTTTTGTCGATATCTCTGTTTCTAAGAGTCCGATTTGAAAGAAATCTTTCTTTGTTGGAAAGCGTTTCCGCTGTGAAATGTTTCTCATATAATTTCAAATTTTTCTTAACGCACAAGTCTCTAACCAGAGAGCGTAAGTTCACGATTCTGTTTACAGCAATATCTGCGGGATTAAAAACCCGACTGAAAAATTTCTTTCTTCGGTCAGATACTACTGTTTCCCATATGGGTTCCAGTGACTTTAAACAGGGATGTAGTTCTAAGAAAAAAGTGCCTTAGCGGTGAACGGATTAGGTGAAACAACCCGAGAAAGCAGAGCCTTAAAATTTTCAAATTCAATTTAGAATGATTTGTTGTTTTCATCAGTTAGTATTTTTATTAAAGTTTTATTACTAACTATTTTTATCAACTTCTTTTAAGAATTGCTTAATTGGAGCAGTTTTAAATAAAAGACAAAAAAGTTACGTGGTAGTCAGATGCTAAGAATGTTAAATGTATTTCCCTTTAGATACTGTTCTGTCATTCTGTACAGTTCCAAATATTGAGTGTGATAATGTACACTGAAGAGCAATTGAATTAGAGACAGTTGGCGTTATGCAAATTGGGCGCTGTGGGCAGCCCTGTAAACGGAAACGACATGTCTTATGCAGCAATCCGACAATATAAGGAGTGATGCGACGGGAATCAGTAAGAGTCGGACGCAGTATGGGTAAGACGAAGGATCTAAGCGCATTTGATCGTGGGCAAATTGTCGGGGCCCGACGAATGGGTTACTCCATCTCGGAAGTCGTGCAGGCACTGGGATTTTCACGAGCCACTGTGTCACGGGTGCACCGTGAGTACATCGAATCCGGTAAAACCATCCCTGCAAGGGCCAACTGCCGTGGACAACAGCGTGTGAATGAGTGGGGTCATCGTCGGCTAGCTCGCATTGTAACCGTGGATAGACGGGCCACAGTGCAAGAAATCACTCGGCAATTTAACGTTGGTGCACAAAAACGTGTGAGCAGCCACACCATCCAGAACCATCTTCTCGCTATGGGGTACAGAAGCAATCGTTCCACGACGGTACCGTTGCTGACAGCACATCACAGGGTGCAAAGAGTAGCATGGGCGCGTGAACATCGCCACTGGACCCTAGACATGTGGAAAAATGTTGCCTGGACTGATGAGTTGAGATTCACGTTCTTACATGCGGATGGCAAGATACGAGTACGGCGCAAACCACATGAAGCGATGGATCCTTCTTGCCAGCAGGGTACTCTTCAAGCTGGTGGGGGTGGCATTCTCGTCTGGGGACTGTTTACGTGGACTGAAATGGGACCCCTGGTACGTGTGACATCGTCCCTCACAGGTAAACGTTACCGAGATATGCTGGACGACCATTTGCTCCCGTTTGTGCGTCTTCAACATCCCACTGGGGACCTCATCCTGAAACAAGTTAATGCAGCTTCCGAATTGTATCCGAATGGTTGGATGAACACTCCACCAACGTGACCTAGCTTCCTTGGCCAGCTAGGTCACCTAACCTCAATCCCATCGAGCATATCTGGGATGCCATCGAGAGAGATTTTCGAGGCTCTGGCCCCCCTCCGTCAAATCTTCGTGAACTGTGGGAGCTTGTTCAGGGGTCGTGGAGCCGTATGGCTTCCCAACGCTTCCGGTGTCTCGTCGAGTCCATGCCGAGACGAATCGCCGCCGTCATCAGGGCGAAAGGTTGTGCTACACGTTACTAGATAGGTATCTCTAATTCAACTGCTCTTCAGTGTATGTCAGTCATACTGAATATTTGTAAATTATGTGCTCCTCTTGTTAAGATTATGGGATGGGAGTGGCAAATATCTTTTGCGTTGCTTTTTGTTTCATTCCGGGTATAATGACCACCTCGATCATCTGGGGCCATGCGATTGGCCAGAAGCCAGTGCCTCTGACCACTCGGAAACCTAAGCACATTTTGCGTTTCTCGTAAGGAATCACAGAATGGGCTCAGGTAATTACTTTAGTTGGAGCCCATGGCGAGTTCAGCTGAAATGCCCTTCTCAACTGTAAAACACTTTTCACTTTCGGGTGGGAGTGGGGATTGTTAACGACCACTATGAAGAATTCTAAAGGATATAAGCAGCCATTTATCCCTACATTAGGGTCACTGGTTCTAGGGAATCACAGAATGGGCTCAGGTGATTACTTTAGTTGGAGCCGATGGCGAGTTTAGCTGAAATGCCCTTCTCAATTGTAAAACACTTTTCACTTTCGGGTAGGAGTGGGGGTTGTTAACGACCACTATGAAGAATTCTAAAGGATATAAGCAGCCATTTATCCCTAAATTAGGGTCACTGGTTCTAGGGAATCACAGAATGGGCTCAGGTGATTACTTTAGTTGGAGCCGATGGCGAGTTTAGCTGAAATGCCCTTCTCAATTGTAAAACACTTTTCACTTTCGGGTAGGAGTGGGGGTTGTTAACGACCACTATGAAGAATTCTAAGGGATATAAGCAGCCATTTATCCCTAAATTAGGATCACTGGTTCTACGGAAGGGAAAAAAGCAGAGCTGTAAGTCAATCACACACCCTATGCCTCGATAACAGTATTCTATTCCGACTCAGTAACAGCCTAGTCAGAATAGAATACTGTTTCACACCCTAGTCAGAATAGAATACTGTTTCACACCCTAGTCAGAATAGAATACTGTTTCACACATTATTCCGACTCGGTAACAGTGTGTTGGACATTTAACAGCAGCGGCCTATGTTCACTACTATCTCTCGTTTCTCCTCTTGAGTGGACCAAATGGAGGAGCACTACGTTCTTGTTGCTGCGTAGTAGTTCGTTGCTCCTGTTGTGTGGTCACGTACATAAGAGACGCTATGTTTGGAATGCGGTAATAGTAAACGCAGTCTTGTCGAGTATATGAAAAATTAGGAAATACATCGAATTTTTTGAAAATTTGAACTTTCAATACTTAAACATTGTTCCTTAAAAAAAGTAGGTGGAGACTTTTTGATGTAGACTTGTAGCAGCATAAAAAAAACCAGTTAAATATTTTTCATCTTGTACATAAACATCAATAAATATTTTTCATATTGTAATATTTTTTACTATTATAATTGAACATTTCTATTCGATTGAAAATAAATTATTTAACAGCACTTTTTTAAATGTTCGTAAAGCTCAAATGAAAAGTAACATAGCATTTTCTTAATGTTGTACTGTAATGAAATTTTGACTCCTTACGTGAAGGGACAGGGAATTTGAAAATTTCGACAAAATAAAAAAAATAAAAAATAAAAAAATAAATGCGGAGTTGTCCGAAACGCAGCCAGCCAGTCTCACAAACTGAAATATGATTGTACTTTGAAGTGACGCTGTGAGCTGTTCCGGTGGTGCAGTGGTTCTTACCGTTCGTTCGAATGCGCCCCAGTTCGAGTCCCGGATGAGGAATAGATGGTCTTACGGCACTGGAGCCAACGTTCCCAAATTAGGTGCGGGCGACTGATCATAGCGTGACCACAAAACTTCCCTTTCTTCTTCAATGAATTATTTCATTTTTTTCTTTTGATTGGAGGTTTAATGACCACCGTGAGCAACTCAATTGACTATTAGCTGTCGCCCGTCCCTAATTCAGGGTCACTTGTTCCAGGGAAGAGTGAGAGCCAGTGCCGTAAGAAAAACACAACATCCATGCCTCACTGGCATTAGAACCCGGACCCCTCTCGGACAAATGATCAGAGGCCATCACTTAGAGGACTGCGCCACCGAGGCGGCTTATTTCATTTGTGAAACTGCCTTTGTTACGCCCATTTTTTTTTTTTTCAGATATAGAATTCATCCTAATATCTAAAGTCTGGTTAACAAATTTCCCATTCTTCTTCAATGAATTATTTCAGCCGCCCCGATGGAGCAGTGGGTTAAACGATGGCCTCTGATCATTCGTCCGAAAGGGGTCCGGGTTCGAATCCCGGTGCGGCATGGATGTTGTGTTTGTCTTGCGGCACTGGCTCTCTCTCCTTCCATGGAACCAGTGACCCTAAACTAGGGTCGGGCGACTGCTTATAGCCCATTGAGTTGCTCACGGTGGTCGTTAAACCTCCAATCAAAAAAAAAAAGAATTATTTCAGTTGTCATTTGGTACGTCCATTTCTTTATCAGATATGGTATTCATTCAAATACCTAAAGTCTGGTTAACAAAACTCTCCTTTCTTCTTCAATAAATTATGTCATTTGCGAAACTACCATTTGATGCATCCATTTCGCTAGCAGATATAAAATTCACAAGATATCCAAACATCTAAAGTCTCATTAACAAACCTTTCCATTCTTCTTCAATGAAAAGTCATTGTTGTTCCTCAGCCCGCTTCGTAAACTTTTGATGTTCCGTTCACTACTTTAAGAATAAGGATTTCCTGTACCTCACCCAAAGCTTTCCAAACCCTAGCTCTTAGTGTTTCACATCGGCTCCCAAAAGAAGCTTCGTCACAAAGACAAAGAATTTCCTGTTGTCTTTCGTCAAGATTCTTTTTCACGTAGCAGCGGAGTCAACAAGCGGCAGAAGGCATTTTCTTTTTTTTTTTTGGAAGTCAAGAATGGCCATTTGCTTTGGAAAGCCACGTAACTGCTGCTAATTTTTGGGCAGATGTTTGCCTTCAGTTAACCAATACAAAAGAGTTTCACAGTCTTTCTCTTCAGTCTGTAAACATATCAGATGAGAACAAAGGAATCTCGGGAAACATCCTCCCACAGAGTTGTTAAAACAGTTGCAGTTGTTACGCCACTAAGTCTTTCATTCTAAATTTGGTATCAGAGCCAAAACGAGAGATCTGCTTTCCCTGCTCTAGCTAGCTGGTGCTGAAAGAACTGTTAGAAACTACGCAAACGTTAGGTGAGGCAAACCAAAATTCTGAGCGTGAAATCAACCACAGGCTGCGTAATTTCAGATTTTGGGCCTTGAGGTAGGAGCTTGAACTGGCACCGCTACCCCTTAAAAGACGGGAAATTTAAAACATGTAGACTTAAGTTGTCAACTATTGAGTATTGTGGAATATACTGTATATACAAGGTCCTACAAAATCACGAGCTAAAGGAATTGAAAATAACAGTTTTTTATCAAATCATTGTGCATATACCAATGCGTCGTTACTCAGAGCAAAACAGTGATCTGATTTAACACTTTATATATAAATGAATAACACATTCTTGATGCGTGAATGTACACCGATCAGCCAAAACATTAAAAACCACCTACCTAATGTGATGTAGATCCTCCTCTCGCCGCCAAAAGAGCTCTCACCCGATGAGACATAGATTCAACGAGATGTTGGTGTCTCTTGATATTTAGCACCATGACTGCAATAGAAGATCCCGAAGTTCCCGTAAATTACGTGGTTCGGGTGATTCTGCTGGTGTCTGTTTCTCCAATTCAAACCATATATGCTCGATAAATTCATTGTCGGCGAATTTGAGGGTCATGGCAATAAGGGGAATTCCTTTTTTACGCCTTCCAACCGTAGGTTGAAGAAGCGTAATGCTCCAGCTTTGTCCGTCTGTCCATCCGCACGATAACTTGCGTAAATATAGTTCGATTTCAATGAAATTTTAGTATGTGGTAGGGGACCACCTGCGAGCGAACCCTATTGAAAATGCGTGAAATGGGGTCGAAGGTCAGGTCATAAGAGCCAGATGCATTCCATTGCCCTTATGCGTCATAACTTGCGTAAAAATGGTTCGATTTCAATGAAATTTTAGTATGTGATAAGGGAACCATCTAGGGATTAAGCCTTATTGAAAATGGGCGAAATGGGGTCAAAGCTCACGACATAGGAGCGGGATCCATTCCATCGCCCTTATGCGTTATAACTCACGTAAAAATTCTTCGATTGAGACAAAACTTTATCATGTTGTTCCGAAAGTATACTTTACCGGTTCTGTTGAATATAATCGAAATGGTGTCAAAGGTCAGGTCATAGGAGCGAGATTTATTTTTTTTTATTTTTTTACGTAAAGATTATCCTCATAACTTGAGTAATGTAGCCATTATTCTCATAACTTGAATAATGATTTCTAGTATGTTGGAAAGCGTATCATAATCAATGCATTGCATGATTTTGCGAACTTGTTATGTTATTGGAACCATTCTTGAACTTTCTTCGCAGTATAACATGAAGCACTATCTTGTTGAAAGACTCCAACTCCGCCAGGGAATACAATTGCTATAAAGGGGGTTACTTGGTAAGTCACGATGTTTAACAGGTACTTGACACCTGTCAGAGTTCCCTCTACAGGGATAATGGGTCCAAGTGTTCCCCAAGAAAATATTGCCCAGACCATAACACTCCCTTCAGCCGCCTGGATCCGTCCCACAGTGCATCTAGGTGAGAAGACTTCCTTAGGTAAACGTAGCACACGAGCTCGTCCGTCGTCATGGCGTAACAGAAAACGGGATTTGTCTGACCATGAGACCCTCTTCCAGTCTTCTATATGGTCCAATGCCGATGATTACGTGCCCACTGCAAACGTTGACGACGTTGAACGGCTGTGAGCGAATGGGTCTGCGGCGACGGATACCCATATCCAAGAACGTATGATGAACTGTGTGTTCGTACACGTAGGGCCCTTCACTACAATTGAAATTATGGGTTAATGTCAGTCACAGTAACTCTTCTGTTGCTGCGTGCAAGACGGGATAACCTTCGCTGACCTCTGGCATTAATGAGGCGTTGCCTACCTACGCGTTATAGACATCTTGATAGGTATCAACTACTACATAGAATGAGCCTACCAGCGTCGCTGTTTCGGAGATGCTCTTACCGAGGCGTCTTGCCATAACGATCTGGCCTTTGTTGAAATCAGATAAATACTTTGTTTTTCAATGTTGAGATGAAACGAAATACTGACAGAGAGAGAGAGAGAGAGCTTTGATCCAGGTATTATACATATCATTCGCGACTTGGCACGTGAAGCTGATTAGTTGCGCGCGCGCTTATTCGCGTTACGCAGAGGTGGTTTTAATGTTTTAACTGATGGGTGTATTATGTCTTAAAAGAAAAGTGTTTAATTAATGCATCTTTCCAGTTCTTACTTATGCAGCAACGCCCGCTTTCTATTGATGGACGCTGGGTAGCGTTGGCGCAGAGCATCATGGACCAGTTCCAGTTGTTAAGCGTAGAAGTTCCTGTGAGTGCTGAGACAGGCAGAGCCCAAGTCTGAATAAGAACACGGGCCCCAACCGGGCTAGGGTTCCGCGATAACTTTTTAAAAATTTAAGTGTGGTTTTATGTGATTTGGCATACAAATCTTTAGACAAACGAAAGCTATTTATTCTGGACTTGCAAATGCCGTAAGGCACGCATTAATGGATTTCTGCGAAGGCAAAGCTTCAAGAACTTTAAATAGTAAATAGTAGATACCACGCTCTCAAAAGTTTATATCCTCCACCAATGCAGCAGCTCACTGCTAATTTTATTGAGCAATGTTCATACGTAGATTTTTCTGAACGCCCCGTCGTCGAAAGCATTGCAGGAAAAAAGTAATGGCCTGAAAAAATCGTGCAGATGTATTATAGAAAACTAGATGAAAGTCCTTCAATAATGACGGGGGAAAATAAAGTTTATGATACAGAAGTTTTTGAGTTAAAATTTATGATATTGAGTTTTTGAGTTCCACGTCAATAGATGGGGACGTTGGCTCACAGCTTTCTGAAAATTTCCCGAGCAGTCGGTTATGGAATTTGATACGACGGGTTGTCTGTTTGTTATGTGTTTCGTAAACACTTCCTTGTCAACACTTCCTTGTACACAACATTTTTCGTATACACTGACTGTGAACCCTGTATCAATTTCTCCTGTTCTTTTCTGTGAACTATTTTTATCTTGACGTCGCGTCGTCAGATCGTCGTAGTCTTGACGGTACTACATACAGATGGCTAAACACCGGTTCAAGTAGTGAACCAAAATTCCTGATGTTAAGTTTTCGTATCTCTAAAGAGTTAACCGTGTGACGTAACACATCTCTGACGTCATGTGAGAATGATTTGGATTAAACGACGTCACACCAGCAGCTGTGTTCTTTGTTGCTATGGCAACAGAACAAAGTGATATACGCGTGGAATTTGCGCGTGTAGGTGATGACGTCACCTACACGAAAAGCTAAGCGTGACGTCACAAATATTTGTTTCTTGGTTGTTGCTATGACGACTTAAAAAGTTGTAGGGAGGAGGAGGAGGGCTCTGGCAAATTATTTATATATTAGGATGTCCCTTTGACTGGGAAAGACATTATTAAACTGAAGGAGTAAAAGAGAGTGAAAGTCTGAAGAAGAGATTTTTTCTAACAATGCCAAAACAAGTTAGTCATAGTTTTCGGGCTCGAATTCTTAAAATTGAGCTCAAACTCAGCCCTTGTTCACGCTCACAGCAGTGCTGAGTTCAGGGCTCAACTTTAAAGCCCGAGCCCATCCGACCCCGAATTTTATATTGCAACACGAAGTCCGAAAGCTATGACTAACCTGTCTAGACATAAATAAGAATATTTTTTTTCGCTAGACCTTCGCTAACTCCTCACTCTACATTTAGCCGGTATCTTTCTCAACTGGGGAGTGGGATAGAGGCTTCTATATCTTTCTATAGTACAGTAGTACGGTTGTTTTTTACAGTTCGTTTCTTCCTGAAATGTTTCTGGAAGCCGTGATCCCGAAAGATGAGGTGGCGCTGAAATCTACATACGTTACAGAATATAATTAGCAGGGAGCTGCGTGTGGAGGTTGGTTTGCTTGTTTGCGGGTTTAACGACGGCTGGGAGCAGCTCAACGGGCTATAAGCCGTTGCCCGTCCATTATTTAGGGTCACTGGTTCCAGCGAAGGGAGAGAGCCAATGCCGTAAGACAAACACAGCATCCATGCCTCACCTGGATTTTAACATAGACCCATCACCGAAAAATGGTCAGATTACAGCGCTTAGGCCACTGCGCCGCGGGGGTGGCCTACGTGGAGATAGGGGCAAAATTTCATCGGCGCACTGTCTACTATATTTAGTATCTGTAATTCTTGAAGAGGCCTTTCCTTCTCTGCAGAAACCCGCTAATGCGTACCATTTTCTACTCAAGCCCGGAATAAGTAAACCTACCGAGTCCCCACTTCCCGCCCTGCCCCAGTTATCGAAGGATTCTCTTCATCAACTGGAAAGTATAAGAAAAGTGTTGTATGTGTGCTAAATCACAAAGTAAAAAAATTATTTCTCTCAGAGTCTGAGATCGTACAAGCCCGAAACATAGTAAATATTATGCAGCCCGAGCCCTGTTTGGGCACGGACTCGACTTCGGGCTTTCGGGATGGGGCTCGGTCTGTCTCAGCACTGGTCCACAGCCTGCCATCTGGCACGAGTTCCCGGTGCACGGGACCCTCACAATTCCATCAAATGCACAGCATGACTTCCCTCTCGAACCACCCTCTTTGCACCACTGGATGTGTGTGCTTCTTGCCGTGGCTCCAGCTAAGGTCTCACGGTATCGTCTTTGAATTTATGAGTTCAATACACACACATTGATTCATTGCCTTCGTAATAGATACTGACTGGCAAAGTTATTATGGACTGAAGAACTGAACACTTAAATCTTTGTCGGGCCTCCTTGGTCGAAGGAGTTTGATGCGGAATTAATTTGAGACCATTCGAGATGAAGAAGCTTCACGCGGCATGCCTTTGAAACCATTACAGATGAAGGAGCTTGGCGCGGCATGCCTTTGAGACCATTCCAGATGAAAGAGCTTGGTGCAGCATGCCTTCGAGACCATTCCAAATGAAGGAGCTTGGCTGGGCATGACTTTGAGACCATTCCATATGGAGGAGCTTGACGCGGCATGACTTTCAAACTATTCCAAATGAAGATTTGAAGTCTCCAGGATGACTTTTAAGGACAGCAAGTAACTATCACACCAGACACCAAATTAGCACTTTGTTTTCTGTCTGCCAGTTCATCCGTACGTCCGCCTATTTTTGATAAATATATCGGCTCTTGGGAACCTATTGAGATAGATTTTAAATTTCTGGATAACTTTTAAAGACAGGACGTAATTGTCACCTAATGTTTACATTTTGGTTGTCTGTCCGTTTGCCGGTAAGTCGTCAGTCGTGTTCTTTTTTGATTAATACCTAGGGTGAGATTTGACACGAAGACTTGAAGATTTCTGGATAGCCTTCAGGGACCTAACATAATTCTCACCCGATGTCAGTACTTTGCCCGTTCCATCCTAGGTCCGTCCGTCTGCCTGTCTATCCCTGCGTTTCGATTAATATATGGAGAACAGTTTGAAGTGGAGGTTGTAACCAAGGTTCTTAGATATCAGTTGTAACGTTCATAAAGAAGTGTAATAATCAAATGACCTTTTTTACAATACAAAACTGAGTCCCTTTGGCTTTTTTGTAATTTCATCCAATATTTCATAACACACGCTTTCAGCCCTGCTGTTATTATTATTTTAAGAGGGTCGGGACCCGTTGGACCCCCATGTTGATGCGCCACTGGTCCCAGCGGTAGGATAACGTAGGAATGTCCACTTTTCATCACTTGTGACGATACAAAGCTGAAACCTATCGTCTTGTAGGTTCGAAAGCAATTTGCGACAGAGAGCGACACTTTGTTCCGCCTGCTGGAATGTAAATGCGTGAGGAACCGTTCGATGGTTCCTGAAGAAGAAACCAAGTGATACGGATGCTGTACGATGGTGGATTAGGAAGACCCCACTTCAGATGCCAATTGTCGTGTACTGGTCAGTGCTGAGTTCGGACTCAGTTTAAAGAGCCTGAGCCCGTCCGTGTCTGAAGTATATCAGCCCGCCCGAGCCTGAATTTTAAATTACAAGACACAGCCCGAGCCTGAATTTTAAATTACAAGACACAGCCCGAGCCTGAATTTTAAATTACAAGACACAGCCCGAGCCTTAACGAGTCCGAAAACTATGACTAATCCGCTTAGGCATTAATAAAAAAATCCTCTTTGAGATTTACCTTCGTCTTCCACCGGCAATTAACCGATGTTTATCTCAGCTTTAGAGTGGGGAAGAGGTATCTGTCTGTGTTTCTTATATTGTCTTTGACCAATTCGTTGCCTCCTGAAATGCTTGGGAGGCCGGTTTCCAGAAAGATCAGGCTGCTCTGTAATCTACGCACATTGCTTAATATGTAGAATTAGCAGACAGATACCGCGTGGAGGCAGAGAGCAATTTTTTTTTTTTTTTTTTTTTGATTGGAGGTTTAACGACCACCGTGAGCAACTCAATGGGCTTATAAGCAGTCGCCCGTCCCTAATTTAGGGCCACTGGTTCCAGGGAAGGGACAGAGCCAGTGCCGTAAGACAAACACAACATTCATGCCTCACCGGGATTCGAACCCAGACCCCTTCCGGACTGACCCCTTCTATCCAACCCATAATAAATAGTCTTTACGAGCCCCCACTCCTTACGTAGACCCAGCAGCCAAATAATTCTTTTTCCTAACTTTAAAGTGTGATAATATGCTAAATTATTCGAAATCGCATTTTAAAAAAAAAGAATAAAATTATTTCGCCCTCAGAGCCCGATCCCGAATGGCAGTAAATATTATGCAACAGGTGACCGTTCGGGCCCGGGCTCGGCTCCGGACTTTCGGCCTCGAACTCGACCCGCTCCAGCACTGGTACTGATACCGGAGTTCGCTGTCACAGCTTCAAACAAAGTGTCACTATTGGTGGTCGTTGGACGTCCTGATCTCGGCTTGTGTTCGAGATTGGTGTCCCACAGCATTAAAAACGCCTGAACCATTTTCGAGCAGTGCTGCTGTCTGCTGTTTTTACTCGCCTTCAACTACAGAAATTTCTCTCGCTGCCGCGTTCAACTTTTGTTTTTTTCCAGTAATGGCGTAGGAGCACCCGAACAGCGCGTTAAGCAACTTTCATCCTCTGATCACTTGATAACGAAATGTGCCTCTGTGCCAAATGCACGTCATCAGCCTCGTGTTTTCCTCGTCATCCAGTATCCAATCCACGCATGCGTGCAGGAATGGAGGCAAAACACTATGTGCAGCTCAAAGCGGGACGAATTTTTGAAAGTGCGCATTTTTTCCTCTCAGAGATGTAAATGCATTTTTTTTTATTTTATTTTTTTTTTCCGATGGAGTTTCTCCTTTTCTAAAAATCTGAAATGAAAAATCTTTTTGTGATGATTCAAAAGACGCGCCCATTTTAACGGCTAATTTGGTTCTATTTTTATTGCTTTGCTCTAGGTAATACCAACTAAATACTGGCATCTCACAAATATTTTGAGATCTTGCTGAACTCAAAATATTTCACGTTCCTGAGATACCACGTGATGAGAAAAAAGTAAATTGAGCTGAATATCTTGAACATGCAGGAGTAATTTGAATATGTTACACTCTTTCCAATACGTAAAGTGATTTAAACAAGTTGATAACAATTGAATAACATTTTCATTAGCTTTTCCTCGTCTGCAAATGAACTGGTCTGAATATGTTGAACATAACTTGAATGCACTTTCAATTGCTCTTTTTTGATTGGAGGTTTAACGACCGCCGTGAGCAATTCAATGAGCTATAAGTAGTCACCCGTCCCTAATTTAGGGCCACTGGTTCCAGGGACGGGAGAGAGCCAGCGCCGTAAGATAAACACAGCATCCATTCCTCACCGGGATTCGAACCCGGGCCCATCTCGGACGAATGATCAGAAGCCATCGCTTAGACCACTGCGCCACGGGGCTGCCAATTGCTCTTCTTTTAGCAGTTAAATGATGAGGTATCTTAAATTTAATTTAATTGCGCTTTAAATATTTTCGCTATCTATTACCAAAACTGTTTAAATACTTTGAATGCAACATATTTTCTCTGGAATTTACCTTCAGTGAATTCATTTTAATTAAAACCTTCAATTTTAGAACAGTTGTTTTTCGCTGGACCAAAAGCTCAAACATATTTATGCTAGAAGTATTTGTGAAGTACAGGAGCATCACATTACTTGTAGAAGAAAGGATTAACGCTGCCTTAAAATAAATATATTTGCGCTGCGCACAATACCACCGCAACCGCGTTTATTTGGCAAAAAAGAAGTCCCTTGGCTATCAGCTGTTCGAATTTGTGCCCATTCCCTCTGCTGATCTCGACAGCTAGACGCATTGCCCGTGTTTCCACCCATAAACCACATGAATACCTTTGCAATTTGGTAAGCTGGAAATAAATACACGCAAGAGCACGTGGAAAAACAAACATGTTCTTTTTTAGCGGGCATTGGCCTGAGAAGAACTGAGCTCAACACTGCAGTCCGATTTTAGCTACGGTCCCAAATAACACCAAGGGGGTAGAAATTTGGGGAAGACCACCTTCCCCCATAAGAATCTTTCCGATTGATTACAAATGCTGAAAGGAAAGCTGATTAGCTAACACAGCTCTATTTGTAGATTCGACAGCTAGCAATCGTTTTGTCATGGCGTAAATAATTCTTTTGTGTTTAGGTTTCTTCCTCCGATTACGTTTGAGGGTCGCGACGCAGTTTTCACCCATTGGCAGAGGAAACTATTTTTGAAGATGTATACACACGTTAAGACGCCCACGAAATACAACGCAGTTTGAAAAAATATTTTCTCGAGAACACCATGAAACAAGTTAGTAAAATCATCCAATGCACTGATTATGACATACGCTTTCCAACATACCAGAAATCATTATTCAAGTTATTACTCAAGTTATGAGGATAATTTCTGTGGAATAAATCTCGCTCCTGTACCCTGACCTTTGACCCCATTTCAATTATATTAAACAGAATTAGTTCAGTATACCTCCAAAAAAACTACATACTAAAGTTTTGTCGCAATAGAAGCATTTTTAGTCAAGTTATGAGGATAATGGCTGTGGAATAAATCTCTCTCCTGTGCCCTGACCTTTGACCCCATTTCAATGATATTCACCAGAACCGGTTTAGTATGCCTCGGGAACAACATGATAAAGTTTTGTCGCAATCGAAGCACTTTTACGTAAGTTATGACGCATAAGGGCGATGGAATGGATCCCGCTCCTATGTCCTGACCTTTGACCCCATTTCACCCATTTTCAATAAGGTTCGTCCCCAGTTGTCCCCTAACACATGCTAAAATTTCATCGAAATCGAACCATTTTTACGCGAGTTGACAGACAGACGGACGAAGCTGGAGCATGTACGCTTCTTCAACCTACGGCTGGAAAGCGTAAAAAATAAAATCAATAGTAATAAATTTAGCATTAAATATTTCAAAGTACTTTCGATGAAATGTACGCAAGTAAATTAAAAATCTTTAGCGACTTTTTAAATTGATACCCTGTTGTTTGGAACATTGGAGGGGGGCAGTGTCATCGTACAGACACACCACCCATGCGTCGTCCAGGACTAAGGAGGGCCAAGCTATAGCCGGCTTTAGACAAAGGCGTCCCTGACGAATGATCCGAAGCAGGATCATAGCTAACTAGGCCAGAGGGCGGTTGCTCTCTCAGAATGGTCACGCCAGGGGCGTAAATTCATGAACTGAGGAGAGTAAAAATAATAGAAACGCACAACATGCAAATAAATTCACTGACAGTTATAACTCAAATAGAAAGTTATACATTTCAGTATTTTCTTTTTAAAGGCTTTAGTTAGCAGCATACAGTATTTCACGAAGCAAACCAGGCTGCAGTAGCCTGATTTGTGAGATGTAGGGCACCATATGCAAAAAAGGAATTGTCCGAAACAGGGGATAGAGCATAAAACATTATACGGATGTAACTAACATCCATGACCTTTTCAAACACACTGTAGGAGATGAAGAGCTAATTAGTCATCTGTCCTCTGTCGTAAAAAGCCCCTCTGAGCATTTAACCTTCAACAGAATTTTTCCAAGCCCTACTCTGAAAACATCTTCCTGTTGTTACGTTCACTCTCTGATACTCATTCGTTCTGTGCTGGTTCGTTTTTCATTCTGCATTTTTGCTGAGACGTTGTGCTTCACACACTCTATGCAAAACAAGAACGTATCACTCCTTGAAAGTCGTTCCTGACTAAACTTCGCATATAAGTACCGCTAGGCCAATATGCAAATGATAAAAAGTAACAACCAATGACTACATAGTGGCCCACAACAGCGCATGGGAACCGCATAATAAGGAGGGTATATCAAGAGCAAAAGCTCGTGACAGAGGATAACGGTTGCTTTAACCTCCACGGACTGAGAGGATGCCTCGACGTCGTATCCGTGCACACTACAAGCGGTTGAGCGAGTTTGGGAGCAGACGTATAATTGGGATGAGAGAGGCCGGTTGGTCAAGTCGCCGTATTGCCTGGCATTTGGTTAGGAGCGACGCAGCAATCGGATGATGTTGGCGCCAATGACTCCTCGACTCATTGGTCCAACATCATCCCAGCGACACGCGGGCAGTGGACCGTAGAGGCAAAGACAGAACGCGAGGTTCCGGCGATTCTGAAAGTCGCACGAACAGAATAGAATTCGTCGCTCTCAACCATCGGTTGCCATGCTGCGTCGTCTACAGGTACGGAAGTGGCCATCCGTGGCCATTTTGCGTCGTCTACAGGTACGGAAGTGGCCATCCGTGGCCATTTTGCGTCGTCTACAGGTACGGAAGTGGCCATCCGTGGCCATGTTGCGTCGTCTATAGATACGGAAGTGGACATCCGTGGCCATGTTGCGTCTTCTACAGGTACGGAAGTGGACGTCCGTGGCCATGTTGCGTCATCTACAGGTACGGAAGTGGACGTCCGTGGCCATGTTGCGTCGTCTACAGGTACGGAAGTGGCCATCCGTGGCCATGTTGCGTCGTCTACAGGTACGGAAGTGGCCATCTGGACCGTTGCCAGATGACTTGCGGCACGAGGACTACATTCGAGGAAGCCAAGCCGCCGTCTATCACTGACCAGCGAGCATCGTCGGCACCGGTTGCAGTGGTGTTGGGCCTGATCAACGTGGAATAGTGTCCACTGGCGTCGTGTTGTCTTCAGCGATGAGTCACGGTTTGAACTTTGCCTCGATGAACAGAGCATACATGTTTGCACCCGAGACGGCCAACGCACGGATCCTGCCTTTACTGTGGAATGGCACACGTCTCGCACACCGGAAGTAACTGTCTGGGGAGGCATTTCCTACGATAGGCCGGACACCCTTGTGGTAGTCCTCCGTACCACCCTCACGACTCAAGAGTACGACAACGACATTCTACGACCTGTTGTGTTGCCATTCCTGTTGCAGCATCACCGAGCAATTTTTTAACAGGATAATGCACACATGGCGCGGCTCTCTGACGCCTGCCTCCTTAATGTCGACACCCGACCTCTCATCAATTGAACATGTTCGGGACGTGATGTGTAGCTACCTACGCCCATCCCGGGGTGTCGGCGAACTGGCTCACAGTTGGGACACCATCTGGCATGCTATACCTCAGAACAGGGTTCGTGAACTCAAGCGGTTACCCGGCGTCACATAGACGATGTATGCGTCTATGCCACGCCGGGTAACCGCTTGTATCCGAGCCAACGGTGGCACTACAATATACTGACTTGTTCCACTCGTGTATCCGAATGAATGTCCCAACTGCTCTGGAATTGTGGAATTGCAATCATTTAACTTCCTATACATGTACGCTGCACATACCAATTTTCATCTTGATGGGATTATTCATTCTGGGTGCTTTTTTTTTCTGGCAAAGAGTGTACATGAATACTCTGTTTTCTACCTTAAGCCAATGTCCGTTTTGACTTTTGTGTTAATTTTTAATTGTATTATCATTATGAAAATTAGGTTAAAAAATTCTGTATGTTTTCATATTTTCAATACATGCAAAAAAAAAAAAAAAAAAAAAAAGAACAAGACTTTGAAATACTAAGTGATAAATCAACTTTCTCAAGGAAGGTAGGCACAGAATCGAAACAAATCGGACTACTAATAGACTTTTACTATTTTATGCATAGTTGTTGTACAGTTCCTCCTCCTTAATTAGCTGTAATAGGTATTTTAAAACTTGACAAGAAAAAGTTGAAAAAGAAACAAAAATTTCGCTCCCACGAAACAGACTTATCAAAGAATCACCTCATTTTTATCATTTTCGGTGTCTTAACCTTTAAAAGATTACACACAGGTCAGCAAAAAGCCAATATTTTGAAATTATAGTAAAAATTATTTTGTTTATTATTATTGATGTTTTTAATAATGCAGCTTTAGATGCCCATGGCGTCGTTTAGCCCCCTCAAAAATTTAACTGATCCCTAATTGGACATCCTTCACTTATAAATATCGGTTTTTTCGAAACAGTTTTTCCACTAGTTGATATAGCATTAGTGCCGAGCAAAATATTTACTAATCTTTGCTCGTTTCAAAATTATTGAATTAGAGAAAAAAAAAGATGACTGTGAACGTTATTTAGTAAATTTTTGTTGCATCATTTATTTCAGGGTTGCAAATAAAAAAAAAAGGTGCATCGATTCCTTGGAGGAAAGATTCAAAATACAAGATCGATTCTCTATGCTTTCCTCCAATATCAATTCTTTCAACGTTTTTTACGCTTTCCAACCATAGGTTGAAGAAGCGTATATGCTCCAGCTTTTTCCGTCCGTCCGTCCGTCTGTCTGTCGGCACGCTAACTCACGTAAAAATCGTTCGATTTCGATGAAATTTTAGTATGTGGTAGGGGACTACCAGGGGACGAATCCTGTAGAAAATGGGTGAAGTGGGGTCAAAGGTCACGCCATAAGAGCAGGATCCATTCAATTGCCCTTATGCGTCATAACTTGCGTAAATATGGTTCGATTTCGATGAAATTTTAGTATGTGGTAGGGGACCACCAGGGAACGAACCCTATTGAAAATGGGTGAAGTGGGGTCAAAGGTCACGCCATAAGAGCGGGATCCATTTCATTGCCTTTATGCGTCATAACATGCGTAAATATGGTTCGATTTCGATGAAATTTCAGTATGTGGTAGGAAACTACCTGGGCACGAACCCTATTGAAAATTGGCAAATTGGGGTCAAAGGTCAGGCAGGGCATAAGAGCGGGATTTATTCCATTGCCCTTATGAGTCATAACTTGCGTAAAAATGGTTCGATTTCGATGAAATTTTATTATGGGGTAATGAACCACCTGGGAACGAAACCTATTGAAAATGGGTGGAATGGGGTCAAAGGTCAGGACATAAAAGCGGGATCCATTTCATTGCCTTTATGCGTCATAACTTGCGTAAATATGGTTCGATTTCGATGAAATTTTAGTACTTAGTAAGGAACCACCTGGGTACGAACCCTATTGAAAATGGGCGAAATGGGGTCAAAGGTCAGGGCATAAAGATGGAATCCATTCCATTGCCTTTATGCGTCATAACATGCGTAAATATGGTTCGATTTCGATGAAATTTTCAGTATGTGGTAGGGAAACCACCTGGGCACGAACCCTGTTGAAAATGGGCGAAATGGGGTCAAAGGTCTGGCAGGACATAAGAGCGGGATTTGTTCCATTGCCCTTATGCGTCATAACTTGCGTAAAAATGGTTCGATTTCGATGAAATTTTAGTATGTGGTAGGGATCCACTGGGGACGAACCCTATTGAAAATGGGCGAAATGGGGTCAAAGGTCAGGACACTGGAGTGGGATCCATTCCATTGCCCTTGTGCATCATAACTTACCAAAAAATGTTTCGATTGCGACAAAACGTTATCATGTTGTTCCGGAGGTATAGTGAACCGGTTCTGTTGAATATCAACGAAATGGGGTCAAAGGTCATTGCACAAAAGCAAGATTTATTCCACAGCCATTATTCTCATAACTTGCGTAAAACAACTTCTATTGCGACAAAACTTTAGTATGTTATTCTTGTGGTGTACTGAACCGGTTCTGTTGAATATCATCGAAATGGGGTCATAGGTCAGGACACAGGAGCAAGATTTATTCCACAGCCATTATCCTCATAACTTGAGTAATAATTTCTGGTATGTTGAAAAGCGTATCATAATCAATGCATTGCATGATTTTACTAACTTGTTTTATAAAACAATCGGTATGTTTCTACAGCGGCAGTTGCACAAAAACTGAGAGTAAAATTACACAAAATGAAGAAATATAGGTACAGCAAAATATATATTATTCTTTCTCAAAGTATCTTCCCTCGGATGATATGCAACGGTCCCATCGTTCAGTCCACTTTTCAAAGTATGTGGCGAAAGCATTTTGTGGAAGCTGCTTTAGCGACCCCTGTACAGCTTGAATAACGTCAACATCTGGGTTGAATGTTGCGCCACGGAACTTCTCCTTCATTGTTGGAAACAACCAGAAATCGCACGGGGCGAGGTCAGGACAGTAGGCAGGCAATTGCATGATTTCAATACTGTATTTCGTAAGGAACTGTTGAACACAAGCAGCCACATGTGGGCGGGCGTTATCATGGTGTAGGGTCCATTTGCCCACCAGTTCCGGTCGCTTAATCGATATGTGTCGTCGTAGACGCTTCAAGACTGAAATGTAATGCTCAGCATTGACAGTAATTTGTGGAAGAACGGCATTCTGGTAGATTACACATTTATGATCAAAGAAAATTATCATCATCACCTTCCCAGCTGATTTGGTTTGGTGGACTTTTTTCGGAGGAGGCGAGCCTGTGTGTTTCCAGACACTCGTTGCGCGCTTAGTGAGGGGGTCGAAATAGTGGACCCATCGGCAGTTCTTACTGTGTTTAGAAAGTTTGGATCCTTTGAAATCATTTGTTTCCACTCATGACACACCTGAACTCTGGCTAACAATTGTTCTCTCGTCAGGTGATGTGGTACCCATCTGGAACACACACAATGCAGCAGTAATTTGTTGCGTAGAATGCGGAATGCCGACGTTTTTGAAATATTAGTTGACGCCGCTTTGTCTTCACGGGTCATTCGTCGTTCTTCTTCAGGATTGCCCAAACAGTGTTAACAATACTTTCCGTAATAACACTTTCAGGTCGACCAGATCTAGGAACAAGTTCAGCCGACAAACTCCCTGTTTTGAAATCATGGTGTCATCTAAAAATCGTTGATTCACCCAAACATTTATCTTTGTAAGCTGTTTTCATTAAATCAACTGTTTCTGGAACCGTTTTACCCATACGATAGCAAAATTTTATTGCACAACGTATTTCACTTCTTAACTCTGAATAACTCACCTCCATAGCTCTATGGCGAAATGCAGACGTATTTTAAACAGCTGCGCAATAACAAAACCAGAATTATTTGCGACGGCTAGTAACTGTTGCCATAGATACTTCCTTAGTTCAGTTAGTCGTCTGCGTGATTATTTTTGCCCTTCGCACTGTTGCCAACTCAAAAAAAATTACTATAATTTTTTTATGGCTTTGTACATACTGTGTTATGCTAAAATAATCAAAGAGCCGGTTATTTTGGGTTATCTGAAATTCGAAATTTGAAATTTAACCGCAAAAAGCGCATAAATGAATTACGTATAACCGAATTCAAAAAGCTATATAGAAACTACAGTAAAATATCGGAACTAGCGCAGAATTACGTATAAAACTGAAAGACATGCGTATAACCGGAAAACGTATAACCGAGGTTCCATTCTATTTGCAGTGTTTTATTTGCTGAGCAGGTGGTAACAACGCGCTTTTTATTGCAACATTCTAAACATACAGTATAGAGTCCCCTTTGACTGCGCCCACCCTAAACATAAAAGCTAAATGGAATTTTATGATCACATATCTTCACACCAAATGAGATTTTGGAGCCAAAGTTTTCGATTCAAATTTTGAGTTTTGTGTCATAAATGTTTCAAAATCGCATGTAGTCTTCCAGAATTTCGCAAAAGCAGCGAACGCATTGTCCCTACAAGCGCATGATATAATTCTTTTGTTTGCTTTTATTTACTTGTAACTACAATATGCAATACTTCACCGAAAGTATTCAGACATTATTATATTTGAGGAAAGAAAGTGGTTACTTCAAAGACCAATACCGTCTGAGCTATACTTTCAGCATGAATGACAGCAGTATCCCCTGGGGAAGACTTTTTATCAAATTACCATAAAAAAATAATAATTCCTTGCGAAATAATAATTTCTGCCGAAATAACAATAATAATTTATTTTATTAAACAAACATTTCTCTGAGGGGAATTTTTGAAGAGGTTGAATGACGCAATGAGCATCTAAAATTATAAGATTAAAAACGTCAGTAATAATGAACAAAAGATTTCTTTTTACCATAATTTAAAACTTTTGGCTAATTGCTAACCTCTGTGTGATCTTTTAAAGGTTATGACACTGAAAATGGTGAAAATGAGCAGATGTTTCGTAGGGGCGAAATTTTTGTTGCTTTTTCAGTTTTTTTTTTTTTGTCAAGTTTTAAAATAATACCTATTAAAACTAAATAATGAGGAGAACTGTGCACAAACTATGCATATAATAGTAAAACTATATTAGTATATATTTCAGAAACGAATTTCTCCAAAGAAATAATTCCTAATTTATAAAATATATTTGTAATCCGATTTATATATATTATATTTAAATATAATATACAGTAATCCGATTATATATATTATTATTTTATATTTCGATTTATATATTTTATTTTAGTGATCAGATTTATTGGCGTTTCTCTCTACCTTCCTTGGAAAAACCATCTGCCTGATGTGCGAAAATTTTCTATTTTTTTACCCCAAGAAATCGGATTACTAATATAGTTTTACCATTTTACACCTGTTACAACACTCTAGAATATTTTATTTAAATAGTAAATACTTTCCTGGTATATTTGACCATTAGAAAATTAAAGAAACTTAGATATTTACTGAGAAAAATCTATACATATCTGGAACAATAAATTTACAGGGTAAGACTGACATACAAACGAACCACACTATTCAAAATTTTATAGCATGTTGTACCTAAAAGAGGTTATTGCACCACCTTTGAGGCAAGGTAGCTGTACTATCTTTTGCACCATCATCAGCAGCAATATCTTTTGAGGCAAAAGCAACCCGCTGCACCATCTTTTGAGGCAAAAGTCATCCTCGGCGCCACCTTCTGAGGCATAAGTCCCCTGTCCATCATCTTTTGGGAAAAAAGTCACTCGCTGCACCATCTTTTGGGGAGACCCGTTACACCATATTTTGGGGCAAAAGTCAACCGCTGTGCCATCTTTTGAGGAAAATGCGACCCGCTGCACCATCTTTTGAGGTAAAAGTCACCCGCTGCACCATCTTTTGAGGTAAAAGTCACCCGATGCACCATCTTTTGGTGCAAAATCACCCGCTGCACCATCTTTTCAGGCCAAAGTAACCCTCTTCACCATCTTCTGAGGTAAAAGTAACCCGCTGCACTATCTTATGGAGCAAAGAGCACACCCTGCACCCTCTTTTGGGCAAAAGTCACCCGCTGCACCATCTTTTCAGGCCAAAGTAACCCTCTTCACCATCTTCTGAGGTAAAAGTAACCCGCTGCACTATCTTATGGAGCAAAGAGCACACCCTGCACCCTCTTTTGGGCAAAAGTCACCCGCTGCACCATCTTATGGAACAAAAGTCACCCGCTGCACCATCTTTTGCGACAAAGGTCACCCGCTGCACCATCTTTTGGGACAAAAGTCAGCCGCTACACCATATTTTGGGACAAAAGTCACCCGCTGCACCATCTTTTGGGGCAAAAGTCACCCACTTAGTCACCCACGGCAGCATCTTTTGAGGCAAAGGTAACCCGGTACATCATCTTTTGTGACAAAAGTCGTCCTCTGCACCAGCTTTTGTGACAAAGGTCACCCACTGCACCATGTTTTGGAACAAAAGTCACCCGATGCACCATCTTTTGAGGCGAAAGTAACCCTCCGCACCATCTTTTGAGGCAAAAGTCACCCTCCGCACCATCTTTTGAGGCAAAAGTCACCCGGTGCACCATCGTTTGTGGCAAAAGAACCTACTGCACCATCTTTTGAGCAAAAACCTTTTTAAATTATGCACCGTGTTATGGCATTTAACCAGATTTGGACGCTCCGGTGGCGCGTTGGCCTAAGCACTGGCTTCTGACCGTTCGTAAGAGACGGGTCCGAGTTTGAGTCTCAAATGAGGAATGGGTGATGTGCTTGCTTACGGAACTCGCTCTCTCCCTTCACTGGAGCCAGTGGTCCGAAATTAGGAATAGGAACTGCTTATAGACTATTGCGTAAGCCCCCAAACAAGCAACAAAAAAACCTTATTAGTGCGCAGTTGTACATATTGCCCCTATGTTGTTTTGTGTTTCCTGCATCACGCAACGACATACCTTCCCCAAAAGGTTGTACAATCTACTACAAAATTTTTAACAGTGTACTGGGTGGGATACTTTATAAGAGATGCTTTCGTATTATGTCTGAAAAAAAGAACTCTCATGGCTCATGTGACAGTGCAGGAGACTTCCTCGAGAAGTAATGAGCTGAAGAACATTTTGAAGGTCACTCAATCTATCCAAAGTACCGAAATATTGGATTAGTTATTTATTAAAGTGGTGTGAATTCACGGAAAATTTCTGCAAATAACGTGCAGCAAACTTACCAGTAAGTGTCAGTCTTTTAACGAAATTTCCGTTTTTCAAAGTGGCCGTTTCTTTTAAACTTCCGTATTTCCACAGATTTTCCGTAGTCAGAAATTCCATTTATTTGAGAAAAGTCCGTTTCAAGTTTTTCCATGTTTATACATAAATTTTGCGAAATCGAAGATGGTAAAATTTTCAGCCTTTACACCACGTAACACTTTCGCAATGGTGGGGATCGAAAAGACGTTGTTTGGGTTGGTTCAATAGAAAACGAGCGTCGCCTTAACCACTGAGCCAGAAAGACTCGGAAGTCTGATTCACATCATGGTAAAACGTATTGTGCGATGTTTTTTTTATTGTCGTTAATGCGAGTGATTTAGTCATTTTGTTTTTTGGTGTAGCCTATTATTTTTGAATAGGTTTGTAATATATTTACCAAAAATTATTCTTTTAACCTGATTTTTCGAAGCAACAGAATGATTTGAACTTTAGATGTTTTAAAACTTACAAAGACTTTCAATTGCCTTTAAGAAAAGGTGAAATGTACTGTTTTATAGTATTATTTCACAAAACTCCTAAATATAAAATTTACTCTTGATAGCTCTAATAGCTTTTGTCTTAGGGGTCCAAAGACTGATGCACAGACATCGTACAATCACCTGTACAATAATTTAAGTACCCGGTTTCTTACCATAACAATATACGAAATACAGTAGTTGGTGCACAAAATGGGGGAGAGGAGAAGAAATATCCTGTGCCACAATAACCAAAATTCATACGACATACTATATCCACAATAACCAAAATTCATACGATATACTATCCACAATAACCAAAATTCATACGACATACTATCCACAACAACCAAAATTCATACGATATACTATCCACAACAACCAAAATTCATACGATATACTATCCACAATAACCAAAATTCATACGACATACTATCCACAATAACCAAAATTCATACGATATACTATCCACAATAACCAAAATTCATACGATATACTATCCACAATAACCAAAATTCATACGACATACTATCCACAATAACCAAAATTCATACGATATACTATCCACAATAACCAAAATTCATACGATATACTATCCACAATAACCAAAATTCATACGATATACTATCAAATATCCGATCTGCTGCACAATATCCGATCTCGCTGCAGAACTTCAAAATCAGATCCTTTGACGGAGGATTGAAATTTAACTGTTATAATCAAAATTCAAGTATTCCCACTAATCGCTCCTGTCACTGGAAATTTCTCATCATATGGATACGAAAAAAGTGAGAACGGAAATTTTTCCGTTAATATGAGGAAGGAATTGTGGAAAGATTTCTAAAAATTCAGAATTTTTCGTTAACGCATCTTAAAAACGGAAATTTACCGTCAATATAAGAAAGAAATAGCAGAAAGGTTTCTGAAAATTCAGAATTTTCCTGTCGTACGAAAAATCCGTGAAATTCTGGTTTGTTTCCGTCATTTCACGGAAAAGATTGCATCAGAAATATGCTTCGTTAATTCAATAAAGAAATTACATAAAGTGGCTCGTGAATTTCAGAAAAAAATTTTTACAGTGTAGGAACTCTCAGACTTTCAAGATGAGCATTCTTTTCTATAGATGTAAGACTGTACCAAATAAGAGGGATTACAGGTTTCCTTGTCAGTAAATGCCAATCAGTATTTACTGACACGGAAACCTGTAATCCCTCTTCAGCAACAAAAACTGTCGTGAAGCAAAAACGTGAATTTTCTACCTTTAGGACGGAAGTGGTTTATTTTACTGATTCTAGAAAATAACTCTGAGAGAAGTTTTTTACCTTTTTTTTTTTTTTTTTTTTTTGCTCTGATTACGTCTAAAATATCACATCACGTGCTAACTCGTAAATGACTGCATCAAACAGGAAGCAGCCCAAATAAAAGGGAATAAACAAAAAGAGCTCGGAGTGATGGCAGAACTGGGACCATCATAATTTCAATTTGTTTTCTTGCCGCGTTTCTGTTCTGCTACCAAGAACTTCTTGTTCTTCCCTCCTTTTCTTTTCATTTCCTTTTATGCTTTATTCACAACGTCAAGCCTCCAAAGTCGGAGCAGAGTAATTTCATCTCCAGCCACCGCTCCACTTTTATCTTCAGAATGATCCTAAACATTCTTAGCTTTAGTGGCTACAAAAGTCATCAAAAAAGCTTATTTCCGCTCTTTCTCGAGCGATTCTCCTCAGCAGAGTGAAACGCCTCCACACTTGACCTCATTTCTTGCATCAACACAAGAATAAAAATAAAAGAAAAGAAAAAGCTGTCTTCTAAATGAATTTGGGAGGTATGTACCGTAAATATCCATTCATCCTAGGAGATAAAACAATTAAGTGTAGAGCGCTTTTGGATACACATGCCTGCGAAAAAAATTATGCCCTCACGCTATTGTTTTGCCAACCTATTCGTCTGTGAACGCGGCAGGGATGTCGCTAGACTTTGAAATCAGGATGGGCGACAGGTGGGCGAGCATTATTTTTGGTGGGGCAAGCTTGAGAATTTTTTGCTTTTTTTTACGAACACTCAAAGAACTTATTTTAATGTTTTTCACTACTGGCTACAAAGGTATTCGTGCAATCCCCCCCCCCCCCACACACACACCTGGTCACACGTACACGGGTCTGACTAGTTACGCCACTAGTGTAAGATACAAGTATTACTAGAATGTCGCCTTCGACTTCTTACGAAAATAGTACTGTACTTGAACAATTTAAAAGAAAACGTCGTTTTTCTTTATCTAAATCAAATTTTAAGTCGTGCCACGCAGACACAATACCTTCCTTCCCCCCTCCTTAACACTCCCTTCCTTTAAGTCAGCAACTTTGCCTTCCTTCCCGGGACAGTCTTAAGAGCGCTAGTGTAGCTTTAGACTTCACTTTCCGTGTTGGAATCCCCTATTTTGTAAAGAAAACAAACAGCAGAGCATTTAGTAGAGACCCCCTCAGTTGATTCCTATGCAGCCTTAGCCCCCCCCTCTCCCCCTGGCCATAGAGACATAGCTTAAATTAAGGAATTTTGAAGAGCGGAGGTCAATTGAATTTCCATGGCCCTACGGATGCTATTTTGATAACCTTTCTACTGAGAAGTAAACAACGCACTTCCTATGGGAAAATACGTAGAGCTACATGAAATAAAGTACAAGACTTATTACTTGGTGAAGTCCAGATTATATTTTAAAGTTAAATATTTTGAAAATGGCCCATTTTAAAAAAACCAACCCTCGCACCCCGTTGGCGACATCCCTGGTTGTGACACGCAGACACAACACCCTCGTCGTTAACTCCCTTCCTTCAAGTTTTAACGACGGTTTTTTTTTTTTTTGCATTCCTCACGTCCCGCTCCTTCACTGTCCCGGTACAGGCTTAAGAGTGCTGGTATAGCTTTACACTCCACTTCCCGAATTGAAATTCCCTAGTTAGTAGCACAAACAGCAGAGCAATTAGTAGTAACCCTTCTCAGTGAATTCCTATTCACTCTCCTCATTCACCCCTGGCCATATGAGCATGCAAAAAAAAAAAAAAAAAAGGCTTAAACTAAGGATTTCAGAGAGTGGAAAACACTTACATTTTCTTTGCCCTACCGATGCTATTTTGATAACCTTTCTACGGTAAACAACGCATTTAATAAGGGGAAACACGTAGGATTAAACGACGAAATGCACGAGACACTTTATTACTTGGCAAAGTCCAGATTATATTTTAAAGTTAAAAAAATTGAAAAATGGCACATCTTGAACTGGGTGGGCGGTAGGGCGGGCAAGAAGAATTTCAAGGTGGGCTCGTGCCCATCGTAGTATTCCCTTGGTGACGTCCCTGGAACACGGTATCGCCCGTTGTAGGACAACTGTAATACACTGCTGACCACCCAAAATGCAACACCAAGAAAGACACGAGATAGCAAAGCCAGATTTACTGGACACATGACAACAGATACAAAGACGAAACGATTGAGCTTACAGACCCGTGCGACTTGCGCAACACGCAGACATCAATAGTTCGTGTGGCCCCCATGGCTGGCAATAACGGCCGCTACACGCCGCGGCGTCGAACGAACGAGGCTTTGGATGTGGGCTTGGGGTATGTAGGCCCAGGCTGCTTCCACACGTTGCCACAGTTCATCAGGCGTAGCAGCGGCTGGTGCTTGAAGGGCCACTCGGTTGCCGATCAGCGAAGAGACGTGTTCGATGGGCGATATATCGGGAGAACATGCGGGCCACGGCAGCAGTGACACCTGGTGGGCCGTGAAGAATTGATGCACGATGCGTGCCACGTGCGGGCGCGCATTGTCCTGTTGAAACGTAGCCGCTGGCAGGTCCTGCAGGTATGGGAGGACTACAGACTCCAAAACATCGGAGATGCAGCGGTGGCTGTTGAGTGTACCGGCGATGCGTACCAGAGGGGTGCGGGTATCATATCCAATTGCGCCCAAAACCATATCGCCAGGCGACGGACCGGTATGGCGATGCATAATGCAGACGTCACACAGTCTCTCGCCGCGGTGCCGCCACACGTGGATCCGACCATCGTGGTGGTGCAAGCAGAAGCGAGATTCGTCGGAGAAGATAATGCCATGAAATTTCGTAGTCCAGATGCGGCGTTCAACGGCCCACCGCCGCCGCACTCGCCGGTGGTGTAACGTCAATGGTAGCCGGAGCAATGGGCGCCGTGCGACAAGTCCCGCTCCTGAAGACGACGTCGAACGGTACGTGCTGACACATGTTGCGCAACACATCCTAATTCCTGCGCTAACGTTCGTGATGTGGCGGTACGAGCCGTCAATGCCCGCCGCACAACATGCCGGTTCTCTCGTTCGGTGGCGTGCCGCGGCTGCGGCAATCGCTCACATCGGTCCGTCCGTCCCTCCTGCACCAACCGAATCCTTACTCGCCTCAATGTGACTGGTTGTTGTCCCACACGGGCGCCGATGTCTTGGTTCGATAAACCGCGGTCGCGATAAGCCACTATTCGTCCTCTGTCGAACTCCGAAACGTACTGGAATGACTGCCGTATTCTGCGACGAGGCATCAGGAAGCTTCCCACGCACAGGTCCGGCAGCAGGACACACTTCCACTACTTACACCCTACCTTCTGTGCACCCTTTTTATAATGCTTCTCGGTGGCATGCCGGGAGCAAATGATTTGCATATGCCCTGCAATGCTAAACGTTTGCATGTCCTCTCGCGGACAATGCATGGTGTGAATTTCAGGCCAATCGGATGCTTCCTTCTTGGTGTTGCATTTTGAGTGCCCAGCAGTGTATTTATAGACCCTCCCTTTTATTAAGGCATGACCAACACGTTCCATATACACTTGGTATAGACAAAACATTAGAGATACGGGTAATAGGCAGTTGGCATCGGAATCCTCCGCGCAGAGTGGAACAGACCGAAACCGAACACAAGCAATAAATAGGCGGACAGCAGGGCTTCTCAACGATGCATCGCAATTGACTTTTTATGTCATTCATGATCGATTCTGGAAAACATTTGTTCCCACATTGGTAACATATCATAGCACACGTCAGTGCAATTTCATTAAAATCACTTCAAAATTTCAAAAGTTATTAAGGAGGAGGTATTACTTTCAGGATGTCCCTTTTATATGCATTCACCACAATAATTTTGCAGAAAAAAATACTGAATTATTTGCGATTTTGGTCATGTAAAAAGTAAAAATCTGTTGTTGTTGTTTTTTTTTTTGGGGGGGGTTGCACCCCAGCTATATCCACTACTGGGTATACCTTATTTAAACGTTCTTTTGATTTTGTTTTCTTCGGGAAATTTCCTTACTTCTTGGTTAAAAATTTTCTCACTGAACGGCACATTACTTCCCCGAACAGCTTTTATACTGTGCGCATAAATGGAACAATAAATGAACAAGTTCTCATTAAATGTTAGTGCTGATTCTTTTACCCTGCCGTTGGTATTATTATTATTCACTAAGTTATTGTACATTGCAAAAGTGAAATATATGTTCAAAGAAGTTATATATATATATATAGATTTCTACTCCAAATTATATGAAAGGGATGATACATGTACTCCAGATATCATGAAAGGTACCAGTACCAGAGTTCTTCCAGTCCTCCCAGCAGAAGTTGCACATGCAATCAAGAACATGAAGCGGGGAAAAGCTCCAGGAGAAGATGGAATTACTGTAGACATCATACAAGAAGCAAGTGGAGAAATCGAAACAGTACTCGCCCAAATTTTCACTCGATGCCTTAATGAAGGGAAAATTCCTGAGGATTGGAACAACGCTACAATGATCTTGCTACATAAAAAAGGTGACATTGAGGATCTCAGGAACTACAGACCTATCAGCCTCCTATCAGTGGTTTATAAAATCTTCACTAAAGTTCTTTCACACCGCTTGAAGGTGACACTGGACATGGCTCAACCGAGAGAACAAGCTGGATTCAGGAGTGGCTACAGCACAATAGATCATATCCACGTACTGAGAGAACTAATTGAAAGAGCGAGAGAATATGAACTTCCATTGTGCATGGCTTTTATCGATTATGAAAAAGCCTTTGATTCGGTGAAACCATCAGCAGTTGCAATGACTCTGAAATCCTGCGGTATTGAAGATGCATACATTAATATTATTAATAACATCTATGAAAATGCAAGTGCAAAGATTCGGCTGTTTGAAAATACAACACACATAAAAATTGGAAAGGGAGTGAGACAAGGTGACACCATATCTCCGAAGCTCTTTAATGCCACATTGGAAAATGTCTTTCAATCACTGAACTGGGAAAACAAAGGGATAAAGATTAATGGAGATTATCTAACCCACCTTCGTTTTGCTGATGACGTAGTCATTTTTGCAACTACCCCATCAGAGCTACAGAGTATGATCCAGGAACTTGCTGACAAGAGTAAAGAAGTGGGATTAAAAATGAACTTTCAGAAGACAAAAGTGATGTTCAATGCTTTTACAAGAAATGAAGATTTATCGATTGATGGAGAAAAGCTGGAGATAACAGACACGTACGTTTATCTTGGGCAGCAGATATCAAGTGAGGGTCACATTGGTGAAGAAATTAATCGGCGTACAAAACTTGCCTGGAGAGCTTTTGGAAGAAACAGCATAATTTTCAAGAGCAATATGCCATTATGTCTTAAAAGAAAAGTGTTTGATCAATGCATCCTTCCAGTGCTTACGTATGGTGCAGAGACGTAGACCTTAGCTAAAAGAGACATACAAAGGCTGCAGACAACTCAAAGGGCCATGGAGAGGTGCATGCTTGGTGTAACCAGGAGAGATAAGAAGAGGAACACGTGGATCAGAAAAATGACAAGAGTGGAAGACATCATGATCAGAGTTAAATTCCTGAAATGGCAATGGGCTGGACATACTGCCAGAAGAACAGACCATCGATGGACAGCCGAAATTTTAGATTGGATTCCAAGGGACAGGAAAAGACCCAGAAGAAGACCACATGGAAGATGGGTGGATGAAATTCGAAAGTATGCGGGAGTGACATGGAGGAGACTGTCACAAGACAGACCGTTGTGGAGAAAACTTGGGGAGACCTTCATCCAGCAGTGGATTGATAATGGTTGAAAATGATGATGATGATGATGATGATATATATCATCATCATTGTCACCATTATCATCAACATCATCATCAACAACAACAACCATTATCAATCGACTGCTGGATGAAGGTCTCGCCAAGTTTCTTCCACAACGGTCTATCTTACACCAGTCTCCTCCACGTCACTCTCCCGTATGCTTACGAATTTCATCCACCCATCTCCCATGTGGTCTTCTTCTAGGTCTTTTCCTGTCCCTTGGAATCCAGTCTAGAATTTCAGTTGCCCATGGGTGGTCCGTTCTTCTGGCAACATGTCCAGCCCATTGCCATTTCAGGGATTTTACTCTGATCATGATGTCTTCCACTCTTGTCATTTTTCTTTATCCACGAGTTCCTCTTCTTATCTCTCCTGGCTACACCAAGCATGCATCTCCCCATGCTTCTTTCAGTCATCTGCAGTCTTTATATGTCCTTCTTAGTTAAGGTCCACGTCTCTGCTCTGTACGTAAGCACTGGAAGGATGCATTGATTAAACACTTTTCTTTTAAGACATAATGGCATATTGCTCTTAAAAATTGTACGTTTCTTCTAAAAGCTCTCCAACCAAGTTTTATACATCGATGAATTTCTTCATCAGTGTGACCTTTGCTTGATATCTGCTGCCCAATGTAAATGTAGGTATCGGTTATCTCCAGCTTTTCCCCATCAATCGATAAATCTTCATTTCTTGTAAAAGCATTGTACATCAGTTTTGTCTTCTGAAAGTTCATTTTTAATCCCACTTCTTTACTCTTGGTCAGCAAATTCCTGGATCATACTTTGCAGTTCTGAAGGGCTAGTTGCAAAAATGACGTTATATATATACACTGAGTGGCCACTTTATTATTACCACCCTCTCAGTACTTCGTTGGGCCACCTTTTGCCTTTAATATTGCGTCGATTCTTCGTGGCATGGACTCCGCGAAATGTTGATATAGGTGGTTTGTGGGATCTGAGACCATGCTTGATCAATAGCACTTTCCAGGAGTGTGAAATTTCAGGGTTGTGGATCCAGCTGTCTGATGGCTCGTTCAACTTCATCCCACAAATTCTCAATGGGGTTGAAATCTGAAGATTGTGGGGGCCACCTAAGCAAAGTAAACTCACCGGCATGTTCCTGAAAACAATCCTGTACAATACGAGCACTATGGCAGGACGCATTATCTTGTTGAAAGTAGCCATCGCCATTGGGATAAACCATCCACATGACAGGATGCACTTGGTCCGCAACGATGTTTAGATATGATGTGTCAGTCAGACGTTGATCAACACGAATTAAAGGGCCCAAAGTATGTCAGGAAAACATTCCCCAAACCATAACGTTGCCTCCACCAGCTTGAAGGGTTGTAGAAATGCATTTGGGGTCCATGCTTTCGTGCTGTTTCCGCCAAATTCTCACTCAGCTATCGGCATGGTGCAACTGAAAACGTGATTCATCGGACCACATAATTTGTTTCCAATTATCGACTGTCCAATCCTTGTGCTTCTGTGCGAACTGGAGACGTTTTCTCTTGTTAACTGCAGACAGCAAAGGTGTTCGAACAGGCCTTCGGCTGCCATAACCCATCCCATGCAGCGTACGGCGAACAGTGCACGCAAAGATCCTTTCAGGGAATCCTTGATTAAGATGGTTTTTAATTTGCTGCACTGTTGCCCTTCTGTTGTCTGTTACCAGTCTGGACACTCTCCGTTCTTCCCAAGCAGTCACTAGTCTATAACGACCACACGTTGCATGTAGAGAACCAGTTTTTTGGCTGACAGTCCAGTCTTTAAACACGTTAACAACAGCTGCTCTGCAACATTTCACGAATGCGGCGGTGTTGGTGATACTCGCTCCATGGCTCCGAGCTCCTACAATCATCTCACGTTGAAAGTCCGTCAAATCGCATTTTTTACCCATCTCGTCACCCAAAAATCAATTCTACTACTGTCGCAAGCACTAAGCTTTCACTTTTTATACTATCCTCGTCCTCTGGTGGCAACAGCGTGCAGCAATAGCTCCTTTGCTTAAAACTATTAGGTGGTCATAATAAAGTGGCCACTCAGTGTATATATATATCATCATCATCATTGACAACCATTATCAATCCACTGCTGGACGAAGGTCTCCCCAAGTTTCCTCCACAACGGTCTGTCTTGTGCCAGTCTCCTCCATGTCACCATTGCATACTTTCGAATTTCATCCACCCATCTCCCATGTGGTCTTCTTCTGGGTCTTTTCCTGTCCCTTGGAATCCAATCTAAAATTTCGGCTGTCCATCGATGATCTGTCCTTCTGGCAGTATGTCCAGCCCATTGCCATTTCAGGGATTTAACTCTGATCATGATGTCTTCCACTCTTGTCATTTTTCGGATCCACGAGTTCCTCTTCTTATCTCTCCTGGTTACACCAAGTATGCACCTCTCCATGCTTCTTTGAGTTGTCTGCAGCCTTTGTATGTCTCTTTTAGTTAAGGTCCACGTCTCTGCACCATACGTAAGCACTGGAAGGATGCATTGATCAAACACTTTTCTTTTAAGACATAATGGCATATTGCTCTTGAAAATTATGCTGTTTCTTCCAAAAGCTCTCCAGGCAAGTTTTGTACGCCGATTAATTTCTTCATCAATGTGACCCCCACTTGATATCTGCTGTCCAAGATAAACGTACGTTTCTGTTATCTCCAGCTTTTCTCCATCAATCGATAAATCTTCATTTCTTGTAAAAGCATTGAACATCACTTTTGTCTTCTGAAAGTTCATTTTTAATCCCACTTCTTTACTCTTGTCAGCAAGTTCCTGGATCATACTCTGCAGCTCTGATGGGCTAGTTGCAAAAATGACTACGTCATCAGCAAAACGAAGGTGGGTTAGATAATCTCCATTAATCTTTATCCCTTTGTTTTCCCAGCTCAGTGACTGAAAAACACCCTCCAATGTGGCATTAAAGAGCTTCGGAGATATGGTGTCACCTTGTCTCACTCCCTTTCCAATTTTTATGTGTGTTGTATTTTCAAACAGCCTAATCTTTGCACTTGCATTTTCATAGATGTTATTAATAATATTAATGTATGCATCTTCAATACCGCAGGTTTTCAGAGCCATTGTAACTGCTGATGGTTTCACCGAATCAAAGGCTTTTTCATAATCGATAAAAGCCATGCACAATGGAAGTTCATATTCCCTCGCTCTTTCAATTAGTTCTCTCAGCACATGGATATGATCTATTGTGCTGTAGCCACTTCTGAATCCAGCTTGTTCTCTCGGTTGAGCCATGTCCAGTGTTACCTTCAAGCGGTGTGAAAGAACTTTAGTGAAGATTTTATAAACTACTGATAGGAGGCTGATAGGTCTGTAGTTTCCGAGATCCTCAATGTCACCTTTCTTATGTAGCAGGATCATTGTAGCGGTGTTCCAATCCTCAGGAATCTTTCCTTCATTAAGGCATCGAGTGAAAATTTGGGCGAGTACTGTTTCGATTTCTCCACTTGCTTCTTGTATGATGTCTACAGTAATTCCATCTTCTCCTGGAGCTTTTCCCCGCTTCATGTTCTTGATTGCATGTGCAACTTCTGCTGGAAGGACTGGAGGAACTCTGGTACTGGTATCTTTCATGATGTCTGGAGTGCATGTATCATCCCTTTCATATAATTTGGAGTAGAAATCTTTCACTCTTGTCAAAATTTCGCCTCTATTTCTTGTTACAGAACCATCTTCTTTTCTCAGTGCCATAATCTGTTTTCTTCCCTTACTGAGATGTCCCTTTGCTATCTTTAGGCTTTGGTTGTTTTCAATTGCTTTCCTCACTAGTTCACAGTTTAATTTTCTTACGTCTTCAGTGATACTTTTTCGTATTGTCTTGCATAGCTCTATATATTCCACTTTGGAAGTCACATCTTCTTTAGTCGTCCTCATCTCTCTTCTTTTTTGCATCAACATTTTCGTTTTTCCTGATAATTTATTTACATGCAACTTGTTCTTAGACCCAGCTAATTTTGTTGCTGTTTCCATAAGAGCTTTGGTTACTTTTCTGTTAACTTCAGAGATGTCCACTTCTTCCGATGTTAGGCCTTCTAAAGCAGAGAACCTGTTCTTCAGTTCCAACTTGAAGGTATTATGGTGTTTTTTAAGGTTGGTTATGTCAATAGATTTTGTTTGTCTTATGAGCTTTCCACGTTCAAGTTTAGTGTTGAGGTGCATCTTACATCTCACCAATCTATGGTCACTACCTGTGTTGAACTTGTTTAGCACACTGCAGTCTTCTATGACGAATTTTTTGTTACACATAATAAAATCAATTTCACTTGTCGTCCCATTTGGATGTCTCCATGTCCATTTCCTGTGTGGCTTTTTCTTGAAGAAGGAGTTCAAGATGAAAAACCCTTCTGCCTCTGCAAACTCTACGAGAGTATTTCCACGCTGGTTTCTGTTGCCGTGACCGAATTTACCTACTGAAGTTTCATTCTGTTGCCGTTGCCCTATTTTTGCATTGAAATCTCCCATAATTATTTTCAAGTGCTGCTTACCTTTATTATTTAGATGACGAATTTCCTCATAAAATTCTTCAATTTCTTCTTCAGGATGACTTGTGGTGGGTGCATAAGTTTGAATAATCTGAGCCTGGTATCTTCTCGATAGTTGGATAACGAGTCGTGCAGCTCTGTCAGAGGAACTTTCAACTTCTACCACTTTATCCTTCAGTTTCTTGTTTATTATAAATCCAACACCACTAGTTCTGCCAGTATCTGTCCCACGATAGTAGAAGAGATGTCCACTTTTCAGTTCGATGAGATCTTCTCCTTTTCTCCTTACCTCACTTAGCCCCACGATGTCCCACTTGATCCTTTGTAGTTCCTCTTCCAATTCAAGAAGCCTTGAATCAGAAGATAGGGAGCGTCCATTGTACGTTGCCAAGGTCAGCATCAGATGGCAGCCTAGTCCGGTCCTCCGGGGATTCTTAGCACCCTCTGCCTTCATGTCGCACTGGCCGCTGCCTTGGCCAGGTACATTCCAGCTGCCGGAGACTGAGGGCCAAGATTTAAGTTGTTTAGTCATTTTGGAGGGGTTTGGCCATAACTCACCACGCTGGCCAAGCGGGTTGGTGAGTGTGGGATAGAATTTCCTCTGATCCCGATGGTATAGTTATACCGCTATTAGCGGTCGTCAGAGCCCCTTTAGTGGGAACAGGATGCACCACGAGAAGGCGGGGTTGACATTTGTCAAGGAGAGGCTGTGATGTTACGCATCACCTGACCTTACATCCCATATATATATATATATATATATATATATATATTAAACTAACAGCATTCAAATAATTTAAACTCTACAAGAGCTAAAATCATTATGAATTTTTTAAGTTACAACTGTTAAAGAAAGCCAAATATCTCAGAATGCCAATAAATCTGGCATTAGTTTCCTAGTTCCTTTACTGTTCGGTTGCGATCATAACTTGAAACAGCCGAAATGGCAAAAGTTATACATGATTCTTATTTAAGTTTTTCTATGGAAATGAAGCAGCAGAAAAGGGTTAAAATTTCTCACGATTTCTCTTAAATTATCCATTGGGGCTATAAATATAAGCAAACTTATGGGGAAATTTTTTCAGCGAAATATTCTTACGACTATTAACTGAAAAATTGAGTAGCACGGAGAGAGATTTTGTCTTATGATCATTGCTTTTTCAACGTAACAAGGTGAAGATATTTCGCCATTGTACTTAAGAAGGTTTTCTTTTCACTTCTTTTTTTAGCTGACATCACTACTTTACATAAAATCTGAGGTATCTGAGCGAGGTCGCAAAGAAGGACAAATACTCAGCATAAATTTGCTGAAATTTCCTAAGTTCACTACTTGAAATTAGCGGCAGAGAAAGACAAACATCAGCAAGAATGTTATTACTACAGCATAGTAACCCAAAATCTTAAATGATAAATTATAAATAGAATGCAAAACATTACATCATCTGGCTCATCACTGTACATGGACATCAAAAGACACCGAGAATACGACTTTTTAATGACCTGTCCGCCTGGTTTACATGCAAGAATACGATAGAGAAAGATCAAAATTGTTTACTTTTAAGCCAGAGCAGAAAGGCTTCTGTTTACTCAATGAGGTTGCTTATCACTTATCAGCAAGAGCGAGCACTTTATCTGATCGAATGGACTCTGGAACACAGATTCCCTAAGCCATTATTAACAGTAAATTACTCACCATTATTAGCAGAAAAGTTCTTAAATGCAACAGGAGTGCAGAATTTGAAAAGTATCTTTAGGTGAAGGGATAACGTCTTCTTCAGAGAATCCTCAAGCTCAGTAACTGCTTGCAACACCTAAGCACATTTTTTTCCAGAACACGGTTGATCAGAGCACCTGAAAAAACAGTAAAACAATGAAAACCAGTGTCCTGGGCATTCTTATCTTGGTCACATTCTATACACTCCGCTACGTAGCTGATACTACTGACACACTCGACACGTGATAAACCAGAAAACTATTGACAGAAATAACATTAAAATTTATTCACATATCCACACAAGGAAGATTCATTCATCACGTTAAGAGAAAAGCATCAAAAACATAATCAGGCTTTTCGCCGCAAAGAAAACAACAGCTTTGCAATACCTGAGTTATTTGAATTAGAATTCTATTTTGAATAATTGACTGATCTAGTTGAGAAAAAGTCTTTAAAAAGATAAAATTTTCTTTTTTCGTACTCACTGCGAAAATTTTCATGGTTTAAAAGTTTCAAATAAAAATTTTGGAAAATTGTCACGCAGTAAAAACAGTAGTGATAAAAACAATTATATTATTCTATAGTTTTTAAGCGATGTAGCACTCAAAATTACTAAATTGAAATAAAACGTGCTTGTTATATTCAGTAACTAAATGAGAGTAGAACCCGCATATATTGGGTGGGTGCGAATGAAATGTCTGGCGCGAACGAGCAGTGGTGACAGGCCCCCACACAGCGGAATGGAACCACCCACAGGTGTTGTAGGTATTACGTCACAGAGTTACTATAAATAGCTAGCACGTGTGCGAAGAACAAGGTTCTGGCGTGGTTTGTTTGGACGTAACGTGGCTTGCAAAGAAAACGTGCAAACGCCGGCTTTGAGAGTCATCTTCCTGTATGAATTGAAACTAGACCATTCTGCAGGAATTGCCGCTCGATACGTTAGCAAAGCCTTTGGGCAGAATACAGCGAACAAACGAACCATTCGGCGATGGTTTGTGAAGTTTCGAAGCGGAGATACGGACCTGGAAAACGAAGCACGTGACCACCGACCTATTGCTGTTTCTGACGACGTTCTGTTACGTGTGGTTAAAGTGGACCCCCAAAAAACGTGTCGTGAGGTAGCGGCAGAGGTAGGTGTCTAGTGTCTACCGTAACACGACAGTTGTTCGGTGTCTGGCTGCACTGGATACGGTCAAAAAGCTGGACATGTGGTTGCCGCATGAGTTGACAACTGCCAACAAGACTAGGCAAGGCCGTAGCCAGGGAATTTTTTCGGGAGGGGACCAAAATGTTTTTATCGGTGAAGTATTCATTTCTTTTAATGATTGAATAGAAACTAAAATTTTTTAGTTTACAATTCAGAAAACTATACCAACCCTTCCTTCCCTCACCCATTTTTGGAATTAGTATTTGTAAACTTTTCCTCATAAATTTGCGTTACTTGCAAAATTTCCGCGTGTAAATTTACAATAAACATAAATGAAACACAACGGGAGGTCATTCCTTTAGATAACTGTTTTTAATGATTTAAAAATTATGTTAAACCAATGTTTTGATACAAGCAATAACAATTACAGTGTGTATCGATTGAAAGTTTTAAATTTTAAGGCGAAAATTAAAACATTTAACTCAGGTATAATACAATTTGTACAAATCAGCAAATTCAAGAAATTTTTACATTAAGAAGAACAAATAAGGTTTACATTTTCACTCACTTTATAAAAAATTAGTGCGCCTTGAAGATTTAATCAACCGATTTAAAATTTCGTCCGATTGCACCTCAGTATTGCAATGGGTTGCTAAAAGTGCTAATCTACTCAGTCTGTTTTCTCCCGTTGAGTTTCTTTAATATGCCTTCAATCGTCTAAGCATTAAAAATGTCCTTTCTGGCGTAGCTGTGGAAATCGGAATTATAGCAAGAATCTGTAACAAGGTGTGTGAACTGGGAAAAGATTTGAATCGCATTGTAAAAGGGCCTCCATTGCGTTACCAGGTCTTGAATTAACATCTATGTTGATCCATTTGTTTCGTCAAACGGACTACTGCTCTCTGCGTGTATGTTTTCATAAAATCCTTTGCAAGTCGTCAGCTCTTTTTCGCAGTTTAACATAACATGACGAGGTATAAATATTTGAAGCGCTATGACTAATGTCTTGTGAGTCTCGAATCGATCATTAATTTGTGTTCGCATGTGTTCAACAAATGGCACGAAAAGATTCTTCAGGAAATATTCTTCTCGAGTTTCTGATGAAATATTCTCTCTTTGAATCATCTTGGGTGTAACTCTTGGCATAGTGATAACTCCATCAACTTACGTGATCAATTTTGACGCTGCATTAAAAGTAACACTGAATTTATCGATGGCGTTACTTCTTAGATGGCCGAGGGAAGTTACCACGAGAACAAAATGTTCCAGTGATGTCGTCAAATCGCAGTCAACGTTTTGAAGAGTTTTCGATAGCAGTAATGTCCACGAAAATACAAAGTCAAGTGTGCAAAGTTTGACTACAAACTGGCCTTGGGTAAAATAGCACATAACAGCTGATGAGCTGTTTGGGAGCATTTGCGATTTTTTATATCTTGCAAATTTTGTAACGATAAAACTATTACAACGTAGATTTCTCGGAATCTCAATAAAGCTTCATGCTTGTAAACCCAAAGTGTTTCGCACTTTGATATTAATGTCGTGTGCCTGGAAGCTGGTAATACTTGCTTGATGAAACCTTTGAGAACATCGTTATTTTTCGCAAATAAGCTAAAAAAGTTCCAACAGACTGAATTGTGCCTATACAGTTTCATATACGTACATGAAATTGTAAAAGGATCCCCTAGTGTCAAGTGTAGAGAATGTTCTCCACAATCGACGTATAAGGCCAAATAAAAAAACAAAAGCATTATTTGTTGAAGTTCAATTTCGAAAAAATTGATTGGGATTTCGGAGTGGCACCGGTCCCTAAGATCCCTCCTCTTGGCTACGGCCATGAGACTAGGCGTTTGGAAGTCTGCACGTCGCTGCTTGCCAGGAATAAACAGGAACCTCTACTGCATCGAATCGTCACCTGCAACGAGCAGTGTGTCCTTTATGATAATCGGAAACGATCTGCACGATGGTTAAGCAAGGCACAGCCTGCTTGAAAGCAATCTAAGCCACCCTTCATACCGAGAAGATGATGCTCCTTCTCTGGTGGTCCACAGCCGTGATAATTCATCGGAGTTTCTTAGCAAGAGGCCAAACCATCACTGCAGAAAGTTATTGTGCTGAATTACACCAGATGCACCGGAAATTGCTGCAGAAACAACCGGCTTTGGTCAACAGACATGGTGTTCTTCTGCTCCAGAACAACGCCCGCGCTCATGTCGTACAACGAACGATGCTGACACTAAGTGCCTTGGGCTATGAAGCACTACCTCGTTCTGCCTATTTTCCGGACTTGTCTCCGACGGACAATCATCAGTTTCCTCGCCTGGATCCTGTCCGGGAAACAGTTCGCGACAGCCAACGAGGTTCAAGGTGCAGCTGATGACTTCTTTGGGTCTCAGCCACAAGACTTTTTTCGCTCCGGGATCACGGCCTTGCCGGACAGATGGCAACTATGTGTCGATGCCGAGGGGTATTATCTTGCTTAGGTCAGTTGTTCTACTTTTCCGTTCTCGCCGTCCACGTGTGCTGCTCCTTTGCCGGACATTTCATTCGCACCAACCCAATAAAAAAGCCCTTATTTAACGAGAAAAAACGGAACTTTTTGTTTGGCATAATGTTAATTCAAAGCTAATTTGATCGTTTTTAAAGAACAAAATGTCATGATACCCCCGGATTTAAAGAGGGATAGAAAAGCTAAGATGATCAATTTTAACAAGCACTTTGCCTATTACAGTCATTTGCAAAAGTTTAAGACAACCTGTCAATTTATTGAAAATTATGATTTTCAAAGAAACAACTAATTACTAGTCAGTGACATTTGAAAACAATGACACCACAGATAAATAATTACATTCTTTAGAACACAAAAAGACCGAAATCAGTACTTTGTGTGGCCACCTTTGTTTTTTATAACGGATAGAATACGATGTGTCATATTCTCAATAAGAGATCCGCGATAGTCACTTAAAATGTCTTTGCACCACACGTACCTTATCGCGTCAATCAAAGCTCTGGAATTTATGGCTGTTTTTCTCCTACCTTGTCTTTTAAAATGGTCCACAAATTTTTGATGGGGTTAAGGTTGGAATTATTACCAGGCCAGTCAAGCACGGTTATGTTTTTACTCTGCAGGTAGTCCTTTACTGTCTTTGATCTGTGATATGGAGCACCATCGTGCATAACGATTGTTCATCTGTACACTTGCATATGAGTTAACAGCTTCTCATGTAACATTTCCACATGAAGATGGTAGTGCCTGTCGGCAAAAAGGATAATGAAGCAATGCCGGATGCTGACATAGCATCCCATATCACCTGACTAGGCGAATGTCTCACGGTCCTAACGGTATATTTTTCATCAAACCTTTTCCCTTTTGGTCGTCGAACATGTGCTTCACGTGATTCAAATTGACGCACAGTTTATTCATCGGAAAAAGAACTTGGCTCCAATTTTCAGCAGTCCACGGTTGATGACGCTTCTCAAACTGGAATCTTCTTTTTGTGACAAAGGTTAGTTTAGGTTTATATGCAGGTTTATAAGACTAATCCAAAATCTTTGCTAAGACGTCTGGAAACAGTGCTGATACTAATATGAGACCCTTTTGAATGTAGAAAGGCTTTGATTCCCTTGCGCGAACTCCTCGGAGAACGCATAACTATTCGCCTTATGGCATTGTCATTACGAAGGGTTGTTTTCCTTGGACTTTCACTTCTTTTTCGGTCGCTAAATTCACCTGTATTTCGATATTTCACGATCGTATTGTGAATAGCAGTTTTGCTCACATTCACCTTTCTGCTTATGTCACATTCGAAGTATCCTTCATGATATAAAGATACTATTTGTGCCCTCTGAGTAACACTTAAAGACGCTTTTCTGCCCATTTTTCGCTACATAGAAAATACATACAAAACCTCTCAGCATGAAAACCAGTAAGCAAACTGCACGCTTCCTCAACTCTATCAACATCTGCCGCTGTAGGATGAGGCAACACCGACAGGATGTTGAGTAATACAGAAAGTAGCTGAAGCAATCGGCAGAAATCTCCTAAATACCAACAGGTGGTCTTAACTTTTGGAAATGACTGTAAATTGATCATCTTTTTTGTTATCATTAAAATTCCTAACAAAATTGAATGAAATTCCATATCTAACGAGGCAGAGAAAATCTGCTAAGCATTGTCCTGGAATGGAGGAGTAGAAGTGGCGGCATATTGGACCAGATTGCAACAGCATAGGGGAATCCTTGTGTGCTAGTTGAAGAATGTTGATAGAAAAGCAATGGGGTAGGAATACATCAATTTCACAACATGTGAGTTGTGAAAGAGACTCATTTCGCCACCCACTCCAAGGGGATGGGTGTAGGTTAAAAAAATGTCTTAGGTGTGCACGCTGTAAAAAATAAGAGGTATAAATCCACGGTAAATTTCTGAAAATAACGTGCAGCAAAGTTGACGGTAGATGCCCGTCTTTTAACGAAATTTTCTTCCAGGATATCTTTCCATCTTGACGCACTAAAATTCATGCGATATACTATCCACAATATCCGATCTCGCTGCAGAACTTCAAAATCATATCCTTCGACAGACGATTGAAATTTAACAGTTAATCAAACCTCAAGTATTCCCACGAATCGCCCCTACTACCGGAAATTTCTCGTCATATCGATACGGAAAAAGTGAGGACGAAGTTTTTCCGTTAACATACGAAAGATACGGGTGGGTAGTTTTCTTCCAGGATATCTTTGCATCTTGACGCACTGCATAACGTTTTAGCGTTGTCATTTCTAGGACAGAGAGTTGAGGTCTCTTTACATGCATTACAAAATCAGGCAGACATGTCAAAATCTACAAAATCCTCTCGCAAAAAAGCAGTATTTTTCGTCCTTTGCTTTTACCGTATGGTGAGTAACATGAAGTTTTCTTTACCATAGGCGCCGACTTCTGATAATTCCCACGGGTGCCCAAATTCAAAAGGCAGGTATCGTTTCCAGTGTTCAAATTTTAAATACTTACATATCGATATTTAGCCTGTTATTGCTATTCACTGCAAAACGTACCATGCGAAGTATTGCGTAAAATATCGTGCGATGGACTTATTGAGTGATATAACGAAAGCACATTAATGCAATTCATTTATTAAAATTTTGTACCGGGAAATTTGCTCTTAGGGTAAATTTAGTTGCATTTAATTCTTCAGTATGCTTTCCAAAGCCGTAGTCAAGGAGGGCTTAGCGGGGCGGCGCCCCACCTGCATTTCCTTTTGCCAGTCCTAGCTACTCACACGACAGATCAGATCATATGTAGAGGATTTTAGGAAGGGACTGTCTGACCCTAGGTCTTAAACAACTCTTAGAAAAAGGAAGCTAGGAGATTTGGGCTAGAGTGCTCGATAGGAGCTCTAGCCCAAATAAGTTGTAACGTATCAGGAGATGTGACGTACCTGCCAGAAGGACGCATACGACATAAAGGCAGATAGGAATCAGAATAAAAAACGTCCGCGTAGCTCAATTAGTAGAGCAACTTATTCCGGAATGAGGGGACCCGGGTTCGAATCCTGGCGCGGATAAAAATGACGGAGAAATTTACTTCGTTATAATGGCGCCCGAACTATCCGGATGACCCGACCGTTCAAAATCTCGCAATGGTGTGATGTTATTTCCACACCGCGAGATAGGGAACATAAGAGAATCCTTTCTCCAGCACTTCAGAAAAAAAAAAAAAAAAAAATGTGGGGGAGATGATGTAACGTACCAGGAGATGTGACGTACCTGCCAGAAGGACGCACACGACATAAAGGCAGATAGGAATCAGAATAAAAAACGTCCGCGTAGCTCAATTGGTAGAGCAACTTATTCCGGAATGAGGGGACCCGGCTTCGAATCCTGGCACGGATAAAAATGACGGAGAAATTTACTTCGTTATAAAGTAGAAAAGGGAAGGAAGACGCCCTTATTTATTATCGGGAAGCTAGTACCCGGCTTAACGTCTCCATCCCACGCACGGCGGATATTTAGTGGTTCGAGCGTTCGTACCCGTCCGTGATCGAACCTTAGGTTCCTCCGTGGCAGTCACGAACGTTGATCACTAGGCCAACTCACACTACAGTCTAGTGCCAGGCCTCTTTTATATCCTTTGCCCGACCTCAATCATCAGTGACCGTTCCCAACTTCTCTGCCGGGATACGGTCCTGAGGCTTCGTTGCCAGAACCGCAACTACCGGAAATGCAGGGAGGGCAACCGCCCTCCTTGGGGGATGTAAAAAATAGTAATGTAAAAAAAAAAAAAAAAGTAACAACCTTCCGTATTTTCCTTTGAAAGACTTTCATTAGTCTCATATAGTATTCCATGCAGTTAGCCAAGGTATAGAGTAGCATACACTATGAGGTGTGAACATCTCATATAAAGGAATTTCCCAAAACAGTGAATGGGTGCATAGAAAACAAAATGCTGATATGCCTAATCTCCATGACCTTTCTGATCATGCGGTTGGGATAAAGAGATAATGAATCATTTGTGCTCTGTCGCAGAAAATTCTCTGAGCGTTTAACCTTGAACAGACTTTTTCCAAACCCTACCCCTACCCCTATAGCTTCTTTCTAGTGTTAAGTTTAGTATCCGATACTCACTCTTTCTGCGATGGTTTGTTTTTCGTTCTGAGTTTCTGTGGAGTGTTGTATCGCCGGCGTTCCCATAACGTTTACGCATTATTTGGTATTTACAACCTGTGGTTCTTGGGTGTTTACCTAGTTTTTACATTTTTAATAAAATTATGTCAAAAACCTGAAGTGCGATTTTTGAACGATCATAGTACTTTCCCATAAAGGTGGTGTGCTGAGGCGTAACTAGGCATTTCTGCGCCCGGGGCAAACCTCAAAATATTGCCCCCCCCTATGTGTTTTTTTGTTTTGTTTTTGTTTCGTGGGTAAACGACTACCAGTATTTTAACGACTACCATCCCTAACCAGGAGCCCTAAATTAGAGACCTTTTTAGAGAATTTTACCTCCAACCATGCTTCAGGGCTGGAATCTCGAGTGAAGCATGGATGATGTGTTTATCCTGCGGCACTGACTCTTTCCCTTTATTGGAGCAAATGGCTCTAAATTAGGGACAGGCGATTACTTATAGCCTATTGAGTGAGTTGCTCACGCTTGTCGTCTCTCCTAATCATGAGAAAAAATAATGGTGTCTTCCTTCCACGCTTACGTGTGACTTTCTTGTCGTTCAAATCTTCTAGCTTATAAAGTTTGTTTATAAGACTTTGAGTCAGACACTTACTTCTTAAAATCCAGTACATATGATCTGACCTAGTACATTTTCATTCTTCGCTCGCGTCGAATCCATGATACCATTAAATATGTTGCTATACAAGTTCAATAAAATTTGCCTACAGGCATCACTTTCTGCTTACGAGTTCGCCGAGGACGCTATCCTGGGAAAATAAGCAATTGATTTCGGCATATTTTGAACTGGTTTTCTTTTATCGAATACATTAAATTTGCTTTACAGCTTGGCGAATAAGTTAAATTCGCGTTAAATATTGAATTTAGTTATGAAATCTGAAGTATTTACAGCAATAATAAAATTTCCGAGTTTGAATCATTCCGTATGAGTTAAACAACAAAAATACAGATAGCTTAAAAATCAATTACTACATTTTGCATATTACTTAATCAAAATGTAGTAATTTATATTTTTTTTTTATTGGAGGTTTAAGGACTACCGTGAGCAACTCAATGGGCTATAAGCAGTCGCCCGTCCCTAATTTAGGGCCACTGGTTCCAGGGAAGGGAGAGAGCCAGTGCCGTAAGACAAACACAACATACATGCCTCACCGGGATTCGAACCCGGACCCCTTTCGGACGAATGATCAGAAGCCATCGCTTAGACCACTGCGCCACCGGGGCGGCAAATAATTTATAAATGAATAAATGTAGTTTTATTCATTCATTGATTCCTACCAATGAAGGCTAGCTTGGAAAACTTTAAATAAATAGCAAGACAAGGTACGAAAAACATCCTCTATTACATTTTTCGACAATCCTGTTGCATGAATATATTTTTTGTAAAGAAACCATTCTGGAGCAATGCATGATTTTATAGCAACCAAATTTTGAGCTCTGTTTTGATTTTTCCGATTTAATTATCCGTAGTATAAAAAATAAATATTTAAATATAGATTCAGTGCACAGTACAACAAAACTTTTGAGGGGCGCTCAAGCCCCTGAGCACCCGTAAGTCGGCGCCTATGAGCTTTTTCTCCAACTATTTTCACAAAATCTAGTAAAAACATTACTAAAAATAAACGTTCAAAAAAAAAAAAAAAAAAAAAAAAAAGGTAGCTAAATCTTACTTTCGTGGTTGCTGAACTGTGAATGTATTTCCGTATTTGTTTAACACAACAAAATTCTATTTCTCATTCTACCGGAAAATTTCCTACCGTTATCTTTTTGCATAACACTCAATGTTTTCGCAGAGCAAAATTCTTTTTCCCAAGTTCTTAAAGAAAAATAATTTCACCACAGATGTAATCCTCGGAAGATGCGAACAATTACTTGCAAGAAAAAACGTGCCAAAGTGCCATTTGATTCTCGCAGAAAGTTATAGATTTTAGACCTCGTCATCCCCAGCGCCTTCTTGCGGAGATTTTGAGGTTGGGACGAACCCGAAAAAAGACGCGACGACCTGCTTAGGATTCCTGCCAAAAATCGTGGCGTTAACAAACCTCCATTCTCGAAGTGCTTTCACAACTTGCCCATTCTTTTCACACGAGGTGAAGATTCACGATCACCGAAAGACGTTCATCTGCTAGCTGAGAGTAGGAACTGTGGGTTGAAACTATTTCGGAGATACACAATATCTCTTCTCTAACCGAATCATTTATGGTAAAGCAGACTGCTCGTTAGCTAAGACCCCCCTTCCCCGCCCCCCTTACAATAGAAAGGCTAGGGTTATTAATTTGAACTGTAATGGCAAAGATAGATCTCCGTGAACAGCTGCAATTACTCAGGTTAGGCACGAGAAAGGCTAAGAAACAACGGATGATAGAGACAGTGGTAACTTTTGCGAAATGCATTTGTTGATCAGCTCTGCTCAGCTAAAAGTCAACAGAATAAAATCACTTCGATATTTTCGATACACCGAATAACAGAGCAATGCAGAGGTGTCTTAATGCAATCGAGGGCCAGGGACCCGGTCATTTTGGGGGTCCTTTTTACACTAACTTTTACATTTTCAAATGTTTGCAATAAGAAAAATATGTTGCTTTAGCAAACTATAATATGTTGATAAAAGTGAACTTAGAAAAGAAATAAGAAACGAAATATAAATTTAACAAGGTAACTACCAACTAAAAATAAAATTGACATTTTCGCTTATATAACAATAGCATTATATCATAATCAAATCAACAGAGAAATTCGTTTCCTAAAGCTAAGGGTCAGTGCTCAGTGATAGCTAATCATAGTATCAATAAAAATCTATAAAATTAAGAATACGAACATACCAGAATGTTTGCTTCTCATACGTACTTGTTTCCTCCTTTAAATGTTTTCTTTTCTTGATTTGAGAGCAGCGAATTCTTCAATCACACCGGAAAAGTCTTAATTCTAGCGTTAGTTCATTTCGGCGGACAATAACGATAAATATTTAAGTTTTGATTCTGTCATGGAATTTCGAAGAGCTAATTTAATTCATTTGAGTTTGGAGAAAGATAGTTCACCAGTGCAGTTAGTGATCATCATCGAAAAGAACATGCGCATAGCTATTTCAATATTTGGAAAAGATTAGTGCAAACTGTCTTTTTTAATCGATGAATAAATCCCCGATATTGAATGAGAATTAACGTTTGTAGTCTTTAATAATGCTTGATCATATTTAACGAAAGAGAGCGCACTTAAATCTTGACACAGTGAGAGATATGATTTCTTGCGACATTAGAAATGCTTTAAACGAAGTGATTTAATACATTCTTTCCTTTCAATTAATAAACTTTAACGGGTCCTGACTGCCGTGCGTAATTTATTGCTTAATTTTTTACTTCCAAACTTCGAAGTAAAAAAATCACACAAAAATAAAATAAACGAACATGCTTTGCCACCAAATTAGGGCTCCTGTTTCGGTCGGGGCCCTGGGCTGGGCTCAGTTGGCTCACTCGTTAAGCCGCCACTGGAGTAATGTAAATACATTTCTCGTGACTTCAGAGGAAAATCCGCGCATTTTACATCTTAAATTAAAACGCAAGTTTTGAATAATATGTTTTTTGAATAATAATATATATATATATATATACCGCCAATAGCGGTATAACTATACCATCGGGATTAGAGGAAATGCTATCCCACACTCGCCAACCCACTTGGCCAGCGTGGTGAGTTATGGCCAAACCCCTCCAAAATGACTCCACAACTTAAATCTTGGCCCTCAGTCTCCGGCAGCTGGAATGTACCTGGCCAAGGCAGCGGCCAGTGCTGCATGAAGGCAGAGGGTGCTAAGAATCCCCGTAGGACCAGACTAGGCTGCCATCTGATGCTGACCTTGGCTACGTATAATGGACGCTCCCTATCTTCTGATTCAAGGCTTCTTGAATTGGAAGAGGAACTACAAAGGATCAAGTGGGACATCGTCGGGCTAAGTGAGATAAGGAGAAAAGGAGAACTCGTTAAACTGAAACGTGGACATCTCTTCTACTATCGTGGGACAGATACTGGCAGAACTAGTGGTGTTGGATTTATAATAAACAAGAAACTGAAGGATAAAGTTGTAGAAGTTGAAAGTTCCTCTGACAGAGTTGCACGACTCCTTATCCAACTCTCGAGAAGATACCAGGCTCAGATAATTCAAACTTATGCACCCACCACAAGTCATCCTAAAAAGAAATTGAAGAATTTTATGAGGAAATTCGTCATCTAAATAATAAAGGTAAGCAGCATTTGAAGATAATTATGGGAGATTTCAATGCAGAAATAGGGCAACGGCAACAGAATGAAACTTCAGTAGGTAAATTCGGTCACGGCAACAGAAACCAGCGTGGAAATACTCTAGTTGAGTTTGCAGAGGCAGAAAGGTTTTTAATCTTGAACTCCTTTTTCAAGAAAAAGCCACACAGGAAATGGACATGGAGACATCCAAATGGAATGACAAGTGAAAATGATTTTATTATGTGTAACAAAAAATTCGTCATAGAAGAATGTAGTGTGCTAAACAAGTTCAACACAGGTAGTGACCATAGATTGGTGAGATGTAAGATGCATCTCAACACGAAACTTGAACGTGGCAAGCTCATTAGACAAACAAAATGTATTGACATAACCAACCTTAAAAAACACCATAATACCTTCAAGTTGGAACTGAAGAACAGATTCTCCGCTTTAGAAGGCCTAACATCAGAAGAAGTGGATATTTCTAAAGTTAACAGAAAAGTAACCAAAGCTCTTATGGAAACAGCAACAAAATTAGCTGGGTCTAAGAACAAGTTGCATGTGAACAAATTATCAGGAAAAACCAAAATGTTGATGCAAAAAAGAAGAGAGATCAGGACAACTAAAGAAGATGTAACTTCCAAAGTGGAATATATAGAGCTATGCAAGACAGTACGAAAAAGTATCACTGAAGACGTAAGGAAATTCAACTGTGAACTAGTAAGGAAAGCAACTGAAAACAACCGAAGCCTAAAGATAGCAAGGGGACATCTCAGTACGGGAAGAAAACAGATTATGGCACTGAAAAAAGAAGATGGTTCTGTAACAAGAAATATAGGTGAAATTTTGACAAGAGTGAAAGATTTCTACTCCAAATTATATGAAAGGGATGATACATGTACTCCAGACATCATGAAAGGTACCAGAGTTCTTCCAGTCCTCCCAGCAGAAGTTGCACATGCAATCAAGAACATGAAGCGGGGAAAAGCTCCACGAGAAGATGGAATTACTGTAGACATCATACAAGAAGCAAGTGGAGAAATCGAAACAGTACTCGCCCAAATTTTCACTCGATGCCTTAATGAAGGGAAGATTCCTGAGGATTGGAACAATGCTACAATGATTTTGCTACATAAAAAAGGTGGCATTGAGGATCTCAGGAACTACAGACCTATCAGCCTCCTATTAGTGGTTTATAAAATCTTCACTAAAGTTCTTTCACACCGCTTGAAGGTAACATTGGACATGGCTCAACGGAGAGAACAAGCTGGATTCAGGAGTGGCTACAGCACAATAGATCATATCCACGTACTGAGAGAACTAATTGAAAGAGCGAGGGAATATGAACTTCCATTGTGCATGGCTTTTATCGATTATGAAAAAGCCTTTGATTCGGTGAAACCATCAGCAGTTACAATGGCTCTGAAATCCTGCGGTATTGAAGATGCATACATTAATATTATTAATAACATCTATGAAAATGCAAGTGCAAAGATTCGGCTGTTTGAAAATACAACACACATAAAAATTGGAAAGGGAGTGAGACAAGGTGACACCATATCTCCAAAGCTCTTTATTGCCACATTGGAGGATGTCTTTCAGTCGCTGAGCTGAGAAAACAAGGGGATAAAGATTAATGGAGATTATCTAACCTACCTTCGTTTTTCTGATGACGTTGTCATTTTTGCAACTACCCCATCACAGCTGCAGAGTATGATCCAGAAACTTGCTGACAAGAGTAAAGAAGTGGGATTAAAAATGAACTTTCAGAAGACAAAAGTGGTGTTCAATGCTTTTACAAGAAATGAAGATTTATCGATTGATGGAGAAAAGGTGGAGATAACAAATACGTACGTTTATGTTGCACAGCAGATATCAAGTGAGGGTCACATTGATGAAGAAATTAATCGGCGTACAAAACTTGCCTGGAAAGCTTTTGGAAGAAACAGCATAATTTTCAAGAGCAATATGCCATTATGTCTCAAAAGAAAAGTGTTTGATCAATGCATCCTTCCAGTGCTTACGTATGGTGCAGAGACGTGGACCTTAACTAAAAGAGACATACAAAGGCTGCAGACAACTCAAAACAGCATGGAGAGGTGCATGCTTGGTATAACCAGGAGAGATAAGAAGAGGAACACGTGGATCCGAAAAATGACAAGAGTGGAAGACATCATGATCAGAGTTTAATCCCTGAAATGGCAATGGGCTGGACATACTGCCAGAAGGACAGACCATCGATGGACAGCCGAAATTTTAGATTGGATTCCTAGGGACAGGAAAAGACCCAGAAGAAGACCACATGGGAGATGGGTGGATGAAATTCAAAAGTTTGCGGGAGTAACTTGGAGGAGACTGGCACAAGACAGACCGTTGTGGAGTAAACTTGGGGAGACCTTCGTCCAGCAGTGGATTGATAACGGTTGACAATGATGATGATGATGATGATGATATAAAATGTACGTTGTCCTAGATGTATGAAATTCAAACTGCGTGGAAAAAAGAAACAGATTTATCGTTTCTCACTCAAACCGCGTTTAAATAAGGGAAAAATCAAAGTTATGGTTTCTGATTCAAACTGCGTATAAATAAGAGAAAAATCAAAATTATGGTTTCTGATTCAAACTGCGTATAAATAAAAGAAAATCAAATTTGTGGTTTCTGATTCAAACTGCGTATAAATAAGAGAAAAACCAAATTTATGGTTTCTGATTCAAACTGCGTATGAATAAGATAATTTATGGTAAATTCTGTGGAAGAAATATTGTTCTCATAATATGTGGAATACGTTAGAATTATTAATACAGCAATCATTGCTTGTATTAACTGTTCATCACGTAACATTAATCACGTCATAAAACTTGAATATTACATTTCCCTGGAATGGTAAATAAATACACGGTCGAGTCACATTACTGTGACCACCAGCTAATAGCTAGAGTAACCGCTGTGTGCAGCGCGGACAACAGCTACACGGGCTGGGAGTGACTCAGTAAAGTGCTGAAAGGTGCTGGAAGGTGCTGGAAGGTATGTGAAGCCATGCTAATTGCAGTGCGTCTGACAGCTACTGGAGGGAGCGTGGTGGAGGATCTATGGAGCGAACAACACGAACGAGGTGGTCCCACAGATGCTCCATGGGGTTTAAGTCTGGGTAATTAGGGGAGCCACGGAAGTACTTTGAAGCCACTCTCGTACATTTATAGCTGTGTGACCCGTCGCTTTGTCGTTCTGGAAGATCGCATCCTCTCCAGGGAAGACAATCAGGATGTGCGTGTGTACGTGGTCTGCAAGGATGGGTTCATAACCAATTATGTCCATAGCGCCTTCCATAGATATGAGTGGACCCAGGTAATGCCACGAAAACATTCCTCCTCGCCGCCCCGGTGGCGCAGTGGTCTAAGGCGCTGGCCTCTGATCATTCGTCCGTAAGGGGTCCGGGTTCGAATCCCGGTCAGGCATGGATGTTGTCTTTGTCTTACGGCATTGGCTCTCTCCCTTCCCTGGAACCAGACACCCTAAATTAGGGACGGGCGACTGCTTATAGCCCATTGAGTTGCTCACGGTGGTCGTTAAACCTCCAATCAAAAAAAAAAAAAAAAAAAAAAAAAACATTCCTCAGACCATAACGCTGATATCACCAGCTTGTGTTCTTCCAGCAATAGTTGAAGAGTGCTTGTTCTCCGATGTTTCTCGCCATATACGCTAACGTCCATCCTCTCGATGAAGCAGAAAACGTGACTCATCGGAGAAGGCAATCCTTTGCCAATCAGCTGAGGTCCAATTCCGATACTACCTTGCGAATATAAGCCTTTTCTGCCGATACACCTTCGTTAGCATAGGTGCAGTGACCATCCGTCTGCATCGGAGCTCCATACGCAGCAGGATTCGCTGAACTGTCGTTTTAGACACACTTCCGGTATCCCCCTGGTTCATTCGGCCAGTGAGTTGCTCCATTGTAACGTGTCAATTGGCCCTCACGCACATTCGAAGCCAACGTTCACCCCTCACATCAATGGCACGTGGTGCTCCGCAGTTTCCACATCGCTTATTCGCAATGGTGCCACTTCTCCAATCACGATACACTTTAATCACAGCAACACGCGAACAGTTCACAAACTGCGTTGTTTCAGAAATACTGCCATCCTTGGCACGAAAGCCAATAATCATCCCTTTTTGCACATCTGATAAATTGCTCCTTTTATCCATGACAGCAACGAGTGATAAGATTTCAGAATGCCGACAGTACACGTTATATATTCTTCAGGCCAGCTGACGACACGTGCCTTCTTTCATTGGCTATCCGCTGTTGACGTCCAAAGCAGGAGGTGGTCACAATAATGTGACTCGACTTTGTATATATCTCAATTAAGAGAAGACTCTTTCTTCCATTTTCCCTATAATTAACGCAGAAATTAGACATCTCTGAATTGCCTGTATTTACTGTTCATCACCTAACATCGATCATATCAGAAAAATTTAAAATTACGTTGCCCTGGAGCGAGTATCGAACTCGCATCTCCCAATTTCCGTTTGCGCATGCTGTCCATTATGCCCGAATGGAAATCGGGAGGTGCGGGTCCGATTTCCGCTCCAAGGCGAAGTAATTTTCAAGTTTTCTGATGTGATTAATCTTACTGATGAACAGTAAATACTAGAGGAATGGGCTGGCCTTTTTTGGTGGGCCCGGCTCAAGACGGTTCGTTTAAGGTCCTGCCCGGCCCAGGGGCGTCAATTGCAGCTTCTATTTAGGCCCGGTCCGGCCCGTGATGTGTCATTTGGTATTATTTTGTCTTTATATTGTATTTTATTAAAAATTTGAAAATTAAATAATGAAATAAGATCACTCAAGAGACGCATATAGCGTATTAAATCCGTTTATTCTTGTGACGTAATAAGCACAAAGATTCGCCGAGCTTTCGCACTCCACTGGGAGGCTTTCTCGAGGCAAGGGTAGACATAAAAATGCAGGGAATTGAAACACGTAAGGAACAGAGATGATTTTTGAAAATAATGTGGGTGACATCACGAGCATATTGCATGAATTTTTATCACGCCGGTATACGGTGTGGCGCGATGTACAATCTGAACAAAACAACTTCCGTTTTTGCACGATATTCAATGAGACATTATTTAAAACCACTGACTTACTAAAATCTTTAATTTACAATTAAAAGACATAATAATATCGTAGTTTAAAACCGTAAGACCTTTCAAGCTCGCTACGAGCTCATCCTCTGATGGGAACTACAAACTAATGGAACTGGTGTTTAAGTATCAAATTCTCCGTCACATGATTGAAGGATGCGCGACAAGTATGCGTGTAAACAATCAATGAAAACTGCAAAAATGTTCTAGTGTGAGTTGTCACTTGAGTTCGAATGGTCACTCCAGACAGCTGGGTATCCACGAGTCTGTTTCTTCATTACAACAGGACAGGCCATATCCACAGATAAATAAACTTTCCGCAAAGAGTGTGGTGAATTTCGTATACGAAATTAGGAACAAAAGGCAGGGGTGTACGCTGAATTTTGTGTACGAAATTCACCACACTCTTTGCGGAAAGTTTATTTATCTGTGGATATGGCCTGTCCTGTTGTAATGAAGAAACAGACTCGTGGATACCCAGCTGTCTGGAGTGACCATTAGAACTCAAGTGACAACTCACACTAGAACATTTTTGCAGTTTTCATTGATTGTTTACACGCATACTTGTCGCGCATCCTTCAATCATGTGACGGAGAATTTGATACTTAAACACCAGTTCCATTAGTTTGTAGTTTCCATCTGAGGATGAGCTCGTAGCGAGCTTGAAAGGTCTTATGGTTTTAAACTACGATATTATTATGTCTTTTAATTGTAAATTAAAGATTTTAGTAAGTCAGTGGTTTTAAATAATGTCTCATTGAATATCGTGCAAAAACGGAAGTTGTTTTGTTCAGATTGTACAAATCGGCACGAAAAAATAGATTTTCCTGTGTCGCGATGTATTTCCATCTTTTAATAACCCATGCCAAGCTCTTGGTAGTTCAATATAAACTACATCATTGCACGCTAGTTTGATGGATAGGATTTCGACTGTTTCCCTGATGGCAGTCTCTTTAAAGTTCGTGTATGGGGCAATTCTTCTAATACTATTCCATAGAGGAGCGGCCGATGAATGCATGACTCCTTTGGCGAGGGCTGTATTCTGCATGTCCCGGTTGACACTTCGCACGTGCTCCTTACGTTTAGTGTCTAAGGATCGCTTTGTCATTTCGATATATATCTTTTCTGTGTTGTCAGGATATATCAGCGTACATCCCTGCATTTTCTTTCTCACACTGTCTCTCCTTGCAGCTTGATATCATATGTGATAACGGGGTCGGGGACTTCATTGCTATCAATATGTTGTATTTACGTAATAAATTCTTTAACCAATATGTAAAGCCTGGAACATACACTATATTGACAAAAGTCACCGGACACCTAGAAGAGAAATACAACATAGCATTTATTGACATACATTAGTACGCTGTCGGACCACCTTTGCCCTACATGCATGCACTGACCCTTCGAGACGTGCTTTCGACAAGGTTTTGGAACACAGCGATAGGTATGCGTTTCCATTCAGTACATAATGCTGCCGCTAGCTGTTGCTTAGTAGTAGAGCTTGGTTCCAAACTTCTTATGTGGCGCTCTAATTCATCCCATAGGTGCTCTATGGGATTAAGATCACAGCTCTGTGCTGGCCAATCCAACATGATACGAAATTATCGTCAAACAACGCCATAACAGTCCTTGTAATGTTTTACCTTCACGGCGGTGTTTATGCTGTTCTTTTTCTAATTGTGTACTATTGTTTCGCCTGTGTTATCCTGTAAATCATGCCCAGCCAATGTCATGTGACACGATGTGTTTCTCTCTGTCACTTCTGCAATTTTTATTCAATAAGCTTTGCTTGCAGCATTTGTTATTCATCTCCATTGTCATTGCAGTGTATATACCATCATGTTTTAACAGTTTTGTATTATTTCCCAGTGAGACGCCCAATACTGTACGTCTCCCTCTTATGTTTTCTTATGATAAATTAGAATAAAGCGATTTTGAAACCTTGCTCTATGGCTCGGTGCATTATCCTGCTAGTACCAACAAGGCTCGGTTTACATAATATTGCCACAGAGTTGATAGGGCATAATTGTCCAGAATATCGAGGTAGACGTGCTGGTTAACAGGTTTGTCCACGATACTCAATGGGCCGGAACCATACCATGAAAAAAAAAACCCACACGAGTACACTGCCAACTCCAAACTTGACCGTAGTAACAGTACACTGTGGTAAATAGCGTTCTCCCGGCTGCCGCCATACCCACACACGGCCATCAGACTGATGGATCGTGCATCTGGATTCATCACCATATAGGACCCGCTTCCATTGATCTACGGTCCACGATAAATGTTCTTTACACCATGTTAAACGACGAGTAGCATTCCGAGTGGAGATGAAAGGCTTACGAGCAGCTGCACGACCACGGTAACCCAAGGAATGAAGTTCTCTGCAAATGGACATACCGAGGTTCCAGCATTTTTACTCACTTGTACACTGAGGTCTTGTGCAGTACTCCGTCGATTAGCTGCAACGACTGTCCTGAGGCTTCGACGTCCTCTATCACTGATTTTCTTTGGTATGCAGGTACGTTTTGTTACTTCAGGCACGCCACGTGTCTTCCATTTATTTAGTACATCCAAAACAGTTGACTTGGGTATGTTTAAACGCCTCTCGGTTTCTCTTATGGACAACCCACTAACATAACATCCAGCAATCTTTTCTTTCTCAAAGTCAGTTCTCTCCCTCCGCGAAATTGTCGCAGAGCTGTTGGAGAGTGAAGATATTCAACACATGAAATGGCCCGCAAGGTCCCCGGACCTAAATCCAATCGAACACGTGTGACACCTTCTCGGGAGACGCTTGGCAGCACGTCACCAGCCGCCAGCAACGATTCCGCAGCTGCGAGAGGAATGGGCCGCGGCTACAAGAGGAATGGGCCGCGATGCCTCAACAGTTCCTTGACAACCTCGTCCTCAGCATGGACAGACGTTGTAAATCCTGCAACGCAGTCAGGGGTGATCGTATCCCCTATTAAAGACTGAATTTTTCTTGGCAGCCGCCTGTCACATGGACGTTTCTGTCTTCTGTCCAGTTGTGCTCGAAGCTACCTTTTTAATAAAGTGCCTTTGTATCCTTTGGATTCCCTGTTTGGACGGTTTTGCTCACTTGTCCCATATTCTTACATCTTGGGAATCTTATGGTATGATTTGAGTCGATGTGGAGCACTTCTGCACGACGTTACATTCGAAAAACCGTCTGGTCCTTAATTTTTGCACGCCAGTGTATATGCATTAACACATATAAAAATTTTAAATAGAGTATACAAATTTTCTTACGCTCGTATATCGCAAATGCGAATTCCAAGAAATCCACACATACAAATGATTAAAATGTAAAAATGTTATACCTTTGCTTTAATTCTGTAACGCACAACGGATTTCACCATGAGGCGGTGAAAAATATTGAGGATGCTAATAAGATAATGCTGTGCTGGAGAAAATCTCCCACTCCCAACATTAGGGAGGTAAAAATGTCCTCGCCTTATTATAAGCTTGTTTCTTATTACTAAGGAATCATTACAGCGTTACCTAAAAACGTATGGTGTAAACCATTCCCCTGAATTTGGTTTCAGCCCCTTTATAATATTTAGATTAGCACATAGTAAAAAAAAAAAAAAAAAAAAAAACTAACTAACCGTTTGTGTGTGTGGATGACAGTTTGAGGTGCCATGATTTTTTTTTTTTTTTCACAGAGCATAAATGACCCACCGCCATGGAAAAAAAAAACATTTTATGGGAACAATTTCTCATAATTTGCTATTGTTCAAAATTAGTTTGCAAATATCGTTTTGTATTAGAAGCACTAGCATCACGTTAGCTACACTGAGGCTTAATGGAAAGTCGGTATCCAGAAGATTGAAATGAAGCTGAATGCCAGCTTCGAAAATATGATGATGTACTGCAGTACAAACATCTCTACTCTGGCGAATTAGGTTTTTATTGCGGATGTAGTCTGAAGTGCCAGTGCTTGAAAAATTGCCCCTTCAGCGAAGACTGTTTAAGGTTTTTTTGAAGGATGATAGAAATTTCAGACTGAAGTCCATGTGGATGTTGTTGTTTTATTATTATAATATTTTCCCTCATTTTCTTAAGTTTTTTCTTTTAATTAATTTCTCCAAATATACAGCTATAAACAAAAATAATTAGATTAAATAGAAGGGGACATTATACAAAAACCTACGGAGGGAGGTTTCATGGATTTTCGGGGGGCGGGGGCTAAGCACCCCTGAAAAGATGCCTCAATACAGCACTGGTGATGGAAATGCAAATGAAGATGTTTGATACGTTCACGCCTGAAGTACTCACATTGAGCTATTCATAAAGCCACCTCAACGTCATAGTTGCTGACATAAGTGAGGTTGGCACGTGCCTGATTGTTATACATTTGATGTTCCTAATAATTTGCTACTTCAGTGTATGTATTACGAAAACGTTCTTCATAATGAAAGTTATGAGAAGAAAAATAAATTTTTGAAATATGAACTTTTAGAAGAGAAAACACGAAAACAGTGTTACATGCAAGGGTGTATTAATATAATGGGAACACTTACTGTTTGTGGATACCTTTTTGTTAATAAGTTGTACGCCCAACTTGAGCTTCAAAACAGAAGGAATTCGGTAGTGTTTATTTCCGATTTTGAAAAAGTGACACTCCAAGTACATGTTCAAGAGCCACAAAGGAGAGTCAAAAAGTACACTTCCGGGAGTGTACAAAATTTTCTTTTGGGTGTATAAAACTGAACAAAACTAGTACAACACTGTCGCAATGTTTATTTTTGATTTTGGAAAAGTGGTGCGCCAAGTACGTGCTGAAGTACCTCTAAAGAAAGCCAAATATTACCACTGCCGGTGGTGTACAAAACCTTCTTTTGAGTGTACAAAGCTGTACAAAACTAGGCTAGTACAACACTGTGGCAATGTTTATTTTCCATTTTGGAAAAGTGGCACACCAAGTCATGCTCAAGAGCCACAAAGGAGAGTCAAAAAGTACCACTTCCGGTGGTGTACAAAAATTTCTTTTAGATGTACAAAACTAGTATAAAACTATGGCTGTATTCATTGAGCCGCGGGTGGCCTAGTGGTCAACGTTCGTGACTGCCACGGAGAAGACCTCGGGTTCGATCCCAGCAGGTACGAACGCTCGAACCACTAAATATCCTCCGTGCGTCGGATGGGCACGTTAAGCCGTCGGGCCCCGGGTACTGGCCCCCTTGTAATAAATAAGGGCGTCTTCCTCCCCCTTTCTGTTTCGCTTCCGTGTCACTTTCCTATCGGGCACTCTAACCCAAATCTCCTAGCTTCCTGTTTCTAAGGGTTGTTTAAGACCTGGGGTCAGACACTCCCTTCCTAAAATCCTCTACATATGATCTGATCTGGCTGTATTCATTTTCGATTTTGAAAAGTGGCCCTCAGCATGTACTTGGAGTGCCATATTTAAAGAGCCGAAAAGTACCACTTCCGGTGGTGTACAAAATTTTCTTTTGGGTGTACAAAACTAGTACAAAACTTTGGCAGCGTTGATTTCTTATTTTGAAAAAGTAGCCTTCCATGTACATGTACCTCTGTGGTTCTACAACATCGCTGAATACGTACACTCACGGACAGTGAAATTTGCGTACCAAGAAGGAAGCATCGGATTGAACTGAAATTTTATGGACGTAATGATACAGATGAATGATACACATGATGGCAAAAACGGAGCTGTAGGATAATTACAGAGGGATCTGTGGCATTGCGCGGGACGGCGGCAGCCGGCGTTTCAACCAGTCCCACACATGCTCGATAGGTGACATGTCCGGGGAGCGGACAGGCCATGGAAGTGTCTGGATACGACGTAGACAGTCCTGAGCAACCCGACCCATGTGTGGGCGGGCATTATCTTGCTGGTATAGCAGACCTGGAATCCAGGGCAGGAATGGGAGCACATGGGGCAGTAGGATCTCATCCACATACCGTTGGCCCGTCAATGTTCCACGCACCACTACTAGAGCTGATCGGCTATCGTAGGCAATTGCTCCCCAGACCATAATGCCTGCAGTGGGGGAGTTGTGGCGCTCGATAGCAAGGTTTAGATTGTGCCGTTGACCCGGGGACCTCCGCACCCGAACACGATGATCATCTGTCCCCAAAACGAAGCGGCACTCATCGCTAAACACCACACATCACCAGTCTGTGGCGTTTCACGTCGCTCTGGCCTGGCACCACTGCACACGGAGCCGGCGATGTACCGGTATTAATGGCAGCACACGTAGGGGGCGCTGGGATCGCAGATTCGTTTCCGCGAGGCGTCAGAAAATGGTTCGTGGGCACACAGGAGCCACTACATCTGCCTGTATAGTGGACCGGGTCCCCGTGAGATCCGTTCGTTCCTGGCGTACGATTCGTCGATTCTCTCTACCGGTGGTCTTCCTGGTCCATCCGGAGCCGCTTCGCCTTGTGGCAGTGCCGTCACGTGTCCACTGCTCTCAACATAGTCGGACGGTATGGTCAGAACGATCCACGTGGCGGGCTATACAGCGCCGACCACCCTGCGGTTTTCAGCCCGATGATCCGGCCTCTCTCAAGGTCCTTAAGTTCCGCAAATCGACGTCTCTGGAGTCTACCCGGCATTCTTCTCACTCTGTACTCTTGCTTACGTCGGCAGGTGATTTTCGCTTTCATGGAACATCGACTACACGCCGGTTTATAAGGCTACCGGGTTCGTGCTTGCAGCGCCACCACAGGGTGTGCGGTCATGCGCACTCGCACCAAACGTGGATCATTTGCACACCAGCGCGCATTCTAGTTTGCAAATTTTGGCAGTTGTAGCATGTTTTCCTCTAGGTGCGCAAATTTCATTGTCCATGAGTGTATAACAGGGAAAGCGACGAGTTGAGGTCGGCCCGAAATTTCTATGAATCGTAAGATCACTCCCTTCTGTTGCTAAATATATTCCGGGTTAGTAACCTAGATATTTCTGCAATTCCTGAATATAACTCTAGTTGAGTACCATTCGTCAGAGCTGTTTTGACACGTCTCGTGGTTTTATTAAAGTACATGGTAATTTTGTTTCGTCCAATGATGAGACATAACTTTTAGCACGTCGCTCACCGAATCGTAATATCCAGCAGGAATTTTTCCTGCTTTCATCTGACCTGGACCAACATCGTAAGCAAAAGCATTCGAATTAACATTCACATTGAACCAGGAATGGGAGTAGATGAATTCTACGGGTCCAACTACCCAGTCCCCATTCAGTTCAATCGGGGAAGGAAGACGTGTAATGAAATGGAATATTTTATTGTCAGAAAAATAGCCTAGAGAACTATCGCTCGGTAACGTCAGGTAGAAACTCATCTTGCATTCTGAACCTTTGAGATAAGTATAATACTTGAACGTTTATATGCTCACTAAATCGATGGTTCTCAGGGTAGCTTATAAATTTAACAAAATATTCGCATTTGCCTCTCCGTTTACGTTTCTTCAGAACCATTTCTATTGGGTAATGATCGTTTTTCTTCACTTTTTGTAGTTCTTCAGCGTAAAAGATGCCGCCAACATCTTCTCCCAGTAAATCTTTAACATTACACACAGGAGGTGATGTAGCGATGCGTCGAGAAACATTAAATAACTCTTCTGACCAATTCGTTTCATACTCCTTTTCACTGCAATTTGCTTTAGATAATCTCACGGTATCATTTATATCGAATTTACACACTGGTGAAGTTTTAGTTATATCGCCATACAAGTTATTCCAAACAACTTTTTGATTTTCCAGACTGGCATTTATTGGATCCTTTTTAATACTTCGATGGCATGTTTCATTGTAACTACGCACTATCATCTGCAGTATGCCAATGTGTGGAATAATATGTTGCGACTTGTAAAGTACTTCCACATTTTTGTTTTCAAGGTTCGATTAAACCTTTCTATAACACTCTCTTTTGCTTCATTTTTAGTAGCAAAAAAAAATGATTACTACTTTGTTTCAAAAACTTTTGGAAATCTCTATTTTTGAATTTGGAACTTTGATCAGTTTGCAGATTTAGGGATTTACGTTCCTTAAATATTTTCTTGAATTCTATAATCATGGATGACAATGTCTTTTGCGCCATAGGAACACACCACGCATATTTTGAAAATACGTCAATTCATGTTAATAAATATCTGTATTTACTATTATGTTCCTTCAAGCTGGACAAATCGACTAAGTCGGCCTGCCACTGTTCATCAATTCCCCCCACAATGGCTCGATTTCTCGGAAAATGTCGTCTTGCTGGCTTGTGAAGGGTGTAAGTTTTCACCCACTTCAACCATTCGTCGATTTCTGTTTTCTTTATTTTTCCGTTTGCAGCACGATACAAAGCATTTACCCCACCAAAACTTCCTAGATGACCTGGACCCAGGTACATCTTTTACACGAGGTGATGATTTTCCATCGCAGCAATTAATTCTAATACTTTCTACAGAAACATTAACATTCATGTTAACATTAACAGAGAAACAAAGGAAATGACACAATACTTTAAGCACACAGGACAAAAAAATAGTCACCCCTATCAGAACTTAAGTAATAACGGGAGACGCGCCTCTTGCCTTGATAGCAGCACGAATCCGGAGGTTGTGGATGTATTGAAGCTTCCACGAGGTTGTGGATGTATTGAACATCGATTTACATCCACTCGTGCATCAATTGGTCCCGAAATTCCGCCAGCTTGTCGTGTCGGTTTCAGCCGTAATTCATTAGTGCATCGGGTGGTCTTTCGTTTCACCCAGTGGTCTTCGACATCTGATTATTTAACAGGTCTTCGCTTTGTGAGACGAAAAGATGTTTCTTAATGCAGGAGCAAAATGCCAAACTTTCGTGTACAGGCTCATACAGTACTCTAAATCAGATGCCCGTCAAAAAATGTGACAGATTCATGAAAAGTACCGTAAGTGTGATTCTAATGAGCGAGGATGGTAAAAGTGCCCGCTGCCCCGGTGGTGCAGTGGTCTAAGCGATAGATCCGGGTTCGAATCCCGGTGAGGCATGGATGTTGTGTTTGCCTTATGGCAGTGGCTGTCTCTCTACTCTGGAACCAGTGGCCCTAAATTAGGGACGGGAGACTTCTTATAGCCTAATGAGTTTCTCCCGGTGGTCGTTTAACCTCCAATAAAAAAAAAGGCGCCTGAGCTAGTTTCCGTGTGGATTCATTTCACTACGAAATCAGGTAGGAAAGAGGAGTCGTTTCAAAACTATGAATAACCCTTTCTTTTTCGATTTTGCATGCCAACATCGATCTGGATCTGTTGATGCAAAATTTTGCATCAGCAAGAAATATTACTGGTCAGTGAGGTGTAGATTAGCTGGACATCTGACGCTGCCGATAGAACGCCATCCAACGGTCTGAATAGAGCACTGTAAACATACCTTCTTTCTGTAAATAGTTTAAATAATAACATGTGACTTGCTTTTACACAACAAAAGGTTAGTCTAAATAATAAATGTATTTGCTTTTGTAATAATTAATGAGCATACACGTATAAGTAATTGAATACTATACGTGTATGTTCATTAATTATTACAAAAGCAAATACTAGGGGGCCACTACACATACATCATTATCGAGACCTATATATTAATGTGTTACTCTGTCTTATGTTTGCATTTGTAATTCTCATCTGAAGACGGGATCCAGGGTGGACCCGAAAGTTCTCATGAAGTGTTTTTAATTATCAGGTTTTAACTTGTATTTTGAGCATAATTAAAATTATGGTTCATCAACTCAGATTTTAAACCATGGATTGGTTTTATTGACGTATCGTGCACCGAGGTGAGCTGCCTTGTGTTTTACTTTAAAAGTAATTGAATCATTTGCTTGGTTTGCACATGCCTAAGTTTCAGGTCCAATCTTTTCAAAGTTTTTATTCAAAAACATCACTCTGACCGAGGGTAAATTCAAATGTGATATCTAGGGAGAAAAGGTGTCAACAACGGGTCTGGCTGTGTTCAATCCTTGATCGTAAGATATCTTCAATCTTTGACATCACAATTTCGTTTGAGTGCCAATCTTTACTGAAAGTTGTAGTATTGCAGTAATAATAACAAAGCATTAACAGGGTCAAAATAATTCGAATTTCGGAAGCAATACCACAAAATCTTAATATAGTCCCAACTCAGAGTTAAATACGAGTCAGCAATGTCCGATCCGAGCTGGATTACTTAACCCTTTAGCGACCATGACCCAAAAATATTGTATCACTCTGAATAGCATAATACCCGAAACTGTCTCTTGGTTCACTTCTTTGTTTAATAGCAACTATAGTGACTGAGGTGACTCCTGCTGGTCTCTCATAGGTTGTGAAAATTTGAAGAACAGGTAAGAGAAGGAAATCTGACTCCCTCTATACAGGTATTTCCGGCGGCTATGATCGTCTGTATGTACTGGCGTTTTGGCCGTTATGGTCGTTAAACGGTTAAAATATTTGAATGATCTTCGCTTAACGCTATGTGTTTGGAATATAATTTCTACGACTTTTCTTCACAGTGACGTAAATTTAATGTAATGACTTACAGGCGGCATGCAGAGAGCCACAACATCAAATTTTCCGCAGGTAACCTAACTTTTATGTCGACCACGGCTCTGTAGTTTGTTCCTACTTACGAATCGCGCAACATTTCCTGCGCATATTAAGTTGTAAACCACGGCCTTTCAATTTAGCATAAGACTGCATTTAAGGTCATCTGAAAACCATAGAAAGGCCTAGTAAATAACAAAAACATTTTTTCTGTACCTACAAAAAAAAATGTTATCCTACCTATATTTTTTGTACTGTACCTACAATATAAGTAGTTATCCTACTTATATTGTAGGTACAGTACAAAAAAAAATGTTATACGACAGATAACATTTTTTTGTACTGTACCTACAAAAAAAAATGTTATCTGTCGGGACGGTAATAAGAATTAATAGGTGTTAGTAAATGGACTAACTGCTTTTACATAATTAAAAAAAAAAAAAAAAAAAAAAAAAAAAAAAGAAGCTAGTAAAACCATGCAGCGCATTGTTTATGATACGCTTTCCAACATACCAGAAATAATTACCCAAGTTATTATTCTAGTTATGAGGATAATGGCTCTGGAATAAATTTTGCGCCTGTGTCTTGACCTTTGACCCCATTTCGATTATATTCAACAGAACCGGTTCAGTATGCCTCCGGAAAAACATGATAAAGTTTTGTCGCGATAGAAGATTTTTTACGTAAGTTTTGACGCATAAGGGCAATGGAATGGATACCACTCCTATGTCCTGACGTTTAACCCCATCGCGCCCATTTTTAATAGGGTTCGTCTCCAGGTAGTCCCCTACCACATACTAAATTTTAATTGAAATCGAACCATTTTTACGCAAATTATGATACATAAGGGCAATGGAATGGATCCCGCTCCTATGTCCTGACCTTTGCCCCCGTTTCGCCTATTTTCAATAGGATTCGTTCCCAGTGGTCCCCTACCACATACTAAAATTTCATCGAAATGGAATCATTTTTACGCGAGTTATCGTGCTGACGGACGGACATACATACATACATACATACAGACATACAGACGGACAAAGCTGGAGCTTATACGCTTCTTCAACCTACAGTTGGAAAGCGTAAAAGAAAAAGAAATCGGCACACTGGCATTGTTTATAAAAATTCTGATAAATCTTTCTTTGGATGATGAAAATATTCTCCATAAACAAAAGATTAAAAACTGATGATGAAGGATAGAATTAAGAATTGTTAAGAATTTCATTTCAGGAACTTCGTTTCAATACAAAGCAATCGGCTGTTACAGGGATTTTAAAAGGATTTTAGAATTATGAATAACGTACGGAATACTCAGCAATGGGTCTTTTTGTTAGTCTTCATCGCTGCAGTAGGCGTGGAAAGCTTCGACAGCGGCCTTAAGATGTTATCTGTCGGGACGGTAATAAGAATTAATAGGTGTTAGTAAATGGACTAACTGCTTTTACATAATTTCATTGCCCTATGCAGCGATTTATACATTGTGATAGATTAGCGTGTCCAAACGGCTAAATGACTTCATTGCTCTTGGAGGCGACAGAGAAGTTTTCCAACAACGGAGAGCGAGGGGACAAAACAGGACGAGAATAGGGGGTCACGCAGAAATAGGAGTGTAACTCAGAAGATTAGAGAGAGGGGCGGATGTCGCAAAAGGAATGTTGGGGAGATGCGTGTATCGGAGCCTCCGAATTGCCAGTGCGAAAGAATAAAATAGTTACGTAGAATTGGAGTTGACGCGAAAGGGAAACAATTAAAAAGCAGAACAAGTAGCGAGAGAACTAAGCGCTTTACGAAAGAAATATACACTAAAATAATTCAAAGACAACCAACATATAATAAGTTTAAACAAATAATAGATAATTTGGAACGAAAATTCATCTCATGAATTCTTTCGTTTATATTTGTCTACACAACGAACTGCAATTAAGCTTCAATATCCAATCCAAACGGGAAGTTATCGCTACATGCACAGTACTTCTTATATCATTCGACAGTATTGAAGGGGTAATGGATAATGACAAACTTTTAGGTGCTATGGAGTATAAATGATGAAGTTATAGGACTTCAAAGAACACTGGCAGAGACAATATTCATGGAACCTCCATTACTCTTGCCGCCCGCATGGGAATGGTTTTTACTGTTTTAAACAATTGGTATACATTACAAGGTATTCATGAATGGATATACAGTATAGCGTGTTCAGTAATGGATATACATTGCACTCACCTTTTATGTACGACAAAAAACATGAAGATCTTTAATTGTGGAATGATCCAAATAAAAGTAGTTCTCACAGTGAGCACATTTCATGAATTCTGTTTCCTCGCAATCTTCTCTACCACATTCTTCAATTAGGCCCGATTGAAAACAATACTGGAGAGGTGTTTGGAAGTATCCAGGAGGCGTAGTGACATAACCACACTTATAAAATGCAAAGTGGATTAGGTTTTGAAATCGAGGTGTGGATTAGGTTTTGAAATCGAGGTGCTGTAAATTGATAGTGAACAAAAGACTGCAGAAGGAGAAAATGGTCTCTGTGCCAAAAGTTCACGTCTGATGTTACCAACACAGTGCCCGTTATGAATTTAACCATATTTTTATAGGGACGAAAGAAGTATACACATCCGCAGGCTGCACTAGTATGGTACATTTTTCTGGAATCAATATCTTCCAGAATTCGACTCCGTCAGGCACAGTTGAGTTGTAAAGTGCATCATACCTGTTTGATGTCCAGGAACCTACTAACAGCAGCACGCGTTTCTTTCCTGTGAGGTCTGGCCCCAGAACTTCTTACAAAAATACCTTCAGGTCTTGTTTGGACATGTTTGCTGACTTGGCAGGATAAGCTTTGATGTTTGGAAGATCAATAGTCATGTTTGCAGAAAATTTCCCACTTCCTTTCGACACTATAACATACATGTGTGGTAAAAGAATTCCACTCATGGTGATGACCGGCGTAACCATGTACGAATGTGTAGTTGCTGAAATGGAACCTGTTTCCCCAAAGATTCGCTTCTGTCCTTGAACAGAAAGGGTTCTTCCAGATCGAAGTTCCTTCTCGAAGCGTGACTGATCAGCGTTCAGCAATCTTCGTCATTTATCTTGTACATTTCTATAAACGTTTGCACATTTCCAACAAATTCTTTCGTCTTCGCCTCCAAATCCCTGGATTCCTGGAAACACAATTTGCTCATTTTGTGGATTACTTTCCGCGAAACAATCTTGTTATGTTTCTTGAATCTTGTGGCCCATCGTTCGGATGTCTTAAAGTTCAGCTGATTGTGAACGTCAATACACTTCTTTATTTGCATTGCTCATAGCCTAATTGTCCTGTTGATAATAATCGCATTCCTTGCACGCATTTGAAGAAAGTATTCAAATATTTCCCTGTTCAGCTGTTGTTGCAGAGATTTTGTATTGCAAGCACGGGACTTCTTCAATGGTTCTTCAAACTTTTGAAGAACGGTCTTGTTCTTCATTCTCCTCTTTTGGACCATAACGGTGTTGAAGTTCACTGTAGGAGAAGAGTGAATGGCCAAGCCTGTAGGACACATTTGAGGAGGTTCGAAGTTGCCATCTTTTTCCCTCGGTTGCTTGGTCCAGATTTTGTACGCATCCGCCAAGTATTCTTCTGGAAATTTGGATTGCGACTTCTTTGGTGATGGTTCGTATGAAGACTCGCTGGTTTCTGGAACAGGCGATTGTGCCTCGTCGTATGTTGGAGCATCGGTTACATCACCAAAGTCGCATCCTGTTTCCTCCTTGTCTCCGTCAGGTAATACATCATCAAAAAGCGGTGTGTTGACATCTTCAATAATGACGCCCTCCTCAAGCAACTCTTTTTTGATGTGTTCAAATGCGATAAGATCCATTTCACTTGGTATGACCTCAACCGAAAAAATCAGACAACTTCACTACTACTACTGGATTCATAGTTCACACTGATTGCAGTACACTTGACAATGAGACACTTTCAGACGGTCAATCAACCTTTAATCACTTGTTCGCCACGTCCTGGAATAGAAAATACTTGTAAGATGTTCTAATATAACATTCATAATATACATACATTACATAATATAATGCTCATGAACCCTTGCTCTAGTGGCTCCCCCTGTTGTCCATATCAGCTCGAAGTTTGGATATAACATATCTTATGACCCCCTATCTAAACAACATACTTTGGTTTTGCAATCAGCGACAACCACATGTCCATTTCCTTGTTACAACAGCAAACTTACAAAGCAAATCAACAATATTGTTATCGTCGAAGTAACAACAATATCCTATGAGTACGACAAAACCAAGAATGAATGAATAATGCAGCAACAATGCAGTTCATTGTTGAAATCAAAACAATCATTCCAGTGTTACAACTCCAACAATTAACTGAAGGGTATATATAATAAATAAGAGCATTGTCAGAGAGCCTTTTATACTGAATTAGACCTCAGAGAATTGGTCAGAGTCCAAATATTTATTGCTAGTCAACATGTATTTCAAAAGTCATACATATGCACAAAATATTTAAGAAATTATTTGATCGAATAATTGTCCTGATCGAAGAGTAACAAGCTAATCGCCGTTAGGAAGGAAGAGAAAAGTACTGAAGGGGTCGAAATAGTAAACCCATGTTTCATCGGCAGTGATTACTATGTTTAGAAAGTCTGGATCCTTTGGAATCATTTGTTTCCACTCATGACACATCTGAACTCTGGCTAACAGTTGTTCTCACGTCAGGTGATGAGGTACTCATCTGGAACTCACACGATGCAGCAGTAAGTTGTCGCGTAGAATGCGGAATGCCGACGTTTTTGAAATATTGGTGGACGCCTCTGTCTTCACACGTCATTCGTCGATCTTCTTGCAGGATTGCCCAAACAGTGTTAACAATACGCGCCGTAACAACACTTCCAGGTCGACCAGGCCTAGGAGCGAATTCTGCCGACAAACGCCAATTTTTGAAATCATGGTGCCATTTAAAATTCGTTGATTCCCCCAAACATTTATCTTTGTAAGCTTTTTTCATTAAATCAGCTGTTTCTGGAGCCGTTTTACCCAAACGATAAGAAAATTTTATCGCACAACGCATTTCACTTCTTAACTCTGAATCACTCACCTCCACAGTTGTATGACGAAATGCAAACGTACCTTAAACAACTGCACAATAACAAAACCAGAATCGTCTGGCACGGCTAATAACTGTTGCCATAGATACTTCCATAATTCAGACAGTCGTCTGCGTGGTTACTTTGCTCCTTCGAACTGTTGCCAACTGAAAAAATTGTTCTCAGTTTTTATGGAACTGCCTTTGTACATATATACTTCGGCAAGAGGGATAAGATAGGGACAAAGAATATTTATTGCTAAAGCCATAATGGATTGGTTCACGGCTGGTACAGTGGTATGCTTAAGTGAAAAGAAAATAAGTTTAGTTCTACGCGAGACTACCCGCCCTCTGAGGCTGCGGGGGTGGTTGGTCTATGTGGGCTCCGTTCCTGTTTTACGGCGCGCGGCCCGATAACTGTGCAATTTCCCTTTTCTCTAGCATTTTTCCTTATTTCTTTCCTATAGCATACCCTAGCCTCCTAGCTTTCTATTTCTAATTGTTATTTACTACTAGACATCAGATACTGTTTTCTTAAAATCCTCTACACCATGAATTATTCATTTAATTATTATATTTAGTTTTATTCAGCAGTCGGCACATGTGAAAAGCACTGAAACGTTTCCTTTATTATGCATGAGCTTCATATATTTGTTCTACTTTTGCAGAAACGCAACAGCCTAGCAATGCTAACTGAGGCCTAACTTTCGAACAAAGGCCACCTCCTATCAACGGTCATTTTACCCCGGTACGAGCAGTGACCGTTATTCTGAGATTTCACTGATTTATTATTATTACTATTATTATTGGTTCAAATTGTGTTTTCACACATTGTGTACTTTTCTAGCTAGCACGTTGTGATTTGATATTTACATATAGCTCCGTTTTTGTAAAGCCAAATTCTTTCTATGTGAGTCTGGAGGAATTCGAGGCCGCTGTGGTGCAGTGGAAGCATATCCGGCGCGTAACTGGGAGACCTGGGTTCGATTCCCGTGGCGGCCAATGAGAATTTTCCGTGACTCACTTATAAACGTGGAAAAAGCGATGACTTCTGTTTGATGTTCTTATATGCCTTGCCTAAACAACAGAGCATCCTTTGGATTATCATCAGCAGAAAGTTTGCTATGACGTTATAGGTTTCCATCTGAAGAGAAATTTACTTGCGGTAATTTAAATAAATTCGATTTTCTTAATGGATTGTTAGTTTCACTCCCTTAAACATCTCTTGACTCATCAACGCGCCCTGCTGCAGGGTTGAACACTCTTCGCTGTGCAATCGCACGGAATGTATTAACGCATCGGTTTCCGTTAAGTATCTTTACAATCTGGCATTAATTACAGAATTGGGATTTCTATATATGTTTTCCCACCAGAATTCTGTTATTAATGATTAATTTTCCAACTTTCCCTAGATGTTGCATCACCTAAGAAAAGTTGGAAAACAAGATTGTAAAATAAAATGGAAAACGAACAAACTTTACGAGAGAGTTATTTATTATATGGCCAAGAAAGAAGGTTGCTACCTGCAAAAAAGGAAATTGAGATCTTGGATTTTGTCTTGAGTTTGTGAGTATCACAACAATCCATTGGGAAACGAAAAGTTAAACTTTCATTATTGGCAGGTACATTTCCAAGTTCCTTTAGAGCATTTAACTTCAACCTTTGAATTCAGAGCTTGCTCTGGGTCATGGGTCTGCAGCTGATGTTTAATGGTCGCTTCTCATTCTTCTCTCTAAATTCTAATGTTCTTAGCAATAAGCTCCACTTATCTATTCTCTTACTGTCACTCATCTTGTCATTGGAATTTATGCGGTGTGCTTTGGAGTTCTAAATTCCTGCACCGTGTAAGAGCAGGCTCTTGTGATATAATAATGGAATTAAAAGGTGAAATTATTTTATCTACAACGGGCAGGTGTTCAGCCAGTATTTAACCAGTATTGATTGTAAAAATGTCAGACAATTTTCGTATAGTATGCACAGCCATTAGCAAGTCTGAATGGTGCTCGTGTTGATCAATACTTGTGTTTAATTTTGAGTAAAGTGAGTTAACACTACCCTTCTAGTAAATACAAGTGTCCATTTACACAACACTTGTAGCAAATACAAATGTAGTGTTCATTCACTTTAACTACATTTGTAAACATGGTTCAGCACTAACATCCACTGACGATCCAATGACAATGATTCGCATTTTTTCATTAACTTTCGTTATCATTAGAAACATAAAACAACTAAAGATTTCAATTTCAACATCACAAATTTTTTGCTTTCAGCATTAGCAAAAACTATGCATTGTGTACATAGTGCACAGAAAACTGGCGAAGTATAGTAATACTAGAAGTAGAACTTGACGTTGAAATTCTGAACAGATGTGCGTAACCAGACAAATCCCCAGCCTTGTTGCGTGGGTCGAAAGATTTCTGTAAGGAACAGAAAGCCTAGAGGTGATGGTTATCCAAACCTTTTCAACTAGTACGGAATATATTCAACTGCTCTGGTGGCGCAGTGATATAACCGCTGTGTTGTGACCATTCGTCCGAGTTCGAATCTCGGTGAGGCATGGATGTAGCGTTTGTCTTAAGGCATTGCCCCTCTCTCCCTTCCCTGGAACCAGTGCCCCTGCTTATAGCTCATTGAGTTGCTCACAGTGGTTGTTAAAAAAAATTGTTCACGGTGGTCGTCAATCAAAAAAAAAAAGGGCTTCCAATGTATATATATATCATCATCATCATCATCATCATTGTCAACCATTATCAATCCACTGCTGGACGAAGGTCTCCCCAAGTTTCCTCCACAACGGTCTGTCTTGTGCCAGTCTCCTCCATGTCGCTCCCGCATACTTTCGAATTTCATCCACCCACCTTCCATGTGGTCTTCTTCTGGGTCTTTTCCTGTCCCTTGGAATCCAATCTAAAATTTCGGCTGTCCATCGATGGTCTGTTCTTCTGGCAGTATGTCCAGCCCATTGCCATTTCAGGGATTTAACTCTGATCATGATGTCTTCCACTCTTGTCATTTTTCGGATCCACGTGTTCCTCTTCTTATCTCTCCTAGTTACACCAAGCATGCACCTCTCCATGCTGCTTTGAGTTGTCTGCAGCCTTTGTATGTCTCTTTTAGCTAAGGTCCACGTCTCTGCACCATACGTAAGCACTGGAAGGATGCATTGATCAAACACTTTTCTTTTAAGACATAATGGCATATTGCTCTTGAAAATTATGCTGTTTCTTCCAAAAGCTCTCCAGGCAAGTTTTGTACGCCGATTAATTTCTTCACCAATGTGACCCTCACTTGATATCTGCTGTCCAAGATAAACGTACGTGTCTGTTATCTCCAGCTTTTCTCCATCAATCGATAAATCTTCATTTCTTGTAAAAGCATTGTACATCACTTTTGTCTTCTGAAAGTTCATTTTTAATCCCACTTCTTTACTTTTGTCAGCAAGTTCCTTGATCATACTCTATAGCTCTGATGGGGTAGTTGCAAAAATGACTATGTCATCAGCAAAACGAAGGTGGGTTAGATAATCTCCATTAATCTTTATCCCTTTGTTTTCCCAGTTCAGTGATTGAAAGACATTTTCCAATGTGGCATTAAAGAGCTTCGGAGATATGGTGTCACCTTGTCTCACTCCTTTTCCAATTTTTATGTGTGTTGTATTTTCAAACAGCCTAATCTTTGCACTTGCATTTTCATAGATGTTATTAATAATATTAATGTATGCATCTTCAATACCGCAGGATTTCAGAGCCATTGCAACTGCTGATTGTTTCACCGAATCAAAGGCTTTTTCATAATCGATAAAAGCCATGCACAATGGAAGTTCATATTCCCTCGCTCTTTCAATTAGTTCTCTCAGTACGTGGATATGATCTATTGTGCTGTAGCCACTCCTGAATCCAGCTTGTTCTCTCGGTTGAGCCATGTCCAGTGTCACCTTCAAGCGGTGTGAAAGAACTTTAGTGAAGATTTTATAAACCACTGATAGGAGGCTGATGGGTCTGTAGTTCCTGAGATCCTCAATGTCACCTTTTTTATGTAGCAAGATCATTGTAGCGTTGTTCCAATCCTCAGGAATTTTCCCTTCATTAAGGCATCGAGTGAAAATTTGGGCGAGTACTGTTTCGATTTCTCCACTTGCTTCTTGTATGATGTCTACAGTAATTCCATCTTCTCCTGGAGCTTTTCCCCGCTTCATGTTCTTGATTGCATGTGCAACTTCTGCTGGAAGGACTGGAGGAACTCTGGTACTGGTATCTTTCATGATGTCTGGAGTGCATGTATCATCCCTTTCATATAATTTGGAGTAGAAATCTTTCACTCTTGTCAAAATTTCGCCTCTATTTCTTGTTACAGAACCATCTTCTTTTCTCAGTGCCATAATCTGTTTTTTCCCCTTACTGAGATGTCCCTTTGCTATCTTTAGGCTTTGGTTGTTTTCAATTGCTTTCCTTACTAGTTCGCAGTTGAATTTCCTTACGTCTTCAGTGATACTTTTTCTTACTGTCTTGCATAGCTCTATATATTCCACTTTGGAAGTCACATCTTCTTTAGTTGTCCTCATCACTCTTCTTTTTTGCATCAACATTTTGGTTTTTCCTGATAATTTGTTCACATGCAACTTGTTCTTAGACCCAGCTAATTTTATTGCTGTTTCCATAAGAGCTTTGGTTACTTTTCTGTTAACTTCAGAAATATCCACTTCTTCCGATGTTAGGCCTTCTAAAGCAGAGAATCTGTTCTTCAGTTCCAATTTGAAGATATTATGGTGTTTTTTAACTTTTGGTTATGTCAATATAAATACATATATAACTCCGTAGTGTCCCACAAAATTGCGGGACATAGGTACGTCGTACAAACTTGGAAAATGACTCATTTTACAGATCTTGAATTCAAGAATTCGGGAAAAATAGAAATTTTCATCTAAATTTAATCAGCTGATTGCTGTACGTGTCACAAAGCTTACGTCAACTATTCTGACTTCGTCATCACAACGCGGGGCGCCTCAAGTTTAACCAAGTTGTAGGTGGCGCTGCGCTCGATATTTTATTTTGTTTGCTGGAGCAAGCGTTGCCTAGGTATCGTTCTGACGTCAGCAGTAAGTTATTGCGGAATCTTCTTGACAAAAGACAAAAAGCATGATGTTGGCGATGTAGAGTGTATGTGCGTTAAAGGTGTAACAAGATATATATTGGTGTGAGCATGTGGTCTTTCAACATTCAACTGTTTATCTTTCATTCAGGTTTAAATGTATAAATAGTTTTAGTTTGATCAACGGTAGCTTCGATTTATGCTTTGCTGAGTTCACGGCAGATCTCCGTGCAACTGGTAAGTGGCTTACTGCGTTATGCAAAGGGAAAACTTTAAATGTAGATTTTATTTATTTAGAAATTTCTAACATTGTTACGAACAGCGTTCTAGGGAGACCACCCAAGCGCGAGGGCGTGTTTTTTCGTAATATACGTGAGAGAAAGAATTTTGAAAGCACACGTAATGATCACAGAAATACACGCGGCAACCTACATCTTTCCGAAAAGCTTTATTGGACGAAACTGTTATACATGAACACAACTTGTGTGCAATGAATATTGAGTGTGCGCATTGTTACGTTTTGCATTTCGGTGATGAGGAACCTAATGGTCATTTTAATCCCTGTTATCATAACGGCCTTATTTCCCTTCCAGAACTACAGATAAATACTGGGCTGAAAGACACTTCTGAACAGTCTTAATTTTGTCCAACACATCTGGAAATACAATAGTGCGATTTCATTCGCTTCCCTCTCGGCTACAAAAAAGCGGATTCCAGAAAATGGTCTGTACTGCTGTACAATTCAGGAACTTATTCACGGTTACATCTCGTATTTGTTACCACCTACTGGTGAAAACCCTTCATACGGCCAGTTATACTTTTCCTCGGCAGCAACTGATATACGTATTGTTCGTAATGAAAATAAAGAATTAAAGCGATCGATATTGACCGCTCTGGGAGATATTCCGGCTAATAATCCTTACGTCCAAGCATACAAGGCTACGGCTGATGCGATCGAACATGAAGTAGCAGAGAACCTGGAACTTCGTTTTGTTGATAATACACTGCTGGCCACCCAAAATGCAACACCTAGAAGGACACGAGATAGCAAAGCCAGATTTACTGGACACATAACAACAGATACAAAGATGAAACGATTGAGCTTACAGGTCCGTGCGACTTGCGGAACACGCAGACATCAATAGTTCGTGTGGCCCCCATGGCTGGCAATAACGGCCGCTACGCGCCGCGGCATCGAACGAAAGAGGCTTTGGATGTGGGCTTGGGGTATGTCGGTCCAGGCTGCTTCCACACGTTGCCACAGTTCATCAGGCGTAGCCGCGGGCTGTTCTTGCCGGGCCACTCGGTTGCCGAACAGCGACCAGGCGTGTTCGATGGGCGACATATCGGGAGAACAGGCGGGCCATGGCAGCAGTGACGCCTGGTGGGCCGTGAAGAAATGTTGCACGATGCGTGCCACGTGCGGGCGCGCATTGTCCTGTTGAAACATGGCCGCTGGCAGGTCCTGCAGGTAAGAGAGGACTACAGGCTCCAAAACGTCGGAGATGAAGCGGTGGCTGTTGAGTGTACTGGCGATACGTACCAGAGGGGTGGAGGTGTCATATCCAATTGCGCCCCAAACCATAGCGCTAGGCGACGGACCAGTATGGCGATGCGTAATGCAGGCGTCATACAGTCTCTCGCCGCGGTGCCGCCACACGCAGATCCGACCATCGTGGTGTTGCAGGCAGAAGCGAGATACATCGGAGAAGACAATGTCGTGCCATTCCGTAGTCCAGGTGCGGCGTTCAACGGCCCACTGCCGCCGCACTCGCCGGTGATGCAACGTCAATGGTAATCGGAGTAATGGGCGGTGTGCGACAAATCCCTGCTTCTGCAGACGACGTCGAACGGTACGTGCTGACACAGGTTGTAGCGCAACACACCCTAATTCATGCGCTAACGTTCGTGAGGTGGCGGTGCGAGCCGTCGATGCCCGCCGCACATGCCGGTCCTCTCGTTCGGTGGTGTGCCGCAGCTGCGGCAATCGCTCACGTCGGTCCGTCCGTCCCTCCTGCACCCACCTGAATCCATACTCGCCTGACTGTGGCTGGATGTCGTCCCACACGGGCGCCAATGTCTCGGTACGATAAACCGCTGTCGCGATAAGCCACTATTCGTCCTCTGTCGAACTCCGAAACGTGCTGGAATGACTGCAGTATTCTGCGACGAGGTATCAGGAAGCTTCTCACGCACAGGTCCGGCAGCACAACACACTTCCACTACTTACACCCCGCCTTCTGTGCACCCTTCTTATAGTGCTTCTTGGTGGCGTGCCGGGAGCATATGATTTGCATATGCCCTGCAGTGCTAATCGTTTGCATGTCCTCTCGCGGGCAACGCATGCTGAGAATTTCAGGGCAATCGGATGCTTCTTTCTTGGTGTTGCATTTTGGGTGGATAGCAGTGTATATTGATGGACATGCAGCGATTTAACAAACCCACTGCAAATGATATTGCAGGAGTTTTCAATTCTATAGAAGGAGTAACGCCAGGTCATGGTCATGTTGTTGTTCACCACAGGCAAAGTGGCCCGAAGTACTCTCTGTTATTTTTTAAAGTCGTTTTCCTCACTGTGACCCAATGTTATGCCCACTAATATACCATATGGTGATTCAGGATAGGACCCTAAAATGACTCATAACGGTCCACGTAGACAAAGAAAGCGTGAGCACTTGACTGTGTTGCAGTTTGCATGCCACCAACTTGCTCGATTCGCGAAACATTCTCACACATTCACCCTTCTAAGAAGCTATTCCAACAATGCATCGTTGATTCGTACATTAAAGTTGAAGGTGAAAGATTGAATTATATCCGAAAACACCAGTCTGACCTTCTCTTTGAAATAAAGAATTAATCCGATCGATTTTGACAGACTTGGCCAGTGGCGCACCAAGGAATTCCTGTTGGAGGGGGACATATATATATATTTAGTAAACGTTTTTAAGTATATTTCCTTATATAATAATATATATCTATACACTGGCGTGCAAAAATTAAGGACGAGACGGTTTTTCGAATGTAACGTCGTGCAGAAGTGCTCCACATCGACTCAAATCATACCATAAGATCCCCAAGATGGATACAAAGGCACTTTATTGAAAAGGTAGCTTCAAGCACAACTGGACAGAAGACAGAAACGTCCATGTGACAGGCGGCTGCCAAGAAAAATCCAGTCTTTAGTAGGGGATATGATCACCCCTGACTGCGTTGCAGAATTTACAACGTCTGTCCATGCTGAGGACGAGGTTGTCAAGGAGCTGTTGAGGCATCGCGGCCCATTCCTCTTGTAGCTCCAATCGCAGCTGCGGAATCGTTGCTGGCGGATGGTGACGTGCTGCCAAGCGTCTCCCGAGAAGGTCCCACACGTGTTCGATTGGATTTAGGTCTGGGGACCTTGTGGACCAATCCATGCGTTGAATATTTTCACTCTCCAACAGCTCTGCGACAGCCACTGTACGATGGGGTGTAGCGTTGTCGTCCATGAAGAGGAACTCAGGATCCACAGCACCTCTAAACAGACGCACGTAAGGCAGCAGAACCTCGATACAATAGCGGACGCCAGTGACTGAACATCCTTGGAAGATGTGGTCAGTACGGCTACCAAGCATGATACCGCCCCAAACGAGAACTCCGCCACCTCCAAACCGGTCCCTTTCGATGTTGGAGGTGTGATTGCGTGTTCCCTGCTCTCCAGATGTGTATACGTCCAGAATCGCTCGTTAGACTAAATCAGCTCTCATACGTAAAGAGAACTCGACCCCATTGCTGTGTCCAGTTCTTGTGTTCCTGGCAGCACAGAAACCGCCGCCTCCGCACCGTACTGGTCGTCGTGCAAATAGACCACCTTTGTGCAGCCTCCTGGCCACGGTAAAACGCGATAACGGACGTCCAGTTGTCTGTTTCATGTGCCTTGCGATGTCTCCCGCTGTCTGCCGTCTGTCTCTTCTCGCCTGTAGGACAATATACCGGTCGTCCGCCGCCGTGGTTGCTCGTGGAAGACCATTGCTAAACTCTCGGACAGCTGTTCCTGTCGTTTGAAATGCTCTCCAAGCTCGTGAAATGATGCTGAGCGATCCCGAACTCCACGGCCACACTAGTCACACTTCGACCTTCTTCCAACTTCCCAATGACGCGACCACGGGGAAAGTCATCCAGATGTCGTCTACTGGATTGCCTGTTGGCCATATCACACGGTGGCAGCAACTCGACGTCGTTCAAACCGATGTACACCGTGCAATAGCTTTCACCGAATTGCTGAGCATGATCATATGTAGAGGATTTTAGGAAAGGAGTGTCTGACCCCAGGTCTTAAACAACCCTTAGAAATAGGAAACTAGGAGATTTGGGCTAGAGCGCCCGATAGGAAAGTGACACGGAAGCGAAGTAGAAAGGGGGAGGAAGACGCCCTTATTTATTACCGGGGGCCAGTACTCGGGGTCCGACGGCTTAACGTGCCCATCCGATGCACGGCGGGTATTTAGTGGATCGAGCGTTCATACCTGTCTGGGATCGAACCTGGGGTCCTTCCCGTGGCAGTCACGAACGTTGCCCACTCGGCCAGCCGCGGCAAATTGCTGAACGTATACCACCCGTGTGCTTTATACCCTTCCGACCCCCTTCCCCCACGTCATGCTGCATATATGCGCAAGCCCTACCGTACCGGACCGTAGTCTATTTTCTGAGTGGTCTTTCGGTCCGTTCTGCCTGCTCGTTCCGCTGTTATGCTAATTTCCTCCTCTTCGTCCTTAATTTTTGCACACCAGTGTAGTATCACTTCGTCTGCTTGTACGTGGGCACCATATCTCTGTACACACACAACTAATTTATGAAACATTCTTTTTATGTTGGGAAGCCTAAAATGTGAGAACAGTGATCCTTGCTTTCTGGGGGGGGGGGGGTTGTGTTGTTTTCCATTGCATAATTTCGCTGATAGAAGGATGTAAATGCTGATGCTATTAAATTCAAAATATGTTTTATCCCACATCATTTCTTTTAATTATCAAAATGAAAAAAATATTTCTTCCTTTCGATACCATTTACAACATAGTCTGTTTTGGCCACAGTTTCTTTTTCAAGTGATGCATAGTTTTTCTGCTAAGAGGTGTAAAGGTAAATTGCGATTTTCCGATATATGTTTCTATATGATCGATTTTAAAAATTCTTTTAGCATCTGATAGATCTCCTGGTGCGGAATGTTCTGCACATATTTTTGGTAAAGATCGATGTGGCCATTAAGGAGCATAAGTGTATATTTCTGTTTCTGACGTATCTCAAAAATTAAGGATAATTGTGAATTACAGGAAAATGTTGCACTACACAATGTGATTATTCATGCAAATTACTCCATACCTCTTCTGGAATGATGAAAGTCCACCTGTTGCTCCAGCAAACCGATGGCAGCGCTAGGACATGACATACGTCAGGCAGCAAGTGGCGGGTTATAAAAAGAGAAATCAGAGCAGCAGAATAGAGCAAGTGTTGCGCATTTTGGAGGCGCGAGAGTGCTGTGTACCAAATAAATATGGCTCAGAAAACCCATATTGGTGATGTACCATGCGGGCCAGAATCATCAGTTGACTTGAGGCAGGCCAAACCCAGATTGCAGTGTCATTTCTAGACTCTGGCGGCAGTTCCAACAGGATAAAAATGTGTCTTGATGTTTCACAAGAGGATGCGCGCAGATTACAATGCCGCAACAAGACAGTCTTTTGTCACTAACTGCCAGAAGACACAGGCAGAGTTCAGCAGGGGACCTTGAAAGAGATCTTTCAGCCGGCACAGGAACCATGGTTTCAAGGTAAACCGTGAACAGACGATTGAGTGCATACGGCCTGTATGCCCACAGGCCAGCCAGATACATCCCATTAACTGCAGCCCATCAAAGAGCCTGTGTAACCTGGTGAAGAGAACATCGTGCTTGGACAGCTGGCCAATGGGCCTGTGTTTTGTTTACTGATGAATCCAGGTTTAGTCTGCACAATGATTCACACCATGTCTTCATCTGGAGAGCACCTGGGACCCAATACAGCATGTCCAACATCCCTTGAAGATTGTTGTTTTGGCAGCGGTGGGATTCTAGTGTGGGGTGGAATAATGTTGGGCTCACATACACCCCTCCATGTCTTTGAAAGAGAAACCGTGACAGGCCAGACATACCATGACGTCATTCTGCAACAATATGTCCAGCTATTCAGGGGTGCAATGAGACCTGATTTTCACCTTGGATCTCGCCCTTGGATTATTGCTATAATTATATATAGCCAGTGTCGCTAATGCCCACCAGATGGAGACATCTCAGTAGCTGAGCCCATCTTACAGATTTATGATGTCAGATGCTGACTGAAAAAGAAAAACACACATAGTGCAGTGAATTGTTGGCCACTGTGGTGTAAAGCTAATGCGCTCGGCTAGATATCGAGAGATTCGGGGTTCGATTCCCCGACGGCGGCTGAATAACAATTTTTCGGTTGCTGTGTGTTCCTTAACGTGGAAAGAGCGATGGATTTATTTATTCAATGAGACCTGAGTTCGTGTTTATGGATGACAAGCACATCCTCATCAAGCTGCCATGGTGGAAGAATACCAAGAAAGTAAGGATATCACCTGCTTACAGTGGCTTGCTTGCTATCCTGATTTAAACCCCATTGAGCATGCATGAGACACACTCAAGAGACATATTGCATGCTGTCATCCACCTCCTAGAACTCTTCTGCAACTTTGGACAGCATTGGTGCACGAGAGGGACTCTGTACCTTAAGAATAGTTTGATAATGCCCAGACACTATACCATATATGGTATAGTGTCCCTGTGGCAGACCAACATACAGCATATTGAACACTTTCTTCACCATAAAATATTTGCTTTCTGCACGAGATGTGCATTGCATATTAGTTCTAGGGAGCTGTTTTTCTTTATTTTGACCACTATGGCGATCTTCTAATGTGTTTTTCATTCTGAATTTTTGTTCAGTTCAATATCCTCCATATCTAGAACATTTTGGTTGCAGTCCTAAGGGTGGAAGAGTCGAAACTGATATTATCCTTAATTTTTGAGCATGAGTCTACTTGCAGCAATATCTGCACTTTTGAAAACCCTTTTGAAAAACTTATCTTGTGGTAAGATTCCACTCACTATGGAAAAACCTTTTAAAATATCTTCTGCATAAAATAATGCATAGTTTCTCTGCAAGGGGGCATAGATGCATATTTTATTTTTCTTTATCTCTACTTTTGACAGTCCGATTTGAAAAATTATTTCTTTGTTGGACAGCATTTCTGGTACGAAATGTTTCACATATGATTTCAATTTTCTTTTTAACCTACAAGTTTGCCACCAGAGGGCATAGCTCACGTTTGTGTTTGCAGCATATTTACAGCAATATTTGCACATCTAGAAACACTATTGAAAAAATCCGTTTTCATTCAGAGACTACTAACTATGAAAAATATTTGTGGTCATTTCCTTCTCAAAGTATTGCATAATTTCTTTACTACGGCACAAATATTTATCTGTATTTAATATTTATTTTTTCAATATCTCTATTTCTAAGACCAATTTAAAAAATTATTTTAACACCAGATACCATTTACCTTGTGGAACATATTGCTTGTACTCTTGGGTTTTTTCATAGTTCACAGTTCTGGAATTAGGTAGTGTTAGTGTGTATCTCTACTTCGAAAAACTTTCTTTCTTTGAATAAAGCTCATGTTGAGAAATGGCTTCCTAGTTTCTTATTTTAATTACTAATCTAAAGCAAATATTATGGGAATTTTACTAGGAAACTTTTTCATTAATAGCAAATTTTCGGAGAAAACTCTTCTCCTTCAGGCTGTCTTGTTGTTGTCACATTTTCCTGTCACTATCACGGTTACGGTTTACCTTGACGGATTACGGTTAACCTTGACGGTTTAGGTTATTTTTCAACAAATCCTGCCAGATGTTAGGCAGGGAAAATCCTTTGCAGTCATTGATGATGGAATTTTGATTTTTCTCAATCTCTATTCCTTCTTTCAGCTTTCTTTTTGAAAATTGCTTTAGAAACTGATGACTTTAAGGGTATTCCAATCCATGCTGTGCCCAGTTTCTCTAACATGCCTATCTAATCCAGTCTTGTTGGAGCAATTCTTTATAACTGCTTTATGCTCAGCTATACGAGTTTCTAGTCTGCAACCTCTTTTACCTATGTAAGATAGTCCACAACTACAATTTACTTCATAGACTACTCCTTGCATTTTTAAAATATCTTCTTCTCTTTGAACTATTTTAAGGGAAATTTTTTTAACTTTGTTCTCTAAACTTGGAGCTAGCCTAATATTGTACTTCTTACTAATTCTCTTTAAAGACTCAAACAAACCTTTGTGATAAGAAATTTTTCTAGTGAATTTTACTTGTTGCTTTTGTGGGTTCTTCGTACCATTAAAACTTCAGAAGCTTCTCAATTTCTTCTTTAGGATAGTTATTCTCTGCAAGTATGACTTTAAGCTCTTCTTTATGGGCTTCTTTTTTATCTGTAGTAGAAACTATTTTATTAATTTTTTCTAAAAACTGACTTGCTAAATTTTTCTTAATAGAAACTGGATGATAGGAATTGAAATCCAGTAGTCTTTTAGTATTCATTGGTTTTTTATACCAACTAGATATTATGGATAAGAAAGATTATCTAGAAAAGATGGAAGAAGAACTAAAAAAACTTATGTATGAAGAAGTAAAAGAAAACCCACTACCAGAATTGATTAAAAAAGTCTCTAAGCTTATTTCACTTCAAAAAAAGAAAAACCAGCTTCCAGAAAACTATAAACAATTCTCAAAATTACAGTGCAGATTACCTCAAATATATGGAATAGTCAAACTGCATAAAGAACACCAACCAATTAGACCAATAATAGACTCAAAAAACTCTATTCTTTCAAATCTAAACTATTTTTTAAAGTCACACCTTCAGAATCTTTTAAAAGAGCCACCTAACATGATTAAAAACTCAATGCAGCTAAAAGAAAAACTAGAGCTTCTTCCTAAATTAGATTCTCCTATTATGGGTAGTTTAGACATAGTGTCTATGTATACTAACATTAATATAGATCAACTTACTGACTTTATAGCGGAAGACTTGGGAGACCTAATAGTTTTTCACAAAAAAGAAAAAAACATATTAGTTGGAATTTTTGAAATGCTTACTTTCTCTTTGCAGAACAACTACTTTCAATTTGGGAAAACTTTTTTCATTCAAAAACCGGGGCTAGCTATGGGCTCCCCACTCTCCCCACTCTTAGCTAACTATTATGTGGGAAAACTAGAAGAAAAGATACTAGTACAACCCACAATACTTCTGCTTATATAGCAGATACATGGATGACATCTTATTTATAATAGATAGCTCAGAAATTGTTCCAGAAAGAATTCTAGACTCATTCAATGAATTAGATGATTCCCTTAAGTTCACTATTGAACTTCAAAAAGAAAGAAGAATAAACTTCTTAGATATTACTATCTATTATGAAGATGAAAAATTCCTCACTAGTTGGTATAAAAAACCAATGAATACTAAAAGACTACTGGATTTCAATTCCTATCATCCAGTTTCTATTAAGAAAAATGTAGCAAGTCAGTTTTTAGAAAAAATTAATAAAATAGTTTCTACTACAGATAAAAAAGAAGCCCATAAAGAAGAGCTTAAAGTCATACTTGCAGAGAATAACTATCCTAAAGAAGAAATTGAGAAGCTTCTGAATTTTAATGGTACGAAGAACCCACAAAAGCAACAAGTAAAATTCACTAGAAAATTTTCTTATCACAAAGGTTTATTTGAGTCTTTAAAGAGAATTAGTAAGAAGTACAATATTAGGCTAGCTCCAAGTTTAGAGAACAAAGTTAAAAAAATTTTCCCTAAAATGGTTCAAAGAGAAGAAGATATTTTAAAAATGCAAGGAGTAGTCTATGAAGTAAATTGTAGTTGTGGACTATCTTACGTAGGTGAAACAGTTTGCAGACTAGAAACTCGTATAGCTGAGCATAAAGCAGCTATAAAAAATTGCTCCAACAAGACTGGATTAGATAGGCATGTTAGAGAAACTGGGCACAGCATGGATTAGAATACCCTTAAAGTCATCAGTTTCCAAAGCCATTTTCAAAAAAGAAAAGCTGAAAGAAGGAATAGAGATTGAGAAAAAATCAAAATTCCATCATCAATGACTGCAAAGGATTTTCCCTGCCTAACATCTGGCAGGATTTGTTGAAAAATAACCTAAACCGTCAAGGTTAACCATAACCGTGATAGTGACAGGAAAAAGTGACAACAACAAGACAGCCTGAAGAAGGAGGAGAGTTTTCTCCGAAAATTTGCTATTAATGAAAAAATTTCCTAGTAAAATTTCCATAATATTTGCTTCAGATTAGTAATTAAAATAAGAAACTAGGAAGACATTTCTCAACATGAGCTTTATTCAAAGAATTAGAACAGAGTATGGGTCAGATACTTGGCAAGCAATCAAGAAAGTTCAACATGCTACATTGAAGATGGAAAGATCCATAGCTCAAATCAAGTTCCTGAAAAATTGCAAGGTAAATAACTTTATTCCAAATTCATTTAGACTTAGAAAACCATTTAAAGATTTACTTTCAGCCAACTTCCTAAGAAAAATAGAGAAAAAAACGTTAAAAAGAAGTATTGAAGCAAAATATAAAAATGTTGCTTATTATAAAAAAGTAAAAGTAGAAAATGAAAAGAAATTTTCTGGAATCTTAAGGGATACAGTAAAAGCAGAATTGGATGACTGGCTAAAAATTGGAGTAAGAAACAAAAATAAGAAATTTGTTAAAAAGCTGAACCTTAAAGAAAAGAAATTTTTGAAGAAAAACTATTCCAGTAAAAACAAAGAAACTGCAGTTCTTAGTCATGTAAAGGACAACACTGCTGCTGGAGTTAGCCAAGAATTATTACAAGTGATAAATAAAGGAAGTAATTTCAATCTATCCAAAGAAAAAATAAATACAGAAAAATTGGTAATTGAATTGGAAAGCATCTGCAGCACTTTAGAAAAAGAGGACCAAATTAAAGCAGACCTCCTCAGAAAAGATTACTACAATAGCCTTATAAAATTCCAGAAGCAAGTAAGGAAACCTCAAAAAAAATTTTGATAATAGTCAATTAAAAGCTCTTAAAGATTTCAGAAAAAATGAAAGTGTAGTTGCTGTGAAAACAGACAGAAGTAAGTTGATTACTATTATGGATAAGAAAGATTATCTAGAAAAGATGGAAAAAGAACTAAAAAAACCTATGTATGAAGAAGTAAAAGAAAACCCACTACCAGAATTGATTGAAAAAGTCTCTAAGCTTATTTCACTTCAAAAAAAAGAAAAACCAGCTTCCAGGAAACTATAAACAATTCTCAAAATTACAGTTCAGATTACCTCAAATATATGGAATAGTCAAACTGCATAAAGAACACCAACCAATTAGACCAATAATAGACTCAAAAAACTCTATTCTTTCAAATCTAAACTGTTTTTTAAAGTCACACCTTCAGAATCTTTTAAAAGAGCCACCTAACATGATTAAAAACTCAATGCAGCTAAAAGAAAAACTAGAACTTCTTCCTAAATTAGATTCTCCTATTATGGGTAGTTTAGACATAGTGTCTATGTATACTCACATTAATATAGATCAACTTACTGACTTTATAGCGGAAGACTTGGCAGACCTAATAGTTTTTCACAAAAAAGAAAAAAACATATTAGTTGGAATTTTTGAAATGCTTACTTTCTCTTTGCAGAACAACTACTTTCAATTTGGGAAAACTTTTTCATTCAAAAATCGGGGCTAGCTATGGGCTCCCCACTCTCCCCACTCTTAGCTAACTATTATGTGGGAAAACTAGAAGAAAAGATACTAGTACAACCCACATACTTCTGCTTATATAGCAGATACATGGATGACATCTTATTTATAATAGATAGCTCAGAAATTGTTCCAGAAAGAATTCTAGACTCATTCAATGAATTAGATGATTCCCTTAAGTTCACTATTGAACTTCAAAAAGAAAGAAGAATAAACTTCTTAGATATATACTATCTATTATGAAGATGAAAAATTCCTCACTAGTTGGTATAAAAAACCAATGAATACTAAAAGACTACTGGATTTCAATTTCCTATCATCCAGTTTCTATTAAGAAAAATGTAGCAAGTCAGTTTTTAGAAAAAATTAATAAAATAGTTTCTACTACAGATAAAAAAGAAGCTCATAAAGAAGAGCTTAAAGTCATACTTGCAGAGAATAACTATTCTAAAGAAGAAATTGAGAAGCTTCTGAATTTTAATGGTACGAAGAACCCACAAAAGCAACAAGTAAAATTCACTAGTAAAATTTCTTATCACAAAGGTTTGTTTAAGTCTTTAAAGAGAATTAGTAAGAAGTACAATGTTAGGCTAGCTCCAAGTTTAGAGAACAAAGTTAAAAAATTTGTCCCTAAAATAGTTCAAAGAGAAGAAGATATTTTAAAAATGCAAGGAGTAGTCTATGAAGTAAATTGTAGTTGTGGACTATCTTACATAGGTGAAACAGGTTGCAGACTAGAAACTCATATAGCTGAGCATAAAGCAGCTATAAAAAATTGCTCCAACAAGACTGGATTAGATAGGCATGTTAGAGAAACTGGGCACAGCATGGATTGGAATACCCTTAAAGTCATCAGTTTCCAAAGCAATTTTCAAAAAAGAATACTGAAAGAAGGAATAGAGATTGAGAAAAACCAAAATTCCATCATTAATGACTGCAAAGGATTTTCCCTGCCTAACATCTGGCAGGATTTGTTGAAAAATAACCTAATCCGTCAAGGTTAACCATAACCGTGATAGTGACAGGAAAAAGTGACAACAACAAGACAGCCTGAAGAAGGAGAAGAGTTTTCTCCGAAAATTTGCTATTAATGAAAAAATTTCCTAGTAAAATTCCCATAATATTTGCTTTAGATTAGTAATTAAACTTTCTTTTTTTTTTTACAGTGTGCTATTCGCAACAGTAAAGATAGGAACATTCTCCTTTTTAAATAATTCATACTTTTCCAGCTAGGGAGAGTAAATGTCAAAACTTTTTCTTGCTTTCTCCACTTCCAGGAGATGTACTTGAAAAAAATCATTTTTCCTTAAAACTTTTGTTATGAAGAATACTTTTTGTAAATTTTCTACTTTTTCATTATTCAAAATTCTTTTGCTAAGTGGTGTACAATTATATCATGTTTTGCTCTATATCACTTCTTCTAACTGTTTGCTTTGAAAATCCCTTTGTCTTCTGCTATATAAATTGGACTTTTTGTGCACGATTTGTTAATTTTCGTAACATACTTTTCAGCCACTGGTAGGAGTAAGCTGCTGTTTCTATTTTTCAATGTTTCATTGATCGTAGAAATCTGGTTGATATATTTTTTTCTAACCAGTTTCATTGACTGTGAATACCCATGCAAATTTTTATTCACATAGAGAAGGAATCAAAAGACATGCACATTACAACGGAAAATTCAGTGTCCTGTTTATTGATATTCGTGTCACTCTCGTTCATTCTTCATCTCTTCAATACATCAGCTACTGGTGACACTGGAAGGTACAAATAGGTCGCAGTAAAATACAGTAAGTTGTGTGTGTAACTCAATAACATTATTTTTACAGGGAAAACAGACATCTATGAATGCCTGGTATTCCACCATGGTTTGCAATACAGTCAATGACATGATGCAACACGGAGTCATAACCAGATTTCTATGATCAGGGAAACATTAAATCATTAAATGTTGTCCTGAGGTATCTTGGACCACACCACATTCACCTGGTCCCATAACTCAGCTAAGTTCTTAGCTAGCTGAGAAGAGTCTTGCAAGCATTGTTTAATGAAGTTGATGTGTGCTCGTTAGACAAGAGGTCTGGAGACCTCACTGGCCATGGAAGGATGTGGTCTCCTTTCAGACATGCTCTGAAAATCGTGAGAGTGTGTGAATGTGTGTTACTGTGCTGGAAAATGGCCTGTGGGATACCTCTCAAGAATGGCAATGTCACTGGCAGTGGAATATTATAGATGTATCACCAGGCTGGAAGAATTCCCATTATGCACACAAGAGGGAACCTGCTACCGTAGCACATGCTGAAAACTTTTCTGATTCCCCTCATCAACATATATTCGCTCTCAAAATTTTAAAATGTAAGATGATAAAAAATATCTTAATATTACTTTTATCTGAATTTCATAGAAAACTAAAAGATAAAAGTTCAAAAAATCATGCTTTATTAATTTAACAAAGAACAATTTGATACGTATATATTTACATATTGAAACATGTAAAAGGATATGATACAACATAAATAAAGTTTGATAATTTGTGAATAACTACAAGTGTAGTTACAATGGAATGAAATTATCAAAACCTAAGCATATATTCTTATGTAGAACTGCTCATGATTTCACTTTCAATATTCATATTACAATGAAGTTCGTTTTGACCTTCACATTTTTTTAGTATTTAGTTCAACTAAAATGTTCACATATCTCATGGGGTTTGTAACATCTAAGTAGCATATACACACTAATTTCAAACTTGGGATGGTAGTTGCAATTTCGATGCTAGTTCAGAATATGATTTTCCAAGTTTTGATGCTTTCTTTTTTAAATGTTCTAGACATCGTGCCTGTAGAAGTGAAGAGAAATCAAAATTACACACTTACTACAGATTGCAACTTTAACTCACTGCTGCAAATTAAAGTACCACAAACTAATTCTAATAAGTTGAACAAAAAATAACAGGCATTGTTTTCACAGATAACAAAACAGTTTACACAAAAATACGACAACTAATGCAAATCTCAAAATTTTTATAAAAAGCAGCCATTCTGGAGCTAAGTAGGATATATTTATTTATTACACACACCTGAACCAGCAAGTAAACACTTCAGGATCCATGTCACTTTTCAAAAATAACTTGACTCCATCTCTCAGGCACATTAAAGTCTAATTTCTGTGGTACATCAAGTTGCTACTGCACTCTTGGGCAGGCTTCAGCCCACCTAATTGTTTTTAGATCACCATCCTTTAGCCCCCAAAATATTTAAGCAGTCAGAACACATGGCAAGTGAAACCATCTAAGATTTTAGGGAACTTGGACAAAAACATATATATTTTTTGAATTTACTAAATTTTCATAATTATAGTTTGAAAGAGAGACAGCGAGAGATTGCATGTTTAGGTTAAATATTCACAAACAGCCTTATGACAGCAAATATAAAGAAAAAAGAAATAGTAACTTGGAGGTTCATATCCATGGTTCCCAGTACTACATTAAATATTGAAAAAAAAATATGTATGTAGATATCATCATCATCATTGTCAACCATTATCAATCCACTGCTGGACGAAGGTCTCCCCAAGTTTCCTCCACAACGGTCTGTCTTGTGCCAGTCTCCTCCATGTCACCCCTGCATACTTTCGAATTTCATCCACCCATCTCCCATGTGGTCTTCTTCTGGGTCTTTTCCTGTCCCTTGGAATCCAATCTAAAATTTCGGCTGTCCATCGATGATCTGTCCTTCTGGCAGTATGTCCAGCCCATTGCCATTTCAGGGATTTAACTCTGATCATGATGTCTTCCACTCTCGTCATTTTTCGGATCCACGAGTTCCTCTTCTTATCTCTCCTGGTTACACCAAGTATGCACCTCTCCATGCTTCTTTGAGTTGTCTGCAGCCTTTGTATGTCTCTTTTAGTTAAGGTCCACGTCTCTGCACCATACGTAAGCACTGGAAGGATGCATTGATCAAACACTTTTCTTTTAAGACATAATGGCATATTGCTCTTGAAAATTATGCTGTTTCTTCCAAAAGCTCTCCAGGCAAGTTTTGTACGCCGATTAATTTCTTCATCAATGTGACCCTCACTTGATATCTGCTGTCCAAGATAAATGTACGTATCTGTTATCTCCAGCTTTTCTCCATCAATCGATAAATCTTCATTTCTTGTAAAAGCATTGAACATCACTTTTGTCTTCTGAAAGTTCATTTTTAATCCCACTTCTTTACTCTTGTCAGCAAGTTCCTGGATCATACTCTGCAGCTCTGATGGGCTAGTTGCAAAAATGACTACGTCATCAGCGAAACGAAGGTGGGTTAGATAATCTCCATTAATCTTTATCCCCTTGTTTTCCCAGCTCAGTGACTGAAAAACACCCTCCAATGTGGCATTGAAGAGCTTCGGAGATATGGTGTCACCTTGTCTCACTCCCTTTCCAATTTTTATGTGTGTTGTATTTTCAAACAGCCTAATCTTTGCACTTGCATTTTCATAGATGTTATTAATAATATTAATGTATGCATCTTCAATACCGCAGGTTTTCAGAGCCATTGTAACTGCTGATGGTTTCACCGAATCAAAGGCTTTTTCATAATCGATAAAAGCCATGCACAATGGAAGTTCATATTCCCTCGCTCTTTCAATTAGTTCTCTCAGCACATGGATATGATCTACTGTGCTGTAGCCACTCCTGAATCCAGCTTGTTCTCTCGGTTGAGCCATGTCCAGTGTTACCTTCAAGCGGTGATAAAGAACTTTAGTGAAGATTTTATAAACTACTGATAGGAGGCTGATAGGTCTGTAGTTTCCGAGATCCTCAATGTCACCTTTCTTATGTAGCAGGATCATTGTAGCGGTGTTCCAATCCTCAGGAATCTTTCCTTCATTAAGGCATCGAGTGAAAATTTGGGCGAGTACTGTTTCGATTTCTCCACTTGCTTCTTGTATGATGTCTACAGTAATTCCATCTTCTCCTGGAGCTTTTCCCCGCTTCATGTTCTTGATTGCATGTGCAACTTCTGCTGGAAGGACTGGAGGAACTCTGGTACTGGTATCTTTCATGATGTCTGGAGTGCATGTATCATCCCTTTCATATAATTTGGAGTAGAAATCTTTCACTCTTGTCAAAATTTCGCCTCTATTTCTTGTTACAGAACCATCTTCTTTTCTCAGTGCCATAATCTGTTTTCTTCCCTTACTGAGATGTCCCTTTGCTATCTTTAGGCTTTGGTTGTTTTCAATTGCTTTCCTCACTAGTTCACAGTTGAATTTTCTTACGTCTTCAGTGATACTTTTTCGTACTGTCTTGCATAGCTCTATATATTCCACTTTAGAAGTCACATCTTCTTTAGTTGTCCTCATCTCTCTTCTTTTTTGCATCAACATTTTCGTTTTTCCTGATAATTTATTTACATGCAACTTGTTCTTAGACCCAGCTAATTTTGTTGCTGTTTCCATAAGAGCTTTGGTTACTTTTCTGTTAACTTCAGAGATGTCCACTTCTTCCGATGTTAGGCCTTCTAAAGCAGAGAACCTGTTCTTCAGTTCCAACTTGAAGGTATTATGGTGTTTTTTAAGGTTGGTTATGTCAATAGATTTTGTTTGTCTTATGAGCTTGCCACGTTCAAGTTTAGTGTTGAGGTGCATCTTACATCTCACCAATCTATGGTCACTACCTGTGTTGAACTTGTTTAGCACACTGCAGTCTTCTATGACGAATTTTTTGTTACACATAATAAAATCATTTTCACTTGTCATTCCATTTGGATGTCTCCATGTCCATTTCCTGTGTGGCTTTTTCTTGAAGAAGGAGTTCAAGATGAAAAACCCTTCTGCCTCTGCAAACTCAACGAGAGTATTTCCACGCTGGTTTCTGTTGCCGTGACCGAATTTACCTACTAAAGTTTCATTCTGTTGCCGTTGCCCTATTTTTGCATTGAAATCTCCCATAATTATTTTCAAGTGCTGCTTACCTTTATTATTTAGATGACAAATTTCCTCATAAAATTCTGCAATTTCTTCTTCAGGATGACTTGTGGTGGGTGCATAAGTTTGAATAATCTGAGCCTGGTATCTTCTCGATAGTTGGATAACGAGTCGTGCAGCTCTGTCAGAGGAACTTTCAACTTCTACCACTTTATCCTTCAGTTTCTTGTTTATTATAAATCCAACACCACTAGTTCTGCCAGTATCTGTCCCACGATAGTAGAAGAGATGTCCACTTTTCAGTTCGATGAGATCTTCTCCTTTTCTCCTTACCTCACTTAGCCCCACGATGTCCCACTTGATCCTTTGTAGTTCCTCTTCCAATTCAAGAAGCCTTGAATCAGAAGATAGGGAGCGTCCATTGTACGTTGACAAGGTCAGCATCAGATGGCAGCCTAGTATGGTCCTCTGGGGATTCTTAGCACCCTCTGCCTTCATGTCGCACTGGCCGCTGCCTTGGCCAGGTACATTCCAGCTGCCGGAGACTGAGGGCCAAGATTTAAGTTGTGGAGTCATTTTGGAGGGGTTTGGCCATAACTCATCACGCTGGCCAAGCGGGTTGGTGAGTGTGGGATAGAATTTCCTCTGATCCTGATGGTATAGTTATACCGCTGTTGGCGGTCGTCAGAGCCTCTTTAGTGGGAACAGGATGCACCACGAGAAGGCGGGGTTGACATTTGTCAAGGAGAGGCTGTGATGTTACGCATCACCTGACCTTACATCCCGTAGATGTATATATATATATATGTCACCTTGTCTCACTCCCTTTCTAATTTTTATGTGTGTTGTATTTTCAAACAGCCGAATCTTTGCACTTGCGTTTTCATAGATGTTATTAATAATATTAATGTATGCATCTTCAATACCGCAGGATTTCAAAGCCATTGTAACTGCTGATGGTTTCATCGAATCAAAGGCATAAAGATTAATGGAGATTATCTAACTCGCCTTCGTTTTGCTGATGACATAGTCATTTTTGCAACTACCCCATCACAGCTGCAGAGTATGATCAAGGAACTTGCTGACAAGAGTAAAGAAGTGGGATTAAAAATGAACTTTCAGAAGACAAAAGTGATGTACAATGCTTTTACAAGAAATGAAGATTTATCGATTGATGGAGAAAAGCTGGAGATAACAGATAAATATGTTTATTTTGGACAACAGATATCAATCAAGTGAGGGTCACATTGATGAAGAAATTAATCGGCATATAAAACTTGCCTATAGAGCTTTTGGAAGAAACAGCATAATTTTCAAGAGCAATATGCCAATATGTCTTAAAAGAAAAGTGTTTGATCAATGCATCCTTTCAGTGCTTACATATGGTGCAGAGAAGTGAACCTTAACTAAAAGAGACATACAAAGGCTGCAGACAACTCAAAGTAGCATGGAGAGGTGCATGCTTGGTGCAACCAGGAGAGATAAGAAGAGGAACTCGTGGATACAAAAAATGACAAGAGTGGAAGACATCATGATCAGAGTTAAATCCCTGAAATGGCAATGGGCTGGACATACTGCCAGAAGGACAGCCAACATTTTAGATTGGATTCCAAGGGACAGGAAAAGACCCAGAAGAATACCACATGGGAGATGGGTGGATGAAACTCGAAATTATGCGGGAGTAACATGGAGGAGGCTGGCACAAGACAGACCGTTGTGGAAGAACTTTGGGGAGACATGGCTCAACAGAGAGAACAAGCTGGATTCAGGAGTGGCTACAGCACAATAGATCATATCCACATACTGAGAGAACTAATTGAAAGAGCGAGGGAATATGAACTTCCATTGTGCATGGCTTTTATTGATTATGAAAAAGCCTTTGATTCTGTGAAACCATCAGCAGTTACAATGGCTCTGAAATCCTGCGGTAATGAAGATGCATACATTAATATTATTAATAACATCTATGAAAATGCAAGTGCAAAGATTCAGCTGTTTGAAAATACAACACACATAAAAATTGGAAAAGGAGTGAGACAAGGTAGGACACCATATCTCCGAAGCTCTTTAATGCCACATTGGAAAATGTCTTTCAATCACTGAACTGGGAAAACAAAGGGATAAAGATTAATGGAGATTATCTAACCCACCTTCATTTTGCTGATGACATAGTCATTTTTCCAACTACCCCATCAGAGGTGCAGAGTATGATCCAGGAACTTGCTGACAAGAGTAAAGAAGGGGGATTAAAAACGAACTTTCAGAAGACAAAAGTGATGTTCAATGCTTTTACAAGAAATGAAGACTTATCGATTGATGGAGAAAAGCTGGAGATAGCAGACACATACGTTTATCTCGGACAGCAGATATCAAGTGAGGGTCACATTGATGAAGAAATTAATCAGCGTACAAAATTTGCCTGGAGAGCTTTTGGAAGAAACAGCATAATTTTCAAGAGCAATATGCCATTATGTCTTAAAAGAAAAGTGTTTGATCAATGCATCCTTCCAGTGCTTACGTATGGTGCAGAGACGTGGACCTTAACTAAAAGAGACATACAAAGGCTGCAGACAACTCAAAGCAGCATGGAGAGGTGCATGCTTGGTGCAACCAGGAGAGATAAGAAGAGGAACTCGTGGATCCGAAAAATGACAAGAGTGGAAGACATCATGATCAGAGTTAAATCCCTGAAATGGCAATGGGCTGGACATACTGCCAGACGGACAGCCAGAATTTTAGATTGGATTCCAAGGGACAGAAAAAGACCCAGAAGAAGACCACATGGGAGATGGGTGGATGAAATTCGAAAGTATGTGGGAGTAACATGGAGGAGACAGGCACAAGACAGACCGTTGTGGAAGAACTTTGGGGAGACCTTTGTCCAGCAGTGGATTGATAATGGTTGATGATGATGATGATGATATATATATATACAAAAATGCAACTTGTGAATTGGAGGATATTTACCCCAAAGAACTGGTACTAGTGAAAACAAACAAAAAGAAAAAAATAATCTTTTTAGACATGGAGATCACATTAAGAAGAGGATAGGTATCAATTGATGTATTTGACAAGAGAAATAGTTTTAATTTTGAAACAAGGGTTTTGAGTGAATGGACATCTAATGTGCCACAAGCTATGCACAGAAACATTGTTATTTCACAATTTCTCAGGATTACTCACATTTGTAACAATAGATTCTATGTGACCAAACAACTTAAAATATTATTTAACAATTTGCTGAAAAATAAATATCCCTTCAGTTTTTGTAAATTTCATTTCAACATCTTATTGTCTCCCTTCAATAATAGTTCTTTCTTTGAAATTAGGTGTCTGTACGGTAGTTACACACACTACTTTGGACTAACATCTCTTTAAAACCACAGAGAAAAATTATCTTCTTTTGAGTAGTCCAGGAAATTATTAACATCCCTTTCTTTCATACAACAGGTTCATGATGCAAAAGATTTTACTTAGAAAAAAATTTCTGAACGTACCGTTACACAAGATATTTATAGTAAGAGAAAGAGGGTAACTGTGACATACTTAGTTTGTTCACATTTTGATGTGGAGGAGGATTGGATACAGTGAGTGACTTCTGGTGTTTTGTAAGGTATTGCTCAACATTTCAGGTAAGAAAGACTAGACGCAATAAATTATAACACTTCATAATTCAAGATATCCAGTATTGGCTTTTTTATTTTGTACTGGCACCTACACGAAGTCTGAAATATGGTAGTGTTCAGGTGCTACAGATGTCTTTCCCTGAAGATTGGTTTGGGGTGCCTGAGCACTTATTTAATTTTATGTGTTTATAGTTTTTATAATATTTTATTTGTGTATGATTTTATTTGTATTTCTTTGTGGAGCTAACCTCTGAATCTCAGAGAAAAGTTTAGTGATATGTATGTATGTATTTATGTGTATGATTTTGTGTTGGTCAGTTGGCCTTGTTATGTATCTGAGAGGGCTAAATTGTTTGAAGATTCACATTTTTTTAAACACACACACACAAACCAGCCCAGTGAGACATGGATGCTACAAGATTTCTAAAGATGTCTTGTGGTATCTGGTACCAACACGTTCCCAGCAGATCCTTTTACTCTAGTAAGTTACGTGATTGAGCTGCCACCGATTGAATTTTCTGTTCCAATGCAAACCACAGATGCTGGATTGGATTGATGTCTGAAGAATTAGATGGGTTGGTAACATGGAAACAACAAAGTGATGCAGAATTTAGAGAAGTAAATCGATAAAAAATTATATCAAAATCAAAATGTCATCCACTGAAAGCACTGAGTAACTGGAATGGGTACAGAAGATAGGTTGTCAAAGATGCACAGGAAACATGGTATGACAGTATTAAGGACCCATTGGTGACAGCAGAAGTTAGTAAAGCTGTCCGCTAAAAGAAACAAAAATTCTTTTAGCGGACAATATATTACAGTCGCGCCCTGTTTATAACGAAGTCCAAGGGACCTATAATGATTAAATGCAGTATATATAATATGTAGTACAAGTACGTATGTACCTAGTTCATAAAGATAAGAAAACTCATTGTAGAGACTTACTTTTTAATATCCATGAATCTAAAGAGCTTTGCTTCTTCTTTTCAGCACATGACATTACTAATTTTTCTATGGTCTAGTTTTTCTGCTTCACTACTAGTGTACATGTTATGTGCCATCAAAAATCTAGCAACATTGTCCATTGAAGATACTGCAGATGCAGCCGATACTGTCTGTCCGGTAGTTGCATCCTCTTCCTCAGTATCAGTTAACTTCCCTTGAATTTGATCCAGGATCTCAGCATCTGTTAGAAGTGGGCTTAAAACAACGTCATTGTCAGCAATACAAAAATCCTGGAGCATTGCTCCATCGTTTAGTTCCTTCTCCACAATGTTGCCCCACATTTGAACGAGTACAGGATCTGTTTCCTCCATAGCTATTTCTTCATTGTTAGCTCTTGGGGGAAAGCCTGCTTTTCGGAAGCAATTTTGTATCGTCAGTGGGGTTACCATATTCCATGCACGGCGAACAAAGTCAGTAGCCAGTCACATGTCGATTTTCATATCGGACCCTTTGTCCAAATTTAGGAGGAGGAGGCTTTCAATGATAAACCACCAGTAAATGCTTCTAAAATTTACAATTATGCATTGGTCCAGAGGCTACAATTTGGATGTTGTATTGGGAGGTAAAAATACCAATTTCACTGATGTCAATGCAGGTGCAACATTGTGTGCTGAACAATTGTTCACTAGCAACAAGATTTTCTGATGCTTTGCTGCCATATTGCTGTCCAACACAAGCCACTCACGAAACAGTTTGGATCATTAAAGCTTTTCTGTTGTTGTGGTACATGATAGGAAGTGGTGACATATTCAGTCCTTTAAAACATCTTGGCTTGACAGACTTGCCTATAATCAAAGGTTTTTGTTAGTCGCTACCATCCATGTTAACACAAAGCATCACTGTGATACCTTGTTTACTTGCCTTTCCACCTTCTACCTTGTTTCCACGAATGTCTATTGTCTTAGATGGCAGCATCTGATAAAAATAGTCCTGTTTCATCAGCATAGTAAATGTCTGACCTTGCATGATATGTAAGTATGTGGTCTTTCTTATTTGTTATCCAGTCATTCATTGCGGCTGTGTCTGCTTCTCCTGACTCTCCAATCACAGCTTTGCAAGTAATGTTGTGACGGTTTTTAAATCTTTGTAACCAGCCAGTTCCCGGATTAAAGTTATCATACCCCAAAGCCAAGCCCAGATCTCTAGCTTTTCCTTGAATTATTGGGCCACTCACTGGCAAGTTTTGGGCCCTGGCAGCTGTTAACAAGTGAAATAGGGCATCTTCTACATCTGAGTAGAGAGCCGGGCGTACCTTCTTCCGATTTTGCTAACTCCGCTAAAATGTTTTGTCGGTTCTTTAAAATTGTGGATAAAGAACTTTGTGCTATCCCATATTGTTTGGCCACCACCATTTTCTTTTGGCCTCCATCACATTTTCTTATTATGTCCCCTTTTGCCTCCAAAGCCAGCACTTTACGCTTTTGAGACATCCCAAAATTTCGCACACGATATGCTGTACTCCAAGTCAATGTAGCCTGCTGAGCTGGATTGCTTAGTGATCTTCCTAGAACCCTTTCTACTGGGCGGCCTGCCCAGTTAATATTGTCTGCTGCCCAGCTATATTTCCTTTAATGTTTTCACAGAATGGAAAACTTATTCCCACATACACCATTGGTGTTGTGAAAATTGACTGAAATCTGTGTCACTGCCCCAGTGCTAGCTTATGATCATTCATCCCAGAAGGGTCCTGTAAAAAAAAAAAAAAAAATGCATCGAATGTGATTTGTTGGCAAATACTCATTTTTTTTATCATTTTTGTACAATCTTCTAACTTTGTTTATCATGTTATGTTACATTAATGCCTACCACACTGCTAAAGATGTTTAATAAATATAATAATGTTAAGCAAAACAACAATTTTTTTTTTCAATTGGAGAAGGGGTCGTCAGAAGACCCACCCAGCTAAAACTTCTGGCTGTAAAAAATGTAGGGAGAACACTATTGCTGTAACAGCGACCTCGGGAAAGGCAAGAGTGGCATGTATCATTCCTTGTGGGGAAGCCGAAGGTCATGACCAATAGGATGCAGCCACTGCAAGAATAGTTGAACTTCGACCCCAGCTGCCGCTGTTGATTGGTTGTTTCTTTGGTGACAGTTAGTTAGAGAGAGACTCGTGAAGCATGGGAAAACCCTGCTACATTTTTGTTTTTGTGTGTAATCTTCTTGTAGTGTCTTTTGTAAAAATCTGCTTTGTTTTTAAAGCATTGGTCAGTTTATTTTCCATTTTGGGAAGCACATTAAAGGATATGCAACACTTTGTTTTATCTGTAACTGGGAATTTTGACTTTGTTATAAATAAATAATTTACCACGTGTTTTTCTACCTAAATGAAGGGGAATGGCTGTTCCTTTGCAATAACCATAAATTCGTTATTAACAACTTCTTTACAAACGGGCGCGATTGTATACAGTATTTATTCTGTCTATGAAGAATAGATGGAGTCCTTGTGAAGTGAACAGATAATTAATTATGAGAAAGAGGAATGGAAGATCACAGATGATAAAGAAGTAAGAGACATTATTTTGTCCCTGAAATGTAATAAATCTCCTAGTTATGATGAAATGAATTCACATATGGTTAAATGTAATGGAATGATATTATTTGATAACATGGTATCATTAAGATGACACAAGAATCAGGCTTAATTTGGAATTTTGGCAATAAATCACAGCAACAAGGATTATGGTGATTATTATGGCATCTCTTTAATTAGTTCTCACCAAGGAGGTTATATTACTGGAGACACCACTCCTATCCACGCAGCATTTGGCCGCCATAAGTCACCGTCACCGTCCATGCTGCAAATGACGTCATGGGCAGGCACGACGCAGCCGCAGAAAAGAAGCTGCTTTGAAACCAATGGAACAAAAGCTTCTAAGTGTATAAACAGATAAAATGAGTAATTCAATAATCTTTATCAATGATACACAAGCTTACTGTTTTATCAATGGTATAATTTAGTTTGTTTTTGCCTGCTTGTGACGTCACACCACAGATTAGCTGTGACCTATGGTGGCAGAGCCAGTAGTGTCTCCAGTAATATAACCTCCTTGGTTCTCACTGACAAATATTTTTTTTGGTTATTTTAAATACTTAGGAAGAATGATGGAATATCAGCTGAATAAAGAACAGTTCAGCTTCAATCATGTGTGGAAGGGGATGATGCAATGATACATTGAAGAGCCAAAACATTAAGACCAGAGCGTCTTTATGCAAATCGAAGCAACTGCAGGTAAATGACAGTGAGTATGAAGGTCGTGAAATGGCATAAATCAAACGTGATACTGAGCTCTAACCTTGTTCTTCAGATGGAAAATACAGCGGACTTGATTTACGCGAGTTTGACAAATGCCAAATCGTAATGGCCAGACAACTGGGTCAGAGCATTTTTGAGATGGCAAGGATTGTGTGTTGCTCACAGTCAGCCATGGTTAGCACCTTCGGAAAGTTGCCCGAGGAGGGAAAAACAACAAACCGCTGGGATGGTGTGGGTCGACCACAGCTCATTGATGCTAGAGGTGAGAGCCAGTTATGACAAGGTGTGGGTCAACCACAGCTCATTGATGCTAGAGTGAGAGCCAGTTATGATAGAGGTGAGAGCTAGAGGTGAGAGCCAGTTATGATGGTCGACCACAGCTCATTGATAGAGGTGATGCTAGAGGTGAGAGCCAGTTATGATGGCCGACCACAGCTCATTGATGCTAGAGGTGAGAGCCAGTTATGATGCTAGAGGTAAGAGCCAGTTATGACAAGGTGTGGGTCGACCATAGCTCATTGATGCTAGAGGTGAGCGAAGGCTATCCCACATGGTACAAGCTAACAGAAGGGATACTGTGGCACAAGTCGTCAGTAATCTGAATGCTGGCAAAGGGAGGAGTAATGTGTCACACCACACAGTACATCAAACCCTGTTGAAAAGGAGGCTGCATAGCGACAGGTCACTCCGAGTGCTTTTGCTAACTTCTGTTCATTGCTAAAAGAGCCTACAATGGGCACACAAGCATCAAAACTGGACCTTGAATGATTGGAAGAAGGTCGTCTGGTCCAATAAATCTCGTTTCCTGCTGCACTATGTGGACAGCTGGGTGAGTGTGCGTCGCTTACCTGGAGAAGTGTTGGCTCCAGGATGCACTGTGGGATGAAAACAAGCCAGTGGAGGAAGTGCAATGCTTTGGTCAATATTCTGCTGAGAAATCCTGGGTCCAGTCATTTATGTTGAGGAAACTATGATGTCTACCACCTACCTAAACATCATTGAAGACCAGATATTTCCTTTCATAGCAAAGGTATTTCCCTCTAGTAGTGCTTTCTTTCAGCAGGATAATGTGCCATGTCACACAGCCTGGATTGTTCCAGAATAGTTTGCGGAATGTGAGGAAGACTTCCAGGTATCGCCCTGGGATCCAAATTCTCCAGACATCAATCAAATCAAGCATCTGTGGTTCAAGCATGTAACTTGCAAGAATTTAAGTTGCAGCAGTAACTTGCAAGAATTAAAAGATCTGCTGGTAATGTGTTGATACCAGATACCTTTAGAAATCTTGTTGCATCCATGCTTTGGTGGCATGTGAAGGATCAAGATCATATATACAAAATGTTTAGGCTCTTTAGTGTATATATTTCACCTGGCCTCAGATCAGTGGCATATCTTGGGTCTGAGACCTGGGCTATCTCACCCCCACCCCCATCATATTGTTTTTTCTTTTCATTGTAAATTTTATTTTTCAGTTGTTAAGTAATAGAAATAACTTTTAGGTACATGCTATTTCTAACATACCGTATTTACTCAAATCTAACGCGCATCTTTTCCCTCCAAAATCGAACCTGTTTATTTGGGTGCGCATTAGAATCTATGACAAATACCTACATCAGGAGTCTTGCAAATGCCCGACTTCATTGTGGAGCGCCAGCAGATGAAATTTTCTCTGAGCGTCTAACTGTTGCTATGGACACCAACAATCTCCAACTTTCCCCATTCTTCTACATTCGTTGAGAAGCTTTGACGAAAGATATAAAATATGGACAGTCGCTTGCCTCATAGTATTATTCTCTGAAAGAAACACTGCATTCTGTTACTTGAACGTGGAGTATACTGTCGAGAGGTGTGTTCTAAATGGCAACATTATCCAGCAAAGTTTAAATTGCAGGTGATTGCCTATGCAGAGAAAAATGACAATTGCGCTTGTTTCAGGGAGTATGGAGTTTCAGATGTGAATGTCAGGCTTTGGAGGAAGCAAAAGGAAAAGCTGAATCAGTGCTCCACACCATTGTCTACATCCTGTAGACAATGGTGTGTTTCAGTAGAACAATGTATTGCCCCACTGAGCTGCAGCCACCATGGCATGGCTCGAGGAATACTCATCTGAGTTTGGAACCATCTAGTATTCCCCAAAGTCCCAGGATTTAAACCCTGTGGAAGCTCTCTGGGATGCCATGGAGCAGAACATCAGATCCATGGATCCTGAACCGACTTCTTGGGCGGAGTTGTGGGTAATACTGCAACAGGCATGGCTGGCATTACCTCTGGAAGCCCTCTGGCATCTTGTGAAGTCGATGCCTTAGTGTATACATGTTGTTATTTGCGCTAGAGGAGAGCCAACATGCTATTAGGTATGTATCTCTATTTTTTTACTCACTGAGTGTATATATGCTCACTCATGAGTATGTTTGAGAATACCACCCTAGGAATAAGCAGTTGCTGCTAATTGTTAAGATGATGCCACATTATTTCTACATCATCCTAAAAACTACACTGGTGTCCAAAATTAATGTGACAAACACAAATTCGAGTATATGTCTGAAACGAGGGGACCAATTGTAAAGATTTTTCACAAACACATGAATGGGAAAACACTAAGTCGCCATACTCAAGCAACATTGCGCTAGCTCCTATGTAAATAAGTAAACAACAACCATAAGTCAACGAGCTGGCAGGCATGCGACCTTGATAAACATTCTGAGAGGGATGCAGCAATTGAAGCCTGAGTTGGACTGTTAGTGGAAGAATGGCTCTGCACCATTGCTTAGAAGACTAGGGTGGAAAGCGATCAGTAGATTGGAAGCAAGGTGATTGTAAGCTGAGGTAGCAAGATGGTATTGAATGTGTCAAGGTAAGCAGTCCAATCTCTGGAGAGAGTTCCAGGAAACCAGAACAATAACCAGAAGGCCAGGACAAGCACATCCACAAGGCACAAGTCAAGATGACTGGTATTTGCCTCTAACATCTCGCTGCCATAAGGAGTCTGCGGCTAGGCAGCTCTTGCAAGAGCTCTCCCCTGCTATGGGAATCATGATATCAAGGCAAACAGTTTACAGAAGACATCACAAGAGAGGTCTAGCCAATGGTCTGTATCTCACTCCCTACATGATACAAAGCTAGGTGCATCTGAATTTGGCCCAACAACATCATCCCTGGACCCCTGATCAGTGGGCCTGTGTTCTCTTTAGTGATGAGTCATGGTACAGCCTAAACATGAACTCTCTATGCATGCACATTTAGAGGAAGGTGGAAAGCCAAAATATTTCCTCCAGCATTTGGGAAATTGGCTACTATGGAGGTGGAAGACCCCTGGTTTGGGCTAGCATCATGTTGATGGAAGCATGCTGCTGCACATGTTTTCAGGAAGTACCTTGACTGCTGCATGCTACAGGGATTTCATTCTAGAGCCGTGTGTATGGCTTTTTCAGGGGAGCTGTTTGCTCCCAGTTACTTTTTATGGCCAATAACACCCATTCCTATAGGGCTTGACTAGTCAACGAATACCTAGAGTGTGAGGATATTCACAGAATGTAGTGGCCTGTGAGATCTCTGGACCTGATACAAGATGTCTGGGATACCCTGTGAAGGGCAATTACAAGCTGGCAGCACCCTCTCACAACCCTCTCTGGACGCCCTAGCGGAGGAGTAGCAATTATTGCTCTCCAAACTCTCATTAACAGCCTTGTAAAGAGCATGAGGGCTCATTGTGTAAACTGTAATGCTGTTTGGGGTATTCTCACTCCCTATTAGCCCTTCGAAATCCATGTCACTTGCTACATCACTTTTGGACTGTCAAACTGTCATGCACATGCCCCACCTCACACGGTGATGGAATTTTGTTTCTGTTGTGTATCATTGTGTCATCGATATATATACATCTGTACAAACTTTGTCATGTGGATTTTGCGTTATTCATGATTTTACATTTGTCATGTTAATTTTAGACACCAGTGCATTTATTCCAGTAATGTTATCTCTCTCTCTCTCTCTCTCTTTCTCTCACACACACACACAAATCAATATGAAAGACACTTACTGAAAATCTTTTGTCAAAGTTTCCATGTCTGTGAGCTAAAGCCCAAAGATTAAAGGCCAAGGTAGACAATGAGTTAGAAGAAAGATCTCCAAATGACACTATGCGGCTAAAAAGTTCCAAAGCTAAATTGGATTGTCTTTTAAAAGTCTAGAAGAAAAAAAAAACAATTGTGAAATTTCATTAAAAGGTAGTGTAAGACAGTGAAATTTGCAAAATTTTCATTTAATATAGTACTTAAGATCAATACAGAATTGGTAAATGTTGTGTATTAATAAAACAAAAACAAATATGATACAAATACCATGTTTGCTTTATATCCAACAAGGTTAAGGCCTGCAGAATTCTGTGCACTTTAGCCAAGAATCCAAAATCTAATAAAACATAAATCTAATTAAATAAAAATGAAACTCACCATTTTTAGCACATAAAATCCCTAAAAAGTGTTACACATCTCTTAGCAAGTTTCTGGAATCCACCCAATAAATAATTAAATTAGGCACTTATAATAAATACTACATCTCTCTCATTAAGGCAACAGTTTTAAATAGATCAAACTACAGATTTTGAGAATTTGAATTTTTTTTAGAACTATTCTTAAATTCCATGTTTTATATTTTAAGTATTAAAACTGTAAAACATGCTTAAGTTTCGTAAAAAGTTTAAGGTAAGGAAGCTTTCAACTGATAACTTGTCTTCATCAGCCTTGTGATGCATGGACGATGATGATTGCAAGTGGTTGCCAGATCAGTAAAGTTGTATTCGTTTATTTATTTATTTTAAATTGATTTCCATATCAATGAAATGATAAAAGGAGAATCAGAATTGCAGTTTTTGGGGCTCAGAAAAATTTCCAAACTTTTCCGATAATGTAAAGTGTCAGTCCAAAGAGGTTTCACAGAAGTGTCCTCCAAAGTTAGAGATACCAGTAAAGTGTCAGAGTTTCCTTTATGGACATCATTTTTATGCTCCAAAAGTGCAGTAAATACTTACAAAGTAGTTAGTTTTGTCAGATGTTTGAGATCAGGATGGGGTAAACTACAAGAAGATTGATAGGGATTACTTTATCTCTATTATCCATAATTAATTTGATGATAGAAGAGCTGGAACTGATGGTCAGATAATATACAAACTTCTTGAAAATTTGTTTGAACTTCGTAAAAAGCCTAAACGCTTCTCTGTGGATTTTGTAAAACTTATTTACAACTTATTTACAACTTCCAGCAGAAGTTGCACATGCAATCAAGAACATGAAGAGGGAAAAGCTCCAGGAGAAGATGGAATTACTGTAGACATCATACAAGAAGCAAGTGGAGAAATCGAAACAGTACTCGCCCAAATTTTCACTCGATGCCTTAATGAAGGGAAAATTCCTGAGGATTGGAACAATGCTACAATGATCCTGCTACATAAAAAAGGTGACATTGAGGATCTCAGGAACTACAGACCTATCAGCCTCCTATCAGTGGTTTATAAAATCTTCACTAAAGTTCTTTCACACCGCTTGAAGGTAACACTGGACATGGCTCAACCGAGAGAACAAGCTGGATTCAGGAGTGGCTACAGCACAATAGATCATATCCACGTACTGAGAGAACTAATTGAAAGAGCGAGGGAATATGAACTTCCATTGTGCATGGCTTTTATCGATTATGAAAAAGCCTTTGATTCGGTGAAACCATCAGCAGTTACCACGGCTCTGAAATCCTGCGGTATTGAAGATGCATACATTAATATTATTAATAACATCTATGAAAATGCAAGTGCAAAGATTCGGCTGTTTGAAAATACAACACACATAAAAATTGGAAAGGGAGTGAGACAAGGTGACACCATATCTCCGAAGCTCTTTAATGCCACATTGGAAAATGTCTTTCAATCACTGAACTGGGAAAACAAAGGGATAAAGATTAATGGAGATTATCTAACCCACCTTCGTTTTGCTGATGACGTAGTCATTTTTGCAACTACCCCATCAGAGCTGCAGAGTATGATCCAGGAACTTGCTGACAAGAGTAAAGAAGTGGGATTAAAAATGAACTTTCAGAAGACAAAAGTGATGTTCAATGCTTTTACAAGAAATGAAGATTTATCGATTGATGGAGAAAAACTGGAGATAACAGATATGTATGTTTATCTTGGACAGCAGATATCAAGTGAGGGTCACATTGATGAAGAAATTAATCAGCGTACAAAACTTGCCTGGAGAGCTTTTGGAAGAAACAGCATAATTTTCAAGAGCAATATGCCATTATGTCTTAAAAGAAAAGTGTTTGATCAATGCATCCTTCCAGTGCTTACGTATGGTGCTGAGACGTGGACCTTAACTAAAAGAGACATACAAAGGCTGCAGACAACTCAAAGAGGCATGGAGAGGTGCATGCTTGGTATAACCAGGAGAGATAAGAAGAGGAACTCGTGGATCCGAAAAATGACGAGAGTGGAAGACATCATGATCAGAGTTAAATCCCTGAAATGGCAATGGGCTGGACATACTGCCAGAAGGACAGACCATAGATGGACAGCCGAAATTTCAGATTGGATTCCAAGGGACAGGAAAAGACCCAGAAAAAGACCACATGGGAGATAGGTGGATGAAATTCGTAAATATGCGGGAGTGACATGGAGGAGACTGGCACAAGACAGACCGTTGTGGAGGAAACTTGGGGAGACCTTCGTCCAGCAGTGGATTGATAATGGTTGACGATGATGATGATGATGATTTACAAAATCAACACAGAAGTGTTTAGGCAAGAGAAGCATGGTAACGGATAGATCTACACAGAAGTAGGATTTTCATAGAGGCTTCTGATTTTTGATCTCGATTCATAAGCAGTGATTAAGTTTTTTATTATGGAAAGAGGATGCCCATGCAAAGTGGTAGTTTCCAAATTTTTCCCATATTCCTTTTCAAGAGATAAAGGGTTATTGTAGATGATATTGGCTCTATGAATAAGAAGATTTGATGGCAGCAAATTTGTAATTTTCAAAGGTGGATGAGTTGAAAGGAATAATATTGGTAGTAACATCAAGACAGATCTTGTGTGAGATGGTATAGTTACTGTTCCTTTGGAGGGAAATATCTAAAAACTGGATGCAATAGTTCTCTTTACTGTTCATAGTAAATTCAAAGGTAGGGAACTTATTGGTGATACAGTTGGTTAAAAGTAGTAAATGCTACTTTGGGATGAGGGCGAATCACAAAAATATCATCAACTTATCTAAGCCAAGTAGTTGGTTGGCTAGGGGTCTTTAAAAGAATGGTTTGTTCAATGTGTTGCAAAAATATTTCAGCAAGAAGTGGGGATAAAGGTGATCCCATTATAAGCCCACATTTTTTTCTCTGTAACATATTTTTTAATAAATAAAACAGTTTTTCTTTTGAAGAGTATGAAAGCAGTCACACAGATCTCTGATTAGGTTGCATGGAAGTTTTAATTTTTGAATTAACTTTTTCAGTAGTAGCATGTAAGAATCAAAAATTGAAACAGATGGAAAAAGAGATTCAATGTCTAGAGCAAAACCTGGTCAGTAATTTAAGATGGTAGTCTGCCAATGAAATTTTTAGAGCAGTTTTCAGTGTGAGGGTGATTTGAAATCAGGGTTTAACATTTCTGAACAATTTTCTTTTCCAGGTTTACAGCTGGTGAAAAAGTATATTCTGTCAGTGATCTGACTGGGCTGTAAAACCATCATCATTGTCCATCCATCACAAGGCTGATAAAGTCGAAGTTATCAATTGAAAGTTTCCTTATCTTAAACTTGTTACATGACTTAAGTGAGTTTTAAAATTTTATTACATATTTTTTACAGTTACATGCTGATGTCCAAATTTACGATGTTCTATATTTGAAATGCTATGGTCCAATATCTGTACTTGAAATGACAGTTATTACAATTTCATACAATGATGGACAAAAGTTTAGCGACATTTCATGCTTTATCTAAACATCCATGCCAACGCATTCTAACTTGCAAAGCAATGTTGTTGTCATAGAAAAGCTCTACTGAAAAGTTAAATTCAATAAAATTTATTAAAAATCTTTTACCAAATTAATTTAACTAAATTATTTAACTAAATTATTTTATCATATATTTTTGGAATAAAGGTGAGTAGCCTCAAAAATGTAGATTAAATTATTTTAATTTATTAATTTAACTCTTTTACCAAATTATGTGAATAAGAAAGCTTCCAGATGTAGAGTTTTTTCCACGCCTTATATAGATAATTCTCTTAAATTCAGTTAAGAGAGGGGAAAAAAAAACTTCCCTTAACTCTAACTACAATAATGAAGGGGCCACCCCAATGGTTCTGTATGGTGGGAATATAACCTTCATTTGGAAACTTCATGATCCATGTAATTTGGCAAATGTATTGAGATGCATGAATTTCATTAAATTTATTTTCAGGCCAACTTTTCTATGGAAGTAAAATTTAACAGGTTTAAAAGAAAATTGCAGAGTTTGAAAACTTTTTTATGGATGAAGCACACTTGAATGGTATTGTGCACTCTTCAAAAAACAACAGACAATTTATTTATTATTTATGCTTTTAAACATCATATGAAATAAGAAACATATTACTTTTGAAAATGAAGCATAAAGAGCAGGTTCACATTGGTGAGAAAGAAAGTTGTTAATCTTAGAATTGATGAAGACAGGGTGGTGCAAAATCAAATGTGATAAGAGAAGCCTCTTTTGGTAGTAAAAGTATGAGTTGAAAGTGACATTTCATGCTTCAAATTACCTGAATCAGTAGTTGGAAGTGAAACGTGGAAGCTACACCTAAAACATTGGTAATCACAAAAAGCATTTTGTAGGGGTGGGGTAAGGGATAAAAATAAATTAAGCAATGATCTTGGCTTTTTCACTGAATATTACAGGAAGATACTTCATCTGTAAAAGAGGACAAAATGATAAGAGGGCAAAAGCTAATGGAAAAATGCCTATTAATTTTAACTGACCCCACTGTGCTTTGGAGATGAAAAGTCAAATGTTTGGAAAATCCCATTAAGAGCACACACTGAGTTGGGGGAAGGGGGTCTTCAACATATGGGGAATTCCATCTTACAGCTGGGCACTTTGCATGAACCACATACTGACAACAGTAACCCATGGGCAGCAATGAGAATCAGATGGGATCATTACTAGCTACCTATGCCAAAGAGGATTGTCTGCATATATATAGTGACTGAAAGTTGATTTTATATGCTTACACTTTTTACCATAGCAATACTTGATTTTACATGATACAAGAAAAAAATTTTCCCAGACTACTACAAAACACATACTTTGACCAAAGATGGATGGATACACAAACATAATAATAAGCATGCAATTTTATGATTTACAACACTGCAGGACAAAAAGTTGCAATAAAAATAACAGAATAATCAATCATTATGCACATTTTGCAATTATTAACAAGGCATACTATGTATATAAACATGTATGAAGGTGAAGGAAGCAGCTTACCCCTCTATCTCCCAGATACTTCAGGTGTGCCAAGATTTCATCTGTCACAGTTGAACAGATCTTGCAGATTTCAGCAACAAACTTTGGGTCACTTCCATACAATGCATCATTAGAATCCACTACAAAAATTTTAAAAATATCATTTACATTCTTCTGGTGTGCTTTAACATTATTTAAGCTGCCTTAAATGTGACAAACAGATGAGACCAAACATTTTACACAAACAAGATACAGTCAACCCTTGATGTACCACCACCATTCGTTACATTGTATTGTGGTATTACATCAAAGGTGGTGTTATATTAAATTTCTCAGTTATTTATTAGTAACTCAAGTTTTGTTAATTATGGTTCCTAAAAATAAAAATTAGCATTAAATAAAAAGTATGCTAATTAGAAAAAATGCAGTTACATATTGTGTACTTTAGTGTGCACTGTAGTTCTAAGTGTTATTTTCCATCTTAGAAAGCTTCTGTTGAATAAATGCAGAAATTTACTTTGCATAGCAGGGATATAAAGTCAACATTTTAATTATAAAAAAATAAATAAAAAACATTTGAATAAAGCTCATGTTGAAAATTGACTTCCTAGTTTCTTAATTCAATTGCCAATCAAAACTGCTATTATGGGAATTTTTACTAGGAATTTTTTTTATTTTAATTGCAAATTTTCTGAGAAAATTCTTTTCCTTCTTCAGGCTGTTTTTTGTTGTCACTTTTTCCCTGTCACTATCGCGGTTACGGTTATTTTGCACCAAATTCTGCTAGATGTTAGGCAGTGATAATCCTCTGCAGTCATTGATGATAGAAATCTGATTTTTCTCAATCTCTATTCCTTCTCTTAGGTTTTTTTTTTTTTTTTTTTTTTTTGCTTTGAAAACTGATGACTTGAAGGGAATTCCAGACCATGTTATGACCTGTCACAACAAGCTAAAAGAAGAAATACAGATTGAGAAAAATCGGAATTCCATCATCAATGACCGCAGAGGATTATCCCTGCCTAACATCTGGCAGGATTTGGTGAAAAATAACCGTAACTGTCAAGGTTAACTGTAACCGTGATAGTGACGGAAAAAAGTGACAACAAAAGACAGCCTAAAAGAAGGAGACGAGTTTCCTACGAAAATTTGCAATTAAAATAAAATCTTTTCTAGTAAAAATTCCCATAATAATAGTTTTGATTAATAATAAAAAATCATGTTACTTTACTAAAATTTTATCAAATGAAAATGAAGTGTTACACAAAATCTTTTACATACCTTAGAGGTTTTTTTTTTTTTTTTTTTTAAGGAAAAACCTCTTCTATTTTCATTTGTGTTCTTTTATTTCAATCCAATTTCTTCAGAGCACAACTTACTTTAACAAGTGCACTTGAAATACCTCCATCCTGCAAGTTTGCTTCAAAATCTTCTTAATGTTAAAAAGATTTTATTGGATCAGTGTGTTTAACATTCAAGTTTGTTACAATTGAATAATGGTGCTAAAAATTGGTAAGAGAATTCTGACACAGCTTGCAAGTGGTGGTACATAAAGTATATTTTGTGTTGGGAAAGGCAGGATGGTGCAGTAATATACATTGGCACTTGGCAGATGCCAAGGGTGTGTCAGTATGTCAAGGAACCAAGAGATTTTTTACATAAAGCACGTCAATTCAAATCCAAGGGCTGGCGTTATGCGAAGGTGGTGGTAAATCAAGGGTCAACTGTATATAGAACATCGAAGTAGATGTACTTGAACAGTAAACCATATGGTTATTTCTATAGAATATAAGGTGCATGAAGAGGAGATGGAGGAGGCTGTGCCTAAAATATTATTCATGCTTTGAGATGCATGAAGAGAGATGGAGGAGGCTGTGCCTAAAATATTATTCATGCTTTGAGATGACCTATGCTCTTCAACTTCTTACTTTGACAGATATTTAAACAATACACAAAATAGTTGCCCAATAAATTATTCTGCCACCTCTAACTTTTTCCAGAAAGGGACTTTTTGTCACATGATCATATTTTAAATAAAATTTCTTTTATCTCTACAAAGGCCTTTCTTTTTTATGCTTTCCAACCATAGGTTGAAGAAGCGTATATGCTCCAGCTTTGTTCGTCTGTCTGTCCGCAAGATAACTCACGTAAAAATGGTTCTATTTCGATAAAATTTTAGTATGTGGTTAGGGACAACCTGGGGACAAATCCTATTGAAAATGGGTGAAGTGGGGTCAAAGGTCACGACATAGGAGGGGGATCCATTCCACTGCCCATATGCGTCATAACTTGCGTAAATATGGTTCGATTTCGATGAAATTTTAGTATGTGGCAGGGGACCACTTGGGGACGAACCCTATTGAAAATGGGTGAAGTGGGGTCAAAGGTCAGGACATAGGAACGGGATGCATTCCATTGCCCTTATGCGTCATAACCTGCATAAATATGGTACGATTTTGATTAAATTTTAGTATGTCGTAGGGGACCACCTGGGAATGAACCCTATTGAAAATGGGTAAAGTTGGGTCAAAGGTCAGGACATAGGAGCTGGATGCATTCCATCGCTTTTATCCCATACTATTAAAGGAGCAATTCTTGTATGAATGTAAATTTTATTTTGAAAATGGCTCTAAGGATTTTGATGAAAGTCGTTAACCTACCGTTTTCTGGTACTAGAAATCGATTTAGCTTGATCTCAACTTTATGAAAATTCATTTAGTGGGTTTAAACAACCACCCCGAATTACCACGCTTTTAGTGTCATGGCGTTGTCATATTAATGTTACCCATGCTTAGAAATCTTATGACGTCACACTCTCGCGATTGAGATGTCGGCGTGCGGTCACACCATCTGTCTCATTACGTCAGGCATTGTGTGTGGGCCCTATTAAAGTTTTATGACGTCACACTCTTGCGACCAGATGGTCACGATTCCCATCTGCCTCATTACGTCACGCGTTGTGTGCGTGTGTCCGTCTGCATGATAACTCGCGTAAAAATTGCTCAATTTCAATGAAATTTTAGTATGTGGTAGGGAAACACTTGGGAAGGAACCCTATTGAAAGTGAATGAAATGGGGTCAGGACATAGGAGCGGGATCCATTCCACTGCTCTTATGCATCATAACTAACGTAAAAAAGGTTCGATTTCGATAAAATTTTAGTATGTTGTAGGGGCCTGCCTGGGGACAAATCCTATTGAAAATGGGTGAAATGGGGTCAAATATTAGAACACAGGAGCAGGACTATTCCATAGCCCTAATGCCTCATAACTTTTGTAAAAATGCTTTAATTGCGACAAAACTTTATCATGTTATTTTGGAGGTATACTGAACCGGTTCTGTTGAACATCATCGAAATGGGATCAAAGGTCAGGGCACAGGAGTGAGATTTATTCCACAGCCATTATCCTCATAACTTGAGTAATGATTTCTGGTATGTTGGAAAGCGTATCATAATCAATGCATTGCATGATTTTACTAACTTGTTTATTATGGAAGTAGCATGAATTATGCATATATAATTAATGCACAAGATAACAAATAATCCCAAATGTAATTGTACAGTTTTTTATCCTTTCCATAAAATTTAGCATTTCTTTGAAAAAATAAGAAGTAATTATTCCAACTGACAATGTATTTATATTTAAGCTCATTGGTCCAAGAAATCACCTAACTACCTGTATCACAGAAAATATGAATATTTATTAGTATACTATGCAAAAGAATGCACCAACTGCCAAAGGATATCAGAAGTAAAATAACTCAGTTAATTCTCTTAAAAATATTGATATCAAAGACTAGGCACATAGACATCTTGAGGGAGGGGCGCGGGTGGCCTAGTGGTCAGCGTTCATGACTGCTGCGGAGATAGCCTCAGGTTCGATCCAGGGCAGGTACGGACGTTCGAACCACTAAATACCCGCCGTGCATTGGATGGGCAAATTAAGCTGTCGGATCCCGGGTACTGGCCCCCCGGTAATAAATAAGGCGTCTTCTTTCCCCTTTTTACCTCGCTTCCGTGTCAGTTTTCTATCGGGCACTCTAGCCCAAATATCCTAGTTTCTTATTTCCAAGGGTTGTTTAAGACTTGGGGTCAGACACCCCTTCCTAAAACCCTCTACATATGATCTGATCATCTTGAGAGAAGTATGAATAACACCTTCTAATGAATACAATAACAGCAATTACATTTTTATAGACACCATAAAATTTCACCAACCAACCAACTAACCAATTACATGCAGAATACCTTTCTTGATTTTTTTTAGCACACTTTTTTTTTAGAGACATGGAACTCCTTCCAGAAATGGAAGAGGACTAGTAAAAAAAATAATTAAGTATATTATTTACATTTTTTTGAAAAAAAAAATATGAATTTATATTCTGATGGTTATTTGTTTACAATTTTTGTCTTGCAAGAGGATTTTGATAACACAACTGATTTTACTTTGGTATTTAGATATTGAAGTCCATTAAAAAAATTACCTTACACAACACAAACAAATTTTATGATATTCGTAGCAATTATACATGGAAATTCAGCTAAGAAAAATTAAAGAAAAACCAAAGGTACATTTGTTTGAAAAATAGTAAATCCACTGATCATCATCATCATTGTCAACCATTATCAATCCACTGCTGGACGAAGGTCTCCCCAAGTTTCCTCCACAACGGTCTGTCTTGTGCCAGTCTCCTCCATGTCACTCCCGCATATTTACGAATTTCATCCACCCATCTCCCATGTGGTCTTTTTCTGGGTCTTTTCCTGTCCCTTGGAATCCAATCTAAAATTTCGGCTGTCCATCTATGGTCTGTCCTTCTGGCAGTATGTCCAGCCCATTGCCATTTCAGGGATTTAACTCTGATCATGATGTCTTCCACTCTCGTCATTTTTCGGATCCACGAGTTCCTCTTCTTATCTCTCCTGGTTATACCAAGCATGCACCTTTCCATGCTTCTTTGAGTTGTCTGCAGCCTTTGTATGTCTCTTTTAGTTAAGGTCCACGTCTCTGCACCATATGTAAGCACTGGAAGGATGCATTGATCAAACACTTTTCTTTTAAGACATAATGGCATATTGCTCTTGAAAATTATGCTGTTTCTTCCAAAAGCTCTCCAGGCAAGTTTTGTACGCCGATTAATTTCTTCATCAATGTGACCCTCATTTGATATCTGCTGTCCAAGATAAACATACGTATCTGTTATCTCCAGTTTTTCTCCATCAATCGATAAATCTTCATTTCTTGTAAAAGCATTGAACATCACTTTTGTCTTCTGAAAGTTCATTTTTAATCCCACTTCTTTACTCTTGTCAGCAAGTTCCTGGATCATACTCTGCAGCTCTGATGGGGTAGTTGCAAAAATGACTACGTCATCAGCAAAACGAAGGTGGGTTAGATAATCTCCATTAATCTTTATCCCTTTGTTTTCCCAGTTCAGTGATTGAAAGACATTTTCCAATGTGGCATTAAAGAGCTTCGGAGATATGGTGTCACCTTGTCTCACTCCCTTTCCAATTTTTATGTGTGTTGTATTTTCAAACAGCCGAATCTTTGCACTTGCATTTTCATAGATGTTATTAATAATATTAATGTATGCATCTTCAATACCGCAGGATTTCAGAGCCGTGGTAACTGCTGATGGTTTCACCGAATCAAAGGCTTTTTCATAATCGATAAAAGCCATGCACAATGGAAGTTCATATTCCCTCGCTCTTTCAATTAGTTCTCTCAGTACGTGGATATGATCTATTGTGCTGTAGCCACTCCTGAATCCAGCTTGTTCTCTCGGTTGAGCCATGTCCAGTGTTACCTTCCAAGCGGTGTGAAAGAACTTTAGTGAAGATTTTATAAACCACTGATAGGAGGCTGATAGGTCTGTAGTTCCTGAGATCCCCAATGTCACCTTTTTTATGTAGCAGGATCATTGTAGCATTGTTCCAATCCTCAGGAATCTTCCCTTCATTAAGGCATCGAGTGAAAATTTAGGCGAGTACTGTTTCAATTTCTCCACTTGCTTCTTGTATGATGTCTATAGTAATTCCATCTTCTCCTGGAGCTTTCCCCCGCTTCATGTTCTTGATTGCATGAGCAACTTCTGCTGGGAGGACTGGAAGAACTCTGGTACCTTTCATGATGTCTGGAGTACATGTATCATCCCTTTCATATAATTTGGAGTAGAAATCTTTCACTCTTGTCAAAATTTCGCCTCTATTTCTTGTTATAGAACCATCTTCTTTTCTCAGAGCCATAATCTGTTTTCTTCCCTTACTGAGATGTCCCTTTGCTATCTTTAGGCTTTGGTTGTTTTCAATTGCTTTCCTCACTAGCTCACAGTTGAATTTCCTTACGTCTTCAGTGATACTTTTTCGTGTTGTCTTGCATAGCTCTATATATTCCACTTTGGAAGTCACATCTTCTTTAGTTGTCCTCATCTCTCTTCTTTTTTGCATCAACATTTTGGTTTTTCCTGATAATTTGTTCACATGCAACTTGTTCTTAGACCCAGCTAATTTTGTTGCTGTTTCCATTAGAGCTTTGGTTACTTTTCTGTTAACTTCCGAAATATCCACTTCTTCCGATGTTAGGCCTTCTAAAGCAGAGAATCTGTTCTTCAGTTCCAACTTGAAAGTATTATGGTGTTTTTTAAGGTTGGTTATGTCAATACATTTTGTTTGTCTTATGAGCTTGCCACGTTCCAGTTTAGTGTTGAGGTGCATCTTACATCTCACCAATCTATGTTCATTACCTGTGTTGAACTTGTTCAGCACACTGCAGTCTTCGATGACGAATTTTTTGTTACACATAATAAAATCAATTTCACTTGTCGTCCCAATTGGATATCTCCATGTCCATTTCCTGTGTGGCTTTTTCTTGAAAAAGGAGTTCAAGATGAAAAATCCTTCTGCCTCTGCAAACTCAATGAGAGTATTTCCACGCTAGTTTCTGTTGCCGTGACTGAATTTACCTACTGAAGTTTCATTCTGTTGCCGTTGCCCTATTTTTGCATTGAAATCTCCCATAATTATCTTCAAGTGCTGCTTACCTTTATTATTTAGATGACAAATTTCCTCATAAAATTCTTCAATTTCTTCTTCAGGATGACTTGTGGTGGGTGCATAAGTTTGAATAATCTGAGCCTGGTATCTTCTCGATAGTTGGATAACGAGTCGTGCAGCTCTGTCAGAGGAACTTTCAACTTCTACCACTTTATCCTTCAGTTTCTTGTTTATTATAAATCCAACACCACTAGTTCTGCCAGTATCTGTCCCACGATAATAGAAGAGATGTCCACGTTTCAGTTCAATGAGATCTTCTCCTTTTCTCCTTACCTCACTTAGCCCGACGATGTCCCACTTGATCCTTTGTAGTTCCTCTTCCAAATCAAGAAGCCTTGAATCAGAAGATAGGGAGCGTCCGTTATAGGTAGCCAAGGTCAGCATCAAATGGCAGCCTAGTCCGGTCCTCCGGGGATTCTTAGCACCCTCTGCCTTCATGTCGCACTGGCCGCTGCCTTGGCCAGGTACATTCCAGCTGCCGGAGACTGAGGGCCAAGATTTAAGTTGTAGAGTCATTTTGGAGGTGTTTGGCCATAACTCACCACGCTGGCCAAGCGGGTTGGTGAGTGTGGGATAGCATTTCCTCTGATCCCGATGGTATAGTTATACCGCTATTGGCGGTCGTCAGAGCCCTTTAGTGGGAACAGGATGCACCACGAGAAGGCGGGGTTGACATTTGTCAAGGAGAGGCTGTGATGTTACGCATCACCTGACCTTACATCCCCAATCCACTGATACAGTCCATCAAAAGAAAATCACTGAATGTGCAACCAGGTGAACACGAAAAATTAGATGTGAAAAACAACAACATTTTCTTTATATACCTCTTCTAAAAACTGAAAATAATTCTAACAAGTTTCTCATGGCCTCGCACATTATATGTCCCACAGACGCTCGATTCTGGTAAGTTGGTACACTTTGTTCTTGACTTATCATTATTATAAAACACTAAAAATAGAGTATGTTTACTTTGTCTGTTGTTCTTATTTCTCATTTATCAGTAATATACTAGGAGAAGCCATAATGATACAATTCATGTTTAATTTTCTTCATATCAAACTCTTAAAACCGGTTCATGCCAATTTTTGCTGAAAAATGATATAGTGTTAAAAAAAGTAAATCCACTGATACAGATAATTCTTCATAAAAAAACATTTTTTTTTTTCACTGAGATACCTATAATTTTTTCTAGATGTACTTTCTTGGATAACATTCAAAAAATGTATATATTTCAGACAGCTGTATAAGTAATTATGTCCATATGGGAATGGCACTATCTGATAATGCCGAATGCAAAAGGCAAAATAAAGTTTTGTGGATGCTAATCTTGCAAGACAACACAAATTAATGAAGATTATATCTTTGCAAATACAGTGGAACCTTGTTTATATGTCTCTCACTTATACATAAAATGTTGCTGATCCAAAAATTCTGAATTTCAATTCATGCTATATTTTCCCTGTTTTGTTTATATGTTAGTTTTACTTGATTCCGTGAAAAACATATTTATAGATCATCCACATATCTGCAGTATAAAAGGGGTGGTTCTTCCAATTTTTCTATCACAGTTGTTTCTATAACATTCATTACCACTTCAGCAAATAATGCCAAAAGTGGTGATCCCATTGGTCCTCCATAATTCTATTTATATAATGTATTTTCAAATGAAAAAAAATGTTGTTATTGTTATGCTTTCATTGACCAGATAAAACAAATTAAACAAGAGTTAAAAGACTATAATATGGCAAGTATGGATGTTAAGGCATTATATCCAAGTACACCGGTCCCAAAAGCAATAGATATTATTTCAGAAAATTTAACTAAATCAGGAATAGTAGATGGCCTATAAATACAGAAATTAAAGGATATTGTATACTGTTGAGTTGATGCATAAGTTCATCCTGTTTTGTTTTCACCGCACTACAGGAATGTATTACAACAGAAGGGAAAATGGAATCAATCAACTACATATCCCCCCCCTACCCCATTGCTCACGATGGTGTTCCAATGTCTGGATAGGTCTGCAATGCCATTCTTGAAAAAATGTGCAGGTTTTGCTGCGAAGAAATCATCAAGGAAATTCTGGAGATCAACATCATTGTTGAACATTCTGCAAATGGAGTGCATTCGACAGAGATCGGAACAGGTGATAGTCTGAAGGGGCGACATTTGGGGAATAGGCCAGATGTGGAAGGATCTCTCATTTCATGTCCTGAATGGCCATTTTGGTCATGTTTCCCCTGTGAGGGCATGCATTATCACTTTGAAGAAGGACACCACTGCGCTGATGTGGATGTTTTTACTGAATTGCTCCCCTCCACATGGCAAAGTTGTTCAAAATAGAGTGCAGCATTGATGGTCCGATTCCTCAGCAGCATTTCCCAGTGAATAATGTCTTCCATGTCCCACCAGACACACAACATGATCTTCGCAGGGTGAAGGTCGTGTTTTGGACGTGGTGTGGGCGTCTTGTTTGGGCTTAACCATTCCGTCCAATACCTGAAATTCACCTAAAGGCACCACTTTTCATCTCCAGTAACAATACGTGACAGAAAGGGTTTGTGTTGCTGAGAACATTCATGATAACGGGCGAGCAAGGAACCACATATGGCACCACGCTGAGTCTTGTTGTCCTCGGTGAGAGTGTGAGGCACCGAAGACCCCAATTTCTGAACCTTTCCTATACGTTCCAGGTGTCACACCACTGTGGTTTGATCACAATCCATTTCAGTAGCTAATTCATGAGTGGTTTGATGTGGATCCAAATGGATGAGATGGTTCAAACGATCCTCATCAAAGTGAGATGGACGACCTGAGCGTAGAGAGTTGTTGAGGTCAAAATTGCCACCTTGGAACCACTAAACCATTTGCAGACTGTCCTTGGAGCAATAGCATCCCTCCCACACACAGCACAAATTTGTCAAGTAGCCTCAGCGGCTGTGGATCCCTTGCTAAACTCGTAGAGGAGCAAATGTCGGAAATGTTCATTCCTCTCTACTTGACACTCCATACTTCCGGACCTGAAAACCAAAAAACCAATAGCCACAATCAAGCAACGCCATATGATTTAGATACACAATATTACTGGCTACATTTTGGTACACAACTGGCCATCTGCACCATCACTACTGACCTGGGAAACACTCATGAAATAAAACAGCATGAACTTATGCATCAACCCAATATATTTATGATAATAACATTTTTTTCATTTGAAAATACATTATACAAACAGAATTATGGAAGACCAATGGGATTACTGCTTTCGGCATTTTTTGCTGAAGTAGTGATGAATTTTATCGAAACAGTCAAAAAGTAATAGTGTTCATTGAGAAGGGTGTTTGAATGAAAGTTGTTCATATGTATTTTAGCTATGTTTGGGGATGAGAGTGGTATGTACAAGTTTAAGAATTGTCGGGTTAGTTGTTCAGATTTTGTGCTGTGTTAAAAGTTTTTTAAAATTCAAATTTTAGATTATAGTCAATAAATTTTGAGAGGAAATAGTGATACTATTCACATATCCTCAAGTCGGGAGTTGGTCCGAATTCTATAGTTACGTGTAGGAAATGTTCCCTAAAATGTAGGACTCCCTGACATGAATATGAAATGTGAGTGGCCTACAGTACTTAATACTGATATTGGCTTGAAGGTTTTATTCAGTATGGAGGGATGAATAAGAATATTCTCCTGACACATCGTTATATACTGTATATGTCTAATACATTGGGTTAAAAACTTTCCAATCCCCTTCATGTGAATAATAATATCAATATTATCATGGCAAAAACTAGCCAATGTTAAAATTGTTTTTCTACTCTGACCTGTAGATGATGAGTCATCATTCATTGCAAAATCAAGCATATGCAACCTAGGGGGAAATTTTTCTATTGGAAAATATGGGAATTTTATGAAAAGCTGGATTTTTAACCAAGCAATCTGAAGCAAAAGGAATTTTGAAATCAGGCTTTTTGAAACACAGAAATGGTATATGAAAAGAATTTTCCCAGTCCAGCTGTTAGATATCTTTATATCTCGTGTGATTCTATCATATAGTTCACATACAATTATGTGACCACAAGGTTCTTCAGGAAGACGCTTTCACGTCTGTAAATTCTGTTTTACACGTTCTGTAAAGTGGATACAGTCTGTGGTGGTGCATTAACTTATTCAATTAAAATATAAATCAGTTAGAAGTCCTAAAGATGTTACTTACGGCATTGCATGTTCAGTCCAACGTCAGTATTTATTGAGTTTCTTTGTCCAAATTTGTATCTTGCTTTAATATGGTCAGTTGTTAGGGTTAGTTCGAGAGCCATTTCATTATAAGTTGTACCCTACTTCGGATATGTCCAGATGTTAGGGTTAGTTCCGTTCTGGCTGTGTCGACATCATATTGAATGGGTAAAGGTTTCCAGATAATAATTAAAGATTCTTGAGTTAAGAGTTACTATTTACATACAACTTGAAGTTCCACATCGTACTTGGCCTTTAGGGCTATCTCGTCAATGCTGCATTCTCTTGGAAATGCTGAGGAAGTCTTCAAAGTTTGGTCAGGTTCATAAAAAATTTAAAAGCTTTAAAAGGTTCCAGTTAAAATCGTTATATACACCACCTCATACCGTCCACAGTCTCAATCACCGGACGCGCGTTTCACCTAGGCTCTACCCTGGCGTTTTCAATGGAGACTTCGCACCATCTGTGGAAGTCTGCTATCTGAAAGTCTCGTGTCCTCAATGCGCATGTTCCCCATTTAATCCATTGCCAATGCCATCTAGTGTCAGGTCACATCAACTTTATCTTCATCTACGTCATTCTCACCCTTCCTTTTTCTCTTCCTCTCTCTCCTCTCCCTATTCCATTTCTTCTCAGTTTCGATCAGGTTCATCCAAGCGTACGAAAGGTCGTATGGACTGTTATTATTGCAGTTAAATGGTTTGGTCTTATTTATTGTTACTGCTTCTGCTATTTGTATTGTTCTCATATTATTCTGCTGGTTTAATATTGTAATTCCTTCCCAATAGAACATCGAAAAATCTATGAGACTGAAAACAGATATACCACAACCATCGATGTTTTGCAGGTACGTGGATGACATCCTTATGGTATGGCAGCATGATGATAACCAGCTATAGATGTACATAGATGAATATAATAGCTATTACGAAACAATTAAAGTTACCGTGGAGCGAGAAAAAGATGGAATCTTACCATACTTAGACATATTACTATCTCATAAACAAAATAACATCTATTTCCAAGTATATAGAAAACCTGACAACATCACTAATGTCATTCCTGAGAACTCTCACCATCCTGCATCTTACAAATTTGCAGCTTTCCAATCATATATCAACAGAGCGTTTACTAATACATCTAATGCCCAACTACTAAAAAATGAATTGAATTGGATAAAGAACACAGCAATAAACTTCGGTTATGATGTGAAGAAAATAAATAACCTTATTAATAGATGCAACCCTAGAAATAAACAACAAAGGAGTACACAGACTCAACAGGTAAAAAAAATTTGTGGATCATTACCATATATACCGGAGATCACAACTATTATGAAGAAAACATGTAAAAAATATGACCTAAATTTTGGGTGTACAAACGAGAGATATAACGAAATCTCTTAGTAACTATCACAGAAAGACCCCAATCTTACAAAAAGCGGGTGTCTACTCTATACCAATAATAAATAATCAAAATAAAATCGTCAACCAATATATAGGCAGTACAAAAAGAAATATTAAAATCAGATTGACTGAACACATGAAGAACTGGAGCAGAAGAGAGAATAAAACAGCACTCATTGACTTCTGTTTGGATAGTCAATGTATACCCTATTGGGAAGGAATTACAATATTAAACCAGCAGAATAATATGAGAACAATACAAATAGCAGAAGCAGTAATAATAAATAAAGACCAAACCATTTAACTGCAATAATAACAGTCCATACGACCTTTCGTACGCTTGGATGAACCTGATCGAAACTGAGAAGAAATGGAATAGGGAGAGGAGAAAGAGAGGAAGAGAAAAAGGAAGGGTGAGAATGATGTAGATGAAGATAAAGTTGATGTGACCTGACACTAGATGGCATTGGCAATGGATTAAATGGGGAACATGCGCACTGTGGACACGAGATTTTCAGATAGCAGACTTCCACAGATGGTGCGAAGTCTCCGTTGAAAACGCCAGGGTAGAGCATAGGTGAAACGTGCGTCCGGTGATTGAGACTGTGGACGGTATGAGGTGGTGTATATAACGATTTTAACTGGAACCTTTTAAAGCTTTTAAATTTTTTATGAACCTGACCAAACTTTGAAGACTTCCTCAGCATTTCCAAGAGAGTGCAGCATTGACGAGATAGCCCTAAAGGCCAAGTACGACGTGGAACTTCAAGTTGTATGTAAATAGTAACTCTTAACTCAAGAATCTTTAATTATTATCTGGAAACCTTTACCCATTCAATATGATGTCGACACAGCCAGAACGGAACTAACCCTAACATTTGGACATATCCGAAGTAGGGTACAACTTATAATGAAATGGCTCTCGAACTAACCCTAACAACTGACCATATTGAAGCAAGATACAACTTTGGACAAAGAAACTCAATAACTACTGACGTTGGACTGAACACGCAATGCCGTAAGTAACATCTTTAGGACTTCTAACCGATTTATATTTTAATTGAATAAGTTAATGCACCACCACAGACTGTATCCACTTTACAGAACGTGTAAAACAGAATTTACAGACGTGAAAGCGTCTTCCTGAAGAAGGATGTTAGATATCTGTTAGGCTATATTTTTCTTGAACTAAAAATCTTAATTTGAGCCCCATAGCAGGAGTAATTTAAATTTGAAAAAGTCTAGAAATGAATGAAAAATTTTGTTATTACTTTTAACAAATGCAAAAGAGTTTTTAAAATCACAATTTTCAGACTGGAGATGTAGTGCTGCATGCAGATATGCATCTGTGACTAAAACTTTGTATTGTACATACATATGACCAAGCTGTTCTCTTAGATTCAGAGGTTAGCTCCACAAAGAAATACAAACCACCAGAAAATTTTTAACTGATTATTTACTTACTGTTGCCGTATCAAACTTCTCCATTTTCAGCGATCTTGACTTACAACTTGAACTTCACTGACATCCATCACACGACGTACACATGATCTCCTCTATACTTCATACTCATTATCGTTTTCTCATACAGACACTCCTGAACCTGATCCTCCCATGACTTCCTTGGCCTTCCTCTGACTTTCTTTCCTGTCACGTGGGCTAAAAGAAATTTCTTAGTAAGCATCTCATCACTCATTCTTTCAACATGTCCAAACCACCTAAGAATATTAGTCTCCACCTTGCTAACAATATTTTGCTTCACATTACGCAACTGCAACACATCTTCATTCCTCACATAATCAGAACGTGTCTTGCCACAAACTCCCCATAAGTAACACATTTCTCCAGCAAACAAACAATTCCTGTGTTTCTTCTGTTGTACCCAGGTTTCACTGCCATACATCAGATTAGGAACAATTACACTTTCATACACAGCCATGCAGGACTCTCTTAATAACCCATCATTCCTGTGAAAACCTCCCAAAGCAGCCATGACTTTCAATGAAGAATTCACTCACCTACTAATTTCACCATCCAATTTGTTCTCTCTGTCAAGCATGCTTTCTAAATACACAAACTTATTCACCTGGTCAATCACTGTGTCATTTAGACTTATATTACATTCAGTACTACCTGTTCCTTGCTCAAGGCCAAGGAAGTCATGGGAGGACTTTGTATTGTGTAAAGCAAAAAATTATATTGAAAGGATTTGCATCTTTCAGCTGTTAAAAAACAAAACAAAACAATTAGATATTGGCAGTGTAGACATAGCACCTAATGTAAAAATGTGTTATGCTTGCCAGCAGAAAAACTGTGCATCACAGAAATTCGAAGTGCATGAACTGTCATCCTTATTGTTAGTTCTTTCAGTTGCGAAAAGAATGATTTGAATCTAAAATGCAGATGCACCAATATTGAGTATACATGTGGATAGACACAAAGTGGTACCATAAAAATATACCTTTTCTCCAAAAATGATTCATTTGAAATATGGTCCTGTATTTGTATGGAGATATTCAGAAGTGAGACCAGTTTTCTAAGACCTCGTGCAAAAATATTTTAAGGTTTCATTATAAAACTTTAATAACTGGAACAGTGAATGAGAAGCGACATCTTCAATACAATATTGCCTCAAAACAGTAGCGAACTTGTTTTTTAATAAGCAGAAGAAAAGGGAGAACTGAGGCAGTCATGATCAAGAAAACAAAACATTGGAAATAAAATGTCACAAACATCCTGAATCTATCCTGTCCTTGGAAATTGCTGGTTAAAAGAAGAAAGCTGATCCCTACAAAAAGATCATAAAACTTCCAGAAAAATTAACTTCATCATAAAACATTCAGAAAAATTAACTTCACATGCTTTTTCATAGACTCCAATAGATGTCATTGTATTACACAAGTCAAGTGACAGATGCATTGGCAATTAAGAGTGAAGAGAGGCTGCACCATGTCAGTTATCAGTAGATCATTAGTTCTTTTCATAAAAATTTTGTATTTAATTGTTAACTATGATGCCAACTTCTTAGAGAAACTGAAAATTGCATTGTTTTTGAGTAGTAACTGAAATCTTCAAATTTCTATTTGACCATGCTATCATTACAATACCCAAACCAATTGTATGCTTATGTTGTATGCCAAATAAATAAATATTTATTATTCTATTTCTACACCAAATAAATAAAGTAAAATAAAATAAATAGAATAAATATAGATGCTTATTTGCTTTCCATGTGCAGCGGAACCTCATTTAATCAAAGCTCAATAAAATGGCATTGGAGAAATTAGCTAAATAATTTAATATCTATCCTTCCATAGAACTAACAATTAAGCTAGAAAGTCAGGTGCAATTATCTTTTTTGGACATTCAGTTAATTAAAAAAAGTATTTATTTTGAATATAGGGTGTATCAAAAGCCATCTTTTATACTGGTTATGATTCTTTTTGATTCTTTCCATCCCAAGTCTCATAAGAACAATAGTGTTATGACGTTAATTAAAAGAGCATTTACACATTCCTCAAATGATTTTTATAGAAGTGAAAAACTAAAATATGTTTAAATGATTTCTGAAGTTTATGGGTATCCAAGTAGAGATTTTGATAGGTGGAGTTTAGAGATGAAAAATAAGTATACAAATGTTTCAGGGGAAGTTGCACAAAAGACAGTAAATAAGAAAAGCAGTTTGAATTCATAGGTTCTTTTCCTTATATTAAAAATGTTTCAGCTGAAATTAATACATTATGTATTAAATATAACTTGCAATTTAGAAACAGTGTAAATACTACCAAAAATATTGTATTAAGTAATAGAAGCAATAAAAAGGTATTAGAAAAATCAAGTGTTTATGAAATTCTAATTAGCAATAATTCTTCCATGTCCTATATAGGTAATGCAAGGAATAAATTAAAACATCAATTGAATAAACACTTGAAAAATTGGCAAAAGAAAGAGGTCAAAACTGCACTTATTATACAACATTGTATCGAAAACAAACAATTTCCTAAATTTGAACAAATTAAAATTATAAAAAGTTGTAAAACAGAAAAACACTTATGCATGGCTGAATCAGTTTTAATAAAAAAAAAAGACATAAAGTATGTAATTTTAATGATCCACACATTATTTCAAACCAATGGAAAGAACTCATTAAAGTTGAAGGAAAAAAAGAAAAAAAAAGGGGGGGGGAACAAGAGAGTGGAACTGCTGTTTAATAGTTAGATAAAGCTTACAATGTAGTTATTTTCCTGTAGATGGTACTATGAACTGCAATGACACGGAGACCATTGGTGTGACCGTGTGTAACAACCAATGGGTTTACTTTGCAGCTGAGCAGTCAAGAGGCTTCAATAGTCTTTGCAGCTGGCAGCTGAGCAGTCAAGAGCTTCAATAGTCTTTGCAGCTGGCAGCTGAGCAGTCAAGAGCTTCAATAGTCTTTGCAGCTGGCAGCTGAGCAGTCAAGAGCTTCTAGTCTCTTCTCCAATAGTGCAGAGTTTATAATTTTTTGAGTTCAACTGAGCAACTTTGTGTTTTAGATTTCCAAACTTTAACTTTATTAATATACTCTGGAAAACTGGCAAAAAGCAAGTTTGTGAAACCTGAAACAACTACTTCAACATCTGATATTAAGTAATTTTCTTAAACAAGCTCACTCAGTCCCTATAAAATGACAGTGCTGCTGAGATGATATGACAGTGAAAGAACAGTGTTTTTTTTTTGTTTTGTTTTTAAGTTTTGTGTTTTATTGCAGTATTCAAAGGATCGCACAAGTCTTCTGTGGACAGCAGTAGGTCAAATTGCCCTTCAAAAAACAGCAATGTACAATTGGATGAGAGAATAAAAGGAAGGCAGGGCATCACCCAAAGATGCTACAAGATGCGGTTGAACGCTTTTGACTTCCAGACAAAAAGCCAAATGATGCATCCAAGTCATCTTATAGAAGACTTGTAGGATGAGTGTCAATGACCTTTCCACAAAAATGGGCAGCACTCACAGAATGAGTTATACTGTACTGACAGAAGAATTAAACCTAATGAGCAAACTAGCAGTGTGAGTATTGCACACACTAACCTAACCACAGCATAGAAGGAATTCTGCTACAAAATTGCACAGAGTATCATTGCATGGTCTTGACGCAATAGTACAGTGCTTGCAAGGTTTCTCTGCTTAGATGAAAGTTGAGAGGAATTTTACACAGCCAGGCAATGACATCAATCATGATTTTGGATTTAACCCAGTACTTCCATAGCATTTTTATCTTATGCAGAGTTGTGTGAATGTAAAATCTTACTGGTCACTTGCACTGATGTTCACAATGTAGTTTTCAGAAGACATATGATGTTTTCAGAAGATATTACCATACCATGGCATCAAAGAGATAAGTCATTTTTAGAGGAGCATATCCTGGCATGGGCACTGCAACATCATACACATTGACCTGTTCTCATACAGGATAACGTATGGCTACACAAGGCCTAGATTGTTCAGCTGTTCATTGAACAGAATGGTTGGAGTTGAGCTGCGCATCTACTGCATCCACCGGATATGAATCCATGAGATTTCAACTGTTTTGGCCGTTTGAAATGGAAATGTCTGGTACTTGCTACAATGACAAACAGAATTTGGATCATTGAATTACATTTTCCACATGTGATTAAAAGATCCAAATGGATATTTGAATTACATGTGGAAAATGTATTTTTAGTGGGGTTAGTAGTATGGGAACGTATTTTGATCATTAGAGAAACTACTAATAATTACTCCTAAAATATTGTGATCATTGCTTTGCTATTACAGGAATTATGGTAATTTGAAAGTGCTCACTTACTTTCTGAATAGCCTAACACTAGCTGATGACTTTACCTGCACCGTCAAGGTGCTGACTTCGCAGGGAAATGCGGAACTCTCTCGAATAGTTTGGGATCGATAGGATCCCTGACGGCGTTCCGACAGCTAGCCTGTCAGTCACCGGAAACCACAGTCTTCTACTCGGACAGATTCGGTCTAGAGACCTGTGGGGATCTGCCTCCCCACGGGACCCGGTACCTTACACCCTTCTGTCACAACCCGTGTGTGCGACGTGCTATGGGCAGTTGGGGCAAGCAACTTTTTCAAAATATCTCATCTCGTGGCCGGGAGATCGCCCGCCAACGCAGAGTTTTGGGACTACTGTCCTTTATTTCGAAACTCAGCAAAATTACATTCACATTCACTATGAGGGTCTCATGCACCCCTCTCACAATATTTAGACACTAAAACAAAAATCACACAAATTGAAATATTTACATTGTTCACAGCGCTAGGAGCCAGTGCTGTGGTGATGACCCCGGGCCAGGGTCAACTCAAACACCTTGGTCAATAGACCGAAAAACTCTTTATCGAGAGCTGCGTACCTCCAAGGGTACTACCATCCGTCAACAATAGTTGACCCGACTCTTCCTTTGCTCAAGTTCCCTAATAAGACTAGGGCATGTCTTACTGAAGCTGGAGTGTGAGACGTCCAGTTTCAGGCGGAACTTGGCATTCGCAGCGGTGCAGTTGCTGCAGTTCGGTGCGGCGGCACACTGATGGTGCTGGTGCCCAACATCACCACAATTGCCGCACCTTGCATCTGTCTCAGGGCAGTTGCCTCGGAAATGGCCGAACCCATTACACCGAAAGCACCTGACCTCCCTCAAAAATTCCTTTTAGACGGAGCACTGACCAACCCAAGTTCAGTGTCTTCCGCCTCACCAAGTGCTTGAAGGCCTTGGGCTCCACGTCTGCCACCCAGTGGACCCTACCTCCCTTGCACTTAATGGGAAAACAGGCTTTGAACCCGTTCTCGAGCTCTGGGTTCTGCCCACAAACCATCTGCTCGAACTCTTTCCCTGAGAGATCCCCGTCGACCCCATACACTATCAACCGGGGATTTCTCTTTCTTGGGGCCATGGGAAGTGTGCAATCCTTGGTCAGAGGATTGCTTCTCAACTCCTGAGCAAGGCGGTCGAGCTCCCCGGAATGGGAACACTCCACCGCGACCCCTCCTTTCCTTATACTCTGTAAGCTCTTGACCCCTATCTGCAGTTTTGTTGGGTTTACTGCAGTTTTTAGGGTTTTCTTTGTGTCCTCTGAGGACGCACTCTCGACTGTCAGGTAGACTAAAAGCACGTGTCTCCTGTCTCCCGACTTTACCTTCTTTTAATCTCAATCGGAGCGGGCGAAGGCCCTTTTCGCCTTGTTAGCCCCCTTCCTAGCCGCTTCGGCGTAGGAAGCCGCTTTCACGTCGGCTTCGCAGCGCGACTCATCCCGCACAGACAGCCTGCCTTCGACATAGGCTACCCATGCTGCTTGCTCGTAATAAGCGTCTCTAACACTGCTCAGGGCAGCTTTCACCTTCTCTCTCCCTGAGGAAGTGACCCGCGAGTCCGAGAGAACGGACTCAACTTCCTTTGTGAGGTCGAGTATGTGGTTCACAAACGCCTCGGGTGTAAGCACCGGGGGTGTCCTGGGATGCGTACCTCCCACCGAAGGTACCTCTGGGCACCCCGCGGACGACCCCTCAGGAGCCCGAGAGGGTTCGGGCTGGGGTGTTGTTTTCCCCTTCCTTGCCATGGGCGGAACTGGCAAGGGGGTGCTTACACCACTAGCTGACTGAGACTGTTCAGTCGAGGCTCCCTTCGTGGGTGTAGCGGCTTCAGAGCCCTTCGCTGGGGGAAGCGTCTTTGACAGTTTCCCCCTAGCATTGGACTCTACCTTCCGGCTGTTCTCGGAAGAGGGGCTAACCCCTTTAGCACTGTCGACAGGGCTTGGTAGTGCTTCTGCCGCTACCTTCTGCGTCCGGGTTGTCCCGGACAATTTGGGGATGGACCCCTTTGGTTTCACTCTACCCTTCTGGGTAGTTGACATCTCTGTGAGAGAGATGAAAAACTCAAAATTTTCTTCTAAGTACTGAGTGGGCACCTAGAGGTTCTCCCACTCTAGTCTAACCTTAGAAGCCGGGCGCTCGGGCTTTGGGCGGGCGAGGGACCCCTCATCTGCGGGACCGGTACGACGACGACGTACCCGATTGACTGATGCCAGAGTCTCTATGCGAGCTGAACGGAACTTCGCCCTCACAAGGGCGTTTTCACTAAGTCCCGTCACTGCTCTGATTGGTGGGTAACGTATACTACCCAAATCGATTAAAGGAAAAATCGTGAGATCGGGATTGAAACCCATCTCGCGGTTGAAATCGTCAGTTCTGCTTAACAGCGCAGTTCAGCTCAATCAAAACACACACAGAAACTCTCACCCGGTCGGCATCAGACTGACCGGTCTGAATAGCCTAACAGATCTCGAAGCTTTCTGTGAAAGACAATACTGCCAATCTGTGATGTGACTCTTCTTATGTGTTCACAAAAAAAATTAAAGTTTGCAACATTCATTTTCCTTTACATAGGGCAAGAAAGTGAAGAAGATGAATGAAGATGACTGTTGAGAGAATCAAGCACCATGCAGTCACTGAGTACCTCCACTTACAGAAGATGTCACCAAACAAAGTTCATGAGGACAAGCAGCAAACATTACAGAATCTTGCTCTTCATATGCTACAGTCAAAAACTGGGTTGCATAATTTAAGCATGGAAGAGACAGTGCTGAGGATGCCACATACAGTAGAAGGCCTGTTACCATGTCAATACCTACAAATGTGGATTCCATTCATGGACTGATAATGCAGTACCTCAGAATAACATTGAAGAGCACAAAGATAACATTCAAGATCTCCCATGAGCAAACTCATGATACCATGGTGAATGTTTTAGGGACTGAATGCAGATCAGAAACAGGAATGAGTAAAGTGTTGAATGAGATTTTGCAGTAAATGAAGTACAGTTTCAAGGAAGGTAAATCACAACAGATTTCAATAATGCAGAAAATTTCATGCATGTTTTATTAAGTATTAAACTTTAGGAATAGTCAGATTTGTAAGATCTTTCGGCTGCAGCATCAGTCTTGTTCATACTAAAAGCAAGCACTTACATGGTTGACACCATTTCTTTAGCTGTTGCCACTAGAGATTTCCAAATTATCGGAATACTGAAGAGTGCGTCCAAATTGAAAGAATTTTTATTGAAGAGAATTTCAATGCTTTTTCTGTAGCATAATGACAATTTGTTTGAGAAGGGTGCAATACTTTTGGTACAATTCCAGTTTGGAGAGGCAGAGGTATCTTCAATAGTCAGAAGAGAAATTGCAGAAGTTGGAAGACTTTTTCTGACATCTCTTTTATGTTCCAAAATTTTGCAGTTTATTGAACGAAAGATACTACCAATATAACCACACTTCAGAAGGATGGCCCACCAGAGTATCGACCTGGAACTTGAAAAAAGCGAATCAGAAAGAGATCTCGGCTGAGTGAGTGTAAGATTGGTGTATGGAATACAAGAGGTATAAATGGCAAGATGAACGAGGTGATTGAAGAGATTAATAAGTATAGTTTGGATGTGCTGTGTGTAAGTGAAACCAAAAAGAAGGAAATTGGAATAGAAGAAGTGAATGGAACCGTGAGTGTGTGGTCTGGAGTATTGGATAATATGAGAAGACAGGCTAGCGTAGGTGTGATTTTAAGTGAAAAGATGAAGAACAACTTGATTCACTATAGTTGCATAAGTGAGAGAATTCTTTGAATTCGTTTGAAAGTGAAACTTCAGACAATAGTTATTGTTGTAGTGTATGCTCCTTGTGACTCGGAACCTTATGATAGGAAGGAAGATTTCTGGAATGAGCTGAAAGCTGTTTTGAGCCAGTTTGGTGCTAAAGAGAAAGTTATAATAGCAGGGGATTTCAATGCTAGAGTAGGTGTGCAGAATGCAATTTCTGACAATGTTCTGGGTAAGTTTAATGATCCTTGTATGAATGATAATGGTGAAAGATTACTTGAACTCTGCATTGAGAATGGTTTGTGTGTATCTAATACGTTTTTCAACCACAAGTATATCCACACATATACTTGGGAAAATCGTACTCTTGGTCAAAAGACTGTGATAGATATTGTTGCCTACAATCAGCGTCTGAAACACTTAGTTGTTGACATTCGTGTGATGAGAGGTGCTGATGTTCGTTCTGATCATTACTTGGTAGTGTCACGAGTGAAACTTAATGTTAGTTGGAGGAAAAGGAATAGGAAGAGGCTCAGGATGGAAAGAATAAAGGTTGAAAGGCTCCCTGAAGATCATCAGCGTTATTCTGATGTACTCAGAGAATGACTGAAGGAGCTGGAGTCTTGTGAGAGGGATGTAGAAAAGAAGTGGGAATGTTTTAAGAACTGTGTTGTCACTGCTGCTGTAGAGGTCTGTGGCACCACAATAGTGGGTAACAATAGAGGTGATGTTTGTTGGAATAGTCAGATTGAAGAGACAGTAAAGAGAAAGAAGGCAGCCTATTTGGGGATGTTGCAAGGTAGAGTTTCTGTGGATGAATATCACTGTAAGAAGCGTGAAGCAGCTAAGCTAGTTTGCCAGAGTAAGGCAAAAGATAGGTAGGAGAAGGTGGAAAGGCATGAATTGGCTTTTTGGAAAGATAGGAAGTCTTTCTGGAAGTACATGAGACTCAGGAAAATTAGGGAAAACAAAGTTGTAAGTTGTGTGAAGAATAGGGTTGGGGAAATGATATGGGAGCCCAATGAGTTAAGTGAAAGATGAGGTGAATACTTCTGTGTGCTATTAGATCAAGAATGCAAAGGTGATTCTGAGGCAGATGCAGGTGATGTCACATGCAGGTGATGTCACAGTGAAGGATGGAAACACAGGACGGATCTCAAGAGAAGAGGTGTGTAAAGCTCTAAAATCTCTTCAGAATGGTAAGGCTCCAGGAGTTGATGGCATAACTGCTGAGATGTTGAAATATGGTGGTGACTCTCTAACTGACTGGTTAACTGAAATTTGCCAGTTGTGCTGGGAGTTAGAAATGGTCCCTCAGGATTGAAAGGATGCTATCATTTTTCCCTTGTATAAAGGAAAAGGTGACCAGACTGACTGCAAGAACTATCGTGGCATTAGCCTACTAAGTTAGCTAGGGAAAGTGTTTGGTAAGGTTGTTATTGAAAAAGTACGGGGTCTTACATCAGAGAAAGTGTGGGATGTTCAGAGTGGTTTCACACCTGGTAAAGGCTGCACTAACCAACTTTTGTATTACGCATGATGATTGAAAAATATCTGACTGTTGGTAAGAAAGTTTTTGCTGCCTTCATGGATTTAGAGAAAGCTTATGACCGAGTAAATAAGACACTTTTGTGGAAGGTATTGAATGAATAGGGAGTTACTGGGAATCAGGGGTTGAAAAATATTTTTTGAAATTTAGGAGCCAGCTGAAAAATCATCAGGAGTCCCCCTCCCCCCCCCCCCACACACACACACACACCCGAATCAAAGTACTCGTTCCTGAAAATTGACGTCAGACAAAAAATGCGTAAACCAGCTGTAAGGTATAAAGAAATGCCACCGTCAATTATCAAGTATGCTTCTTATGGATCTAAACAATAAATGAGCATGAAATATAAAGCCAAACCTGAGAAATATAATAGGATGAAAATAAGTAGTATTTATACATTTTCCAAAGGGCTGAAATTATAAATCTGGTTTGTTGGGGAAACACACACACTTTTTGGATCACCAAATGCCAGGAGGTTTAAAATTTAATGGGAATAAAAAAAAAAGCAGTGGTATGCTAATGTAATTATGAATAAAAATGAAACAGACTTCTAATAAATCTGTGATATATTTTGTCCAATATTTTTCTAGGATGGAAGTTATCATATTATAATTATATATTTGTCCTACTCATAAAGGATTAAGAAAGTTTTCATAATATTTGACTGTTGTTCTCTCCTGATAATTCCTACAATACAGAAGACTGATTTTTTGCTAATAATCAGCAGTTCTGCTATAATAAAAATTAAAGTTGTCCACAAAAGTTTGTATTAATAAGCATTAATTAACTAATAAAAGAAACAGTATTGACTTCAATATCAAGTCAATTTGAAGAAAATTAAACAAAATCTGAGAAATTGTGAAAATTATCAACAAATCATTTCTCAAAAATATGTTTAATAGAAAATCTATTTACATAACAAAACTTTTACTAATTACATCTTTTAATAGAAAACTATTTACATAAGTGCTGAAGATAACTTACTTTAATTCTTCTGTTTTTTAAGGACAGTATCAGTTTTGTACACAGGTCTACTGTTTCTGTGATATCCTTGAACATGCCGAATACCTTTTGAAGAAAAATACCAATGGTCCACATTCTTTCATTTGCTGCAAGACCATTTGAACAACCAACCATCATTGCTACACCATCAGTACAATTCTAGAAGCCACTTACTATCACGCCACTGTAGGCCTACTCGATCCAGAGCTTTTGTAGTTGCATTGAAGTAATCTTCTGCAGTAACAATTTTTAATTCACCAATAGTCAAGAAACTTTTTCATCTTTTAATTTTTAATTCACCAATAGTCAAGAAACTTTTTCATCTTTTTCTTTAACTTTTTCATCTTTTACATATCTCATACAGAGAATGAGCTGTTCTACTTACTGATCATGCATCTGTTGAAGAATCGAGCAGAAGAATAACATGGGGGCAATTCTTTATTTCAGCTAAAAGATCTCCTCTTATGACTTGAAGAATATGTTCAATGAACTCTATGCACCGTTTTTCATTACCATATTCTTCCAAAATATCAATATAAAATTTTTAAGCAATGTTAGCAAGTCACATATATCTGAAAAAGGCGTGTTTTTTTTGTTTTTGTTTTTTTTGCTCCGTCGAACTTTTGTTATCGGAAACTATTGTCTACACTTTCAAGCTGAAATGCAAACATTTATGCAATAAATTGATATTTAATAACAATACTCAACAAAGGAAACTTCGCGAGAAAAAGAAATTACGATCGCAGGAAAAATTTTCACTCCATTTAGCTTTTGTTTACGGAAGTTCTGATAAACGGAATACCGCTCCCCAGGCGGAAAACGAGCCCCCCCCAATCCTCTGAAAATAAAACATTATCTTCAGTTGGTTTTTTTTTTTTTTCATCGCTCTCAAGTACAGCCGAAATGTGGAATTCTGCGAATCCGGAGAACAATCTCGTGCCTGATTCGTGACAGTCAGCGGTATGCAAAATGAACTGCTCATACGACTATGCATGGAAGCCGATTTAAGGGTCCATAAACTGATTATGTTCCCGGTGTATTCGATTGCAATTTTTGGAACTCTGAACGGTCCATTTCTAAATCACGTATTTTTACAAAGGATACGTTTTTAATGCATGAATTTTGCGAGCGATCCAAAAACGGAACCAAGATTTTATATTTATATTTATTTTTTTCTTAAAATTTCGAAAGGTGGGAGACTCCCGCTTAACAGCTTTGTTTTGGCGGGAATCCTGCCATCCAGCCCTGAAATGGCAATTAAACGAACTTCAAAACACGTCGCTTTTCACTTATTTTCATAAACTGTGACATAAAAGGTAACATATAATTTCTTGATTAAAAAAAATGGTCATTTTAATGAGAAAATCCCTGTGTAATCACCGTTTATAAAAAGGAAATTGCATATGGAAAAACAATGCGTAAAAATACACATTTCTAAATTTTAAAGCGTATTCGGCGTTTTTAAGGCGTGAAATACGCGTGTGGAGGCGTTATCGTGATCTCTGAGCAGCGTACTAACTAACAAAGAAATCAATAGTACAATACACGTGAATGCGAGGTGAAAAAAAGAGGTAAGCTGAAAGCCCCTGTAGTCCATTCCCTCTCTAAAGCATTCTCGTCGTAAATCGCATGGACTTCGATCTTCGCCTGTTGTGGTTAAAACAATAAACGAGCACTTTAATGGGAAGCGACATAAGACATTGGCATAGGAGCGTAAACTTTAGCGGAACGCAGGGTCCCGCGGCAGCTACGGTACTTGACCTCACCCTCGCAGGTCACGAGTGTATTAAGATGAACTTTCTCTTCTCCCCAACCCTTCGTACCCCTGCATTCTTTTTGGCACAGTTCCAAGTCACACGTGTTCTGACAGGGATTCCTCTCAGCTTGCCGCAAGGCGACACAGCCTTGGGGCACGGGGTGCTGTTTGAAGGAAGAATAAATTCTGTTAGGTGTTAGTCACTAAAATGTTGCTTTTGAACAGCGTAGCAAAAACTTTTTGGCAAAAATAAATTTAGAAAAACGCATGAAACAAGTAATAACAAAAAAAAAAAAAATGCAGCAAAATTTCTCCACACTGAGTGTTTCGTGCACCAAACGCCAAACATTACGTGCCTGTTCCTTATTGCTAGTCACCCGTGGCGACTGGGTGCCCGTAATTTTCTAACCCTGCTGGAAATCTACTTAATAGTGTATAAGCCATGTATGCTGGCAGTAGAGCTTGTGTGTGAGCGAATGGTGTTTTATCAAAATGGTTCTCTATTGGTGCAGGAGTCAGACAAGGTTGTGTAATGTCACCATGGCTGTTTAATATATTTATGGATGCATGCATGATGACAAAATAGATAACACTGGTTTATATCTTGGTGATATCTGTGTGTGCAGATTGCTGTATGCTGATGACACTGTCCTGTTGGCAGAGAGCAAAAGTGAGTTGCAGAGTATATTGTCCTGGATGTACGAAGTTTGCATGAAATTCAAACTGAGTATAAATAAGGGAAAAACCAAAGTTATGGTTTTTGAGAGAGGAACTGGTAGCACTGAATGTAATGTAAGTCTAAATGGCATAGTGATTGACCAGGTGAACGAGTTTGTGTATTTAGGAAGCATGTTTGACGGAGAGAACAAATTGGATGGTGAAATTAGTAGGCGAGTGAATTCTACATTGAAAGTCATGGCTGCTCTGGGAGGTTTTCACAGGAGTGATGGGTTCTCAAGAGAGTCCCGCATGGCTGTGTATGAAAGTGTAATTGTTCCTACTTTAATGTATGGCAGTGAAATCTGGGTACTACAGAAGAAACATAGGACTTGTTTGTGTGCTGGAGAAATGCATTACTTACGGGGGGGGGCAAGACATGTTCTGTTTGTGTGAGGAATGAAGATGTGTTGCAGTTGTGTGATGTGAAGCAAAATGTTGTTAGCAAGGTGGAGACTAATACGTTTTGGTGGTTTGGCCATGTTGAAAGAATGAGTGACAAGATGCTTACTAAGAACATCTTTTTAGCCCAAGTGGCAGAAAGGAAAGGCAGAGGAAGGCCAAGGAAGTCATGGGAGGATCATATTCAGGAGTGTCTGCACGAGAAAAAGTTTATGAGTATGAAGTATAGAATATCTTGTGTATGGCGTGTGATGGATGCCAGTGAAGCCCGAGTTGTATGTCAAGATCGCTGTAAATGGAGAAGTTCGATACGGCAACAGTAAGTAAAAATTATCTGGTAGTTTGTATTTCTTTTTGGAGCTAACCTCTGAATCTCAGAGAACAGCTTAATGATATGTATGTATGGAAGTAGACACAGGGATGAGGTATACTCCAGGACGGTCTAAAGGATCAAGGATCTCTATCTTTCAATATTGATTGGATGGTAGTGGGAGGAGAATTGATTGCAAACTTGTAACCAAAACTTTTGAAAATTTTGACAAGTTTGTAAGAACAAGAATGATGGTGGGGGATTGAACCAATAAAGGAAAGGGACGGTTTCTGTAGAGGAGAAAGGTGACAGACAAATTGATTGGCATCAAACTTTTTGAAAAGTTTTTTGACAATTCCGAGGAGAAACTGATGGTTTGTGCCAATTTCTTAGATGATTTCACATTCTTTTTGTAATGAGTGGGGTTCATTGCAAATGACATTGGCACAGTGAATGAGTGATTTTAGAGCAGCAAGCTCATAGGAAAGAGCCATATGAAAGTAAAACGGGATGATGTTTGTGGAAGAGGTGGGATTTCTGTAGACAGATGTATGGAGTTTGTTATTGATTCTAGTTATTTGTACACCCAAGAAATTAATACAATTATTGTTCTCATGACTGAAAGTGAAATTAATGGTGGGGAACTTTCTAGAGATAGAAGAGGTGAGATTGTGCAAGTCTTTTCAGGTCATGAGGCAAGATTATACCCAGCTTTCCTGTCTCGTTAATAACCACACCCATGTAATTCAAACCTGTTACTTGTTCCAGTCTCTTCTCCAATAGTGCAGAGTTTATAATTTTTTGAGTTTAACTGAGCAACTTTGTGCTTTAGATTTCCAAACTTTAACTTTATTAATACATTCTGGAAAACTGGCATAAAGCAAGTTTGTGAAACCTGAAACAACTACTTCAACATCTGATATTAAGTAATTTTCTTTAATGAGTTCACTCCTCAAAATTGCAATAAAAAATGGTGATAGTGTACATTCTATCTGTAAACCAGAGTTAATCTTAAACCACTTACCAGTGCTTCTAGCCATCTTAACTGAATGCAAGCTTATAATAAACTTAAACAGCTTGGCATTCAGTTTCTAACTTTATAACACAGAGAGCAAGTTATTCTTATGTACCCAGTCAAATAATTGCTTTGTGTCAATCAGCAAAACAGACACACAGATTCATTCACCCCATAAAACTTTTCAGAAAAAAACTTCAGCCCAAATGTAACATCCTAGCATTTCTTCTCCCCTTCCAAAACCCACACAATCCTTCACTCGGCACATTTCTAACATTCCTACTCAATCCACTTAGCAAACTGTGAGGAAACACACATAGAAATCATGCTGTGGTTGTTACTGCAATGATTTAAGTTCTTTTGTGCAAATTGGCACACTGAGTTACTTTCTTCCAGTCCGTGGGAACCAAATATTTTTCTCTGCCATTTAATGATTAAAAACATGTAACTAAAGTACACATGTTGTTCAACTATGCTTAAGCAATTCCAGATTGAATTCACCATAGCCTACAACTTTACTACACTACAAGGACAAAAAAAAATGTATATCCCTTCATAAATATTTATGGTGATCGAATCTTTCTTGTTATCACAACATCTATGCCAAAAGCCATGTATGTATTCACAAGTCCAGGGATTTTCATTCAATGGGTTCTTCAAAATATTTATTTTATTTGATTGGAGGTTTAACGACCACCGTGAGCAACTCAATGGGCTATAAGCAGTCGCCCGTCCCTAATTTAGGGTCACTGGTTCCAGGGAAGGGAGAGAGCCAGTGCCGTAAGAAAAACACAACATCCATGCCTCACCGGGATTCGAACCCGGACCCCTTCGGACGAATGATCAGAGGCCAGCGCCTTAGACCGCTGCGCCACCGGGGCGGCTTATTTTATTTGCGTAATACATCCTCAACACACATGATAAACCACATGACCACTGTACCTAAATTTTCATTCAGCATGGTTCAAGACACTCCTGATGCTTATTCAATATACACTCAGTAGACAAAACATTAAAGATAGAGGTGGCAGGCAGTTGATATGGGCATTCCCCGTGCAGAGTGGAACAGACCCAAATTGAATGCAGGCAATAAATAGCAAGACAGCAGGGATTCCCAACAGTGTATCGTAATCAACAATAAATAGCAAGACAGCAGGGATTCCCAACAGTGTATCCTAATCAACAAACATGGGTAAATGCGGTGATCTGAGTGAATTTGATTGTGGACGCATTGTCAATGTAAGAAAAATGAGTCATTCTATCACCCAAGTGGTAAAAACCCTAGGGTTCCCAAGGGCAGCCATATCAAGGGTGTGCCATGAGTATGCTATCAACGGATGTACAAGTGCCCAGAGAGCAAGTGGTGGCTGACTACCATTGGTGACCGGGGACGACATAGTCTATCCAGGCTTGTACAGACCGACTGCATGTCAACAGTGGCACAAATCTCATCCAGGTTAAATGTCAGGGGCCCAAGCAGCATCAGCGAGTGACCAGTACAGCACCTGCTGTATACCCTGGACTACAGATGCAGACGCCCAACTTGTATGCCACTGTTGACTGCTGATCATCAGATATTACACCTTGCCTGGAGCCAGAAACATCAAAACCGGACCTCTGTAGCATCATGTGGTCATATGAATCCTATTTTCAGCAGTATAGAACTGACAGAAGGGTGTGGATGGGGCGTCAACAGTATGAGGCCATGGCCCTGTTGTGCCACATCAGTTCTGTTCAAGGTGGTGGTGGCTCTATCATGGTTAGGGGAGCCTTCTCATGGGACACATTAGGTCATTTATTGTGCCTGGAGAGTTCCTCAACCACTGCACACTACTAGCATGTATTGGCTGATAACCTATATGCTTTCATGGACTTTGTGCAACCTGCAGCTGATGGTCTGTTTCATCGTGACAATGTGCTGCCCCACAGGACTGCAACCACTCAGCCATGGCTTGAGGAACACTTATCTGAGTTTAGAACCATCCGGTGGCCCCAAAGTCCCCACATTTAAACCATGTGGAAGCTCGCTGGGACGCCATGGAACGGAACATCAGATCCATGAGGATACTGAACCGACGCCTTGGGCAGAGTTGTGGGCAATGCTGCAACAAGTATGGTTGGTATTACCTCCAGAAACCCTCCAGCATCTGGTGAAAACGATGCTATGGTGTGTACAGGCTGTTATTAGTGCTAGAGGAGGACCAACATAATATTTGATAGGTATTTTTAATGTTGTATCCATTGAGTGTATTATATTGGGTTGTCGGAAAAGTCATGACATATTTTAGGCACCCGATGGCGGTTGGGCGGTTTTGGAAGTACTAGAGGCATGCAGAGCTCTGTTATCGCTATGACATTCGACAGCTGCCAGTTCTAGCTGCAGTCTAAAAGGAATAGTGAGCGATTTGGTTGACTTGCGGAGATTTGACATCAAATTGAAGATGGAAGACCAAACTGTGCATTTTCGCCATATTTTACTGTTTTACTTCTGTAAAGGGAAGAACGCGCATCAAGCTTGTGAAAAGTTGCGTAAAGTGTACGGTGATAATGTTCTACAAGAACGTCAGTGCCAGCGGTGTTTCGCAAAATTCTGTGCTGGTGATTTTGACCTCAACGATGCTCCTCGGTCTCCGAGGGGCCCACTGAGGTTGATGACGACCAAATCAAGGCATTGATCGAGTCAAACCCACGTTACATGGCACGAGAGATTGAAGACACATTGCACATCCATCATTCAAGCGTTGACGACCACCTGAAGAAGCTGGGATACGTAAGCAAGCTCAATGTGTGGGTTCCTCGTGAACTCAAAGAAGCTCAATTGACGGCGTGTATAAACATCTGCAAGATGCTCATTAAACGTGAGGAAAACGATCCTTTTTGAAGCGACTGATAACTGGTGACGAAAAGTGGATTGTGTACAACAATGTGTTGCGCAAACGGTCTTGGTCCTGACGTGCTGCTTCACCTCAAACAACATCCAAAGCAGACATTCATCAGCGGAAGGTTCTGGTAGGATTTTAAAGGTGTCGTGTTTTTCGTGGTCCTACCACGGAACCAAACAATCAATTCGAATGTGTACTGTCGGCAATTGGACAGTTTGAATGAATCCATCATCCAGAAACGTCCAGAGCTCGTTCATCGTAAAGGTGTTGTGTTCCATCACGACAACGTGAGACCACATGCAAGTTTGATCACCCGCCAAAAATTATTGGAGCTTGGGTGGGATGTGTTGCCACACCCAGCATACTCGCCTGATCTTGCGCCGTCAGACTTCCACTTGTTACGCTCTCTTCAACAGTCCTTGCGTGGTATAACGTTCAATTCAGATGAGGCTGTAAATCAGCACCTTGTACAGTTTTTCGACATGAAAGACAGGTCCTTCTATGAACGAAGCATTCTGCAGTTCACTGAAAGATGGCAAAAGGTTATCGAACAAAATGGGCATTATATCATTGATTGATCTTTGTTCTTTCTATCAATAAATGACCTTTGCAAAACATGGCTAAAATACGTCATGACTTTTCCGACAACACAATATTATCCAGTGATAGCAAAAGCAACTTTTTTTTTGTCAAACAATCTGCCTTTCTTTATTTTATCATACCCTCTCTCCTCCTTCTCCCAAAAAAAAAAAAAAAAAAAAAAAAGCTGAAGAGCTATTACTGTTTAATGTTCCAGGATCAGAATTTTGGGTGCTCTTACCTATTTATTCTCAACCCAAATTTTATATTATAACACCCGTTACATACAGTTTAACCACTGAATGTATTTTAAAAGCCTCCAAGTTGACTGGTGACTTGCCACTTCAGAACTTATACTAAACATTTCTTTTTACTATTTTCCCCATTTCGGCTGTCTATTATAGGCTTCTTGTATGGGTATCTGCTGTGCAAAATGTTTTTAATCTAACTTACAAATGCAGAGACAAGTCTGAATCGATGGACAAAAGGGTGAGGCTACAAGCATGTCTAATATCCATACAGCATAAAGGAACATGAAACAGCAGATTTACAATAAACATTAAAGGTTAAATAACTTACCTCCATCTAAATTCCAAATGTAGGACTCTTGAGCCATGCTGGGAAGTAAGCTCAGAACATTGAGGTAAACAAGCACCTTGGAATCACTGTTTGCTTCCCATGTGTAATCTTGGATCACTGTGAGAAGACCTCTAATCAAATATAATGGCTCTTGTTCAGGATGATCCTACAACATTAATAACCATTATATAACACACACTGATTTCAAGTAATGATCAACAGCTACAAAAACTCCACACAAATTACTTTAAATGCAACTCACAAAATTTACTTGCATGAAAAAAAACTGCTCAATAGAAATTATGGAACTGTTTAATAGAAGCACAAAAGGAATTATATATTTAGCAAAAAGCATTTCATGCCTTTAAAACTGATCTAGTGTATCTGAGATTGCGAATTACAACACCATTAAAATCAATGGTGGGGTACCTGTCAATGTTCATGAATATTTTGTATGTTCATTGAACATGTAAAATGAAACTTTCATACTGTGTAATTTTAATATGCATTTGCAATTCTGGGAAGTACACCTATGCTAATACAATAAAATAAATCTCCATACCATGCAATCTTAATATGTATTTGCAGTTCTAAAAAGCACAGCTATCCTGACAAAAAGTAGGTCTTTAAATTAAGCTGGTAATAATGTTATAAAATAAGCTACACTTCCCACACAGATCTCCACAAAACAAGTTCTTTTGAGTAGCATTCCAAAATTAAGCCAAAGATTAACAAACAATATCAAATTCATACAGCAATGCATAGATGATTTGCCTTAATAACATTCTTTGCTTGTACTTGGATTGTACCTTCTTTGTGTAGTGGCAAAAGTAATTTCCGTGCCTTCTACAGTATTTTTGGGAATTACGTAGCACAGATACTTATGTCATCATCATCATCATTGTCAACCATTATCAATCCACTGCTGGACGAAGGTCTCCCCAAGTTTCCTCCACAACGGTCTGTCTTGTGCCAGTCTCCTCCATGTCACTCCCGCATATTTACGAATTTCATCCACCCATCTCCCATGTGGTCTTTTTCTGGGTCTTTTCCTGTCCCTTGGAATCCAATCTAAAATTTTGGCTGTCCATCTATGGTCTGTCCTTCTGGCAGTATGTCCAGCCCATTGCCATTTCAGGGATTTAACTCTGATCATGATGTCTTCCACTCTCGTCATTTTTCGGATCCACGAGTTCCTCTTCTTATCTCTCCTGGTTATACCAAGCATGCACCTCTCCATGCTACTTTGAGTTGTCTGCAGTCTTTGTATGTCTCTTTTAGTTAAGGTCCACGTCTCTGCACCATACGTAAGCACTGGAAGGATGCATTGATCAAACACTTTTCTTTTAAGACATAACGGCATATTGCTCTTGAAAATTATGCTGTTTCTTCCAAAAGCTCTCCAGGCAAGTTTTGTACGCCGATTAATTTCTTCATCAATGTGACCCTCACTTGATATCTGCTGTCCAAGATAAACATACGTATCTGTTATCTCCAGTTTTTCTCCATCAATCGATAAATCTTCATTTCTTGTAAAAGCATTGAACATCACTTTTGTCTTCTGAAAGTTCATTTTTAATCCCACTTCTTTACTCTTGTCAGCAAGTTCCTGGATCATACTCTGCAGCTCTGATGGGGTAGTTGCAAAAATGACTACGTCATCAGCAAAACGAAGGTGGGTTAGATAATCTCCATTAATCTTTATCCCTTTGTTTTCCCAGTTCAGTGTTGAAAGACATTTTCCAATGTGGCATTAAAGAGCTTCGGAGATATGGTGTCACCTTGTCTCACTCCCTTTCCAATTTTTATGTGTGTTGTACTTTCAAACAGCCGAATCTTTGCACTTGCATTTTCATAGATGTTATTAATAATATTAATGTATGCATCTTCAATACCGCAGGATTTCAGAGCCGTGGTAACTGCTGATGGTTTCACCGAATCAAAGGCTTTTTCATAATCGATAAAAGCCATGCACAATGGAAGTTCATATTCCCTCGCTCTTTCAATTAGTTCTCTCAGTACGTGGATATGATCTATTGTGCTGTAGCCATTCCTGAATCCAGCTTGTTCTCTCGGTTGAGCCATGTCCAGTGTTACCTTCAAGCGGTGTGAAAGAACTTTAGTGAAGATTTTATAAACCACTGATAGGAGGCTGATAGGTCTGTAGTTCCTGAGATCCTCAATGTCACCTTTTTTATGTAGCAGGATCATTGTAGCATTGTTCCAATCCTCAGGAATCTTCCCTTCATTAAGGCATCGAGTGAAAATTTGAGCGAGTACTGTTTCAATTTCTCCACTTGCTTCTTGTATGATGTCTATAGTAATTCCATCTTCTCCTGGAGCTTTCCCCCGCTTCATGTTCTTGATTGCATGAGCAACTTCTGCTGGGAGGACTGGAAGAACTCTGGTACCTTTCATGATGTCTGGAGTACATGTATCATCCCTTTCATATAGTTTGGAGTAGAAATCTTTCACTTTTGTCAAAATTTCGCCTCTATTTCTTGTTATAGAACCATCTTCTTTTCTCAGAGCCATAATCTGTTTTCTTCCCTTACTGAGATGTCCCTTTGCTATCTTTAGGCTTTGGTTGTTTTCAATTGCTTTCCTTACTAGTTCACAGTTGAATTTTCTTACGTCTTCAGTGATACTTTTTCTTACTGTCTTGCATAGCTCTATATATTCCACTTTGGAAGTCACATCTTCTTTAGTTGTCCTCATCTCTCTTCTTTTTTGCATCAACATTTTGGTTTTTCCTGATAATTTGTTTACATGCAACTTGTTCTTAGACCCAGCTAATTTTGTTGCTGTTTCCATAAGAGCTTTGGTTACTTTTCTGTTAACTTCAGAAATATCCACTTCTTCCGATGTTAGGCCTTCTAAAGCAGAGAATCTGTTCTTCAGTTCCAACTTGAAAGTATTATGGTGTTTTTTAAGGTTGGTTATGCCAATACATTTTGTTTGTCTTATGAGCTTGCCACGTTCCAGTTTAGTGTTGAGGTGCATCTTACATCTCACCAATCTATGGTCACTACCTGTGTTGAACTTGTTTAGCACACTGCAGTCTTCGATGACGAATTTTTTGTTACACATAATAAAATCAATTTCACTTGTCGTCCCAATTGGATGTCTCCATGTCCATTTCCTGTGTGGCTTTTTCTTGAAAAAGGAATTCAAGATGAAAAATCCTTCTGCCTCTGCAAACTCAACGAGAGTATTTCCACGCTGGTTTCTGTTGCCGTGACCGAATTTACCTACTGAAGTTTCATTCTGTTGCCGGTGCCCTATTTTTGCATTGAAATCTCCCATAATTATCTTCAAGTGCTGCTTACCTTTATTATTTAGATGACGAATTTCCTCATAAAATTCTTCAATTTCTTCTTCAGGATGACTTGTGGTGGGTGCATAAGTTTGAATAATCTGAACCTGGTATCTTCTCGATAGTTGGATAACGAGTCGTGCAGCTCTGTCAGAGGAAGTTTCAACTTCTACCACTTTATCCTTCAGTTTCTTGTTTATTATAAATCCAACACCACTAGTTCTGCCAGTATCTGTCCCACGATAATAGAAGAGATGTCCACTTTTCAGTTCAATGAGATCTTCTCCTTTTCTCCTTACCTCACTCAGCCCAACGATGTCCCACTTGATCCTTTGTAGTTCCTCTTCCAATTCAAGAAGCCTTGAATCAGAAGATAGGGAGCGTCCGTTGTAGGTAGCCAAGGTCAGCATCAAATGGCAGCCTAGTCCGGTCCTCCGAAGATTCTTAGCACCCTCTGCCTTCATGTCGCACTGGCCGCTGCCTTGGCCAGGTACATTCCAGCTGCCGGAGACTGAGGGCCAAGATTTAAGTTGTAGAGTCATTTTGGAGGTGTTTGGCCATAACTCACCACGCTGGCCAAGCAGGTTGGTGAGTGTGGGATAGCATTTCCTCTGATCCCGATGGTATAGTTATACCGCTATTTGCGGTCGTCAGAGCCCCTTTAGTGGGAACAGGATGCACCACGAGAAGGCGGGGTTGACATTTGTCAAGGAGAGGCTGTGATGTTACGCATCACCTGACATGGTAACAAATTTTCTGTTACATATCACAACATATAAGTCTGCTAATGTTTTCTAACTAAAATTATTGAATTAACATACATACTAATGCTAGAGTTGCACTGTGGTATGTGGCATAGCAGAACAGTTGTTAAAGAAATTGAAAAAAATGTAATTCAAATTTAGTTTATTGTAGTTATCAACAACTTAATTGTGTAAGCTCATATTTCTGTTTCACACGTAATTTTTGAACGTATCAATTACTCACGGGAGCATGTTGTTATGAATTACTTGAAGATAATATGCAAATTCAATTACAGTATTATTAAAAGTTATCAAGCAGTACTCACCAGATTTAATTATGGCTATATATTTCTGCAGGTTTACTGTTGCACGAAGTCGAGTGCTGAAACACCTTGACGTTTTAGGTAGCATAAAATTAACATATTTCTATGAAATGGAATTAAATAAAGAATGATTCTAAAAACCACTGAAAATAAATTTCCATGACCGACCTTGAAAGCAGACCATTTCATTATGCCTCTGTTCCCACGGGTAATTGATATGTTCAAGAATAACGTGTGAAATAGTAATATGAGCTTATGCGATTAAGTTGTCGATAGCTACAATAAACTGATAAGCCATGTATATAAGGTTCGATATGTTCATTATATGAATTATCAGAACGGAAATTATATGTAATTCAAATAATGAGAAAGGAACACAAATTATACAAGAGAGGAATTTTTATGTACAAACATGAAAACAAAAAAAGAAAAATGCGTGGTACAGTAGAGAAATCAAAAACATGATCTGAAATAATTGTGGGATCCAACCTACAAAATAAGTTGAAAATGAAATACACACATGGAATTACAACAGAAACTTTTTTTTTTTTTTTATTGGAGGTTTAACGACCACCGTGAGCAACTCAAATGGGCTATAAGCAGTCGCCCGTCCCTAATTTAGGGTCACTGGTTTCAGGGAAGGGAGAGAGCCAGTGCCGTAAGACAAACACAACATCCATGCCTGACCGGGATTCGAACCCGGACCTCTTACGGACGAATGATCAGAGGCCAACGCCTTAGACCACTGCGCCACCGGGGCGGCCAACAGAAACTTGAAAGATTATTAATTATGATCAATCAAATTTAAAGAATACTCTTTACTTAATACACATATTACAACTTAGTCAGGCATTTCATTTGTACAAGGGTTCATAAGAATATTTTAAGGTAATCTGGATATGGGTATCAAATGGGGATGAAAGATTACCCACAGAAATATTGCATTTTGTGATATGAGGGTGACCTTTGGTATACAGATACCATCAACCATTTTCAATCCAAGGCTGGATGAAGGTCTTCCCAAGTCTCCTTTACAACTTTTCCTCCTGATACAGTCTCTTCGAAGTCATTCCAGCATGATTTCCAAATTCATCCATCCATCTCTCACAAATTTTCTTCTGGGTCTTTTTTTAACCTTTGGTATCCAGTTGAGTATTTCAATTGCCCAATGGTGTTCAGTTCTTTTAGCAATATCTCCAGTCCATTGCAACTTGAAAGTCTTTACTTTGATCATGGTGTCATCCACTTTTGTCACTTTCCTAATTCGTGTGTTCCTCTTCCATTCTTTCCTAGGTTTGAGTTGTGATTCATCGGGGGATGCATAACTCATCATGATGGTCAAGCGTGTTGGTGAGTGTGGGATAACATTCTACCCAGTTAATAATAATAGGGTGCACCATCAGAAGGCAGGGTTTGCATTTGTCTAGGAGGCACTGTATATTGTGCATCCATAGGCTTTACACTCTATACACGCATGCCCGCATGTATTGAGCTAACTTAATATGAAATTCCACATAAACTAAAGATTTTACAGATCCCTTGAACTTCGTAATATTCTCCTTTGTTATTTTAACCACATATTACGATCAATAATTTTAGTACAAAATGCATATATCGTTGTTCAGCATGGATATAAGCAAATAAAATAAGTGGCATTCACCCAGTTTTTAAACCTTCCTTTTTTTCTCTGAGAAACGAGGAATTACCTGCTGTTGACGACACCCCATGATTCCCCTTGCAGATAAGTCAGTTAGATACACTGGCGTGCAAAAATTAAAGACGAGACGGTTTTTCTAATGTAATGTCGTGCAGAAGTGCTCCACATCGACTCAAATCATACCATAAGATCCTCAAGATGTAAGAATATGGAACAAGTGAGCAAAACCGTCCAAACAAGGAATCCAAAGGATACAAATGCACTTTATTGAAAAGGTAGCTTCGAGCACAACTGGACAGAAGACAGAAACGTCCATGTGACAGGCGGCTGCCAAGAAAAATCCAGTCTTTAGTAGGGGATATGATCACCCCTCACTGCGTTGCAGGATTTACAACGTCTGTCCATGCTGAGGACGAGGTTGTCAAGGAGCTGTTGAGGCATCGCGGCCCATTCCTCCTGTAGCGCCAATCGCAGCTGCAGAATCGTTGCTGGCGGCTGGTGACATGCTGCCAAGCGTCTCCCAAGAAGGTCCCACACGTGTTCAATTGGATTTAAGTCCGAGGACCTTGCGGGCCAATCCATGTGTTGAATATCTTCACTCTCCAACAGCTTTGTGACAGCCACTTTACAATGAGGTGCAGCGTTATCGTCCATGAAGAGAAACTCAGGACCCACAGCACCTCTAAACACATGCACGTGAGACAGGAGAACCTCGGTACAATAGCGGACACCAGTGACTGAACCTCCTTGGAAGATGTGGAGGTCAGTACGGCTATCAAGCATGATACCGCCCCAAACGAGAACTCCGCCACCTCCAAACCGGTCTCTTTTGATGATGTTGGAGGTGTGATTGCATGTTCCCTGCTCTCTCCAGATGTGTATACATCCAGAATCGCTCGTCAGACTAAATCGGCTCTCATCCGTAAAGAGAACTCAACCCCATTGCTGATGTGTCCAGTTCTTGTGTTCCTGAAATAATGCTGTGAGCGATTCCAAACTCCTCGGCCACACTAGTAACACTTCAACCTTCTTCCAGCTTCCCAATGACGCGACCTAGGGCAAAGTCATCCAGATGTCATCTACTGGATTGCCTGTTGGCCATATCACATGGTGGCAACAACTCGACATCGTTCAAACCGATGTACACTGTGCAATAGCTTTCACCGAATTGCTGAGCGTACACCGCCCGTGTGCTTTATACTTTATACCCTTCCGAACCCCCCCCCCCGTCATGCTGCATATATGCGCATGCCCTACCAGACCCTAGTCTATCTCTTGAGTGGTCTTTCGGTCCCTTCTGCCTGCTCGTTCCGCTGTTATGCTAATTTCTTCTTTTCGTTCTTAATTTTTGCACACCAGAGTAGAAGACAGGAATGTTTCAGTTGTTTCTTGACCACTCCCCTCCCCCAAACACGTTTGCCAAACATACATGTCCTGGGCAAATGCTGTCTTTCATCTCCTCCCCTTGCCACCTTTCAATCACTTAACCTATATTTAGAAAATCTTCGAGTTTATTTTGCATCTAGAAAAATCTTAAACATCATGTCAGAGAAAGCTGAAAACGTTTAAAACAGTGATCCTGATAAGCACAAAACAAGCAAGAATTCGTTCATATATCCGATGTAGCATGTAACATGTGAAATTCCAAATTTTTGGCAGATACTTTAATTTTTACATTTGTTAAACATTTTGCTTATTGCAGATCTCACTCATGTCATTCTACAAGCTATAGTTTTCAATAAACCAGCATTATGCAACCTTGGTTACTTGATAAGTAGTTTATGAATGACAAATTTTAACCTGATATATAAGTTTTACCTGATACATAATATGGCACAAACCTTTCTTATCTGTTCGTTTATTACAAAGTTCACATATGCCGAATGTTTTTGACTCTCCCTTCAACTTTGTTATATACAGGTTTGACTGCACATATACTTTGAATATAACAGTACATATAAAAAAGGGACATCTTAGTAATGGAAGAAAACAGATTATGGTACCCAGAAAAGATTATGGCATTCTAACAAGAAATAGAAGCAGAATTTTGAAGAGAGTTCAAGAGTTCTATACAAAATAGATGATGCATCTATTATAGGCATTCAGAAATGCAGAGGCACCAAAGTTCCTCCAGTCCTCTCAGCAGAAGTTGCATATGCAATTCAGAACACGAAATAGATAAGAGCTCCAGGGGAAGATGGATTTACCATGGACATTATACAAAAACTCAGAGAGCTTATAAAAGAATTTGAATTTAGGGGATGAACTGGAATTTTTTTTTTTTTTTGAGTTGAGTTTAGAGGAGAGAAGGCGAATTGTGTGTGTGGAGGGGGAGGGGGGATGAAAGCAAATTTTTCGAAAGTGCAAAATTTTTATAATGAAATATTTAGGCTTTAAATCTAGGCCTAAAATGTGTCAAAAATAGAGAACTGTTGAATTTTTTATAATTAAAAATGGTAAAAAACTTGAAATAATTTTTCCAAAACTACACACAGTTATTCTGTTTTTTTGTGCTATTTTCATCTTCAATTTCCCAATTCTAAATGCTCCTGCAAAATCTGTAGCAGACTAAAATGAGAGATACATACTTATTTTTTGTTGTTAAAAAGAAATGGCTGTCTTAAAAACCTATGCTTTAACCTTTTCCGCTAGACTGTCGGGTGACACCTGACATTGCAAAATCGCAGAATAGCTCACATGTCGGGTGTTACCCGCCATGCCGATGATGTCTCTATGGCTCATGTGTCAGGATTGGCGAGCCATTTCTTTTTCAGGTAATAGCTCGCGTGTTGGGTATCGCCCGCCATGCCGATGATGCCTCTATAGCTCGTATGTTGAAGCTGGCGAGCCAAAACTGAACTTCCACAGCTAAGTTGTGGCTTCTACTGCAGAAAAAAATGCAAGCGCAGGGTAAGTATTGATGAAATGTTATTCGAGTGGAAAGGGTTAAACAGCAAAAACTAAAAAAGAAATAAGAGACTGCTGCATAGATAAATTTCAGGTATAAAAAAAGAGAAAAATTATTGCATTCAGTAAAAGATACTTCACGGTGAAGCTGAAAAAATTGTGTAAAGGATAACTGAAAGAAATAATACTTAAAATTAAGAGATAGAGAGAGAGTGCTGCAAATAGTTGGAAAAAAATGCAGTGGTGAATTTAAAGTGTAACTTTGTGTGTAAAATAATGTGAAATCATGCACATAAACTTACAGGTACAATGAGCAAAGTAGACATCAAGTTGTTTATGTAAGATACTAAAAATGGCTCTGATGACTTGTTTTTTCCGTCAAGTTCAATGGTGGCAGGTGCATCTGGAATGAGACTGATTGCTGCTTTGAAGAATGCATCAGCTAGGAGAAAAAGCAAAGAAGAATATCACTGATGGAATGTATAAATAACAAGTTAGCTTATGAAACAATCTCACATAAAATAAAGAACATTTACAACTTTTATGGCATATAATAAACACATGATTTCTGAAGCACCTAAATCTGTTTTTAATACTAAAAACATAAAATGCTCAAACTTAGAATAGACATCGTCCTTTGATACAAAGCACAAATCACTTTGATTTGCACAACACAGAAGATAGCACAAGTCCCAAATCCACTACACATCAAAAAATCTCCTGAAAATGCTAAAACTGGCATCAGATCAACATGATCAGTAATGATGTCACTACCTGTTCTTTGCAATTTTCAGGTTTTCTTCCAATTTATGCTTTAAACAACACATTAAAAATATGATTAATGCTCAGTAACCATAAATGACAATCTAATAAGGATTTTTTTGGGGGGAGGGGTCCATTTTGCTACTTACATTATGCAATTTTTTTACAAGTTAAGATCTAATGTACTGAAGATAGATGTCTGCTTCAGACTTACACTAAAGTCACATCTCCAATAGCTACCCCACTTTAGAAATGTGCTGGCTTCCCCAGAATTCTTCAACATCCAATAGCTATCCCTTTTTAAGAAGTGTACTGGCTTCCCCAGAGTTCTTCATCCAATCTTCAGAAGTGTACTGGCTTCCCAAGAGTTCTTCAACATCCAAAAGCTATTACCCATCTTCAGAAGTGTGCTTGCTTCCCGGAGTTCTTCAACATTAGAAATATTATGAACAGTTCATAGGTGTTTACAGATTTCATCAATCAGCTTCAACATTAATTCCTTCATTCTTACAATATGGCTGGCAATTGCATTAGAAGACCATTGGTTGTTTTATACTAACAGGATTTTTTAATCATATCACTTACCCATTTTTTGTTAAACATTTTAAGCATGGCATATCTTGGTAATCCTGTGGCTTGTGCTCAATGAAAGATGATTGCAAGAATGAAAGGGACATTACAAAATGTTACAATGCTTTTGCTAAAAACCATAAAGCACAAAACCAAGCTCCAGTTATCAAATTTGAAATTGCAATAAACCCAAAGGCCTAATTAAAAACACAACTCAATAAAATTGAAAGAAATAATATTTTGAATAAACTTCTTCCTTCCTCAGAACCTAATGCAAACAGTGGCAAAAATTTTATACGATTTGTTTGTAGTCACCATTTAGTTTTTTAAATGGTGATAACAAACAAATTGTAAATACCTTTCAGCAACAATATTTTAGCTGTTTCAAGTGATACTTTAAAAGAAATTTTCAAAGCTAACATGGCTTTTTTTCACTAGAATGTTGTTGCCAAACTCGCAAAGTTTTGAAGATAATTTGTCTTCTTCATCAAGCTGTTATAGTCATAATTCCCTGCAACAGTTATGGTTAGTCACAAAGGACTATCTATACTTCTGGCAGCAATAAACTCATGTGATAATTGATAATGGAGTTGTTCTTTTTACAAAAATACAACATGAAAATTGCACCAAGCCTTAACAATAAAATAAAACCTATATAATAGCTACATCTGTCCCTAACACTCTGACGTCATTCAGTACAACGCCATTTATTCTTGCAACGCCATCTGCTTTTATCCGGTGGCCGAAATCGGAACTAAGCTCCTCATGGGTATCACACGATACGTAAAATCAAGGAGAAATACCGGAATATAAAATAAAGTTAGTAAGACAAACGATTTCATCTGTGGCAACACGAATGCGCTCAAACAACTGTCTGCAATGTTTGCTCTGTTACATAGCTGTTATGTCATGTTTTATTTTATTTTATTTGCATTGCAGAGTAATTTCATAAAAAGGAATAAAATTGCAGAGTAATTTCCTAAAAAGGAATAAAATTGCAGAGTAATTTCATAAAAAGTAATCAGCATTATTTTATTTCATAAAAAGAACTTTTCCTCCAAATGGGCACTCATTCACATAATGCTGTTGTTGGAAGAATGTACACTGTTAGAATCAAAGACTGGGAGAGATTCTACTTTCACTTACTCTTACTTATTTGGTCGATGTGGGGCCAAGTATTTAATGGCTTTTTCTTCATCACATAATAAACAAACAGGTGATCCAATGAAAAGTCCCTTGGTTCATTTTACTTACACAAACAAATTTTACAGCTCAATTTCACACTCTGACATCATTCAGTACTTACAGCGCCATCCGCTTTTTTCCGGTGGCCGAAATCAGAACTAAGCTCACCACTATTGAATGATACGTAAAATCAAGGAGAAATACCGGAAAATAAAATAAAGTTAGTAAGACAAACGACTTCATTTTGATCCCAATAGGTATGGCCTCCAATGGTGAATGATAATAATAATTTGAAATTCCATTGTTAGTGTCAAGATCTAGGAGCAAAATGTTAAACCTTGCAGTACAGGCTCAAGTTTTTTTTTTTTTTTTTTTTTTGACCGGGCCAGGTTTGTGCAGACATCTAACATGCAGTTGGATTAAGATTCGGACTAAGAATACTCAAATCAATTAAATCATGCTGTGAATTTTTTGGATATACTCAAATGTCTCACTCAAAAGGAGGCTCACCATCATTGTCTACATTATTCTAAAGTGGTGCCAGTTCCCCATAATTCCGGCTTATGCAATTGCTATCAATAAGGCACAAGTTCAATCCTTTGATCATGTTAGTGTCACCCTAACAGAGCCTATTTTGCTCATGGTCAACTTTATGTTGCGCTATCAAGATATAAAACTCCACAGTATGTGAAAGTTTATGTCAAACACAATGAACTGCAAGGAAATCTTTTGAACAATCAAATGACAATAACACAAAGCATTGTATAATATATCAAGAAGTATTTCATGACTTTTAATTAACATAATTTTTATTACCTAAATTTTTACATTATAAGATTTTTAATGTACTGTGACCGTAATATGACAGGCTAAAACCTATTAACCTATATAATAGGCTTCTGTCACAGGAATATTGAATGGGAATATTATGAAAATTTTGTTGTTGGTGATCTATCTTATAGGCTGCCCATTAATAATTCAACAGTTTATTATAGTTATGTTTATGTATTTTACGATTCATGTTATAAAAATGTCAGTCACACCTTTTTTACCTGCGCATGGCACAACCTATGAGCTAGTATTAGAAGAAAATCCCTCAAATTATACATACCATACATATCACTAAGCTGTTCTCTGAAATTCAGAGGTTAGCTCCAAAAAGAAATACAAACTTCCAGATATTTTTACTTATTGATGTCGTATCACACTTCTCCATTAACAGCGATCTTGACATACAACTCGTGCTTCACTGATATCCATTACACGCTGTACACAAGATCTTTTATACTTCAAACTCACAATCTTTTTCTCATGCAGACACTCCTGAATCTGATCCACCCATGTCTTCCTTGGCCTTCCTCTGCCTTTCCTTCCTGCCAGTTGGGCTGAAAAGATTTTCTTAGTAAGCATTTCAACACTCATTCTTTCAACATGACCAAACCATCGAAGCATATTGGTCTCCACCTTGCTAACAACATTTTGCTTCTCATCACACAACTGCAATACATCTTCATTCCTCGCACAATCAGATCGTGTCTTGCCACAAACCCCACGTAAGTAATGCATTTCTCCAGCACACAAACGACTTCTATGTTTCTTCTGCAGTACCCAGGTTTCAGTGCCATACATCAGAGTAGGAACAATTACAGTTTCATACACAGCCATGCGGGACTCTCTAGAGAACTCATCATTCCTGTGAAAACCTCCCAGAGCAGTTATGACTTTCAAAGAAGAATTCACTCGCCTATTGATTTCACCAACCAACTTGTTTTCTCTTTGTGGAATAACTGAAAGATGGTTGTCAAACATTGCTTTCGAACTAAAGCCTAGTTCGTCATCAGGACTATGTCACTGGAGTAGTTGCTGCCACTCAATTGGAAGAGACCATCCGCAATTATCGTTAATTGTGGTACTTCTTCTTCTTGCTATTTCGATCCCTTCTTCTAGTTTTCTCTTTACTAAGTTTGACTGGTGGGCGATTATTTTCACTGAGTCCCAATTTATGGAGTGTCCACTTGCTTGTACATGTCTGTGCTAGCCCTGTTTTGTTCCCAATGTTCCATAGCTGCTTGGTGTTCTTTCATTCGGACCTTAATACTTCTCCCTGTTTCTCCTATATAGCTGAGTCCGCAGTTACAGTCGATGCAGTAAATTACTCCTTCTTGCAATTGGATGTCCAATTCTTTCTGCTTTAAAGCTGGCAGGAATTTCTTTATTTTGTTATTAAGATCTGGAGCTAGCCTGATATTATATTTTGCTCCGATCCTTTTCAGTTTCTCGAAAAGTCCCTTGTGGTACGTAATTTTGCTGGTGAATTTGAAGTTGGTTTTTTCCTGCTTCTTTTTTGGCACTTGTTTAAATATTTTCTCAACATATGGGGAGGGGTAATTGTTTTCTGCCAACATTTCCTTTAATTCTTCTTTGTGAAGATCTTTTTGAGAAGCTGAAGAGACCAGGATTTCAATTTTTTCCAAAAATTGTCTCGCTGTATTCGATTTAATATAATCAGGGTGGAATGAGCAGAAGTCTAACATCTTCCCTGTGTTGGTGGGTTTTCTAAAAAGCTGAGTGAATATTTTCCCTTCTCTTGAGGTCAAGGTTAAATCCAGGTAATTGATGCTATGGTCTTTTTCCTGTTCCAGGGTGTACTTCAAGGTATTCTCTAGTAAGTTAAATTCTTCCAGAATCTGAGAGGGTAGAGATTGGTCCACAGTATCTACTATAATTAGGACATCATCCATGTACCTTACATAGAGAGCAAACAAGGAGGGTTGTATAAGGATTTTTGCCTCTAGTTTACTTATATAATAATTTGCTAGCAGAGGTGCTAGTGGAGAACCCATTGCAAGTCCTGAAGTTTGCCTGTAATATTTCTTTCCAAACTGGAAGAAATTATTCTTGAAGGAAAATAGGAGCAGTTCATATATGCCAAGTAGTATTTCTCTATTGTGATTATGGAATACTATTTTTTCTGCCAGGTCATCTGCAATGAATTCCAGTAGGAGGTCCAGGTTAATGTTGGTATACATAGAGACTATATCCAGGCTTGCCATTACTGGATGAATTAATTCTGGCAAGTTGTCCAGTTTTCTTTTTAGCTGCATGGAATTTTTTAGTAGGTAGGGAGGAGAAGGGAAAATATCTCTGAGGTGACCAAGCAAATAATAATTAATGTTGGAGAGTGGCGAATTTCTAGTGTCTATTATAGGTCTTATTGGATGGCCTTCTTTGTGAACTTTTATCGTACCATAGATCTGTGGAATTCTTGACTGAATTTTGGAGAAGTTTTTGAAGAGCTCATTAAGCTGTTTTTTATTTGCAAAAATTTGGTTAGTGCAGCATTTACCAGGCATAAAACCACTCTGAACATCCCACACTTTCAATGCTGTAAGACCTCGTACTTTTTCAATAACAACCTTACCAAACACTTTCCCTGGCACACTCAGTAGGCTAATGCCATGATAGTTCTTGCATTCAGTCTGATCACCTTTTCCCTTATACAAGGGAACAATGATAGCATCCTTCCAATCCTGAGGGACCATTCCTAACTCCCAGCACAACTGGCAAATTTCAGTTAACCAGTCAATTATAGAGTCACCACCATATTTCAACATCTCTGCAGTTATGCCATCAACTCCTGGAGCCTTACAATTCTGAAGAGATTTTAGAGCTTTACACACTTCTTCTCTTGAGATCCCTCCTGTGCTTTCATCCCTCATTGTAACATCATCTACATCTGCCTCAGAATCATCTTTGCTTTCCTGATCTAATAACTCACAGAAGTATTCACCCCATCTGTCACTTAACTCATTGGGCTCCCATATCATTTCCCCAATCTCATTCTTCACACGACTTACAACTTTGTTTCCCCTGTTTTTCCTGAGTCTCGTGTACTTCCAGAAGGACTTCCTATCTTTCCAAAAAGCCAGTTCATGCCTTTCCACTTTCTCCTTCCTATCTTTTGCCTTACTGTGGCGAACCAGCTTAGCAGCTTCACGCTTCTTACAACGATATTCTTCCACAGAGACTCTACCTTGCAACATCCCCAAATAATCTTCCTTCTTTTTTTTACTGCCTCTTCAATCTCACTATTCCACCAAGCATCACTTCTCTATTGTTACCCACTATTGTGGTGCCACAGACCTCTTTAGCAGCAGTGACAACACAGTTCTTAAAACATTCCCACTTTTTTTCTACATCCCTCTTACCTGACTTCAGATCCTTCAGTCGTTCTCTGAGTAAGTCAGAATACCGCTGATGATCTTCAAGGAGCATATCAACCTTTATTCTTTCTATCCTGGGTCTCTTCCTATTCCTTTTCCTCCAACCAACATTAAGTTTCACTCGTGACACTACCAAGTAATGATCAGAACCAACATCCGCACCTCTCATCACACGGGTGTCAACAACTAAGTGTTTCAAACGCTGATCGTAAACAACAAAATCTATCACACTCTTTTGACCAAGAGTACGATTTTCCCAAGTATATGTGTGTATATACTTGTGGTTGAAAAATGTATTAGATACACACAAATCATTCTCAATGCAGAGTTCAATTAATCTTTCACCATTATCATTCACACAAGGATCATTAAACTTACCCAGAACATTGTCAGAAATTGCATTCTGCACACCTACTCTAGCATTGAAATCCCCTGCTATTATAACTTTTTCTTTAGCACCAAACTGGCTCAAAACTGCTTTTAGCTCATTCCAGAAATCTTCTTTCTTATCAGAAGGTTCCGAGTCACAAGGAGCATACACTACAACAATTACAATTCTCTGAAGTTTCACTTTCAAACAAATCCAGAGAATTCTCTCACTTACGCAACTATAGTGAATCAAGTTGTTTTTCATCTTTTCACTTAAAATCACACCTACACCAGCCTGTCCTCTCATATTATCCAATACTCCAGACCACACACTCACCGTGCCATTCACTTCTTCAACCCCAATTTCCTTCTTTTTGGTTTCACTTACACACAGCACATCCAGTCTATACTTATTCATCTCCTCAATCACCTCACTCGTCTTGCCATTTATACCTCTAGTATTCCATACACCAATCTTACATTCACTCAGCCGAGATCGCTTTCTCATACGCCGTTTAGAAAGTCCAGGTCGATTCCGTGGTGGACCGTCCTTCTCAAGTGTGGTAGGTCCACCATATCCCACACTTGAGTCATTCTTAATATTTCTTTTTGTCTTTTTAATCAGGTAAGTACATCAGTGTGGGGGATTAGCCCACAGCTGAGGGTTCCAGTTGGTCATTCAACCTAAGGATTCTGGAACAAAACCCAGTGAGTTGGGGTCTTTTCGCCAATGTCACACAGAACTAGCTTGCACCTCTCCAAGATTCACAGAGGCCCTAGTTGCTGTTTGTGTGCCATTGATACCACGGAGCACCCCAAGGAGGCAAACCCATTGCTCACTACGACCGCCCGCAATCCCTTAAATTAAACAATTTTAAAAAGATACCTTACTTATGCAAGGAGTTATTTATAACATAGAATATACTTGTGTGCTTTCTTACATTGCAGAAACTGGACATCAACTTAAAACTGATGTGACAGGGCATAAAAAGTAGGAGGGAAGAAAATAATAACTTGTCAAATGAAACTGGATTAGAAAGACACATAAAGTGAAACAGATCCCAAGATGAACTAGGATTCCCTTAATATTGCTGGGTGCCACCTGAGACAATGTAAATTGAAAATTTAAACAATAGTTAGAAATTTGAGATAAAGAACTCCATTATCAGTAACCATGTGGGTTCATTTCTACCAGAAGCACAGTTCTCCATGGCTAACCAATGGTTGCAGAGATGATGAATCATAGTGACAAGTCTTGTAAAGAAGATGAATGTTCTTCAAAAACTTAAATTCTAGAGAGAAAAAACATATAAACTTTGAAAATCACTTTTGAAATCTTCAGGAATTTTAGTAAAAATAGTAAATAAATCCTAAGCTATGCATTACTAAACTGTTATACTATTATCACTAGGAAACAAAAGTGAATACATTGCTCAAAGAGTTTAACATGTGAAATTTAAAGTGAACATACCTTGTGATAAACATTGATTGAGAAGTGCAGCTTGACCAGATAATAAATAAAGGCTAAGGCGACTAAATGCATCCATCAAAGAAGGTATGGTAATGAATGCATATGCAGCACAGGCCTTAAAACGAAAATTGAAATTTTATGTTATAATGAGATCATACAACTTTCAAAATTTAGATTGCATTTTTGATAGCGCAATAAAAATCAGTTTGTCAACGAGAAAAAAATTAAAGCTTTAAATACATCATTATTTCAACACAACTTACTTTTTTTTTTTTTTTTGATTGGAGGTTTAACGACCACCGTGAGCAACTCAATGGGCTATAAGCAGTCATCAATCCCTAATTTAGGGCCACTGACTCCAGGGCAGGGAGAAAGGGAGACAGACAGTGCTGTAAGGCAAACACAACATTCATACCTCACCGGATTCGAACCTGGACCATTCTCGGACAAACTGCACCACCGGGATGGCACTGACTTCTTTAAGTCACTCACAGCACAGAATATATCATTTATTGAAAATATTAATGCTGAGTTTTTCTTTTATGGTAAAATACCAAGAAGTCCTAAAGCTCTATGAAATATTTCATCATCTGTTCATGTAACTAGACTACTAATGAGTCACTAGAGAACAATGACAACTGGTGGTTCACAGCTTAGCAAGCAAATTGAGCACAGAAATAAAATAAGAAACTAATACATCAACATGGTTGGTAGGTTAAATTTGTTGGTGGACCAAAGAGCATCAAACCCAAAAGGGGAAGAAAGGAAATGCAACAGGGAACCTCAGTGGCCTATAACTGAGGTGGGTACATATCACATTCACAACAACAAGACTAAAAATGAGAACACTGTAACTGAAAAAAAAAATAGTTTGGGCCCTGGAGCCACCATTCCCCATCAGTAGGATGAAAAGCTGTCCTTGTGGTTCTGTACCAAAGTGACAGGTGAAAAAGGCAAGATGTTCAGTCACAGGGTGACTCTGTGCAATCCTTAAATAACTGGAAGACCAGTATTCTCATGTGAGTATACATCAAGATGAATCACACAAAATTAGGATTCACTTAATATTATTTTAATTGGCTACTAAAGAAAATGAAAGCACCTCAAGATATCATTTTTAAAGCATATTCTTAAAAAATAGTCTACTGGGAAATCTGTGATGTTTCTGCTCATAATCATGATTATCATTTTACAAATTTCTGAGTGCTTTACATCAATACAATTACTGTAGTACCAAAATGCCAGATGTGGAGAGAGAGAGAGCGAGAGAGAGAGAGAGAGGAAGGGGGTGGGGTGAGTGAGTGAGTAGTGTGCAAAATACCATGGATTGTGGTATATCTAGATACAAATTACCAAATACAACACATTTAATGAAATAAAATTCAGTTCTATATAATAATAATTACAATCAATGTAGGCTTGACTGAAAAAAGTTAAAACTTTGAGCCACAAATACTGCATCAAAATTTAGAAACCAGTTTGCTGAGTACAAACATAATTAACCAAATAAATAAAAATAAGACAGGGAGGTTGGCTTATGTAAACAAAAAAGTACCACCATGAAATTTCACCCATGAGCAATAAACATGACAAAAAAAAACATATTTGATCTCCTAACCACAAACATATGCTCCTAAAAATAAAAAATTTTCACAACTGAATTGTTTTAACTTAATATGCATTCTCGTGTTTCACCTTTGCTGTAATTTAGGTTTTGGCATAGGCCGACACAGTTTTTTTATTTCCATTTTCTATTCCATACATAAATGAGAAGAGGAAGGGCTGTTTCAGGTAATGAATTATGGTATTCCTGATTGCAGTACTTGATGTTAACTAATGGCAGTCACAACAACAAACAAACATGGTTTTTTCCCCAGCAATGAAATGACAGTGAGCTATATTGAAGGCTAGCACTCATGTTGCTGCACAACATCCTGTTCACCTTCAAGAATGGCACTTAATTGTGCCTGCTCAAGATACTACCTTGGAGGATTGCAGGAGCCACAGAAATGCTTGGCTGATACACTGGTGAACATAAGTGACTTTTGTATTTCAAACAAACTTGAATGTTCATAAACACAACCAAATGCAACATGTTTCCTTCCTTGGAGAAAATTCTGCTTTCAATGCACAACTGATAACATTAATTAATGTGTTGTGCTAATCTTTGGAGCACTTTTTCAACGTCTAATTTATTTGGTCAGTCTAATAAAACCCTCAAATCAGTAGTGTATATTTGAGGCTAGCTGGGCTAGCTGTGAAGCCCAGAGAATACACAAATAAAAGTCAATTAAATATACACAAATAAAAGTCTATTATCAATGATATTAAGATATGTCGATGCTTTTGGTGCGAAAAAAAACACGAGCGGATTCGCTTCTTTCGATTATGAGAATCAGTCTGGCGAGCGATGATCAATGGCATCAACGTAACGCAAGTAGATCTTCGAGAGACTTCGCTGTTCTGATGCGAAGAGCTTCAATACTATCTCCTGCAAGCGTTTCCATGAAAACATGAATGAGCTACGGAGCTCGTGAGTGGCCATTGCTTTGGCCAAGGGTTTGCTCCGAAAAAACGAAGACTTCGGACTACCTCAGTCCCTCCATGCTTCCAGTGCGTGCTTTGTGAGAGTTGTTTCAGTTTGTGTGAAGTGTCAATAAATTAAAATCAGTGATATTATATCTTAAATTCGTAGCTTTGTTGGTTTTGAACTGTTTTGAAAAAATTTGTGAAAGCTTCCCTGAACATCTACTGTACTATCAGAGCTTAAAGAACTCTATGCTTCAAATTTTGATACAGCTCGATTAAAAAATGAACTGAAGGTGTTTTATTTCCTTGATGAATACAAAACAAATCAGTAAGAGACATTACTTGTTACATAAAGTTGAATAATTGGACATAGGGTTTATTGAGGTGTACGAATTAGCAGATCTAATATTAAACTGTTTATCAACAACTGCAACTGCCAAAAGAAGTTTTTCCGTATTAAAAATAATCAAGATATATCTTAGAGCCACACAAGGAAATGCACATTCAAGCAACTTGGCTGGTTTGTTAATAGAGAAAAACATTATTTTTAAATATGAAAAAGTACTCGGAAGAAACATTTTTGTGAAAACGTAACACTCAAGTTCACACAAAAGGAAAGAAGAATGGAGTTTATGTACAAATAAGTGTTCAAATCCTAATCCTCATAATTATTTGGTATCATGTTAGCAATAGCATGTACCTAAGATTTAGAAAAATTTTTTACTTCTATTACCTAACAATTAAAAAATTAACTTCACAATTTTTAAAAAACAGTACTGTGGGGGTGTGAGATAGCCCAGGTCTCGGACCCAAGATATGCCACTGCCTCAAACAGAGCACAGGCTCATGTGCTACTTTAAAAAAGCTACCCCTAATGATGACACCACCATATCCTGTATTCAAACCAATATCTACTGCAGGCTTTAATATGTATTTGGCTGCTTGATCTGGCAGTTTTGGATCATCAGAAATGCTGACGTTAAAAAGTTTTGGATTATCAGAAATGCAGTTTTGGATCATAAAAAATGCTGACATTAAAAACTCCACCCTAATGATGACAACGCCATATTCTGTATTCAAACCAATATCTACTGCAGACTTTGACATGTGTTTGGCTGCTTGATCTGGCAGTTTTGGATCATCAGAAATGCTGACGTTAAAAGGTTTTGGATCATCAGAAATGCTGACGTTAAAAAAATCTACCCCCTAATGATGACACCACCATATCCTGTATTCAAACCAATATCTACTGCAGACTTTGATATGTGTTTGGCTACTTGATCTGGCAGTTTTGGATCATCAGAAATGCTGATGTTAAAACGTTTTGGATCATCAGAAATGCTGACGTTAAAACGTTCTGGATCATCAGAAATGCTGAAGTTAAAAAATCTACCCCCTAATGATGACACCACCATATCCTGTATTCAAACCAGTATCTACTACAGACTTTGACATGTGTTTGGCTGCTTGATCTGGCAGTTTTGGATCATCAGAATGCTGACGTTAAAAGAATAAAGATGACAGACTTTTTTATATTTATTTTTTTAACCCACATCAATGTTTCATGCACATGGCTATGAATATCTGTATCATGACATGTACAGCAAATTGATTGGAAGCTACCCATCAATCAGGGTTTGGTGTTCCATTCAGCAGTGGAATCATTGGAAAGTATCACAATTTTCCTCGTATAGTCCGCGGATTATCTGCTAAAAAAGTTTAAAATATAGGTTCTGCGGATTATACGCTGATTTACAAAAAAAAGTTTTTACGGCCCTTCGATTTTTAAAAAAATTCATAAGGTAATTGTGGAGAGGGGTATAATTGGAAAAGGAACTCTCTCGGAAAAAATTTCATCAGCTCGGGAGTTTGTACGGAGCAGAGAGGAGGGGGAGGGGTATCATAATGAAAGATCGGGAAAGTTGTGGTGAGAGACGGCGGGGGTCATTTTGTATTGTTGAGAAGGACAACTTTGACTGTTGTGCCATCTCTGTTTTTGTCAAACAGCCAACAAAAATGTGTGCACAGAGCTTGCTACATGAGCCTATGTATTCCTCCTCTCAGATCTCGTGTGTGCTGTGCCTCGTGTCCATTTCATTCTTCGCCATTTTGACCAACATCTTTGCTGGTAATATTTTCCTTCATTGCCTTTCATGATGTCTTTGAAAAGGAAACATTTCAATTACACTGCCAAATTTAAACTTAAAGTGGTGGGCACAGTCCCACAATAGTTAATGATTAATCTGTTTTTTGTTGATTCCAACATGGCAGCTGGACCATTCTGTAAGTTCATTTCAGATCATCATACAAGGTTTCACATTCATATCAAACATTCATGAGTGATCCTCTATGACAGTGTCCACAACCTTTTTCTACATGCGGCACACCATAAATTATCCATGACCTCAACACGGCACACCAAAATGTTAATCCCCTCAAAAACGTATGATATGGCACTATTAATATAAATACGTAATGTAATCAACCTATTATTATTATTATATTATATTATTACTAAACAGAAATCGACTCGTGAATTTATTAATTTCAATTCACTGTTGAAAATACAAAAAATACACTTTTCTCTTACTATTAAAGTAAATAATTCTACTCATACTTTCAATGTGATACGTGCTCCTGGTTAGCTGCACACAGGCGGCTGATACGTGGTGGAATCGTTGACAATGCAAGTTTCATTTCTTCATCGACTTATTTGAGTCTCTCCCTCTTTGATGTTTTAATTTCAGTCAACATCGAGAAGCCCAGTTCACATAAATATATAGTTGAAAATGGCAATAACACATTAACTGCCATCTCGGAGATAGCCGGGTATTCACTCCTTATTGCAAACCAAAATGTGTCCAAAGGCACTTGAGAAGTTTTAATTTCAATGCTCTGTCTGCTTTTAAATCTGCGAGTTCCTCTTGTATATTAATTGGAAGAGGTTTTGAATTCAGAACAAATCGATCTCGAACCCAGTCGAAATCTTGAACACTCTCTACAAAATACTTCTTGAACTTCTGCTGCACGATTTCTAAATGTTCTTTAATTAAGTCCATCACCACTTTATTACCATCAGCAATTGGCCATACAGTCGAGAACATCTCAAACGACACATTTTCAATTCTCTATATCCACAAATTCAGCTTATTCATAAATGCTTGAATCTTATCAATACTAGTCAGAATATTTTCGTTCCTACCTTGCATTTTTCTGTTCAGCTCATTCAAGTGATGAAAATATTGGAAAGATATGCCAACTTACATACCCATTCATCATCTGCAAATAAATCTGTGTACTCATGCCCCTCAACAGTTAAAAATGCATGTACCTCCTTTTCAAGTTCAAATATTCATGTTAACATTTTTCCTCGTGATAACCACCATACTTCTGTATGTAGCAGGTGTGTAGTGCGTTCTGATACCATTTCCTGACACAAAATGGAAAAAAGCCGATAATTTAGGGCCGCGATTTGATGAGGTTCACGACTTTTACTACTTTGTCCAGCACAACTTTCAGAAAAGGTGGCAAAGACTTAGCAACAATGGCTTCGCAGTGAATGAGACAATGATCACATTGTATGTTAGCATTTACTTCGCATACTTTAGCTACAAATCTTTTCACTCGGCCTGTCATAGAAGCGGCTCTGTCTGTACAAACACTAATGCAATCCTTCCATTTCAATTCATTATGGAGCACATATTCATTAGTCACACGCAATATTTCTTCACTGGTAGCTCGCGAGGGAAGTTCTTTGCAAAAAAAAAAAAGAAAAAAAAAGAAAGAAATTAGTTGCAGTTACATCTCCATCGATGTACCGAATGTAGGCAAGAAGTTGTGTGCGACCGATATTATCAGTAGTCTCGTCGATCTGAAGTGAGAACTTCTGACTGCTGTTGATTTTCTCCTTCATAATGTCTTCAATGTCACTAGACATGTCACTAACTCGGCAACTGATTGTGTCAGCGGAGAGAGGAATTTTTGAAATTTCCCTAGCAGCTTCTGAACCAGGACTATTTTCACCATCTCTTTACAAGCAGGCATTAATGTCAGCTTGTAAATATCGCATCACACCTTTCACCTTGTGGGGGCACACCGGCTGCGGAACACTGCTCTATGAGCATGATTTCTAGTTCCTAGTATCAGTCTTCAGACTTCTAAATTTATATTTCATAATTTTACTTATGAAACTTACCAGACTTATGACACAACAACATTCATATCAAATTATTTTTTACCTTTATTACAAGATATACTGATATTTTCTGTTTGTACAAAAAAAAAAAAAATATTTTAAAACTTAGCATTCAGAACAATAAAGAGTGGTTCTGGTTCCACAAAAAGGCCATATTTATATATTTTCATTTTATTCCATTACATTTAAAATTAGCTTGATTTGAATACCATCTGTTATGGCAAAACATTGCTTAATTATATTATATCTTTAAAACCTTTAGAAAAAGTATGATACATACGTGCCCTGTTTTTTTTTTTTTTTTTTTTTTTTTTCAATATAAATCTTAATCTATGTCTTGTAATTTGCCAACATGTACAAATTTTAACAACTCACTTTGTGAAGGTGGTCTACACATATATTTCCAATATTAACAACATTTTATGCACAATATATTCAAGTGAAAATAATATACCCAACCAATGTTTAATAGGTTTTGCTCATTCTTGTAAATTTGAAACTAAAAACAGTTTCACTAGCTTGAAATAAAAATTATGTGTTTAATAGTTCAAAGGAAAAAAATTAAGATCTGTCAATACAAACCTTAACAAATGCTGAGGTTTTTCTTGTGTGATGCCCTTTCACAATCAGCCTGGTTCTCATAGACAGCAAGTTCACACACTATGAACACAAAAATAAAAAAAAATTGCAAATTTATTTGAAACTGAGACATCATAACATTCAAATGATAGAATAAATGGAATAAATGAGAAAAAAGGGCACTGACCTGAACAAGTTGAACCAGAGCCAAATCAAGGTTACTAAAAGTAGAACGAGCTTCCACGTAAAAACTCAGCTGCTGCTCAAAATCTCGTCCAAAGCTGATTTTCCGGATGAAGGCACAAATTAGAACTGCTATTTGGCGCTTCTCGTCCTCAACTGTCAGGGCACTAGAAGTATTTAAAAAACATAATATTAATAGTACATGTACTGCACATGAATGAACATTCTTTATTTAGAAAATAATGGTGAAGAAATCAAGAACTTTGTTACTCAAAAAGAGTTAAAATGGCAAAACATATAATTGAGATGCTTGATACTCTGTGAGAACTAAACGGTGATGATCAAATTCTCATGCAGTGAGGATGAAATACCACTTTACGTTGATAAATTTACGTTCAAAATGCACACATGGCTCTTATTACTGTAGAAACACGTCACAAAGTAGATAAAGAAGAAATGGACATTTGCTAAACAACAGCATATACTTTTATTGAATGTGCAGGATAGAGGAATAACAGAATAAAGGTAAACAATTAGCAGTGTTTTCACTAATTGAAGACAACATCCATTGTGATGACAATGAGATTTAAAAAAACGATGTTTATGCACAATATTTTGTTTTTCCTGTTGACCATATTTTTGCTGTGCTTTGGCACAGCTTCTTCTGGAAGAATGATAAATAGTCATAAACATAGTTGATGGATTAATTAAATAACAAGGAACTGTGCACCAACTATACTTTAAAATAGTATAGCTATACTAGTAATCCAAATTTCTTGGTGTAGAATAGAAATCAAAGTTTCCAAGCTTTCGCACATCAACCAGATGGCTTTTTCAGGGAAGGTAGACAGCAAACTGCATCATCAATCTCATCAGGGAACAGTTTGCTGTCTACCTTCCTTGAAAAAGCCATCTGGTTGATGTGCGAAAGCTTGGAAACTTTGATTTCTATCCTACACCAAGAAATTCGAATTACTGGTATAGTTATACTATTTTTAAGTACAGTTTTAAGTGAATATATTTGAGAGCCATTTGTTCAGAAAATGCTGGGTCAACAAGAAAAATAAAGCAAATCCATGGTCAACAAGAAAAATAAAATAATTGTGCATAAATATTGTTCTTTTAATCTTAAATAATAAATCAATAAACAAGTGAATGTAAAATTTATTTACTGTTTTGTAGTACTTTAGTAAAAGCAATTTAAAAACTTTGCTTCCATACATTAATTATTACTGTATAAATGATTATTCATTATAAAGTAAATAGGTTTTTTTTTAATTAACAGCTCAGCAGGCAAAAACAGCATTAATTTTCAAATGACAATTTTTTTACTGACAAGAAAATCAAGAGATGGAAGATGGCAAGTTTGTAACACGTAATGCATCTCAGAAAATGTTTTAATGTTTTTTTCAACTTTGAAACTTTATTTTTCTTAAGTATATCATATTGCACGCTTATTTCTGTGAATAGTTCAACTTTCACATCTAATGTTCACTACTCACAATGTACAGGCAAAGATTTTTCACTTTTTATATAAATACACAAGGACACAACGTTACAATTTCAAAAATAGTTGTACAGTAAAAGATAATAATACTCATACACAAACTGTATAAAAAATGTGCTAAAAGAACTTACTTCACAGAATCATGCAGGGTCTTACAGATGAACATGGCAGCATTGATAATAATAGGATCACAGGTTGGCTCTTGCTGGTGCCTGTAAGAACATTGCAGACATGCACCATATTCATAATTTGAACAAGTATTTTAGCTTTTGAATAACAGAAATTAGAAAATCTTATCAAACAGATAAATTTATTTCACCAATATACCCAGACTGGATATTTTTGATACAATGTACTAATTTATACCAAACACACATAATAACTGTTATACATAAAATAAATCATATTTTTACTGAGATTAGTTCCTGATTTTTTACAATTATAAATAGTAGTTTTTTAATCAATTAATTGGTTTAAAAATTTTCAATCTTTGGCCCGAAATTCCAATCCGAATTCAACTGCCACTTGATGCATCAGACTTCTGAAACAATACTGCCTTTCTTTCATTAGGGCATTACAAAGCTGCATAATTTCATATGCAGAAAATCTTATGATCAGTTATGATTATAAAAGTTATAACATCAGAAAGAATATGCCAATATATGGTTTCAAATACTGCTACTACTTTAATTTTACAACTATCTATGATGGAACCAGTGTTTATACAGGGGAGAAACTAAATCATCTTTTCCATAACGCTGTTGAAAAATAATCTGGCTGACTTATGGAATAATTTCAGCAGTTTTTGTCTCCTGGCATACCACAACATTTGAAATTTCATTCATTAAGATAATTGAGTGAATAAATATATAAAGTACTAGCATGAACACTTTCTCATCTTACAGCTTAAAGTTGTAAAAATATTCACTCCATCTAAATTGAAAAAAAAATTATTTATTTCATTATTTATTTTCTACATTAAAATAAATAATGAAATAAATAATGCAGAATGGTGCATTATCATTTCATTATTATAAAGAATAATACACCATTCAAAAATGAAAAATAAATAATGCAGAAAGAATGATAAACAAGTGCATGATATAAACACACAAATGTTTTAGAAATGAATACAGTATATCAACCAAGTTCAGAATCAGGATGCATTTAAATTCCCACATGTTGCAAAAATGTCCTATCAACATTGTACATTAAAAGAAATCAGAAATAATTTACACTTTTGAACAGAGAACAAAGTTTGCCCTGTTTTAATGCAACATGATCAAAATACAAAGAGTATAGTAATGTATTCCTGGAATTTAAGTTTGCAAAAAAGTGCAAATAGCAAGTTTACTAAAAATCTGTTGCAAATGTTAACACAACTACTTTGTATACCACCATGCCACAAAAATACTCAGATTTTTTATATGCACCAACAAGCAATGAAAAATATGATGATGATGATCATCATCATCATCGTTATTATATCACCCTGTGTACCCAGGGGAGAATTTGGGGATTGTATCGCTCTGGGCACATTTCAATTTGCTACCTATATCTCCCAAATGGTACTGAATAACTATGCTTAATATTGTTTGCATAAAACAATTTAAGCATAGTTGCTACCTATATCTCCCAAATGGTATTGAATCTTGCAAAGAGATTGGGAGGGGGATTATTTCTGGGAAGCATTGAGATGGTCTGATGGAGCAATAAAGGACATTTTATCTGAGATCAAGGAATTGAAAAGCTTAAAGTGGTTTCCGTTCTTCTGGGGAAAGACTTTCCTCCTGGTCATTCCTATAACTCAAAACTTCTTCCAACAATTCATGGCTTTAATTAACCTATTCCATGTAAAAATGCTCAATGTCAATGACATAGCATATTTAAGTTTGCATTACCAGTTCAGCAGGATAAAATTCTTAAATGAGAATTAAAAATTATAAAATATCCACAAGTGATTTTAAAGCTACTGGACACACAGAATCTACTAAAAATTTTAATGAGTTAGGAAAACTTGCGAATGTTTGGGAGTTCGACGTAACCAAAAAATTTAGTTAAAATTATAAAATATCCACAAGTGATTTTAAAGCTACTAGACCACACAAGATCTACTAAACATGCTAATGAGTTAGGAAAACTTGCAAATGTTTGGGAGTTCGAGGTAACCAAAAAATTTAGTTAAACTTATATTCCTCCCTCTTGACACATATCTTGCCACCTCCTAACTTTTACCATTGTATTAATTATATTATTATTCATTCTACATCTGTTGTGAATATTTTCTGTTTTTTCATGATCTACCTCTTTTTCTTTTTTCTTTATTTCAATGCTTTTCTTTGTTTTCTTTTTGCCACCCTCAAAGTTATGCCACTCCGGGCTGTAGCCCATCTAAGCCCATTGATAAATATGGTCCTATGTGTACCCAAAAATGAATGTTCATATTGATGAAGCACACACACAAACAAATACAGAATATGATGATAAAATAAAAATGTAATGCCAATTACCTACAAAGTCTCTCTCTCTCTCTCTCTCTCTCTCTCTCTCTCTCTCTCTCTCTCTCTCTCTCTGTCTCTCTCTCTCTCTCTCTCTCTCTCTCTCTCTCTCTCTCTCTTTCAGATCCTGACAAAAAATATGCTGAACATCTAAATTACACCTGGATTCATAAAAATATGTTAAGCCATATCTGGCACGAGATAAAAAATATGCCACGCAAAACGCTTTGAAGCCTTAGATACTTGGCACATCATTCAAAATCCAAATAAAGGCATATAGTAAAATGAAGACAAGAAAAGAAACCATATTCTTAGGAGAAGTAAGCTCATGAAATCTCCTTTGCCATTCCTAACAGAAGCAGATGTATTTATGACAAAAAAAATTAAAACATATTTATGCCAACAAAGGATGAAACACCAGTATAATATCAAGACTATAAAAAAATGCAGTACAACATTAACCATAACTGCAATAAAACAAAATTAAGTCCACTGGAGCAAAATAAAACAAACAGCAGTGAACACATATAATCAAAAAGAACAGGCACACACGAAACCTTAGGAATTCTTTAAGACACAGTGCTTATAACGATGGCATTTCCTACAGTCATCATGACATCACACACCATGTCAAGCCTATATGACTCAAAAAGCAATAAAAATTACACTGCATCTATCAGTTCTACATCATCATCATCATCATCATTGTCAACCATTATCAATCCACTGCTGGACGAAGGTCTCCCCAAGTTTCCTCCACAACGGTCTGTCTTGTGCCAGTCTCCTCCATGTCACCCCTGCATACTTTCGAATTTCATCCACCCATCTCCCATGTGGTCTTCTTCTGGGTCTTTTCCTGTCCCTTGGAATCCAATCTAAAATTTCGGCTGTCCATCGATGATCTGTCCTTCTGGCAGTATGTCCAGCCCATTGCCATTTCAGGGATTTAACTCTGATCATGATGTCTTCCACTCTTGTCATTTTTCGGATCCACGAGTTCCTCTTCTTATCTCTCCTGGTTACACCAAGTATGCACCTCTCCATGCTTCTTTGAGTTGTCTGCAGCCTTTGTATGTCTCTTTTAGTTAAGGTCCACGTCTCTGCACCATACGTAAGCACTGGAAGGATGCATTGATCAAAAACTTTTCTTTTAAGACATAATGGCATATTGCTCTTGAAAATTATGCTGTTTCTTCCAAAAGCTCTCCAGGCAAGTTTTGTACGCCGATTAATTTCTTCATCAATGTGACCCTCACTAGATATCTGCTGTCCAAGATAAACGTACGTGTCTGTTATCTCCAGCTTTTCTCCATCAATCGATAAGTCTTCATTTCTTGTAAAAGCATTGAACATCACTTTTGTCTTCTGAAAGTTCATTTTTAATCCCACTTCTTTACTCTTGTCAGCAAGTTCCTGGATCATACTCTGCAGCTCTGATGGGGTAGTTGCAAAAATGACTACGTCATCAGCAAAACGAAGGTGGGTTAGATAATCTCCATTAATCTTTATCCCCTTGTTTTCCCAGCTCAGCGACTGAAAAACACCCTCCAATGTGGCATTAAAGAGCTTCGGAGATATGGTGTCACCTTGTCTCACTCCCTTTCCAATTTTTACTTGTGTTGTATTTTCAAACAGCCTAATCTTTGCACTTGCATTTTCATAGATGTTATTAATAATATTAATGTATGCATCTTCAATACCGCAGGTTTTCAGAGCCATTGTAACTGCTGATGGTTTCACTGAATCAAAGGCTTTTTCATAATCGATAAAAGCCATGCACAATGGAAGTTCATATTCCCTCGCTCTTTCAATTAGTTCTCTCAGCACATGGATATGATCTATTGTGCTGTAGCCACTCCTGAATCCAGCTTGTTCTCTCGGTTGAGCCATGTCCAGTGTTACCTTCAAGCGGTGTGAAAGAACTTTAGTGAAGATTTTATAAACTACTGATAGGAGGCTGATAGGTCTGTAGTTTCCAAGATCCTCAATGTCACCTTTCTTATGTAGCAGGATCATTGTAGCGGTGTTCCAATCCTCAGGAATCTTTCCTTCATTAAGGCATCGAGTGAAAATTTGGGCGAGTACTGTTTCGATTTCTCCACTTGCTTCTTGTATGATGTCTACAGTAATTCCATCTTCTCCTGGAGCTTTTCCCCGCTTCATGTTCTTGATTGCATGTGCAACTTCTGCTGGAAGGACTGGAGGAACTCTGGTACTGGTATCTTTCATGATGTCTGGAGTGCATGTATCATCCCTTTCATATAATTTGGAGTAGAAATCTTTCACTCTTGTCAAAATTTCGCCTCTATTTCTTGTTACAGAACCATCTTCTTTTCTCAGTGCCATAATCTGTTTTCTTCCTTTACTGAGATGTCCCTTTGCTATCTTTAGGCTTTGGTTGTTTTCAATTGCTTTCCTCACTAGTTCACAGTTGAATTTTCTTACGTCTTCAGTTATACTTTTCCTTACTGTCTTGCATAGCTCTATATATTCCACTTTGGAAGTTACATCTTCTTTAGTTGTCCTCATCTCTCTTCTTTTTTGCATCAACATTTTCGTTTTTCCTGATAATTTATTTACATGCAACTTGTTCTTAGACCCAGCTAATTTTGTTGCTGTTTCCATAAGAGCTTTGGTTACTTTTCTGTTAACTTCAGAGATGTCCACTTCTTCCGATGTTAGGCCTTCTAAAGCAGAGAATCTGTTCTTCAGTTCCAACTTGAAGGTATTATGGTGTTTTTTAAGGTTGGTTATGTCAATACATTTTGTTTGTCTTATGAGCTTGCCACGTTCAAGTTTAGTGTTGAGGTGCATCTTACATCTCACCAATCTATGGTCACTACCTGTGTTGAACTTGTTTAGCACACTGCAGTCTTCTATGACGAATTTTTTGTTACACATAATAAAATCAATTTCACTTGTCATCCCATTTGGATGTCTCCATGTCCATTTCCTGTGTGGCTTTTTCTTGAAGAAGGAGTTCAAGATGAAAAACCCTTCTGCCTCTGCAAACTCAACGAGAGTATTTCCACGCTGGTTTCTGTTGCCGTGACCGAATTTACCTACTGAAGTTTCATTCTGTTGCCGTTGCCCTATTTTTGCATTGAAATCTCCCATAATTATTTTCAAGTGCTGCTTACCTTTATTATTTAGATGACAAATTTCCTCATAAAATTCTTCAATTTCTTCTTCAGGATGACTTGTGGTGGGTGCATAAGTTTGAATAATCTGAGCCTGGTATCTTTTCGAGAGTTGGATAACAAGTCGTGCAGCTCTGTCAGAGGAACTTTCAACTTCTACAACTTTATCCTTCAGTTTCTTGTTTATTATAAATCCAACACCACTAGTTCCGCCAGTATCTGTCCCACGATAGTAGAAGAGATGTCCACTTTTCAGTTCAATGAGATCTTCTCCTTTTCTCCTTACCTCACTTAGCCCCACGATGTCCCACTTGATCCTTTGTAGTTCCTCTTCCAATTCAAGAAGCCTTGAATCAGAAGATAGGGAGCGTCCATTGTACGTAGCCAAGGTCAGCATCAGATGGCAGCCTAGTCCGGTCCTCCGGGGATTCTTAGCACCCTCTGCCTTCATGTCGCACTGGCCGCTGCCTTGGCCAGGTACATTCCAGCTGCCGGAGACTGAGGGCCAAGATTTAAGTTGTGGAATCATTTTGGAGGGGTTTGGCCATAACTCACCACGCTGGCCAAGCGGGTTGGTGAGTGTGGGATAGCATTTCCTCTAATCCCGATGGTATAGTTATACCGCTATTGTCGGTCGTCAGAGCCCCTTTAGTGGGAACAGGATGCACCACGAGAAGGCGGGGTTGACATTTGTCAAGGAGAGGCTGTGATGTTACGCATCACCTGACCTTACATCCCTTTACATCCCAGTTCTACATACCCAGACTTAATATCACAATAATAGTTTGTGTTTTAGAATTTTTATTTCATTTTATTACCCTGATTGAACAGATTTGAAAGATATACATATGCAGGCAGATAACTTCAACGAACTACTGGGTCATCCAGTGGACAAGTTCCTGATCTCTCATATGTCTGGATTTGGATTCAAATCCTGGGGTAAAACATCAATGTTGTTCAAGTAGTTCTGGTGTTGGTTTGCTTCCTTTCCTGGAACTAGTGGCTCTAAATTAGGGATGGAAGACTTCTAGTAGACTTTGGGTGGCATGATTAAGTTACTCCCCAAAGAAAAACTGTTGAATTGCAACCTTTATTTATATTTTCCAAATTTTGAATATGAACTAGATGTTAGAAACATGGGATACTTATGTGAAATGTGTGTTCCTCTGGGTGTGTTTGCTACAACTTTTACACCTAAATCATCATGTTTAGAAACTACATAATTCATATATAAGAAAATGCCCACATAATCAGCATGACACCTGTCATACATCATAAATCACGGGTGAAGTCCCACCAACTTATACCTAACACTTCCTTTTTCATCCAAAATAATTCATTGTAGATCCACCACTAATATAACATTTCTTTGATCTTTGCTTGTTAGTTTTCCTAAACCAGATACATTTCAGCTGAATTCTGCTCATTTCTGTAACAATTCTTTGTATTTTCCATTGATTCCCTACACACATCTTTAATTCATCCCAGTCAAAAATGTTTGTACAGGATGATTCTCCTGCTGCAAAACTATGAACTTTGCCAATGACTCCTTGGTTAATGAATAAAACAATATCAAATTTGGTAGCAATGTAACTAGGGCCATGCCAATTACAAGAGATGACAGATGCTACAATAGAAACAGTCCTCAGCAATGACTATGGAGAGTTGGACCTGGTACTCATTATTTGTGAATGTATACCATAACATGTTCTCTACGAAAAAATGAATTTCCAAGAGAATGTTTGCTTTCAGTTTGTCTATACTGTGAGGCTCATTCTGGTATACTTTTCCCAACATACCTGGGGAAGGAAGGGGGATCATGTGAGGACAAGTGTTGATATTTGGCTGGCCATATTCCTCTGCTGATCATTCTGTCTTTGAATAAAAACTTGCAATTTTCAAAAATTTGAAAATGATGTATGACTGGTGGCTTCATTTTGTTGGGAATAAGCCTGTCACCTCAATATTGCTTAGCTGGTTGAAGCACACGTAGCAAATCAATAGGCAAACTATTGTGTTCATAATCTGATCTACAAAAATGGACTTTATGGTGAGGTCCAAAACACCAAGCACCAAATGCCTACTTTTTTTGAGATTACAATAAGTGCGGGAAAAAATATTCCACAACTCACATATTTTAAAAGTTTATGCATCTAAGGTGAAACTGGACTTAATATTAAATTGAAGACTCCTGGATTTTACTAGATATAAACTACTGGAATCATTTGTAATAAGTATCATCAGAAATTCTTTCACCATTTACATATAGCTCTTTGCATGGCATGACAGTTTGTTCTCGTAGGTGATATAAAAATTTACTCTGTCAGTCTTTTACTCCCTGAATTGTATCAAAACAAGCTTGGGAGTATTCATTCAAATAAGACTGGAGTAGGATTATCTGCTGTGTTAGCAAGCATGCTTATACTAATTTTTATATCACTAGCAGTTATGCCCATTCTCTGAATGGTGAATCTATAATTTTTTTAACTTTATATTAAAGAAAGGAAAAGTAATTAAGGAAAAGAAAAGTAATTTAAGATCTGTAACTGTTTCACGATTTAGAGCAGGGTCCTGACGTCAATACATACCGTTTGACGTAAAACGGATCAGGCTTTGGCGCCCTTTAATTTTAAATCAAAGTTTCATGGGATTTTTACAGAATTTCAATGTTTCTGGTATAATTATCTTTAAACCTATTAGCATTTTGAACACTAAAGCTAAGCCTTCCTTTTGAACTGTTTGGTTTTTAGACTTTTTTAGGTATCTAGACCTTAAGAACTATCAGCATGTCAATTTTCAGATCTCAATGTTATTGAGAAATGGTCGAACAATTCGCGAAAAATTCAAGAAGAGAATGTTCCAGAGCCGCCCTTTTTTTTTTGTTTTTTTTGTTTTTTTACTCTTCTGGGTATTTGCACCTTAAGACCTATCGACATGACAATTTTTAAATCTCCAGCTCATGCAGAAGTGGTCGAACAATTTACGAAAATTTCAAGCTGAGAAATGTTCCAAAGCTGCCATTTTGATTTTTTTTTTTTTTACTCTTTTAGGTATTCAGACTTTAACACCTATCAACATGACAATTTTCAAATCTCCATGTCATGTTGAAATGGTCGAACAATTTGCGAATATTTTAACCAGAGAAATGTTCCAAAGCCACTATTTTTATTTTTATTTTATTTAATGCCAGCGGAAAACACCAAACTTTAAAAGTGTCACTACGTCATTAAGCACTGCATCATTACCAGTTTGATTGTAGCCTGTCCTTTCACCCAAAGAGAAGAGAGTGCTAAAAATAGCTGCGTCACCTTGGCAGCAGGTCATGGTACCAGAACTTTCCAGTGTGGTTACCATTGAAGTAAGAAGAAGCTGTTCGTTCCTTTCCTTTGCATCTTTAAAAAATGCTAAAAAATCAGAAAATGATTTTTTTTAAAGAGAGATTATAGTTGTGAATTTATGCTGTAAAAATTGCAATGTGTTATGATTCATAGTTTGCCATATATCCATTTTTTTAAGTGGATCCCATCATGAAATACAGAATTTTGTGAAATTTAAAAATTTAATTTCTTGTAAACTAAATCGAAATTTGAAAAAGGGTGATAGGTACAAAAATTTGTCCATGGCCCTACACGCCTATAAAGTTTTGTGGTTCTGTTGCTGTTAGTGTGTCCAGAACGCAAACTGAAAGCACTTTTTGCTTAGCTTAACTTTGAAATACACTGGCATGCAAAAATTAAGAACGTGGCGGTTTTTCGAATGTAACGTCGTGCGTAAGTGCTCCACATTGACTCAAATCATACCATAAGATCCCCAAGATGTAAGAATATGGGACAAGTGAGCAAAACCGTCCAAACAAGGAATCCAAAGGATACAAAGGCACTTTATTGAAAAGGTAGCTTCAAGCACAACTGGACAGAAGAAAGAAACGTCCATGTGACAGGCGGCAGCCAATAAAAATCCAGTCTTTAGTAGGGTATATGATTACCCCTGACTGTGTTGCAGGATTTACAACGTCTGTCCATGCTGAGGACGAAGTTGTCAAGGAGCTGTTGAGGCATCGCGGCCCATTCATCTTGTAGCGCCAATTGCAGCTGCGGATTCGTTGCTGGCAGCTGGTGATGTGCTGCCAAGCGTCTCCCGAGAAGGTCCCACACGTGTTCGATTGGATTTAGGTCCGGGGACCTTGCGGGCCAATCCATGCGTTGAATATCTTCACTCCCCAACAGCTCTGTGACAGCTACTGTACGATGAGGTATAGCATTGTCGTCCATGAAGAGGAACTCAGGACCCACAGCAGCTCTAAAACAGACGCACGTGAGGCATGAGAACCTCGACACCAGTGACTGAACCTCCTTGGAAGATGTGGAGGTCAGTATGGCTACCAAGCATGATACCGCCAAAAATGAGAACTTCACCACCTCCAAACCGGTCCCTTTCGATGATGTTGGAGGTGTGATAGCGTGTTCCCTGCTCTCTCCAGATGTGTATACGTCCAGAATTGCTCGTAAGACTAAATCGGCTCTCATCCGTAAAGAGAACTTGACCCCATTGCTGATGTGTCCAGTTCTTGTGTTCCTGGCACCACAGAAACCCCCATCTCCGATGAGCAGGCGTTAATGGCACACACCGTACTGGTCATTGTGCAAATAAACCACCTTTGTGCAGCCTCCTGGCCACAGTAAAACGTGATAACGGATGTCCAGTTGTCTGTTGCATGTGCCTTGTAATTTCTCCTGCTGTCTGCCGTCTGTCTCTTCTCGCCTGTAGGACAATATACTGGTCGTCCACCACCGTGGTTGCTCATGGACGACCACTGCTAAACTCTCAGACAGCTGTTCCTGTCGTTTGAAATGCTCTTCAAGCTCGTGAAACAATGCTGTGAGCGATCCCGAACTCCTCGGCCACACTAGTCACACTTCGACCTTCTTCCAACTTTCCAATGACACGACCTCGGGTAAAGTCATCCAGATGTCATCTACTGGATTGCCTGTTGACCATATCACATCGTGGCAGCAACTCGACGTCGTTTAAACTGATGTACACTGTGCAACAGCTTTCACCGAATTGCTGTGCATACACCGCCCGTGTGCTTTATACCCTTCTGACACCCCCCCCCCCCGTCATGCTGCATATATGCTCATGCTTTACCGTACCGGACCATAGTCTATCTACTGAGTGGTCTTTCGGTCCGTTCTGCCTGCTAGTTACGCTGTTATGCTAATTTCTCCTCTTCGTCCTTAATTTTTTGCACACCAGTGTACAATAGCTCTTGAAGTATTGTCAGAATCAAAAAACGGTTTACTTCAGCGTGTTTTCCAAACAATTCTCTACAAACAATGTAAATTTCATATTTTTGTGTTCAATACTTTTTCTCTGCAAGCTAGGAAAGCGCAAGTGTCGCAAAATTTCTAAAACAGTAGCGGCGGTGGCAGCGTTAGTGGCAGTTTTTTTTTTTTTTAGAATAGAGAGATTTTACCTACAGAGTAAAAGAGTTCTCAGCAAAATTCTGGATTCTACATCAAGATGATCATCCAGTATCATGTAACAATTTCTGTTTTGTGATAAAGTTTAAGGGTGAGATTTCTATACTGACATTTTAGTAACTTTTTTTGGTTCATTCCATTGTATTTCAGTCAGAAGTAAGCCTGTGAACCATTCATAGAAAGCAAGATTTGTCACATCCTGTGTGACCTTCCAGGCAAAATAGGTTTTCTTGTGCTATAGTGAAAGAATTGTTTAAGGATATTTCAAACACTTTTCTGAGAAGAATAAATTGGTATATCACATCTTTGGTTTCTCAGTTCATAACTTTACTTCTCATCAGTACTGTGCAGAGGTATGCCACGACATCAGGTTTTGGCTGTTTCCAGACACTGCTCTTTAAATTCAATGTACATGTGCCTCCTTTTAACTCCAGTATCATACACTTCAAGTGAAACAGCATTTTTTTAGTCAATCTTCAGTCAGAGAAAAAGCATGATAGACAAATAATAATAATAATAATAATAATAATAATAATAATAATAATAATAACCCCACCGAGGGTGCCACCTTGTTGCGGTGGTGGGGCTTGTGTGTCCCGATGAGGTTGAGAGCTATGCTGGCAGTAGCATTGCTACCAGCCGGGCCACCCAAGCCAGACTAAGAGTACCCAACAACCATCAACCATGATGAGACGAAAGAAAAATAATTCCATATCGGATCGGTCGGCGCCCGGGTCAACAAGGAAAGAAAAAGAATTCCATATCGGATCGGTCGGCGCCCGGGTCAACAAGGAAAGAAAAAGAATTCCATATCGGATCGGTCGGCACCCGGGTCAACAAGGACCGGGTCAGGTGCTATGGCTCCTGGACACCTGTCAACAAATGGGCTTCAGGGCTCAGCAGATCCTGTTGAGGAACCAGGACAGGCTACTGCAATGCTACTGGAACAAAAGAAACGGAAAACTTGGACAGTTGCTGAAAATCGAGAAATCATGAAATGCTTTAACCAGGCAAATCCATCAGCCCATGGTTTTCAAAAAGAATGATGCAAATTTGGAAAGGAAAACATCCAGACAGTGGAATAACAGAACAAAGAATAATGAATCAAAGAAGGTTTATCATGAGGAGCAAGGTATTTACAGAACTGGAATTGCAAAAGATGGAAAAATTGGCAAAAGAAGGACCAACACAAAATAAGGACCACGTCGTGGAAAACTTTGTGCTGGTAAAGCCAGAAGATCAAGTAGCAGAAAATATTTTAGCCGAAGTACAATCTGTGAAACAACATGAAAACCATGAATTGACACAGCAGCAAAGTCTTCTGAAAGAGAAAATTTTAAACCCTACGATACAAGGTGAGGAACGACAAAGACTTCCTGTAATTCGCCAAATACGAAGCAAACAAGTGAAATATTTGTTAAAAACTGCAAATGATGTTGTGGGCAAAACTCCAAGTTATACTTTAAAGGAAACAAACCAGCTCATGTACAGTATAGCTGCCATAGTAACCATGGAACTTGGTTACAAGATGCCAAAGAAGAAAATGCCTGGCACTCCTAAGTGAAAAGTTGGGCTAGAAAAGAAAAGAAATAAACTCCGTAGTGACATTAGTAACTTAAAATGCCTGAAAGATGGGAAGCTTAAAAGTAGAAAACTAAAAGATGTACTCTGCAAAAAATACGACCTGGAAAGAAAAAGAATTTTTGAAATTATGGAAGAATTAAAACAACGAGTAACAGCTACTGCAAAGAAAATTGAAAGATATGATGGACGCATAAAACAGTACATAGAAAATGTGCAATTTCGGAATCAGCAACAAGTATTTTATAAATCATTGAGACAAAAGGCAATCCAAATAAACATCACCCCATGCAAGAAAGATACCTTGAAATTTTGGAAAGAAATTTGGGAAAGCCCAGTTGAACATAATAAAACTGCCTTGTGGATCAACAATGTTTGTAAAGATTTGAAAGGAATACACATGGATAATCTGATGATAACAACTGATATGATTACACAGCAAGTAAAGAATGTGAAAGCCTGGAGCGCACCTGGGCCAGATGAATTGCACGGATTTTGGTTGAAGTAACTTACAAGTCTTCATCAACGAATAGCTATGCAATTCAATATAATGCTACAGAATTCTGTCACAGAAGATTGGATGACAACAGGTGGCACATTCCTTATAATGAAAGATCAAGAAAAAGGCAATGAACCTACTAACTATTGTCCAATTACATGCCTCCCAACAACATTCAAACTTTTCACAAGAGTATTAGCAAGATCAATATATGACTACTTATGGGGAAACAATTTGTACCCAGTAGAACAGAAGAGGAACTTCAAAAGGTCAAGAGGCACAAAAGACCAGCTGCTAATTGACAAAATGGTACTAAAAAACTCCAAAAAAGAAAATCGAATTTGAATATGGCATGGATAGATTATAAAAAGGCCTTTGACTCATTGCCCCACAGCTGGATTAACACTTGTTTGGAACTCTTTGGAGTTAGCAAGAAAATCTGCCGATTCCTCAAAGAAAATATGAAAAACTGGAAAACAGTGCTGCATGCATATGGTGAAGAACTCGGAGAAGTTAATATCAAGAGAGGCATATTTCAAGGGGATTCTTTGTCGCTTTTATTGTTTAATATCTCTTTAATTCCATTGTCAATGCTTTTGAACAAAACAAAAATGGACTACCACATTTCGGACCAACATGGAAAAATAAACCATCTGCTGTACATGGATGGCCTTAAATTGTATGCAAAAAGTTCTGCCGAACTTGAAACATTACTGCATACAGTGCAAATATTTAGTGATGATATACAGATGGAATTTGGACTGGAAAAATGTGCAGTACTATCCATGCGCTGGGGAAAAGTCCAGAATATAGATGGAATAGAACTAGAAAATGGTAATATAATGAAATCATTGTCAGATAATGAAAATTATAAATACCTTGGAATTCTTGAATCAGATAACATCTTACATACAAAAGTCAAAGGTCTGACTCAGAGTGAGTATATTAAGAGAGTAAGAAAAATATTGAAATCAAAACTAAATGGTGGAAATACAATCAAAGCCGTAAATACATGGGCCATTCCAGTAATTAGATATCCAGCTGGAATAATTGATTGGACCCAAAGTGAATTAGAAATACTGGATGGGAAAACTCGAAAGTTATTGAACATGCATCATGCACTCCATCCAAAAAATGATGTTGACAGATTGTATTTACCTCGGAAGATTGGAGGCAGAGGGCTACTACAAGTACAACAGGTAGTAGAGGAAGAAAAAAGAAGCCTGAATGATTACGTCAACAGAAGCAGAAAAAAGCTACTTCAGGCAGTGAATAATGAAAACATCTTAAAAACAACAGAAAACAAGGCTGAATACAAGAGGAAACAGTTTGAAAGCAGATTAGACGGCTGGAAGAACAAGCCACTGCATGGACAATTTCTAAAGAATATTGATGGAAAAAGTGACAACAACTTGACTTGGGCATGGCTGAAATTGGGTTCCATCAAGAAAGAAACACAAGGTCTGATTTTTGCTGCACAAGAACAGGCATTGCAAACAAATGTTACGAAGGCTAAAATCCAGGAAGTCAGTGATAATCCAAAAAGTCAGTGATAGAAAAAGATGAAACTGTGTTGCATCTACTACACTGCTGGACAATTGCTAAGGACGGATCATAAACGGCTATATAGCGCATAAAAAAGTTAGTGTGGTTGGATGCCAAGTGAAATAAAATAATGTCAGAGTGCCAGGACATTACAAGAAAGACAATTTATTGTGCTCTGAAATCCAGAAGGCTTTGGAACGTGTTCAAGGGACAAACAGGCCATTTTGTGCAGAATACGTAAACGTGAAAAAAATGCAATTACCGTCCGCAGGCGTTCCGGCGTAAGATGTCAATACGGGATATCGCCACCATGGAGGGCAATGCAAGATTCCACATGTCGTGTCATACTTTGCACAACATTATCAAGCAGCTGTTGGGGTAATTTATCCCATTCCTCTGTCAGTGCACGGATGAGGGTATCCTTGTTTATTGGAGGGCATTGGCGACCAGCAAGACTCCTCCCCAAAGCATCCCACACATTTTCAATGGGATTCAGATCTGGAGAACCTGCTGGCCATACGAGGCATTGAATATCCTCGCTCTCAAGACACTCCTGGACAGCGACTGTTCGATGACATGTTGCATTGTTGTCCATGAAAATGAATCTATCACCGACAGCACCACGGAACATGCGAACATGAGGTAGCAGAACATCATTAATGTATCGTTGGCCAGTCATAGTCCCAGTTGGAAGCACATAGAGGGACGTACGGCCATTGATCATGATGCCAGCCCATACCATGACACTACATGTTGGATATCGGTCCCTTTCCTCTATGTTTGCTGGACAATATGCAGTACCACTATCACGCCAGATCAGTTGTCGTCGACAATCAGACGATAGACTGTATCTATTCTCATCTGAGAAGAGGACAGCAGACCAGTCGTTATCAGTCCAATTGCGATGTTGATGGCAACATTGCAAACGGGCGGTACGGTGACGTCTGGACAATGGGATGCACACAACAGGACGGCGGGCGTATAGTCCTCCTTCGTGGAAACGTCTGGCGACAGTTTTTTGGGAGATCCGCTTGCCAGTAGCAGCCATAAACTGATTTGCTACCTCACTAGCTGTGCTGCGCCGCTGTCTTTTTGTTGATAACACTATGTACCGATCTTCTGCAGGTGTCATACTGCGAGCACGACCTCCCCCGTGACGTTTGCTACACTCTCCATTTGTTTGAAATGATTTCCAAAGCCTTGAAACAACACTGTGGCTGACGTCAAACTCCCTGGCAACATCTGTTATTTTTCGCCCTTCTTCAATCTTGCCAATAATACGGCCACGCATAAAATCATCTAGGTGATGTCGGGAAGACATACTGAAAATTGCAAGTTCGTCAATTGATTCTTTCCCTTTCCACTTTGCGTTTGAACAACAACGGTCAATAAGCGTCAAATCCTTTATATCTCTTATCAGCGCTATGACGTCACGAACAAGTTCGGCAATCCAAAATTTGCATACGCACAACACGTCTTACTGTATCCCGCACTTATGCTAATTTCCACATTTTCCTGCCTTCCATTTTATGGTTGCTATCGTTGCTATTGTCATCCATCCTTAGCAATTGTCCGGCAGTGTATGTAAATGTAGCAAAATTGCACAGACATATTACAAAGTTAGACATGACAGGGTTACAAAATTGATTCACTGGTCATTATGCAGAAAGCACAATCTGCCAGCATCGAAAAACTCATGGGAACACAAGGCTGAGAAAGTCATAGAAAATAATGAAGTCAAGATTTTGTGGGATTTCAGAATTCAAACCGATCGACACATGAACATAATACACCAGACATAACAGTCATAGAAAATCGGAAAGTCTAGCTAATTGATATAGCGATCCCTGGAGATGCCAGAGTCAATTAAAAAGAATTGGAAAAAATGACTAAATATAGAGACCTGGTCATAGAAGTTACCCGGTTATGGACTAAACACACAACTGTAGTCCCCCATTGTCATCGGGGCACTTGGAACAATGTCAAAAAATTTTATGAATCATTTTGAAAAATTGCAGCTTTCTGATATGCCATCTACAGAACTGCAGAAGACAGCTTTACTTGGGACATCATATATTTTACGCTGATTCTTGACTGATACCTAGGTCTCCGGTGGAAACTCGTATCAGTTCAACAATACCAGTCAATGATAATTTGCTGTTTATTTTGTTTGTCATAGGCTGTGATTCGTATATTTCGAATAAAGAAAATAATAATAATAATATGGTCTGGTGGTTAGGATATCTGGCTCTCACCCAGAAGCACCAGGTTCAATTCCCGGTACCAGAAAACGTTTACAATCTGCAGCAAAAAAAAAAAAACTTGTGGAGGAAACATCAGGCTGAGAAAGTCATAGAAGATGATCAAGTCAAGATCTAGTGGGATTTTCGAATTCAAACTGATCGGCACATAGAACATAATTAGGGATACATAATTTTTGTATTTATGAAATAGATGCGAATAAATGCAAAATTTGCCAATATAAGCAAATAAATACGAAAATTTGATTTTAACTACTTTTCCGCAACATCTCGATAATTAAAACTTTTTAAAGCAAATATAGAATGTAATTTCGAGTAGCACTTGCACTGTGCATGTCCTACTCAGCGTGCATTACCTGGGAAACCTCAGGCCACGCCTCTTTCCCTCTCAGCGAGTCAGACAACACCGCTCAGTCGCACTGGCTGGCTGGCCTTGAAAGAATACGAATGAGCACATGTTTGTTTTTGCATTTTGGTAGTAGACCACAAACTACAACGTTCGCTATCCGTTTGATAGACCTATCAATATGGGCCGTCCTTAGAAGGAATTATTTGATAGAGTGAAAGAGTTTGAGCCGGCGGTCGTAGTGAGCGATGGGTTTGCCTCCTCGGGGCACTCCGTGGTAACAATGGCACACACAACAGCAACTAGGGCCTCTGTGAATCTTGGAGAGGTGCAAGCTAGTTCTGTGTGACATTGGCGAAAAGACCCCAACTCACTAGGTTTTGTTCCAGAATCCTTAGGTTGAATGACCAACTGGAACCCTCAGCTGTGGGCTAATCCCCCACACTGATGTACTTACCTGATTAAAAAGACAAAAAGAAATATTAAGAATGACTCAAGTGTGGGATATGGTGGACCTACCACACTTGAGAAGGACGGTCCACCACGGAATCGACCTGGACTTTCTAAACGGCGTATGAGAAAGCAATCTCGGCTGAGTGAATGTAAGAATGGTGTATGGAATACTAGAGGTATAAATGGCAAGATGAGTGAGGTGATTGAGGAGATGAATAAGTATAGACTGGATGTGCTGTGTGTAAGTGAAACCAAAAAGAAGGAAATTGGGGTAGAAGAAGTGAATGGCGTGGTGAGTGTGTGGTCTGGAGTATTGGATAATATGAGAGGACAGGTTGGTGTAGGTGTGATTTTAAGTGAAAAGATGAAGAACAACTTGATTCACTATAGTTGCATAAGTGAGAGAATTCTCTGGATTCGTTTGAAAGTGAAACTTCAGAGAATTGTAATTGTTGTAGTGTATGCTCCTTGTGACTCGGAACCTTCTGATAAGAAAGAAGATTTCTGGAATGAGCTAAAAGCTGTTTTGAGCCAGTTTGGTGCTAAAGAAAAAGTTATAATAGCAGGGGATTTCAATGCTAGAGTAGGTGTGCAGAATGCAATTTCTGACAATGTTCTGGGTAAGTTTAATGATCCTTGTGTGAATGATAATGGTGAAAGATTAATTGAACTCTGCATTGAGAATGATTTGTGTGTATCTAATACATTTTTCAACCACAAGTATATACACACATATACTTGGGAAAATCGTACTCTTGGTCAAAAGAGTGTGATAGATTTTGTTGTTTACGATCAGCGTTTGAAACACTTACTTGTTGACACCCGTGTGATGAGAGGTGCGGATGTTGGTTCTGATCATTACTTGGTAGTGTCACAAGTGAAACTTAATGTTGGTTGGAGGAAAAGGAATAGGAAGAGACCCAGGATAGAAAGAATAAAGGTTGGTATGCTCCTTAAAGATCATCAGCAGTATTCTGACTTACTCAGAGAACGGCTGAAGGATCTGAAATCTTGTGAGAGGGATGTAGAAAAGAAGTGGGAATGTTTTAAGAACTGTGTTGTCACTGCTGCTAAACAGGTCTGTGACACCACAATAGTGGGTAACAATAGAGGTGATGCTTGGTGGAATAGTGAGATTGATGAGGCAGTAAAGAAAAAGAAGGAAGCCTATTTGGGATGTTGCAAGGTAGAGTCTCTGTGGATGAATATCGCTGTAAGAAGCGTGAAGCTGCTAAGCTGGTTCGCCACAGTAAAGCAAAAGATAGGAAGGAGAAAGTGGAAAGGCATGAACTGGCTTTTTGGAAAGATAGAAAGTCCTTCTGGAAGTACACGAGACTCAGGAAAAATAGAGGAAACAAAGTTGTATGTTGTGTGAAGAATGAGATTGGGGAAATTATATGGGAGCCCAATGAGTTAAGTGACAGATGGGGCAAATACTTCTGTGAGTTAATAGATCAGGAGAGCAAAAATGATTCTGAGACAGATGCAGATGATGTCACAATGAGGGATGAAAGCACAGGAGGGATCTCAAGAGAAGAAGTGTGTAAAGCTCTAAAATCTCTTCAGAATTGTAAGGCTCCAGGAGTTGATGGCATAACTGCAGAGATGTTGAAATACGGTGGTGACTCTATAATTGACTGGTTAACTGAAATTTGCCAGTTGTGCTGGGAGTTAGGAATGGTCCCTCAGGATTGGAAGGATGCTATCATTGTTCCCTTGTATAAGGAAAAAGGTGATCAGACTGAATGCAAGAACTATCGTGGTATTAGCCTACTGAGTGTGCCAGGGAAAGTGTTTGGTAAGGTTGTTATTGAAAAAGTACGGGGTCTTACATCAGAGAAAATGTGGGATGTTCAGAGTGGTTTTATGCCTGGTAAAGGCTGCACTAACCAGATTTTTGCATTACGCATGATGATTGAAAAGTATCTGGCTGTTGGGAAGAAAGTTTTTACTGCCTTCATAGATTTAGAGAAAGCTTACGACCGAGTCAATAGGGCACTTTTGTGGAAGGTATTGATTGAATATGGTGCTACTGGGAATCTACTTAATAGTGTAAAAGCCATGTATGCTGGTAGTAGAGCTTGTGTAAGAGTGAATGGTGTTTTATCAAAATGGTTTTCCATTGGTGCTGGAGTTAGACAAGGTTGTGTAATGTCAATATGGCTGTTTAATATATTTATGGACGCATGCATGCGTGAGGCCA